>JAVLUX010000187.1:3762500-4962500 GCA_032164185.1 Moxostoma hubbsi | reverse complement strand
GCTTCCGAGAGTAGAAGGCGCAAGGGAACAGTTTGGGGGGGCTCCCCAGGTGCTGGGAGAGGACGGCACCGATGCCGGTGTTGGAGGTGTCCACCTCCACAACAAATGGAGTGTTGGGGTCTGGGTGGTGCAGGATGGGGGCAGAGGTGAAGCGGTTCTTCAGGAAGTCAAAGGCTTGGAGAGCATTGGTGGACCAGCGGAGCTTCGAGGGACCGGATTTAACCATGGAGGTTAGAAGAGCGGTGACCGTGCTGTAGTTCCGGATGAACCTCCGGTAGAAATTGGCGAATCCCAGGAAGCACTGGAGTTCCTTGATGGTCTTGGGTAGGGGCCAGTTTAGGATGGCGCGCACCTTGCTCTCATCCATAGCCACGCCCTCTGGGCTGATGATGTAGCCAAGGAAGGAGACGGAGGAGAGGTGGAACTCTCACTTTTCGGCCTTGGCTTTGGCGGTGCTGGATTAGCCGCTTCAAGATGGCTCGGACATGGGCGACGTGTTCCTCTCGAGTGTCGGAATAAATTAGGATGTCATCAATGTAAACCATCAGGCAGCGGTTGAGCATGTCTCGGAAGAGGTCATTAACAAAGGACTGGAAGACCGAGGGACTGTTGGATAGGCCGAACGGCATCACACGGTACTCATAGTGGCCACAGGTGGTAGAGAAGGCCGTCTTCCACTCGTCCCCCTCCCGGATGTGGATAAGGTTATAGGTATTGCGTAGGTCGAGTTTGGTGTAGAACTTGGCTGAGCGTAGCTGTTCTAACGCCGCAGGTACCAGGGGCAGGGGGTAGCGGAACTTGACCGTGACGTCGTTGAGCCCTCGGTAGTCAATGTAGGGACGAAGGGAGCCATCCTTCTTGCCCATGAAGAAGAACCCCGCTGTGGCGGGTGAAGTGGATGGCCGGATGAACCCTTTGGCAAGCTCCTCCTCGATGTAGCGCTTCATAGCATCTGACTCTGGTTGAGAGAGGGGGAAGATCCTGCCTCTGTTGTGGAGTAGCACCAGGCAAGAGCTCGATGGTGCAGTCGCTGGGACGGTGAGGTGGTAGTTTCTGCACCTTAGACTTACTGAAGGCCTCGCTGAGGTCGGCGTATTCGGGTGGGATGGCAGGGAGGTCGACGGGCTCCTTCAGTAGGTTAGTGGTTGCCAGGGTGACCGGGTTGACAGGTTGCAGGCACCTGGACGGGCATTCTGAGCCCCAGCGGATGATCTGGTTCTCCCGCAAGGAGATCTGAGGATCGTGCAAGCGCAGCCAAGGGAGTCCAAGGATGACTGGGTTGTGAGGGGAGTGGATGATGAAAAAACGAGTGCTTTCGGTGTGCAGTGCTCCGACTTGTAGTGTGACGTCTGTGGTGGTGTGGCGGACTTGGCCGGTTCCTAGCGCTCTTCCTGTGAGCAAGGAGCAAACGAACAGGATCTTGCTCTCGTCAGTGGGGTAGAGAGCAGGCTGCTGGGAAAGGAAGATGGTGCACTGCATAACGAAGCCCTTGCACTTCGAGGGTCTGCCATCGAATTTTTTGGGCAAGGCGAGTCGATGGGCAGCAGCTGCGCCGAGAATGGGCTGGGTGGAGGGCGCCGGGCTGGCAGGGGGTGCTTTGGGTGCCGGTTGAGGTGCGGGTAGAGGAAGCCCCTGGGCCTCATAAGCTCCTCCATGAGCGCGGTGAGACGGGCAAGCTGGTGCTGATGGGAGGCCTGGAGGTTCGCCTGGGTGGAGAGTTCTTCAGAAATCTGGGAGGCGACCGCTGGATCGGAATTTGGCGTAGACTTCTGTAACAGAGACTCAGGCTGATTGGGATCCATAAGCAGTCTTTATTGAGGTTAGTAATCAAGTCTATGGGCAAGGGTCGATAACGGCAGTTGTTGGCTGTTGAAGGGGTTCTGGTTCGTGGTCAGGCAGGCGAAGAGAATCACTTGGGCAGGAGGCAGGCAAAGGAGTGGTCAGGGACAGGCGGCGAGTTAAACTGGCAGGCAGGCGGCAGACAAAGACGTGGTCGGGTTCAGGCTAAGGTCGGAGAAACAGAAGATCAGATTAGTCACAGGTAAACGCTCAGAAATGCAGCCGGGGCAAACAAGACTTCGCAATGGAGATGCGGAGGAGTGAAGCTTAAATAGAGGGAATGGTGATGGAAGGCAGCTGTCAGCGCAATTAGTTTGGCGCTGCGTGGCTAGAACGCAGGTGAAGCCGATGTTCGATGAGCGGGTGTGAGTGTGGCTTCACCAACGTTTGTAACAGCATGTTAAAGTTTCTGAAAAGAAAATGCAATTATATAGGCCTAAAATTATATTATTATATTAATTATATTTTTTTCATTTGAAAAGTAGTTTTTTTTTATTTAATGCTTTTTTTCATTTGGTAAATTATTTAATTGAATACAGGGAATTTTTCCAGTAGTTTTTTTTAAAAGTAAGCTAAACAACAATTTTAAAGAATTGGGTTGTTAGTGTTCCAAAAAGTACATTTGAAGCTTTTCTCCAAGTATGTTGTATTTATTTTTCATTTAAAACATCTTTGTGCAAGAAATTGCATGTTTTTTTGTATTGTGGGCTAATTCCATGACTGCCATCTATTATTTTGAATGGTGTGGAAAAGAAACTTTAATAAATAAACGGATGGCTACCATGATTAAATTAATTGCAAAGAGTGGCCATTCATTTGTTCTCAATGCACTTGTCAATACAAGATATTTGTGATAGCACTCCTGGAAGTGTCATGGTGCAGATGTTTTTGCAGCATCGGATCTGTGCAGATATGCTGTTATGCCTAATCCATAACAGTGTGAGTAATGCTTCATGTACAATAAATTGGCTTTCAATGATGCATTCCTTGTCGTCATGATTAAAATAGACTAACGATTGGGGTAAATTCATGTAACACTACATTTTTGCGTTAATGCCAATTTTCTTGACAAAAAAAGTGTTTCCAAACCAATTTTTCATGAGATGTGAAGTATCGACAGAGTTTATGGCTAGAGGTAAACAGACAAATATTATGTTGACACAATTTAAGAGATCATTTGCATCAGCTATATCTGTAAACTTTTTGATGTGCTACAACCTTTGTCGCAAAAAAAAAAAAAAACACCCTTGGATGGAAACACAGTTATTGTAAAGCTGTTATAAAATCTGAGAAATGTTTTTGATTCTGGCAGACCTTAACAATGCCACATAATAATGGTAAATGGTGGGATTTTGATGCGATTGTTTTAAAATTGGCTTTTTTAAAGTCCCCGGTAACAATGAACGCGGTTTCCTGCTCACTTATACTCGCATTTAGTTCTTTGAGTGCCCAGTCTGTGTCGGCTTGTGGGGGGGATGTACACAGCTGTGCTAAGGACCACTGTGAATCACTCGGTAGCCAGAATGATCGACACAGAAGCATGAGAAATACCAGATCAGGAGAGCAGAAAGATTTGATAGAATGTACGTTCCTCTGATCACACCATGATTTGTTGACCATAAAACATACACCACCACCTCTGCTTTTACCTGAGAGGTATTTTGCTCTGCCGCTCGGTACACAGAAAACCCTGCGGGTTCGATGGCTGAGTCTGGAATCTCCGCAGACATCCAAGTTTTCATTAGGCAGATCACGCAGCAGTCCCTCGTCTCTCGTTGGAAAGAGATCTGGGAAAATTAACAGAATAACATCAGTGAACAGAGCCGACTGGGGGTAGGGGGGAGGGCAGAGTGTGTCCCCCATCATTTCCACCACAGAACTCTATTAAAACACAATTCAGAAATTGAGATGTGCTGGAAATGAAACTGTGAGGCGGATTGTCATAAGATTCATGTACATAAAGTATTGGTCATTGTTAATAGACAAATAAAAAAAAAACTAGTGAGTGTGTGAAAAATGTTTTAAACAGATACAACTTTCTAAAAGTCTACACTAGTAAAAGTGCACGAAGTTGAAAAAAAAACACAGTTTAAGAAAGCAAAATCAAAAACATTCCACAAATCTCCTGAAACTTGTTTTATTTCCTCCACTAGACTAACGTGATTTGTATCAGTGCCCTACTGCCACTGGGTTTCCGTTTTTTTCAGCAAATTTGTGAATGCATTAAAAATGCTGGATGGAAACATCAAGATGCAAATAAACTTGAATGCTCACAAAATGCTCACAAAATCTTAAATGCTCACTTGAAGTAGACAATCGTTTTATTCGACAACAAGACTTGCATAAGCTACAATGGAAACATATTAACTGAATATACTCCTATAGAATTTATATAGGAATGGGAATATTATATTTGAATAAGAAAAGGAATGGTATAGACCATTTCAACAACTGTTCGTTGGTGGCGTCAAGTGGCGTTATTGTTCCATGAACATTTCCTTCTTGTCAAAACTGATTATTTAGCAGAGACGGGCAATTTCAATTAAAGTGAATGGGAGAAATTGGAATGCCCAACAGCAGCTAACAGTCAACCTGCCTTAGGTCCAGGTCCGGAGCGGGGACCCGCACCCCAGAACGAGTTGGAGCACCACAGCCGATGGGCCAGGATGACGGGTCACAATTCCTTTCAAGTGCCAAGGCACAGGGATGCTGAACCGCTCAAGTGAATCCACACAGTGTTGTCAGATTTGACTGCTTATGTTCTTTTATTGTAATGTCCTTTTAATGTCCTATTTTTTTGTATGTCTATTTATACTCTTACCTTGTTATATATTCTGTCTCACTGTAATGTTCTGTGTGCAGTTGCTTGTTTCTCATATCACCAAAAAAAAAATCCTTGTGTACATGAGCAGACTTGGCAATAAAGCTCATTCTGATTCTGATCTTGACCACAGTTTTGGAGATTTCAATCTTTCCCCATTCAAGTGAATAGGAGCTGCACTTTCATGACGCTTGTTTACATAGAAAAATAACTGCCAAAACTGCCCATGAACATTCCAAAAATATCCGCAGAGTGGACTGACTTACCTTGAAAAAGAGACTTTGTTGAAAGGATTTGGCAAAACAACTAGACAATTCTAATTCCTTTGTAGTTGTTTATGTACTTGAATTGGTCTATTCAGACTTAAAAGGCTAATCCTAATATGCTATGGTATGCTGAAGTTCCTTTAATGTGGGCACAGTGGTAGGCATGTTATCATAACTTTATTTTATATAACATATTTAGAATGAGAAATTAACTTGTATACCTCTTGCTTCCTGGGTGAATGGAGCTAACACCAAATAAGAGTATTAGAGCACATCAGCACTTAATATTGCATAACTTGGTGAAACTATGGACATGAAGAGGTGAAATTTAATATCGTTTGGCAGTGGATCCCTACCCATGTCATTTTTGCCCCGCCTCATCTAAAGGCTGTCCTTCAGCCAGGCTAACAACAGTAGTGGCAGCAGAAAGGAAAGGTACAATTTAATAAGCCTCGTTTGGCAGCGGATAAGGTGCACCTGATGTGAATAGGGCCACATCGACATTGCTTTTGAAAGGCAGAGCACACTGCTCCTCAGGAGACTGGCATCTATCTCCAAATGCATACACGGTGACATCTTAGCAGGTCCAGGAACAGAGCAAGGAAGGTATCGGCCGAACAATGTGTTGCTGGACCTGCTCCCCGGAAACCCGATAGGGATAGATGTTTCACCAGGGAAGAGAGCACATGTCGCAGCCAACGGTCCAGGAAGCTGAGCCACTACCCCCCACCCCCATCGCTGCCACCCGGGTAAAGATAAGGTCACCATAGTCACCTCCACCAAATAAAGTGCAAATAAAGTTAACAGAATTAATGCAGGTGCTTTAATAAAATTATAAACTTCATGTGTTTAAATCCTCAAATAATTGGACACATTCACTTCCATTGTAAGTACCTCTTGTAATCTCAATTTTTGCTGTTTTTAAAGAGGAACTAAATTCAAAACAGCCTTACAATTATAAAGGGGGATCTAATACATTTTAAGTTGTGTTTAACTTAGTGTTGCCCAAATAGGCAAGAAACATGAATGCCAAATGAATGAAAAAAATGATACTAACACAGTATAAACAATACAAACAAAATAGCATACATGAAATTAAACCAGTCAAAAAGCAATACAATAAATGAGTGTATAAGGTCCAGTCAGTAGAAAACCAGCTTAAACAGTTCATTGTAAGTGGTTGATGGTGAATGAAGAGGGTTTGAATGAATGAATGAATGCAAAAGTCTTATATGATGTAGCAGGGTTAGGAGAAATCTACAAACACTAGTTAACAAGCTATATCCAGACTCAAGACCAAGTTCAAAGGCTTTAAAGATTTGGACATAAGAAGTATCAAAAAGATCAGGGTTATCAAGAAAGGAAATAGCATAGTTCACAGGACCCAAGCACTTTTGGCTGGACCTTTCCATCTTGGAGACAGCTTAGCCATGAAACCATCATCAGCTTTGGACAGAGGGTTAATACAAACCCAGCCGATGTCTCCTTTGAAGATCGACTGTTTCTTCTCAGGTTATAGTAGCATTGCTGCTTGGCCTGAGCTCATTCCACATTTTCTCTAACAAGCTGGATCATGTCTCTCCACCATATCATGTTTATGCATTCTGTAAGGTTGGTCTGTGGGTGGTAAGCAGTGGTTAACTTTTGAATGAATCCCCATTGTTTGCAGATGAGATTTATGAGATTTAAAGTGAATTATGCTCCTTGGTCAGATACAAGGACATTAGACAGAAGGGTTTTAAGTTGACCCAGGAGTCCACTTAAAGGTTTGTCATGAGCGTATCTTAAGAACTCACCTCACAGACAGGTAGGTATTACTATTTGTAGCTGCTGAATTTTTGACCATCAGGTACACTGCGGAACAGGAAACCATTTTGAAGAACATAATGAACTCTAGAAGGATCTGGATTTGTTTGAGAAGCAGCCTTATTGCATAATTAAGTTGGATGATACAACAAAAGTACTGGTAGCTTTGACCATGGCAATCTCCGTAATAAGGTGTCTGGCACTATGTTACACTTTCCTTTCCTGTACTTAACACTGAATTTGAATACTTGAAGACATATAGTCCAGCGGTTCATCCTTGATGAAGGTTTGAGATGTTGGAAAACCCAGGTCAGTGCAGCATGGCCAGCAATTACCTCAAAAGGTCTGCCTTCTAAATAAGGTCTCAATTTTTCAATGGACCACACAACAGTGAGACATTCTTTTTCAGACAATGAATACGATTGCTCTGCTCCTCAAAGAAGTCTGGATGCATAAGCATTCACATTTCTTCTACATCTGTCTCTTGCATTAAAACAGCCCTAAGGCCATTGTCACTTGCATCAGTTCGTACCTTGAAAGGCTTATTCAAATCAGGTGGAATTAAAACTAGTTTCTTGTTTGATCGTTTCAAACAACTCTTGACATGCTTCAGTCCATGTCCAAATGGCTTGTTTCTGTTTTAGAGCATGAAGAGGTGCAGCTTAGAAATTGGATATGAATCTATGATACCATCCTGCCAATCCTAAGAATCACTGTACATCCTTGATTAATTGATGTACTGGAAAAATCAGAGATTGATGCAACCATGAGTCTTGACTCCATCATTTGATACAGCATATCTCAAGGAATTGAGTGATCTTTGTACAAGGTTACACTAATTGATATTCAAAGTAAGACCGGCTTGATGAACACAGCTGAAATCTTGATTCAGATGTTACAAGTGTTCTTGTTCATCTCTTGAGTACACCACAATGTTGTCTATTTAAACAAACATTTCCCTTTGACATCTTTGGCAAATTTATTTTCTCCCCTTTTCTCTGAATTTGGAATGCCCAAATGCCAATGCGGCAAAGTCCTCATGGTGGCGTAGTAACTCGCCACAATCCGGGAGGCGGAGGATGAATCTCCATTGCCTCCGCATCTGAAACTGTCAATCAGTGCATCTTATCATGTGGCTTGTTGAGAGCATTACCACAGAGACATAACACGTGTAGATGCTTCACGATATTCTCCACAGCATCCATGCACAACTCACCATGCACCCCACTGATAGTGACATTATAGCAACCATGGAGAGGATACCCCATGTGACCCTACCCTCCCTAGTAACCGGGCCAATTTGGTTGCTTAGGGGACCTAGCTGGAGTCACTCAGCATTCGAACTTGTGACTCCAGGAGGGGTAGTCTGCATCTTCATATGCTGCGCTACCCAGGCCTCACATACTCAAATCTTTGAAATTAAGCTGCAAATCAGGGTCAATTTTAACCTGCCAGTATCTGCACTTCGGATCTAAAATACTGAATATTGAAGCTCCATACACAAAAACTCTAGAATATCTTGGATAGCCATCCAAGTGTGTTTACATTTAGACCCCAATAATCCACACAGTCTTTTTTTGTTGTTGTTATTAACAATTTTATTGATTCTAAACATAAAAACAAACAAATACAACGTAAAAAATGGAATCAGTTGTTCCTCCTGCCACATCGTCACGCTCACCCCACCACTCCCTAATTGAGGGTGCCCCAGTCGACTTCCATCCCGTGAGGATCATTTTCCTACCAATGACTCTGGATAGGACCCAACTTTTTAAATATCTGTCCCCAATTTAAAGAGTTGTCCCATTATCCAGGATACAGAGTCTGAAATGAAAATTCAGTGTCCAATTCCTCACACATAAACTTCTGAACACCCAACCAAAATTATTGGATCTTTACACATCCCCAAAAAACATGTGTTGTGTCCCCATCTTCTGATTGGCACTGCCAGCAGGTGGGTGTGTCTTAAAGACCCAACCTATTCAATCTAGAGGGGTCCAGTAGATTCATTGCAAAATCTTAAATTGCATCAGACGGACCCTTACATCTCTAAATGTAGACTTGATGCTTTTTAGAATCCTAGCCCACACTCCCTACTCCAATACCAAGTTTAAATCTTTTTCCCATAATCTCGAGAGAAGACAAAGCTCCCCAGATGTTGAATTAGCAGGGAGTAATACAACGATGCCTCATGACCTTTTCTAAAAGCAGTAATCACCTCGCCCAGAGTATGTACCCCTTTGGGGGGGTGTACTACTCCCAAAAATAGTACAGAACAGGTGGCACAGCTGTAAATACCTAAAGAACTGGGATCTAGGAATCTTCAAACGTTGAATCAAAATTTCAAAAGCACTCTATTCTAGGTCACAGAGTGTATAGTAATCCCCACCCAATCCACTCTGACCAACAGAAAGGGGACTTATTAATACATAATTTAGGGTTCAGCCATTTGCTTGAGGCAACATTTAAATAAACTAAATTAAATTAAAATAAATTTGATAATACATATCAAATGCCTTTCTGGCATCTAGTATGATGACAGTGACCGCAGTCTGATCATTTGCCACTGACCACATAATATTGATGAAATGCCTAATGTTATCAGAAGAGCTGCGACCCCAAATAAACCCCACCTGATCTATATGTATCATAAGAGATGTCATAACTTTAATGAATTGTTTAGCCAAAATTTTGGCCAAAATTTTAATGTCTAGCTGAATCAGAGAAATTGGAGGGTAACTCTTACACTCGCTTGGATCTTTGTCCTTTTAAATAATCAGTCTGGTCCGGGCTTGTGCCATGGTTGGCAGAAGCTTTCCATTCTTTAATGATTCAATATAAACTTCTAACAAAAGTGGAGCTAGTTATGTAGCATAAGATCTAAAAAATTCAGCAGCAAAACCATCTGGCCATGGAGACTTGCCTGTAGGCAGGGCCTTAATTACCTCGTCAAGCTCATCTAAGTTTATCTCAGTATCAAGATATTTTTTTTGCTCAGATGTCAGCTTAGTTAATCTATTAGTTCCACAAAGTTTCTAACATCTTCATCAGTAGACAAAGACATGGAACTATAAAGATCAAGATCAAATTCTTTAAAGGTATGAATAATATCAATGGCTGAGTTAAATATTTAACCAGGAAATGGTGGAAAAAGACACTTTGTTTTATATATCTTGTCAAAAGCTTCCCTGCTTTGTCCCCCAACTCAAAATATGACTGTCTTGACCTAAATAAACAAAACACCACCTTCCACGACAAAATAGTATTATATCTGTATATCAGTCTGGTCAATTCTCTGAGGCCATCAGATGACATTCAGAGCTTCAGCTCTGCTTTGGCAATTTTAATATTCCCTTCCCATTCCATGAGTTCTTTTCCTTGGGATGTTTTGATGATTGAGGCATACTGTATGATCTGACCCCTAAGAACCACCTTAAGTGCCTCCCAAGCCACGCCCACAGAGGACACTAAGGACCAGTTGATCTCCATATAAACATTGATCTCAGCCTTTAACATTTGTTGGAAATCAGTTCACTATGATCAAGGACTGAATCCATCAACAGATTCAAGTCTCCTCCCAATATTATATCATGGGGGTGGCAGCTGCTTGCAACATCCCTTCAAAGATATATTAAAAAGCCCTGATCATCAGCATTAGGTGCATAAATTTAAGCAACAATCAACCTTTGCCCCTGAATTTTTGCTAAAAAAAATTATGACTCTTTTATGATTTATCTTTAATCTGAATTGTTGACTCCCCTGCTCTTACTTGAGCCAGCACTAAAGAAAACATGCCCACACCATATCTTCCCAAATTTTCCAACTTCCTGCAGGGAAAGATGCGTTTCTTGAAGAAACACTATATCATATTTTAGACAATCCACTCAGTAACATCTGACATTTTGACATCTTAACCCTCTGGGGTCTCAGGGTATTTTGGGCCCTGGAGAAGTTTTGACATGCCTTGACATTTGTGCTTTTTTCTGTTGCTTAAAAACATATTAATGGCTAAAGTCTGATAACACTGTATTCAGCACAAACAGGGCTACAATAATATGTGAGCAACATGTGTGTACATGTTTGTATTTTTGAGAAAATAACATTTATGCGTGGTTTTTGAAAAAACTAACATTTTAAGTCACTGAAATAAGGTCATATAACACATACTAAACATTTGTCCACAAGACTTTTGAGAACTGGATCTTGTAGCCTAGAGTTTTTGCTACAAAATGATGTGAAAACCATCCTGATCACTCATTCATACAAAACAATATAGTAATTTAACTTTTGTAAGACAATTTTAGTGTTGAAAGGTAATATGTGAGGAGGCGTGAATGATCATGAATATTGATGTGATTCACACCTGAGAGACAATGACCCCACCCCTGGGCCTATCAATGAGGAATGTGACAGAAAGAGAATGAATGTGAGGAGACTTAATGATCAAAATCATGTTTTAAGTTAAAAGAAGTAATCTGACTATATATTTTCTTTACATAAAGACTTTACTTAATTTTAGACCTACACTGCCGTTAAAAGAAGTCTCTTCTGCTCCCCAAGACTGCATTTATTTGATCCAAAATACAGTAAAAACATTGATATTCTGAACTCTTTTTACAATTTAAAAGAACAGTTTTCTATTTAAATATATTGTAAAATGCAATTTGTGATCAAAGCTGAATTTTCAGCATCATTACTGCATTCTTCAGTGTCACATGATCCTTCAGAAATCATAATAATATGCTGATTTTCTAATATGGGCATATTTAAAGTGCATTTTACTCATTTAACCTGAACACATATTTGCAAGCACAAGCTTTGTTGATGATAATGAGGCAGCATAACCTCTAGTTAAAATATAATCTAAACATTCATATTGTTTTTGTATCATATTACATATCATATTTATATTATACAGCATACAATTGAAAAGCCTGCTTTAGCCGAAACAGCATTTAAATGTTACTAAATCTTGATTATTAGGACATATTTCAAATTTCAATACTCTGTGTCTGTCTGGCAAGTCTGGAAACAGTCCCACTAGTAAAATATGTACATTTTTATATAAAATAACATGTCAACTAATGAAAACTAATTGACTTACTCGTCTGAAATTGTATCCTCGGCTGGATCAAGTCTCTCTTCAAAATACAAATGTTCATCGGAGTCCGCTCTTCTTCTGAGGAAAATGTTAACACTTCCATACATTCCTGGAGCTTTCTCACTTGTGTATCATTGCAAACACGCAGAAAACGGAATTAATTTTGTTTACATTATAACTCGCAGTCGGGGGGGGGGGGCATGTACGTTTGCATTGATCGTCTCAGCACATTAGCGTATGAATGGCGTGCTCTGCTGGTGGGTGGGATCACATTACAGATAATTAGATGAACCGGTAAAAACTGTACATCGCTTTGTTTCAAACAGATTGCATTGCAGGAGAATATTTGCTTCAAATTTTAATTGTTTTATTTAAAGGTAGACATTTAAAGCTTTCTTTAGACATATGTTTCATGTTTGTGTGATAAGTATTTGCTGAGTTTCAGTTCATTTTTGTGACATGTTTCTGAAATATGCTCGTGAACACAGAGACTGCTGAAAGCTCACCCTTTTTATTTTCTTTATTTTACAAAAGCACAATGTTTCATTGTTATTATGAGTGTACACAAATAAAAGTAGACCCTTTATATCTCTAGTGATGTCTTACACTTATCTGTATACCCAGTATTTTAAGTTGTTTCTGCTGTAATGACCAAATATCCAGCAGGACGCGCTGGCGTCCATAGGGTTAAAAAGATAGATTGTTTGTAAAAAATGGGGGGGCAAAAAAACATTCATTTTCCTCGGGCAGTCAAATGAATTATTATTGAGCTGGCTATTCGTGAGTGCAGCAGATACCCAATCCTTCCAATATCCTGCAAAAATACTCCACATAACAAACTCCAGTCAATAGGAGGCATAAGCACAAACAATGAGCAGATTCATCCACAACTGTCCCGAAGGAGTGTCACTCCACACAAAAAACATCAGATGCTAGGCGGAACCAGCACAAAAAGAAACAAGATGCCCAGCTTCCTTGGTGGGTCAAGTGTATGTTCAGCGAGACAAGCTCACTTGGGGGCAACGTGAGAAACATCATGACTTATGCAATTGCATCGCCCACAACCGCAAACCCCTGCAAAGGGTGGTGCGAACTGCCAGACACATCATCGGAGGTGAGCTTCCCTCCCTCCAGGACATCTATAACAAGCGGTGTGTGAAAAAAGCTTAGAGGATCATCAGAGACTCCAGCCACCCGAGTCATGAGCTGCTCTCACTGCTACCATCAGGCAGGTGGTATCGCAGCATCAGGGCCCGCACCAGCTGACTACATGACATTTGTATTATATATATATATATATATATATATATATGATACAAAAATAAATAAACTAGTAAAGTGTGCAGAGCTCATCTTTCACACATCTGATTCAAGCATGGTGCTCCGCGACTCCCAGTGCACACACAGTCTTGAACCTCCATCTTTTTTAGTCCATGGGAAAACTGAAGGATGAATAATGTTCTAGCTTAACTCGAAACTTGAATTTCACTGTCAATAAACTGTTGTTTGTGTACTGACACATTATATGCTCTTTTTCTTACAGGTACTTAATCTGTTGCGATAATGCGGTGTCTTACTATTCTTGTATGACCAGTTTAATGAATGCAGATGGACGGAAAAATTCTTATCAGATTTTCTAGTTGGATTTGGAACTGATCAGTGATGTCTGTTTTCAGGGTTAGTTGGTAGATGGATTTTAAGGTTTAGTCTGGCATTTCTGGTGTAGGTAAGACATGTAGAAGTGCAATGAAGTTTTTAAAGAAGATTAACTAGACAAGAGTGGAAATATCTGATTATGACCATCATCTTTGGAAGGGAAACTGTATTGTGAGTTTCTTCCAGTGAGATTTTCCTAAAGCAGCTTGACTTTGTTCATTTGCTAACATAAAATTTGTCCAGTACTTGATTGATGTTTCAACTGCCTCCAACAGGACTCTTGTATCAAGGAAAGTGTACTTCCTGTATTGATTATGGCTTGTAAATACCTGCTGCAAGGTTGTAAGGGCAAGATAATCATGTTCAGATCTTGCATCAGGGGTTTCTCAACTGACTGCATTACTCTTGTGTTAGCATGAGGTGGTTGTGACTTCTTTTGAGACTCTGAATTAACATTATTCCAGTACCTTTTTGCTTCATCCAAATCTCTCAATTTGTGCGCCAATTGTTACAAACTCACCAACATCTCGTACTGTTCTTCGAGGTAGGCTGGCAGATGAGTCTTACAGTTTCTAAGAATAGATTGCAGGATTTACTTTTCAGACATATCCTTTTTCTATCTTAAACAAAGGGTTCTGTAGTGGAATGCAAAATCTCTTAGGCTCTCTTATGTACCTTGTTTTATCTCTAGGAGCCTTCTTGCAGTTTCATCTTCATAATCCTCATTCAAGAATGAACGCAGGAAGAATTCCTTAAACTGACTCTTCTCAGCTACCTGCCATCCTTTTGCAGAACACTTCAATACTGAGGTAAGAGAAGCTGGTATTTTGTAGTCAGAAAGAGGTTGAATGTCTAGGTACTACTCACTTCATTCTATGAATACAGCTGGATCATAATTTTCACTGCTATTCAAATTTGGGAACTCTACTTTTACATGTGGCTGGGATGGAATTGCTGAGGTATTTCAAGATATAGGCAGATGAATGTGACTTTGCTGAACTTGAGTTTGGTTATTGATTTTGGAAACTGATAGAGGAACGATTGAGCTTTGAGGTGGAGGAATTGGGGTTAACATGGGGGGGAATGAGAAATTTGAACTTATTGTCAATATGGGTATTTCGTCGCATTAAACAATCTACCATCGACTAGCCCAAATCTTGAGTGCAGAGTTCAAGTCTTTGCTGGATTCTCTCACATTCTCTCTCCTTTCGGTATGTCAGTCTTTCTTCTAATTTCCTACATTTATTCTCTACTAAAATTATGAGACACTTAAGATTGTTTGAGCACCTAGAAAGCCATGCTTCTGACTCCACATGCTGTATTCACTTCCTCTACACCACAACACTATTTATACAAGGGTTAATGCACTCTAGTAACCCTAGCGGTGAGGAAGAAAATTGCACTCTAACGTGCAATTCCATGTAACAGGCTGGTGACTTTTATACAATATTATATCACAAATGCTATAGATTGAACTTAACTTGTACCAAAACCAGAACATTCCTTTAATACCACTCCCACTGAGGCTGTCTCTTACTCACCCCAACTCAATAAGACTTATATGGTAATTACATGCAGTTAACGTAAACAATACCAATCGTAGGCAGCCTGCAATCCCTGCGTGAGTGCAAAACATTTATTTAATAGTAACTTTAATACATTTAATAATTGCCATAGAATAAAACAGGATAACAAAATAAAAACAGAAAAAATCAGATTCCATTAAAAATATCTACCACTGCACTTAACACTTTATAGTCCTCCTGCTGTGCCCATGTATTCTGCCCTGAAGAACACATTTTTATGATAAACAGTGTTTATCATAAAAAATGTAATCTTCAGGTCTGATGTTTTGTGCTTGTCAAATCATATTTTCCAATCAAAGCACTCACCACGCTCTCCCAGCTAATTAGGTGCTAAGACCTATGTATCAATATGAAAAATGCAAAATGTTCTGCACTCTAAAATACTTTTATTAAGATCAAACAGGAGATAAAAAGTACAAAGGTTTCGCCTGTCTGCCTTCGTCAGTGTAACAATTCATTTGTTCTTAATAATTATATAGAAAGAACATGCTACAAATCTTCAGGTGATCATAATCAAGCTATCAAACAATCAATCCAGAGTACTTTCCACACGTACTTTCTATATGAATGTATGTGTCCATGAGATTGATCGTGACCAACCATTCGTAATGTTGGATTTGAGACACAACCGTCTTGATGGTTAGCATCTTGAACTTGAATGCCCTCGGAGCGATTCAAGCCTCGAAGGTCTAAAATCGGACGCAACCCCCCATCCTTCTTGGGAACCACGAAGTATCTGCTGTATAATAACAGTTCAACTTCATATGGAACAACAAATAATAACTGAAAATAATCATGGGAACAATAACACATCAGGCAATAATGCCGTTCATAAACATTGTGTGCAGAAAAATAAAAAATTACAGAAAACATGCAATTCTTTTTAGAGAAGTAATTGCCATAAGAAAATCCACCTTGAGAGTCAGAAGTTTATCAGACGCTGACTCTAGAGGTTCGAAGGGGGTATCAACCAGACCCTCAAGGACTATTGCTAAGTCCCATGAAGGGATCCTGGTCCTAACAGGAGGTCTCAGACGCATGGCTCCACGAACAAAGTGAGCGAGCAGAGGATGTATCCCCAACGGCACCCCATCAATCAAGGTGTGGCAAGCCGATAGAGCGGCCACGTAAACCCTGAGAGTGGCGGGTCATGTTCCTGCAGATAATTTTTCCTGCAGAAAGTCCAGAACTGAAGCAATCTGGCAGTTAACTGGATCTGAATTATGTGCACTGCACCACCTTTCAAAGACACCCCATTTATTGGCGTAACTTCTAGTAGAGTGAGCCCTTGCACTTAGAATGGTCTCAATAACTTCAGGTTAAAGCCCAGTGTCCCTCAGTTGGTACCCTTCAGGGGCCAAACATGAAGGTTCCACAGCTCGGGCTGGGGATGAAATATTGTCCACTGCGCCTGAGACAGAAGGTCCCTCCTGTCCGGAATCGGCCAAGGCAAGCTGTTGAGGAGAGACATTATCTCCGAGAACCATATTCTGTTCAGCCAGCGCGGCGCAATCAGTAAGAGGCAGGACCTTTGCTGGCGAACTCTGGCTAAGACTCCCAGGATCAGAGAAACCAGGGGGAAAAGCATACAGGCATATTCTGGGACATGTATGTGCCATCGCGTCTAGACCCAGGGGGGGCGGGGTCACTCAGAGAGAAGTAAAGGGGACATTGCGCTGTCTGTTTGGAGGGTGAAGAGGTCCACTTCTGCTCTTGTAAAATCTCAACCAGATTTGTTCCACTACCTCGTGGGGTGGAGTTTCCACTCCCCCGTCTGTATTTTCTGTCTGGACAGTAAATCTGCTCCCATTCAGGCATCAAGGGGTATAAGCTGCTCTGATTAACAGGAGCTTGCCCTGGGCCCAAAGGAAAATCTGCCGTGCCAGTCTGTTCAGCTAGCGTGAATGTAGAGAGACTACCGCTGTGTTGTCGCACCAAGACATGGCAGCCTCTGGAGGAAGTATTTCAGGGCCAGAAATACAGCCATCAACTCAAGACAGTTAATGTGACAATCGAGCTGATGACCCTCCCATTCCCCTTGAGCTGGCTGACCACTTAAGACCGCTGCCCAGCCTATCAGGGAGGCGTCTGTCGTTAGCAACCTGCGATGTCAAAAGTGAGGAACTGGGGTCTGAACCACATAGAAAGGGTATGTAGCATGCGGCGCGTAACCCTTATCAGCCTAGGGGATTGGGCCTTGGATGAAATCCGCTGGCTTTGAGCCACAACTGAAATGGTCTCATGTGCAAAAAGGCCCAAAGGGATCACCAAGGACGCAGTTGTCATGAGACCTAGTAGTCCTTGAAACTGACTAACAGTGCAACCTTGGCCTAGCCTGAATTTTCTCAGGGTGTTCTGAATATACTCGATTAGAGCGGGAGACAATTGTGCCCGCATTGTGATCGAATTCCATACGATCCTCAGATAGGTATTTTTCTGAGTGGGAGAGAGGACGCTTTTCTTGGCGTTGAGCCTCAACCCCAGAGAAACCAGATGAGCTAAGATGATATTCCTTTGCTATAATGCCAGTTCTTGTGGCTGTGCTAGTATCAGCCAGTCGTCTATGTAATTCAGAATGCGGATGCCCCGGAGTCGCAAAGGAGCCAGTGCTGCATCCATGCATTCCGTGAATTTGCGGTGTGATAAGGCTAGACCGAATGGAAGAACCCGATATTGGAAAGCTTCGCCCCCTGAAAGCGAACCTCAGGAACTTCCTGTGTTGTGGCAGACTTTCTATATGAAATGTCCATGAGATCGTTTGGGACCAACCAATCGCAATGTTGGATTTGAGACACGATCTTGACGGTTAGCATCTTGAACTTGAACGCCCTCGGAGCGATTCAAGCCTCGAAGGACTAAAATCGGACACAACCCCCCATTCTCTCTGGAAAGGGAACGTGTTCTATGGCCCCTTTGACCAAGAGATTTTGCAGTTCTTTCCACTGTAAACATGCTTGCTCCGTTTTCACGGTAGTGGGAACCACGCCATTGAAACGAGGAGGATGGCGAAAAAATTGATTCTGTAGCCTTTTTCTACTGTTCTTAGGATCCACATAGTAGTTTCCACGCTGCCAGGTTCTCTGAGATGGGTATCGATTCTGACACTTCCTGTTGAGGGGATGTCGAGTGGGTGAACGAACGCCTTTGTTGCACGTCGTTCATGGCATTTGGAGGGGAGCTCTGCCCGGTGTTTGATCCAGCTGTGCATCAGCTGACAGCATCCACTGCCACGATGGCAGTTCCCTTGCCGCTGACGACACCTATGGCCATGAAGGCAGTTCCCCCCGCTGCTGTCTGCACCCATTGTCACTGTGGCCATTTTCCTGCCAATGTCCATGACCGTGAGGGCAGTTCACCTGCTGCTGCCGATGCCCATGCCTGCCACGGTTAATGAGTCAGTGCCCATGCCTGCCACAGTCAAATGAGCCTGTTCCTGATGCCTCGTCTGTCCCAGAGCCAGTGCCTGAAGCCTTGTTTGTCCCAGGGCCAGTGCCTGAAGCCTGAATCATCATCATTCGCTGTTTGTTTCTTTCAAAGCGTGTTTACGTTTTGCCCTCATGTGATACAGGTGTTGCTGGCATGCAGAATCAGCATTTCCATGCGAACCCTGATAGATTCCGTGGAAATGCAGATCATGACAGTTTTCAGCTGCGAGCAGCACTTGCCCCTTGTTTGTTTCCTTCTTATTTAAATCCTCTCGTGTGTCATGTTTGTTGCTGGATCGCTGTACATTGTTCAATGTGATGGTACAATGTTTAATGTTAAATGTTCTTGCCTATGCTGCATGTTTGACCTGTCAAATGTTTAACCTTTACCTCTCTGTTAAGTTGGTGCTGTCTCCTGTTGGTTGCCTGTTTCTGCCAGTGTGGTTACCTTAAAAATTTAATTTTCTGTTGTAAATAAATCCTTTTGAACTGTTTCCTCTGATATTGGGTCTGTTTCATGCTTTCTGACAAAGAGAAAGTGCCTTGTTCTTACACTATGTAAGATGTCAGGAGAGAGAGAGAGAGTTAATAAATACCAGCGTATCAATTGAGCCTTCTGAGCAGCAGCAAGAAGAGTCTGTCAGGCCTGTGAACTTTATATGTTTACAGGTTACTGGGTTGCAGGTAAAATGACCTCAGTAGGGACAGGAAGGAAAGAAAATACTGAAATAAAGGGAGAAGATCTTCCTGTTTAGAGTTTATCACTCTTGTTTCTTCAATCTACTCTGTCACAAGGTATGTTTCCATCTATGTTGTGAAATTAATTTATGTAAAAAAATCTGATTATCAGCAAAACAATTTTCGTATAAAGCAGTGTTTACTTCCTATGAGTTTAAGAAAACAGATAATGCTTAGACAAACTACATGTTTGTTAGTGGTCAGCAGCAGATGCCTGATGTATAAAAGCAAAAGCATGTCATACAGTTCTCTGAGGGAATAGTAGACAATCAGTTTGATGACAGGCTGAGGCAAAGTTATATGATTTTTTGTCATTATTCCTATAGACAATTTCAAGAATGTAAACAAAACCAAAGGAATTAAAATGGTCCAGATGTATTTCCGGATCCTTTCAACAAAGTTTTTTTTTCAAGGTTAGTCAGTTCACTTGGCAACTGTTTTTGGAACATTTCATGTAAACATGAAAAGTGCAGCCCCTATCTACTTGAATGGGGAAAGACCGAAATCTCCAAAATGGTTGGTCAAGATTGTGATAAAAGAACATAAGCAGTAAAATATGACAACAATGTGTGGATTCATTTGAGTGGTCCAGCATACATGGGCTTTGGCACTTGAAAGAAATAAGCGGCCTGGCATCCTGGTCTGTCAGCCGCGACACGTGGACTCATGACGGGTTTCCAGGGTGCGGGTCCGGTGACACATCTAAATCACACCGGACTCTCCCCACTATGTTCCTGGACCTGGAAAGACGGCAGCAGGTATAGACTGGTCTCCCGAGAAAAGGCACTCTTGGTGTTTAAAGGCATCGGTGATGAGGCTCTTAACTGGGATCACACGAGCCACATCATGCGAGGTGGCATCACGATGATCCATATGTATAATTGTATAATATATTGAGTTTCTTTACCTCAGATTATGTTAAAAAAGCAATTATACCAGGTAATGCGCATGTGTTTTCTCGAGTTGATTGATAGGTGATTTCTGTATCTAAAAGGTGATTGGCTATTTTACCTGTAAGGCGGGTTGACCATTAGCTGCAATTTCTCCCATTCATTATGGTAGAAGTGGCCCATTTTTGCTAAATAGTCTCTGTTTTGACAAGCAGGAAATGTTCATGGAACAATAACGTCACTTGATGTCACCAACGAACAGTCCTTGAAATGGTCTATAAAGCATAAAAAATTATTTGACTAAAGAAACATATTTTAAATGGACAATTAATAAAATATATGGTTTGTCTATTTTTTTCCAGGTAGTCTGTGGTATTTATGTGTTTATTGTCTACATAATGGAACTGAATCAGCTGATGCTGAACATCTGATTCAGCTGAACACTGGATTTTCTGTAAATAATCTGCTTTCTGCCTCATTCCATAAATGGAATTCACATGAGATCAATAAAAGACACTGTTTTAACAACTCGTTCATGATTGGAAGTAATATATACTGTATGTACTATTAGATAATGTGTAATTTGTTAAGTTTACCATTCTGCATTCATGGTGCTTAGGCTAATGGCTAATGCTACATACAGCCAAAATAGAATGCCATTAGGGTTGCCCCTTGTCCGGTAAAATATGAGACCATTCCGTATTTAAAGATGAAATTACTTGATTTCATATGGGACACGATTAGTCCCTTACTTCTATAAGTATCATAACATTATCGTTCAAGAGCATTAAATTAACCTTAAAATTAATTTTAATTTTGCCTATGTTGGATAAGGGACCATCTGAAAAGTCCACACATTGTGCAAAAACATGTTAAATCTGTGGAGGGTGTGGTAAGGGACCATCAGAAAATGTCTGCCAGCACAATAAATATTATTGAAAGAAGTTTTTTCCTGGCTACAGTCACTTCAGCTTGCTCTCCGGGGGCTTTCAGACATTTAGGTATGATTTTCTATAAGCTGCTTTAAAGCTACTGTATGTGTATAGTGTAAAGTGCAGTAAAAATCTAAATTACTAGAATGTAAACAAACTTATTTTCTCAAGAAAATCATGAAAATTCAGTTCATATGAGTTTTTCTCATAACAATCAAACAAATTAAGCACTCTGTTGTTGTTTCAGTTACTTCATTATAGAGCTCTGCTTTTTGTTGCCAATTTAAGACTTTTTGTCAGACTTTTGCTGGAATTTGTAATTTAAAAGACATTTATGTTGAATACTTGAATAAGTTTGAGAAAAACATTTTTGGGTGCTCGTATTGGAATCATAATCTTAATGACAGGTATAAATGGGTCAGAAATGTGGCTTCAGCTCTATTGTATTTGTAAGGATCTACCAGATGAGCATCATATATCAGTTCAATAAAATATGTAATGGAAAAATATGCTAATCAATTTACAAATTTGAGCTTTTTTTTTTTGAGCTTTTTTTCTTGACTTGAATTAATTCTGACTTTTGATCAGCAAATTTCCAAGTGTGATCTTTACAAGAGACAAAAATTATGCCTGTAATGTAATGGACTTCTGCACTACTATACATATGATAATGTCCAATTTATGCTTGTGCTCAAGGTATGCGCAAGGCTTATTGACATGTTTGGAGGCTATCAACCCACTACCTCCATCCCCCCATGTTCTGTCCCCCTATGACATTTTTGAAAATGTCCTCATTTACTTTTTGTTGTCCACTAGATAAAAAGGCTCATTCATTGGCACATTTATATTATGCTTTAAATCTAATTCTTTTAACTGGTTTGAGGGTTCGGTTTAAGAGAATGGCTAGGGAACATTTTATTATCTCTATGTAAAACCACTGGGTCTATGAGATGTCACACTTTCTGTGTTAATTTATATCTGTCATGAAGGACAGTGAATTTAAAGTCAGTGAAAGCAAGATTAGCTCTCTCTGTGTGTATGTGTGTGTGTGTGTGTGGGGGGGGGGGGGGGGGGGGGGTGGTTTATGAGGAAATTTTTTAGGTTACAAACTGGTGATTACAAGGGTATTATGCTACAAATGTGGTGTATGAGGTGGTTTATGTTTTTTGATAATGTAAAAATGCTGAAAGTTTTTTTGTGAGGGTTATGTTTAAGGGATAGAACCTATAGTTCATACAGTCTAAAAATCATTACGTCTATGAAGAGTCCTCATAAGAATAGACGCACCAACGTGTGTGTGTGTGTGTGTGTGTGTGTGTGTGTTTCCTCTGCTCCTCACATCACCCAGAGCACATTACAAAGACATGCTTTGTGAGCAGCTGCAGCTGCTAAAATGCGACTAGATCCAGCTGAAGAGAGATGAGAGCAGGTGGATCAACAGCACAAGCTCTTCATTCCCACAACACCAGACTGCGCACACACCGACCCACACAAAAACTATATTCCTTTGCATACTTCATGCACATACCTGCACACCTCCCACAGACACACACAAACACATATCCAAATAACTACACAAGACAAGAATGTTGAATGTAATTTAACATGCAGATGACAAATATTCAAACCTGGGTCTCCAGCAGCATGCAAAGCACACTTTCAAATGTGACAGAAAAGGCAGAAAGAGCCAATGTTTGCTGCACATTATTCAAATTTTCTGTCTGTGTTGCCTATCAGGAGTGTGTCACAGTCTGCACATATTCACACATACCACACATAGTCCACATGCACACTCTCAGTGATGCCTCCCCAGACCAGATGTTGTTGCATACATGTAAACTGCAAAAATACAACGTGACTAGATTTTTCTTGCAAGTGGTTTAGGCCACTTTCAAATGTTCTACATCCAACACATATCTGATATCTGGTCACCTGACCTACGTTTAAACACTTGAAGATGGGAATCTTCTCTTAACTGACTTAATTCAGAACTTTTTTGGATTGATGATTTGGAGGATGTGAGGGCTGCTTTGCTTAGTCTGCTGCCACCACCATCTGGATATGGATAAGCATCAGAAAATGGATGAATAGAACATAACACATTATAAAATTGATTTTTTTTTTTTATTAGTACTAGGATTTTAAGTTTTTACATCAGGTCTGGTTCCAATGAGAGTACTCTGTATGCAACTGGCTGCCACTTCTCACAGATGCATGCCCCCCCACCCCAAACGTCAATCTCAACAACTACACCTCTTTCTCCACTGCCCCACCCAGAGAACCCTCCAAGAACACCAAATATTTGCCCCATTTCCCAACAAACAAATCCAAATTCCCCAGTCTTCTAGATGACCCTTCTTTGAAAGCCGCCACCCTCACCATCTCTGAGCACCACTTCTGAAATCGGGGCACTCCAGCTGACTTCCATCCCCATATAACAATCATGTCAATCATGACACTGGTTAGGACACAATATTTGATGTGTTTATTCTCTATATTGATGACTGCCCCATTGCCTAAAATACAGAGTCTGTGGCAAAATGAAATTTGAGAGCACAACACGTCATAAACACATAAAACAAAATTCTTGGATATTAACACACCACCAAGAAACATGGGTTGTCCGACTTCTGTTTGGCAACACCAGCAGGTGGGTGAGTCTTTAAGACTAAACCTATACAATCTTCAGGGGGACCAATAGAATCAATGTAAAATCTTGAATGGCATAAGGTGCACCCTTGCATCTCTAGATGAAGACTTGACATTTTTTAGAATCCTAGCCCACACTCCCTGATCCAATACCAAGTTTAAATCTTTCTTCCATAATCTCTTTATAGAAGTTAAAGCTTCATCCCCCAGACTCTGAATTAGCATGGAGTAATACACTGATGCCTCATTACCTTTCCTAAAGGCAGTAATCACCACTCCCAGAGTATCTGCCACTTTAGAGAGATGTATGCTACTCCCAAAAATTGTACAGAGCAGGTGGTGCAGCTGTAACATCTCGGTTACGTATGTAACCTCCGTTCCCTGATGGAGGGAACGAGACGTCGTGTCGAAGAAGCGACACTAGGGGTCTCTCTTGAGTGCCGAAAGATACCTCTGATCTATGAAAAAAGGCCAATGAGAGTTGGCGAACAGTATTTGCATACCCCCCCCCTCCGGATATGGATATAAAGGCGAGGGAAATACGCTCTTTCATTCACGATTTTTCTGAGGAGCCGGGACTGTTCCGGGCATCTCAGCGGCTCGGCTTAGCGACGTGGCCGGGAAGACACAACGTCTCGTTCCCTCCATCAGGGAACGGAGGTTACATACGTAACCGAGACGTTCCCCGTCCGTCGCTCACTTCGACGTCGTGTCGAAGAAGCGACACTAGGGGTCCACTTCAAAACTCGCCATGCGCTGAGCCGTGTACGTGTACTGCTGACACTGAAGCGGGCAGGTATTTGTACGTGCACAAGCGACCAACTGTGTTCAGGCTGCACGTACTCTTCCCCAATGCCCCGAAAAAGCGTCAGCATCCTTTTGGTTACCCAGGGGGGGAACGGGCCAAGCCTGGCTGGGCCTCTTTTCTCTCTATGTTTTCTCGGCATAGAGCAAGAGCAGCCGGGGCCCTTACCGCATCGAGGGAAGGGGGTCTTATTCCTATTCTTTCAGGGGGAAAAGACCCTGCGGAGGCCACACCCGCCCAGCAGGGGAGGTAAAGGTGGCAAAATACATCACATGGCCACTTTGGGCATGTGGGAGGAAATGACGCGGTGGTAGATCCAACCTCGAGGAGGGGGGAGTTGCTACAACACGGCGACCGGAGGGCAGCGAAGGACTGCCTAAGGGAGACGCGGGTCAGCTCATAAGGTGACCGTACTGCGGAAATACACACAGGAGGAGTCCCGTAGGAGGCCTGATCTGTGGAGCACCTATTCCAGTAGGGGTAGCCGGAGGTACCCGTAGTGGACTGGACCAGCACGTTCCTCCGCTGAACTGCTGCGGGCCCGAAGGGCTAGGGAGGAATCAACCAGGGACCTAGGTCCTCTGGGACAAAAGCGCACTGTTTTGCCTTGGCAGAGGGAAACGGTGCTGGAACAAGCGGTTCACCCGGTCAGATCGTCGATGTGTACCGAGTTCTACGGGCTCGGACCTGAGAGAACACGGGACGAGACTGACTCAACCCTGAGATTGTAGAATCTCGTAAAGGTGTTAGGTGCTGCCCAGCCCGCAGCTCTGCAAATGTCTGCTAGGGAGGTGCCCCTCGCCAGTGCCCATGAGGATGCCACGCTCCTAGTGGAGTGGGCCCGAACCCGTAAGGGGGGTGGCACAGCCTGGGTGTGGTAGGCCAATTGAATGGCCTCCACCACCCAGTGAGACAACCTCTGTTTGGAGACAGCGTTCCCTTTCTGCTGTCCTCCAAAGCAGATAAAGAGCTGCTCAGAGCGCCTGAAGCTCTGGGTGCGTTCCAGGTAGGCACGCAAGGCACGTACCGGACACAATAGTGAGAGAGCTGGGTCTGCCTCCTCCCGGGGCAGCGCTTGTAGGTTCACTACCTGATCTCTAAAGGGCATGGTAGGAACCTTGGGCACATAGCCCGGTTGAGGTCTTAGGATCACATGAGTGTCTGCCAGACCGAACTCCAGGCAAGTGTTGTTAGTAGAGAACGCTTGCAGGTCCCCGACCCTCTTGATGGAGGCGAGCGCGATCAGCAGGGCCGTCTTTAGAGAGAGGGCCCTGAGTCCAGCTGATTCTAGCGGCTCGAAAGGGGATCTCTGAAGACCGGCGAGGACCACCGAGAGATCCCAGGAGGGGAACAGGTTTGGCCGGGAGGGGTTTAACCTCCGGGCGCCTCTTAAGAACCTGACGATTAAGTCGTGCTTGCCCAGAGACTTGCCATCTACTGGGTTGTGGTGAGCTGCGATAGCGGCAACATACACCTTCAAGGTGGACGGGGACAGCCTCCCCTCCAACCTCTCCTGTAGGAACAGGAGCACCGACCTAACTGCGCACATCTGTGGGTCTTCTGCCCGGGAAGAACACCAATTGACGAACAGATGCCACTTCAGGATGTAGAGTTGCCTGGTAGAAGGGGCTCTGGCTTGGTTGATCGTGGCTACGACCGTGGGTGGTAGACCAGCTAGATCTTCCGCGTCCCGTCCAGGGGCCAGACGTGGAGGTTCCAGAGGTCTGGGTGCGCATGCCAGAGCGTGCCCCGTCCCTGAGAAAGAAGGTCCTTCCTCAGGGGAATTCGCCAGGGAGGGGCTGTCGCGAGGAGTACGAGGTCCGAGAACCAGGCCCGGGTGGGCCAGTAAGGAGCCACGAGAGTGACTTGCTCCTCGTCCTCCCTGACCTTGCACAGCACCTGTGCAAGAAGGCTCACTGGGGGGAATGCGTACTTGCGCAGCCCCACCGGCCAGCTGTGTGCCAGTGCATCTGCCCCGAGGGGAGCCTCTGAACGAGCATACCAGAGCGGGCAGTGGGAGGTGTCTCGGGAGGCAAACAGGTCTACCTGGGCCTTGCCGAACCGTTCCCAAATCAGCTGAACCGAGTGGGGGTGAAGCCTCCACTCTCCGCCAGGCAAGCGTTGTCGTGACAGTGCGTCCGCTACCACATTGAGGTTGCCGGGGATGTGAGTGGCGCGCAGCGACTTGAGTCGGTGCTGGCTCCAAAGGAGGAGACGACGGGCGAGTTGTGACATGTGGCGGGAGCGTACGCCGCCTTGGCGATTTATGTACGCGACCACAGTGGTGCTGTCCGACCTGACTAGGATATGTTCGTCCCGAATTAACGGGAGAAACTTCTGCAGGGCCAAAAGGACGGTCAACAACTAGAGGGAGTTGATGTGCCAACGCAGCTGGGCCCCTTTCCAACGGCCTGAGGCTGCGTGCCCGTTGCAAACGGCGCCCCAACCCAATCTGGAGGCGTCGGTCGTGACCAAGACGCGTCTGGACACCTGCTGTAGGGGTACTCCAGCCTGTAAGAAACAGAGGTCTGTCCAGGGGTAGAATGTTTGTCCACAGGTGGGGGTGATTGTTACATGGTGCGTGCCGCGGCGCCATGCTCGTCTCGGGACTCGGGTCTGGAGCCAGTGTTGGAGCGGTCTCATATGCATCAACCCCAGCGGCGCGACCGCCAGGGGCCTCTGGAAAAGTTTTAAGGGGACCACTGTGCCTGGCCTGAAGGCGGCGAGGCAGTTCAACACTGACTGGGCACGCTCCTTGGTGAGACGTGCGGACATTGAGACCGAGTCTAACTCCATCCAGAGAAAAGAGATGCTCTGAACTGGAGTGAGCTTGCTCTTTTCCCAGTTGACCTGAAGCCCCAGACGGCTGAGGTGCCTGAGCACCTGGTCTCTGTGGGCGCATAGTAACTCTCGCGAGTGGGCCAGGATGAGCCAGTCGTCGAGGTAGTTGAGTATGCGGATGCCGGCTTCTCGGAGCGGGGCAAGAGCTGCCTCTGCGACTTTCGTGAAGACGCGAGGGGACAGAGACAGGCCGAAGGGGTCCTCCTGGCCTGGCCCTCGAACGCAAACCGCAGGTAGGGGCGGTGTCGGGGGAGATGGAGACGTGGAAGTACGCGTCCTTCAGGTCTATCGCTGCGAACCAATCTAGATGCCGGACGCAGGTTAAGATGTGCTTCTTCGTGAGCATTTTGAACGGGAGTTTGTGCAACGCTCGGTTGAGAACTCGCAGGTCCAAGATTGGTCGTAAGCCGCCGCTTTTCTTGGGTACGATGAAGTAAGGGCTGTAGAAACCCTTCTTCATCTCGGTTGGAGGGACAGGCTCTATTGCGCCTTTGGCCAGAAGAGTCGCGATTTCCGCGCGCAGGGAGTGGGCGTGTTCGCCGTGTACTGCGGAAAGCGGACGCCCATGAAGGGGGGCGGGGGCCTGGCAAACTGAATTGCGTAACCGAGTCAGATGGTCCGGGCCAGCCAGCGAGACGGGTTGGGAAGTGAAAGCCACGCGTCCAACCTCTGCGCTAGGGGCACCAAAGGGACGGTCAATTTGGACATACCCGGCGGGGCTTCGCAGCGAGGCGGAGCAGGTAGGGCAGCGTTGGGCGGCGACGAGGCGACCCGCGGCTGAGGTGCTGATAAAAGACTCAAAGCACTTACCTTGCTCCGCACACCTGGCAGGGGGCGGGTTAGCGACTGAGGAGGAGGTCCTGGGTAGGCGTCCTCTAGACTCGTCGGAACCGGCCGGCCGGGGGACAGTCGTGGGGCTGAAGACGGGTGGTCCGTGTCCAGGAAGCCAGGACTGTTGAGATCTAAGGGCAAAGTGCCGTGAGAACGGCATTTGCGGGCCAGGTGACCCAGAGACATAGGAAATAGCTCTTTTATTGAGAATGTGGGTACCGCAACCCCATCTAAGGGGGGGCGGCAAATTAAATTGTTTGAAAACAAAAAATTCTCCTCCCGGCCCTCCACCGGGGGACGGAGTGGTCTTACCACCTCCGGAGCTAACGTCTGTGTCGCTGGGTCGTCCGTCTCAGGACCGCCTGGGAGCCTTCCGGGTCCTCGAGGGAGTCCGGGGGCGTCTGCTTCCTGCGGTGTGCTCGACGCAGGGGCTGAGAGCTGGGCCCGGGTTGAGGCGGAGCAGATTTCTTAGCCGCAGGGGGACGCCCTCGGCGAGCAGACGGGGCGGTGGCCTTGGCGGCAGGTTTGCGGCGAGGCAGGATGTGAGAAATAGCCTCCGTCTGTCTTCTCACCGCGGAGAACTGCTGGGCAAAGTCCTCGACGGTGTCGCCGAAGAGGCCAAGCTGGGAGACAGGGGCGTCGAGGAAGCGAAGTTTGTCGCATCTCGACCAGGTTGAGCCAAAGATGACGTTCCTGGACCACAAGGGTGACCATCGCCTGCCCGAATGCCTGTGCGGTGACCTTCGTGGCTCTGAGGGCGAGGACGGTCGCTGAGCGCAGTTCCTGCAACACATCGGGATCAGGGCTACCCTCGTGCAGATCTCTGAGCGCCTTCGCCTGGTGGACTTGCAGGATGGCCATGGCGTGCAAGGCGGAGGCGGCCTGTCCCGCAGCACTGTAGGCTTTGTTGTTCAAGGAGGATGAAGTCCTACAGGCCTTGGAAGGGGGTACAGGGCGTCCGCGCCAGGTGGTAGGGTCACCGGGACAAAGATGGAGCGCAACTGCCCTATCCACCTGGGGAATCGCCGTGTACCCGTGGGCCTCTCCGCCGTCGAGGGTAGCGAGAGCGGACGAGCAGGGCTTTTGACGAATGGAGAGCGGCGCTCTCCATGAAGACGTCAGCTCATCATGCACCTCCGGGAAAAACGGGACCGGGGGGGGCGTGGCTGTGAGCGGCGCCCAGACCCCAGGAACAAGTCATCCAACCGTGACGGGTGTGGGGAGGGTGGAGGTTTCCAGTCCAACCCCACCCCGACGGCGGCCCGGGCAAGCATGTCGGACATCTGCGCATCCACCTCAACCTGGGCCTGCTGGCCCGAAGGCGGCAGTCCAGGGGAGGAGTCAGCGTCAGATGCTGCGCTCTCCGACGGAGCGTGAGCTCATCTGCTTCAAGCTCCAGAGGATAGGCAGACCGGCCCGGAGGCGAGTTGCCGTTGCCTCGAGGCTGGACGGAGGTAAACGAGCGTGTCAGGGGGTGGGTGGTCTGAGGGGACGTGCCCGGCGGAAGCGCACCCGCTGCCCTCCCCAAATCGCCTCCAGCGCCAACCGCATCGTCCTCAATCCCGTGGGAAGAAGGAGCGATACGGGGGGCGGCTGGAGTGGCGTGCTTTCTATTGAAAGCGAGCCGCGACCGCAACGTTACCATGGTCATGTTCTCGCAGTGAGAACATAAACCATCCACAAACGCTGCCTCAGTGTGATCGGCGCCCAGACACACGAGACAGCGCCTGTGGCCATCAGAAGCGGAGAGCACTCTACCGCATCCAGGAACTACACAGGGGTTGAATGGCATCTTTATAAAGACGGGCCCTGAAAAGGGCGTTCAACACCACTGTGTATTGCTCTTTTAGAGAAATAAACTCTTTATAAGAAATATAACTCTTTTGAAAGGGAACTCTTTCAACTCTGCGCTGTCGAAGCGCCCAGGGGCAAACTGCACGCCGGCAGAGAAGAGAAAACAGCCGCTGTAATGCGCCGTAAATCGAACAGCAGCAGAGTGTCAGAGGATCAGAAGCAGGATCAGTAGTGTTACACGCAGCTGTCAGCATAAACACGACCATCGGCTCCGAAGAAAATTACTGAATGAACGAGCGTATTTCCCTCACCTTTATATCCGTATCCGGAGGCGGGGTATGCAAATACTGTTCGCCAACTCTCATTGGCCTTTTTTCATAGATCAGAGGTATCTTTCGGCGCTCAAGAGAGACCCCTAGTGTCGCTTCTTCGACACGACGTCGAAGTGAGCGACAGACGGGGAAATACTGTACTTAAAGAGAGAATCAGAATCAGTTTTATTGCCAGGTATGCGGAGGTAAATGTAAAGAAAAGATCTGGGAATCCCAAAATGTTGAACAAAATTTTCAAAGGATCTCAAGAATCCACTCTCTATAGGTCATCTTAACCTCCCTCACAATTCACTCTGACCACCAAAAAGGGGACATATTAATACATAATTTTGGTTTAGAAATATGCTCAAGGCAACATTTAAATAAATGTCAGAATTAAACATTCTGGACACTTGTGTCCATATCGAGTGCAAATGCGAGATAATGGGTGTAACTTATCTTCTCCGGTTAAGTTGGTAGAAAGGCTTTGCAATGGCAAAATAGGGGCAAGAACTTCCTGTTCAATACAAAACCAGGTACGAGCTCTCTCAGGTAGAAGCAACCAATGAGCCAAATGTCTGAGACCAAATGCATAATAATAAAACAAAATCTTGGGTAGGCCTAGCCCACCTTTGTCAATCGGCCAATGCAACTTATTGAAATGTAAACTGGGACGTTTACCATTCCAAATGAAGGAATTGTTATGCTATAAAATAGCTTGAAATAAGAGAGGGGGACATCTATAGGGAGAGACTGTAGCAGATAATTGAATTTTGGAATACAATTAATTTCAATAACATTAACCTTAGGGTTGGAGATGAATAATAAAATATTATCTGTGTAAAGCAAAAGCTTATTTGCCACACCTCCCACCCCCACCCCTGGAAAATCAACTTCCTTTCTTATTGCGGCTTCTAATGGTTCCAGGGAAAGGCAGAACAATAATGGGGAAAGAGGGCAACCCTGCCGGGTGCACCTATCTAGAGTATTAACTTAATCCAACCAACAAAAGTATTCCCAAACCGGTACATTTCCAAAATCTTAAAAAGATAATCCCATTCCACCAAATCAAACGCCTTTTCTGCGTCAAGTGAGATGGCAGTGACCGGAGTCTGACCAGGCTCCTCATAGATGATCTCAGAAGCAAGAGTATATTATTGCTCAGCCATCAGTTTTGGAAGTTCTAATGGTTCCAAAAAGTTTCTAATATCCTCATCAGTAGACGAAGACGTGGAACTATAGATATCAAGAAAAAGCATTATTAACATGAATGGAGGTAATTATTTCACCACCAGCAGATTTCACTGAGGGAATGGTAGAAAAAAACTCTCTCTGTTTTATATATCTAGCAAGACGTTTTCCTGTCTTGTCCCCTGATTCAAAGTATGACTGTCTTTCCCTGAATAGCCAAAACTCCGCCTTCCATAACAAAATTATGCAAAATTATGTGTGAGTGGTGGTGGTGTAGTGGGCTAAAGCGCTGAGCTGGTAATCAGAAGGTTGCTGGTTCGATCCCCACAGCCACCACCATGGTGTCCTTGAGCAAGACGCTTAACTCCAGGTTGCTCCGGGGGGATTGTCCCTGTAATAAGTGCACTGTAAGTCGCTTTGGATAAAAGCGTCTGCTAAATGCATAAAAAATGTTTAAAAAAAAGTAAAATAGTATTATATCTGTATTTCAATCGTGTCAATTCTCTGAGGCCATCAGACGATGTTCGGCACTTCAGCTCTGCCTCTGCACTTTTAATATTCCCTTCCTCGTAAGTTCTTGTGCTTTGGATTTTTTGGTGAATGAGGTATACTGTATGATCCGACCCCTAAGAACTGCCTTAAGTGCCTCCCAAGCCACAATCATGAGGATACTGAGGACTAGTTGGTCTTCATATAAACATTGATTTCAGCCTTTAACATTTGTTGGAATTCAGGATTTTGCAAAAGGGATACATTAAAGCACCAACTATATGATTTCCTTTCTCCATATGTGGCAACACCTCTAAAATCACCATGGCGTGATCTGAGACAAAACATTTTCAATTGAACAGTCAGCAACAGATGAAATGAGAAACTCTATAATAAACTGTTGGAGTGATGGAAAAACATTTATAGTCCCTACCAGATGGGTTAAAAGTCTCCAAATATCTGTAAGACCAAAATCTTGATTTTGACACATCCTATGAAGCGTCAATGTTCACTTTTGCTTCACTATTAGGGCAGTGGTGGCTCAGCGGTTAAGGCTCTGGATTACTGACCAGAAGGTTAGGGGTTCAAGTCCCAGCACCGCCAAGACACCACTGTGTGGCCCTTGAGCAAGGCCCTTGATCCTATCTGCTCCAGGGGCGCCGAATCATGGCTGACCCTGCACTCTGACCCCAGCATAGCTGGGATATGTGAAAAATAAATAATTTCACTGTATATATGCAGAAATGTATGTATAATGTGTGACAATTGGTCAATTAAATTAAATTAAATTAAAATTAAAATTAAATTAAACTATGATCAAGGACTGAGTCCATCAAAAGATTAAAGTCTCCTCCCAATATCATATAATTAGGGGTGCCAGTGACTCGCAACATCCCTTCAAGATCTTTAAAATAGCACTGATTATCAATGTCAAATGCATAAATATTAGCCAAAATAAGACTTTGCCCTGAATTTCTGTTAAAACCAACTAAAATAATGACTCTTCCTAATTTATCTTTAGTCTGTTTAAAACATTTGAATTGTGGATGCTTACTTATCAGTGTAATGATTCCCCTGCTCTTACTTGATCCAGCACTAAAGAAAACATGTCCGCCCCATATCTTCCCAAATTTTTCAGCTTCCTGCTGGGAAAGATGCATTTCTTGAAGAAACATTATATCATATTTCTTACGCTAAAGAAGAGAAATAACCTTCCTTCTTTTTATGGGGTGTCCCAACGCATTCACATTCCATGTGGAGATAGACAATCTGCTCATATAAACATTTGGCATTTTGACATATGAAAAAAAATATATTGTGTGTCACGATTCACTGTTGTCTGCCCTGTGTTTGACCTCTGTCATCTGTTCCCCATCACTGCCAGCTGTCTCTTATTGTTCCTCACCTGTGTTTAATGTTCTCATTAGTCTTTGTGTAGTTAATGCCCTGATTTCTGTTCAGTATGGTCAGTTGTTCTGTAACGCAGGGAAAAAGTCAAGAGAGCTGGATCTAGATGCAGTGAAGGATTTTAATGAAAAAACAAAAACAAACGATTGGTAAACACAGGAACAAAATAAAACATCCACAATGGGAAACAAAACATAAACAGGTGAAAACATCCATGAAGGGCACGGGCAGAACATGGTAGGTCAAACACATTCAGGTACATTCAACAACTGACAATACTGAACAGAAATCAGGGCATTAAATACACAAAGACTAATGATAACATTAAACACAGGTGAGGAACAGTAAAAGAAAGCTGGCAGAGATGAGAGCAGGGGATGATGGGAAGTGTAGTCCATGGGGAACAGGTGACAGAGGTAAAACAGGGCAGACAACAGTGAATCGTGACATTGTGTGTCAAAAACAAAATTATAAAGACCACATTCCAACATTAACTCAACAACCAAACCCCAAACTTCCTCCCAAACCAAACAAACAGAAAAAGTAAAATGTGCTCATTAACCCCACGCATGACAGTGCTAACTGGCGTCCATCCCTCTAAACTCAAACAGTCCATGTACACAGGAGCCCACGTGACATATTTTGTCAAACATGTGTTTCAATACAAATCAAATGATCATCTTTAAAACAAACTCCAGCCCAAAGGTGTGTTCCTCCACAAAACAAACTCCAGCCGCTAGGTGGAACCAGCACAAAAAGAAACAAAAAAGGCACTCAGTTTCCTCAGACGTCAAGTGAATATTCAGCAAGCCAGTCCTCTCGGCTGCAACGTGAATACGCTTTGACACTGTGTCAATTGATGAAGCTATGGTAAGCTTCGCCCAGGTGTGACGATCTCTGAAGCCCTTGTGAATCGTGCCATTAACATTGGCAGATAGCTCTTAACTTTGCAGTTGACACTGCACTTCAACAGTAAATTGATTATTTTCTGCTTCCTCTTGTGCTTCAGAAAAAAGCATATACTTTGTTTGAATGAATTTCATAGTGCTATTGCCTATTGTGCTTTTTGTGTTTCTACTGTATACAAGCACTTAAAGAGCCATTTCCTTAATGTCTTTTTCAAGATAGTGTTTTGCAAATGTTTCCGACAATGCAAACAATATATCCATATGTGTGCTTTGTTATTATCCCAGGCCAAGCTCATGCAGAGGTATCGCTTGGCAAGACTGATTGCGCTCACTCACCTACTTTTTGAAGGATGATGCTGAACCCCTCCCACCATACTGCTTCTTTGGCTCCCAAGGAATCACACAAGTGAGACGTGCAAGGGCGAGATATAGAGCACAGAGAGTTTGAGGATAATTTATCACCGGTACAAGCCTTGAGTGCCTCCCTGTCTCTATTTCAATCATCTTTTCCCCTGGAGTGTGCCCATGAGGACCAGCGCCCCACTAATGCACACATGGTGTGATCATGTTTGGCGGTTATGACGAAGACTGGGATGCTATTTATATTGCAGCATCTGAAGGTTGGCTCTCCTTGACAACTGGTTGCTTTTATTGCATTTAGAGGAACAAGCTTACAAACACAAGTATCTGTTGCTTGCACATTTGGAGCATCTGGACCTCATAGTCTAGGCAAAGAGTCTGTTGGTGCACAACCCTCTGGTTTCCTTCCACTGAACTGAGGAAACTCTGTCCACTGGTGCTTGATGAAATTCAATCTAAGGAAAGCTTTTTGCTGAAACACTTTTTGCATGCCTTGAGGCAGATGGATACTGTGGTGGCTGTTATCCCATGGGCATGTTACATAAGAGGACTCTTAAGTGTTGGGTGAACTCACTTCATCACTCATGGCAACATGGTAACTTGCATCTTGTCATGTTAACCATTTGGTAAATGACTGCATTTTCATTGCAGGGAGCCTTGTGTGACAGATGTCCAGCATTAGGAACCTGGATAGGTACATGGACAGTGTAGCACAAAGTGTAAATCACCTGAAACTGCTTGGAGCCTCCTTTAGCTCTGAGAGCTATTGAGTCAGTCATGCAGGACTTTCATGTACTTATACGATTGGACAGCACTGACGTGTTGTAGTGTACATAAACCAACAGAGGGAGTTCGGTCTAGCCCAATAATGAACTTGGCACACCAGCTTCTCCTCTGGTTCAAGAAACATCTCCTGTCAGTTCTGATGAGAACTGTCTGAGGGAACTGTTTGGGAGGCAGGGGTGGACTTGTTTACCTCCCCGTAGACCATGCAATGTCTCTTCTGGTACTACATGACTTATGCACAGCCGAGCCTGGATGCACTACGTCATAGATAACCAGTGAAGTGCAAATATGTGTTCCCCCCATTCATTTGCTTTAACAAGTGATGTGCAAAGTTCAGAAAGATCTTGGTTGCTGGACCTGGTGGAGCTGTTGGATGCCCCATGGAGGATTCCACATAGTAGTGACATGCTCCTGCAAGTGAAAGGCACAATCTGGCATCCACGTCCAGAACTCTATGAGGCAGTTGTATGCCTGGAGATGGTACGTTTTCACTGACTGGCGTTCCTCTCTGTGTGAGGATGCTTCATCCACTCCCAACTCCATCAACAAGTTTACACTTGCTGAGCAATTTATTAGGAACACCTATACACCTACTTATTCATGCAATTATCTTATCAGCCAATCATGTGGCAGTAGTGAAATGCATAAAATCATGTGTCAGTAGCTTCAGTTAATATTCACATCAACCATCATAATGGGTAAAATTGTGATCTCTGTGATTTTGTCCATGGCATGATTGTTGCCAGACAGGCTGGTTGAAGTATTTCTGTAACTGCAAAATCTCCTGTGATTTTCACGCATAATGACAACAAAACAAAACATCAAATGAGCGGCAGTTCTGTGGCTTGGTGAGTATATGTTACTGCTTTAGTGACTGGCCTTAACCGCTAGGCAGTTTGTCAGTGGGAAAACCCCCTTTCTCTTACATTTTTTGCAAGTCCCCCGGTTTGGGACTTAATACCTGTGTCATGGTCCTGTCACTTTGTCAGTCTGGGTTTAAAATCAAGATTAAAGGATAGTTCAACACCAACTCTAGAAGCATGTGGCAGGGAATTATTATCATCATGGACTTCAAAGGGAATAAAAACCTAACCTAACCCCTAACCACTAATTCTGAGGAAATAACATCGCCCTCGCGGAGAGAGCTCTTGCGGACTAAACTAGAGAGGTTAGTTCACTCTCCGTATCTATAGCGGACATAACATGATGCTTCCGATAGGTGACTATCCGTAAAGCCACAGGTCCAGACAGCATTCCAGGCTGCATCATCAGAGCCTGTGCAAACAAACTGGCTGGTGTTTTTACGGACATTTTCAACCTTTCTCTCCTTGTCTGTGGTCCCCACATGCTTGAAAATGTCCACCATTGTGCATGTACCAAAACAACTCAAAATCACTCACTTAAATGACTGGCATCCTGTTGCTCTGACCCCCATTTTCATCAAATGCTTTGAGAGGCTAATCAGAGATTACATCTGCTCTGTGCTGCCTGCCTCACTGGAATCACTACAGTTTGCTTACCTCAACAACCGCTCCACTGATGATGCCATTGCACTTACACTACACACTGCTCTCTCCCACCTGGAAAAAAGGAACAGATATGTGAGAATGCTACAGCTCAGCATTCAACACCATAGTGCCCTGTGCAGCAGAATCCTGAACTTCTTGTCAAGCTGATGCCAGGTGGTTAGAATTGGCAGCAACATCTCCTCATCACTGACCCTCAACACTGGAGCCCTGAAGGCCTGTGTTCTCCGCACATTCCTGTATGTAGTACACACATGTGGCAACACATAGCTCCAATGCCATCAAGTTCTCTGATGATACAACGTTGGTAGGTCTGATCACTGACTGATGAAACAGCCTATAGAGAGGAGGTGCACACTCTGACACACTGGTGTGGTGTCAGGATCACAGCCTCTCCCACAATATCAGCAAGACCAAGGGACTTGTGGTGGACTTCAGGAAAAAAGACAGAGACACAGCCCCATCACCATCAATGGAGCACTGGTGGAGAGAGACAACAGCATCAAGTTCTTTGGTGTCCACATCACTGAGGAACTCACATGGTCCGTCCACATTGAGGCCATTGTGAAGAAGGTTCATCAGCACCTCTTCTTCCTGAGATGGCTAAGGCAGCTTGGAATGAACCACCACATCCTCACACGGTTCTACTCTAGCACTGTAGAAAGCATCCTGACTGGCTGCATCACTGCCTGTTAGGGCAAAAGCACAACCCTCAACCGCAAAGCCCTGCAAAGAGTGGTGTGAACAGCCAGACTCATCATCTGAGGTGAGCTTCCTTCCCTCCAGGAGATCAACACCAAGTTGTGTGTGAGAAAATCTCAGAGAATCATCAGAGACTCCAGCCACCCTAGCCATGGGCTGCTCTCACTGCTACCATCAGGCAGGTGGAATCGCAGCATCAGGACCCGCTCCAACCATCTTCATGACAGCTTCTTCCCCAGAGCAATCAGACTTTTGAACTCTTGATCACTCATTATAAATATATCAGCACTGCACTTTATTAGCCTCAGACTGGACTCACACTTTACACTTGTCTTACATTTACATTTATTCATTTGGCAGACGCTTTTATCTAAAGTGACTTACAAAAGAGGAAAACATAAGAGAATCATCTTAAGGAGACATTTGTATGAAAAGTGCCATCCTACAAAGTTTGACTAGCATTAGAATAGCATTCAAAACAGATTTTTTTTAGTGACTGGTTAAGTGCTCTTGGAAAAGATGTGTTTTTAGCCATTTTTTGAAGACCGAGAGTGAGTCAGCTTCACGGATGGATTTGGGAAGGTCATTCCACCTACGTGGTATGTTGAAACAGAGTCGAAAGTGTTTTGATGCCTCCTTTGTGTTTGTACAACAAGGCAACGTTCCTTAGCCGACTGCAGGCTTCTGGCAGGAGTGTAGATCTGCATAAATTATTTTAGGTATGCTGGGGCAGACCCAGTGACTGTTTTGTATGCCAGCATCAGAGCCTTGAATTTAATACATGCATCAACCGGCAGCCAGTGGAACAAAGAGTGGTGTAACATGTGCTCTCATTGGTTCATTAAAGACCAGACGTGCTGCTGCATTCTGTTCTAAACAAGCTATGAGTGTCTGTGGTGCTGCTGATATTGGTCTGTTAATAGGAGGTTTTTGCAGCTTTAACATTATCTGAGAAAGTTGCAAGCAGAAGCTGATATCTAGATCTGCTGGATCTTTAGATGTCCACCATCTCCTCTCAGCTGCCCTGAGGTCAGTCCGATGTTCACGAAGAACATCAGACAGCCAGGGATTGGGTGGTGTATTATGTGCTGGCCTAGAGGAGAGAGGACAGATGTTGTCTAGACAGGTTGTTAAAGTAGAGCTAAGGTTGGCAGTGTTTACATCAAGCATGGAAAACACATTTATTGTGGGAAGAGAGGTAAAGATATCAGTGAAAGGCAAGAGTGTGAAAGGGTACGGAGGTTATGGTGAAAGAAAACCAAAGGTGGAGTCTATTTTAATCTAGATGGGAGAGTCATGTTGAATTGAACAAAGTAGTGCTCTGTAGCATATTTAGTGGGTTCAATGAAAGTTTGCTAACTTGTTAGGTTAGTGGTGCTGTGCTATGAGCTTTGTTATGCTATTAGCTTAGCTGTACTGTGTTGACAACATGGCATTGGCAGGTTGCGCATGCGTGGTAAACTGCCCCGAAATCCTTGTCTCCTTAGGAGTTCCCGGGAACTTTCGTCACCATAGCAACCAATACCAGTGATTTGTGATCAACATTAATTAAAACAGTTTCCTCAGTGCATATGAATGTCAGCAATGCACAAATTAACAGTAATCAGTTAAAGTGCCCAAATTCTCACACCAATATATGTAGCGAATTTGGTATGATAAATGTATAATGCATGGGTTAAATTGTCCTGTATATTACCATTATTTGTAAGGGAAACAGTATGTGTGAGCTAGGAATTAAATGTTCCTATTTCTATATTACTATGTAAGGAAATTTATAATGGAATCAGTCGCGTTTGACAACTGTTATAATTTAGATAAATCACAAATAACTAGATTATTTACTAGATTGTCTGAATAAAATTCTCCACCATTAAAATCATAATACAATGTCTTGTTGTATCAGCTCACAATTTCTACTGTAGAGAATTATCTTTAATAAGAGAATTATGATTAATTCTCTTATTGGAGTAATATTATTCTCATGGCTTACTGACAATAATATAACACATATTGGTATAGCTTTGAAACTAAATCTTTTAGAAACAGGGATGGGATTATTTTTTCAATATACCACAGTCAAAATATCTTTAAAAGGGAAACATGAATAATTAATCATAACTCGTTATAGTTAATTATGAACATTTGGTCTGGTTAATAGAATTAACTTGATGTAGGTGAATTAATATTATAATCAATTTATCTGTTTGTCCAGCGAACTCTCAATATTGATCGTCTATCAATTCTCAGAAAGGATATTTTTCATGGCCGCAAAAAAATAACTATTAGCACGTAAATCATTACATTTACGTTGATTTACAAGCAGACCAGAATCAACTCGCAAGAATGTACACAAAAGTTTATTTAACTAAAATATGAACACATATCTACTCTAAACAAAAACATACACACAAAATCACTCATACATGGGAAAGGGAAAAGTGAAAATAAAATGAAACCGGAACAGAATAGGGGAAATGCAGTTATGAAAAGAGTAATTTTTGAAAAAACATTGCTCTGGCATGCAGATCACTTCCCCCACTTGGAATGTCACTGATGTTCACTAGTTGCTGGACCTTGTAAAGACAGTGTAAAGGATTGATAATGATCAGTGGGGGAGCAGACATAACAGAGTCGGCTTAGGCCTACTTGGACCTTTGCTTGTGACAGTCGTGAGACATCTGTTGGCTTATTCATTAAATAATGAATAATTGTGTGTCTGATTGTGTGTCCAGATGTATCAAGAATATTTGAGGTGGTACAGTTACGTGTAAAAATTATGTCCAGCTGGTTGCCCGATGAGTGAGTTACTGTGTAGTCTTTCCAAGTCAAATGAGGCCAGAAGAGTATTCAGTTCAGTGGCCTGGGGCTTGTCTACATTTACATTTCTGCATTTGGCAGACGCTTTTATCCAAAGCAACTTAGAGACCTTATTACAGGGACAATCCCCCCGGAGCAACATGGAGTTAAGTGCCTTGCTCAAGCACACAATGGTGGTGGCTGTGGGGATCGAACTGACAACCTTCTGCTTAACAGTTTAGTGCTTTAGCCTACTATGCCACCACCACTCCAACATACACATCCAACAAACACTTGTCTCAATGTATGTTGAAATCGCCAAGAACCACATGTTGCCTACCATCCTCTGGCAAGGAGGACAGCAGGACATCCAACTCCTCAAGAAAGTTTGTCAGCTGACCTGGAGGGCACTAGATGACAAGAAAATGTATTTTTGTGGGTTGAATTGTAGTAATGGCAAGGAATTCAATAGATGTATTGTTACATAGTGAAGCCTGTGGTGAAAATGTTGTTATGAATATTCCCACAGGGGGAACAGCAGCTGTATGTCAAGGGGTGTGAGAGAAGGAGAAGTTATTGGAGAGAGCAGCAGGTGTTGCTGGATCCTCTGGACATATCCATGTGTCCGTCAGTGCCAGGATGCTGAGGGTGGACTGTTTGAAATTTAAGTAAAAGAAAATTAAATGTAAATATCCCAATTAATCGGTGTAATGAAGACAGATGGTGGTAGGATTGATCCAGGGTGAGGTTTGATGTGGGGTGGATCATGTTTGCGTGAAAGTGCATCTGCTTTGTTATTATTGCTGGAAGGGCATTAAGTGATGGTAAAATTTTACTTGGTGAAGAACAGTGACCATCGGGCTTGACGTGGATTCAGCCTCTTGGCTTCCTTGAAATTACTGTAGGGTGCACAGGTTGTTTAGATCAGTTTTACTATCAGATAAAATTAATGATTAAATAATATAATTTAATTAGTTAAATTCTATCCTTGGGGGCACCACTCTTTTACAAGAGAAAAATGATAGTAGGTGACTGATCAAGTCTCATAAAATTCTACCCTGAAGATTGAGTATCTTGATTGATAATCAAAATAATCAAAAAAGAAGCTAGTTGAATTATTGCCATACAAATCCAACAGTAATATGGTTACAGTTGGCTTCTAACAACAACAATTCAACTGTCCTGAAGTAATACGGGAGTTCTTGACATGGCAGAGGCTGGCTTCAACACAATATTCAAACAAACAACCAGGAGTACTTATTATAATATAACAAGATTTATTATAATCAAACAGCAATGAACACTGCAAATACTAGATTAATATAATACAAAAACATAAAATGGAAATCCTAACTAAATTGTGGAGCTATATTGTAGGTTTGGTAACAAAGACACAAAATGGCGGACTAAACTCCACGTGTGGAACCAGTTTCAAAATGGAGGATCAGTTCCAACATTGAGAACTAGGTTCAAAATGGCGAACTGAATTCAAAATGGAGGATTAGATCGTAAAGGGCGGATCCAATGATTATTTGAAGGTGTAGGGAAAGAAAGATGGCTGGATCAGATCCAGAACAATAGAGCTTATACCACGTGTGGGTGGTAATGAGCAGACACACAAAGAAACTGGTGGGAGAATTTGAAAAACACCAGCCTGATTCGAACATAAACCATGGCACAGTAATCACCAATCGTAGTTTAACATACAAACATAGTAAAACATCAAACATTCAGCGATCAAAAATATGATTTAGCTTTATAAGTCACAGTTTCTAAACTAAATCTGCCCAGATATCAAGCCTTACTTGGGAAATCCTGTGTGATTTCAGCAGGGTTGTCCGTTTGAATTCCTGTTGCATTGAGCGGTCAGGAAAAAACTATTTGGATTCGGTCCTTTGTCTTACGCTCGTCAGCGAAAAGATGCATCTCTGCATTATTTCTCGGGTCCGGTGCTGGAGAGAAAGGCAGGGAGGTAGTCAACGTAGATAGAAAACGATTGAAAAGGGTAGCTGGTTGCCTTTTCCATTTTCAAATCAAATTCACAGTTGTCTCGCAGTGAAAATGAAATGAACTGGTTGTAATACTACACGACTGGAACAAAGCTAAGATAATCTTACTCTATCGTGGCCAAATGGTGAGGTTAGAAAAACATGGTCTCTCTTTGTCCAGAAGGAGGGAAATTCCTTTGTGTAGATACATTGCTTTAGAGCGCAGCTCGTGCAGTTGTAGGCAGCAAGGCTGTGAGCAGAGAGAGCGAAATCAAATCTCAGCGCTGGTTTTGTTAAGATGTCATTGTCATCGGTCATAGGCCATTTTGACCAATGATGTTTGAGATTGAGTCCATGGGTGGGACTTCCCGTCCGGCTGTGAAGCATTCTGGGAAACCGAGTTCAATGTCTCAACTTTGATCATAGAACTAAGGGCCATGCTGTCTCTGCTGCCATTTTTAGTGGGGCAAGGCCCTACATCACTTTATTGTCACACGACCATATACACAAGTGCAACAGTAGGTGAAAGTCTTGTTCCGAGCAACATAGCAGTCATGACAGTGATGAGACATATAACAATTTACAGTAAACGACATATTTACACAACAAAATTTACATATCAAATGTACACATAATTACACAACACAATAATAATATACAATGTACAGTAAACAACACACACAATATAGAATGCACATACAATCAAAATAAAAAGTATATAGAAAATATATATATATATATACAGTAGTTGTATTGTGGAGAATATAATATAATCAAACGACAGTCCAGTTGATGTATGTTATGATACCGCCTGCCTGATGGTAGCAGTGAGAGCAGCACATGACTCAAGTGGCTGGAGTCTCTGATGATCCTCAAAGCTTTTTTCACACACCGCCTGTTATATATGTCTTGGAGGGAAGGAAGCTCACCTCCGATGATGTTTCTGGCAGTTTGCACCACACTTTGCAGGTCTTTGCAGTTGTGGGTGGTGCTATTGCCATACAGGTGGTGATCCAGCCAGTCGGGATGCTCTCTACAGTGCTGGTGTAGATCCGTATGAGGATGTGGTGGTTCATTCCAAACTTTCTCAGCCGTCTCAGGAAAAAGAGGTAGTGTTGAGCCTTCTTCACAACGGCCTCAGCGTGGACGGACCATGTGAGTTCCTCAGTGATGTGGACATCGAGCTCTCTCCACCGGTGCTCCATTAATGGTGATGGAGCTGTGTTCTCTATCTTTCCTCCTGAAGTCCACTACAAGCTCCTTGGTCTTACTAATGTTGAGGGAGAGGTTGTACTCCTGACACCAGCATGTCAGAGTGTGCACCTCCTCTCTGTAGGCTGTTTCATCATTGTCAGTGATCAGACCTACCACCGTTGTATCATCAGAAAACTTAATGATGGCATTGGAGCTATGTGTTGCCACACAGTGTGTGTGTATAGGGAATACAGGAGTGGGCTGAGAACACAGCCCTGTTGAGGGTCGGTGATGAGGAGATGTTGCTGCCCATTCTAACCACCTGACGTCTGCCTGACAGGAAGTCCAGGATCCAGCTGCACAGCGAGCAGTTTAAACCCAGTGCCCGGAGTTTCAAATCAAGCTTGGAGGGCACTATGGTGTTGAATGCTGAGCTGTAGTCTACAAACAGCATTCTCACATATGTGTTCCTTTTTTCCAGATGGGAGAGAGCAGTGTGTATTGTAGATGCAATGGCATCATCAGTGGAGTAGTTGTTGCGGTAGACAAACTGCAATGGGTTCAAAGAGGTGGGCAGCACAGAGCAGATGTAATCTCTGATTAGCCTCGCAAAGCATTTGCTGATGATGGGGGTCAGAGCAACAGGACGCCAGTCATTTAAACAAGTGATTTTTGATTGCTTTTGTTCAGGCACAATGGTGGACGTTTTGAAGAATGTGGGGACAACATACAGGGAGAGGGACAGGTTGAAAATGTCTGTAAAATTACCAGCCAGTTGGTTCGCGCACGCTCTGATGACACGGCCCGGAATGCCGTCTGGACCCGCGGCTTTACGGATGTTCACCCTTTGTAAGGATCGGGTTACATCCGCAAAAGAGACGGAGAGTGAACCATCCTCTGTAGCGTCAGCCGCGAGAGCTCTCTCCGCGAGGGCTGTGCTATTTTCCTCGAAACGAGCATAAAATATATTAAGCTCATCCGGGAGAGAGGCAGCGGTGTTCACGGCGGAGTTTTTATTCCCTTTGTAGTCCGTGATAATGTTAATTCCCTGCCACATAATTCTAGAGTTGGTGGTGTTGAAATGTCCTTAATTTTTGTGCCTGAAATGGCATTTGGCTGCTCTGATAGTGTTATGGAGGGCATATTTTGGTGTGATTGTTTTAAAATTGGCTTTGTTAAAGTCCCCTGTAACAATGAACGTGGCCTCAGGGTGCGCGGTTTCCTGCTCACTTATACTCCCATACAGTTCCTTGAGTGCCCGGTCTGTGTTGGCTTGTGGGGGGGATGTACACAGCAGTGATAATGTGAATTCCCTCGGTAGCCGGAATGGTCAACACAGAAGCATGAGAAATTCCAGATCAGGAGAGCAAAAGACTTGATAAAATGTACGTTCCTCTGATCACACCATGATTTGTTGATCATAAAACGTACACCAACCACCACCTCTGCTTTTACCTGAGAGTTCTTTCGCTCTGTCCTCTCTGTGCAGGGAGAAATGGAATTTTTTTCCGTAAGGCAGATAACGCAGCAGCCCCTCGTCTCTCATTGGAAAACGTTTGAAGTATTCAAGGTTCTTGTGATCAGTGATAACATGGAACGTGTGGACTGCCCCCACTAACCAGTGATGCCACTCTTCGAGTGCTGCCTTCATGGAAAGTAATTCCTTGTTTCCCACATCATAGTTTCATTCAGCAGAATTTAACTTTCTGGAGAAAAATGCACAAGGGTAAAGCATGCTTGGGGTTCCGTAACGTTATGACAGGACCACTCCAATCCCACAGTCAGAGGTGTCTACTTCAATGATGAAAGGAAGATTGGTGTTGGGGTGTTTCAGTATAGGAGCGGTCATGAAAATTGACTTGAGGAAGATGAAGGCTTGGTATGCGGCGTCATTCCATGTCAACTTGTTGGGTTTTCCCTTGAGCAATAACGTGAGTGGTGCTGTAATGATTCTGTTTGATGAAGCGACAGTAGAAATTGGCAAAGCCCAGAAACCGCTGTAGTTCTTTGATTGTGGAAGGTCGAGGCCATTTTGTAACTGCTGTGATTTTATTTCTACACCTTGGTGGCTGATATTGTAACCTAGGACCATGGTATAGGAAATATGAAACTCAAAATTTTCTGACTTGAAAAATAGCTGGTGTTCCGAGAGTAGATGACAATGTATTCAATGTAGGCCACCACACACTGATTCAGTAGGCCTCTGAAAATCTCATTGACAAAAGACTAGAAAACAGAGGGGGTGTTATTAAGTCATTACAGCATGACCAGATATTCATAGTGCCCCCTGGTGGGGATGAATGCTGTTTTCCACTCATCTCTTTTTCTCTGATTCTGATGAGGTTATAAGCACTTCTTAGATCGAGCTTAGTATAAATCTTAGCCTCACTAGAGTTGCTCAACTCAATCTAGAGTTGTTCAAGGGCTGAAGGGATAAGTGGCAGTGGGTAACGGTATTTCAAGGTGACAGAGTTCAGGCCTCGATAGTCGATACATGGACATAGACCTCCATAATTTTTCTCCACAAACAAAAAACATGCAGCTGCTGGAAAGGTGGAGGGATGGATGTAACCGGAAGGCAGGCTTCTTCAATATAAGTTTCCATAGCTAGGGTCTCGGGGCATTCTTCCGGTTGAAGGGCACGCTGGCGCGTTTTGGCTGCCGCTCCTCTCTCCCATTTTTATTTTCAGTAGTTTATTTGGCTATGAGCCAGTGAAGTCTATCTGTGTTTTGTATTTTATTTTATTATTCTACCGTGATGTGGAATTATGCTTCGCACGCTGGACTACTGCTTCTATCTCTGAGTGCTGTTTACTGGAATTTACTCTTCTGTTGCTTGGCCCAGGACGTACACTGCTTACACCGCTGTGAGGCTGCTGTTGGTGTGGACCCTCCCCAAATGGCTATCAGGTACACTGCTCGCCAGTTGCTGAACCTGAACGGACATTTAGATACGGCGAATGAGATACGTGTTCTCTGCAGTCAAGTTGGAATATTGCGACCTAAACGTTACATACATCGCTCTTCAAGGCGTAGTTTTTTATGCTCAACATCTAAATCTGTCGCTTATCCGAGATTTCTGCGCGAACCCCATAGACTGCCGTTTAGACCTACAGGGGTCAATTTCAATAACTTATCAGCATTCAGGCGTGAGGAGGTTGCTAAGGATTCATCTGCTCCCCCGCGTCTGCTGAAATCAGCACTATTTAACGCACGCTCTGTCAACAGCAAAGCTGTCCTTTTATCTGACATTATTTTAGAAAAAAAGCTGGACCTTTTCTGTTTAACTGAAACTTGGCACAAAGAATCTGACGGTCTTCTTTTTAATGAACTGACTCCTGCTGGCTATGGATTATTTGATCTCCCGCATTCTTCTGGTAGAGGTGGGGGTATCATTGTGTTGCACAGTCAACAGTTCAATCTGTGTCCCGTGGCTGTTCCCAAATCTGACTCATTTGAATGTCTTGTTCTGAGTGTCTCTGCGCACCTTTCTACTGCAGTGGCTACAGTCTACAGGCCTCCTAAGACAAATAAAGACTTTCTATCTGAATTATCAGATATATTGTCTTTTCTCTTCCTCAGATTTGAAAGAATTCTCCTACTGGGGGATTTCAACATTCATATGGATATAAAAGACTCCGCAATAACAAAAGACTTTCTGCCCATATTGGAGTGCTTTGAATTAGACCAACTAGTGGACTGTCCTACGCATGACAAAGGCCACACTTTAGACCTTGTGATTTCCAATGGTTCATTCGTGTCTCAGTTGTCAACCTCTGACTTAGGTCTGTCTGATCACCGGGCTGTCTTTTTTAATTTGGAATTACCTGTCATGAACACTAACATGAACCTGTCATGAACACTTCTCACATCATAAATTATCGCAATTGGAGATCTATTGAGCCCTCTGATTTTTCTGATTTTATTGACACTCTTTTAAACTGTGACTCTCTATCTGATGATCTGGATGACAACGTTTCTGTGCTGAATTCTATACTGTTGTCCGGCCTGTACACGCTGGCTCCCTTGAAATCACGATCTGTTTCTTTTGCACGCTCCGCTCCTTGGTACAATGATGATCTGCATGCTACGAAGACTTTGTGTTGCAAAATGGAGCGTAGGTGGCGCACATCGGGTTTAACTGTTCATCACCAGGCCTGGAAAGACAGCTTACTCAATTATAAGGCTGAAATTGTGTCAGCTAGATCTGTTTATCTTTCTCAGATAATTGTCAGCAATCAGAGAAACCCTAAAAAACTGTTTCACTCAATCAACAAGCTGCTTAAAAATCACAGCCTCTCTGATGTTCCTGCTTCAACTCACCTTTGTAATATGTTTTTGGAGTTTTTTAGCACCAAAATTGACAATATACGTAACCACATTGTTGCCACTCATACCGTTGCTGCCTCCTCCTCAAATACTTTTGCATTTTCTGGTATCTCTCTCTCTAACTTTGCAATTCATGACTCCCGGTCTTTGTGTAATACGGTTTCAAAACTGAAAGCCTCAACTTCTAGAGTTGATCCGATACCATCTTGTCTTTTTAAATCATGTTTTGATTCCCTCTCTCCTGTTGTTTTGAGAATTATCAATAACTCTCTGTGCACTGGAGTTGTGCCAGCAGCACTTAAAATTGCTGCTGTCACCCCTGTACCAAAAACTAATAACATGAACTTTGATAATCTGAATAATTTTCGTCCCATCTCTAATCTTCCATTCCTCGCCAAAATTTTAGAACAAACAGTAGCTTCTCAACTACTTTCTCATCTCTCCTCTAATGATCTTTTTGAGCCATTTCAGTCTGGATTTCAAAAAAATGCACAGCACTGAGACAGCGCTGGTCAAAGTGACTAATGATTTGTTAATGGCTTCTGATTCTGGCCGTCTATCTATACTGATTCTTCTTGATTTTAGTGCCGCTTTTGACACTATAGATCACTCTATTTTAATCAACCACTTAGAGACCATCTTTGGAGTTTCTGATTCTGCATTAGAGTGGTTTAAGTCCTACCTCTCTGGTCGCAAGCAGTTTGTTGTGATGGGTGATTGCAAGTCTGAGGTCGGTGTGGTGCACTCTGGGGTTCCCCAGGGATCAGTTTTGGGCCCGTTACTTTTTAGTATTTATATTTTTCCATTTGGCCAACTTTTAAGAACACTTGGTCTTAACTTTCACTTTTATGCCGATGACACTCCGATCTATATACATTCAAAACCTGATGTCAATATGCCTGTGTCTTTTCTTTTTCAATGTTTTACTGAGATTAAGAAATGGATGTCTGAAAATTTTCTCTGTCTAAACAGTGATAAGACAGAAGTGATGCTTATTGGTTCACCCCATCAGTTGCGTAAAGCAGAGTCCATAACCTTAAGTGTGGATGGCTCTGCTTTGAAATTGCAAACTAAACTAAAAAATCTGAGGGTGATATTTGATGCCAATTTAACTTTTGACCATCATGTTCGTAACACAGTCAAAACATCATTTTTTCATCTCAGAAACACTGCCAAATTACCCCCTACAATCCTACATGTGCTTTACGATCTTCTGAAGCGGTTCTTTTAACTGTCCAAACAACACGGCTAAAAACTATGGGTGATCGGGCTTTTACTTCTTTGGCTCCTAAATTGTGGAATTCCCTGCCCTCTGAGATTAGGAATGCAGAATCCCTTAGAGTTTTTAAATCGTCCCTTAAAACTTATTTTTTTAGGGTGGCTTTTTTGTGATTCGTATGATTACTGTGTTTGTGATTATATTGGCCTTCTGTTTTTATTGCTTGTTTGGTTTTTACTGCCTAGACTGTTGTGTATCCTTCTAATTTCATTATTTTTATGTAAAGTGCTTTGAGATGTTACTTTTAAAGGCACTATATAAAATAAAGTTTATTATTATTATTATTATTATTATGACAATTGATAAGCCTTGCTTCTCGGTGGACCTGTATTAGACAGAAGTTCTGTAAAACATGTTATATGATCACCAATTGAGATCTCTACAGGCAACAAAAAACTGTGAAGGAGTGGAACTCACTTTCAGCTTAGATTCATGGGAACTTGATTTCTTGTGTGGGCATGCAGCATTGAGATGACCTGTTTCACCACAGTAGTAGCAAAGTTTTTGTTACGTTGATGTTGCCGTTCCTCCATAGAAAGAGAGTGTAAACAACTTGCATAGGCTCGGGTGATTCAGTAGATGAATGTGCTTGTACTGAGACTTTAGACTTAGAAGCAGAGAGAAACTGGGGTCGTGGAGCATTACAAAGCAGGTTATCCATCTTGATAGCCATGGTAATGAATTTTGACAGCGTAGAACCCTCACCCTTGCATGTCAGTTCTGTACTGAGTTCTTGGTTAAGACCCTTATGGAAAACAGTTTTCAGAGTGACATCTTTCCACCCACTGTGAGTCGCTAGCGTCCTGAACAGAATTGCATAGTCTGCTGCAGATCGATGGCCCTGGTGTAAATGAAGCAGCTGAACAGAGATATCTTGAACACCCGCTAGATACTCAAAGGCTTTGTGGATCTGTTGAACGAAGTATTAAAATGAGGTCTGGATTTGAGGATCTTTGTCCGAACAGCGGCCACCCAATAGAGTGCTTAACTGATAAGCAGAGACATCATAAAGGTACATTTATTGGCGTCTTGATAAAATGATTCAGGTTGGTAAGAGAAACAGACTTTACACTGTCATAAAAAAACCCTGGCATATCTCAGCAGAACCATCAAACTTCTCAGGAAGAGCAAAAATTACCGGTTTATAATGGAGAGCTGGAAGTGATTGAATGTAGGGTGTCAAACATTCATGCGGCTCATAGGTTGTTCAGCTAGTCTTGATAACCCTTTAAAAACTCACACTAGTGTGCAAATGCAGCCTAGAGATGTGAGATTTCCGCTGGATCCATGTGCAGGAAGTTTATTAAAAGAGACACAAGCAAACAATCTAAAACAGCAGGCAGAGAGACATAGTCGTAAAGTAGGCAGATAAATCCAATAAACCAAATAGACAGTCCAATCAGGTAAACAAAACAAAGGGTAATCCAAAAAGCAGTAAATCCAGAAAAAACAGGCAATGGTCATAACATGAATCAAGAAACAATGGCCATGTAAAAATGCTTGGTAAGGCAGGGTAAACTGGCAATACTTTACAATGGACAATGGAAAAGCATGGCTTAATATACATGTGGTAAACATGTTAGGAAACATGCAGTGAAGAAATGTGTGAAGATCAGTATTCGGGAGAGGGCTCCCTCTGGTGGTTGGTAGGATGAGTAACAACCTCAGATATTACATCTATTCATGTACCCTTTTGAAGTAAAAAAAAAAAAAAAGATTTTAAAATGAAAATGTAGAGATGTTTAGCTATGCATCCCGTCTGACTGTAAACCACACTATAACCCAGTTACAAAAAGCCTAGATTTCTGGATAAAGAAATTTGCCTCTCATTCCGGTTCAGAGCAACTTTTTTCTCGGCATGGAGTTAGACTCTGTCTCAATGACAGCACGTCTCACCAACGAGCGGGCTCAGACAGTGCTCAGGTACCTTGTTCTCTTCGAGCCCAGTACAGTGGTTCCTCTTAAACAATTCCAGAGGCTCCTGGGGCATATGGCATCCTCAGCCACGGCTGCGCGGTTGATATCTCTTGCCCTACGGAGGTTTCTCCCACTAATTCGGGGCAAGCACATTTGATTCGTTCAGACAGCACCACTATGGTAGCATACATAAATCACCAAGACGGTGTGCGCTCTCATCATATGTCATAACTCGCCCATCATCTCCTCCTTTGGAGTCAGCCGCGACTCAGGTCGCTGCGCGCCACTCACATCCCTGGCAACCGCAACACGATGGTGGACATTTCCCCCAGTGAGCCTTCTTGCACCGGTGCTGTGCAAGATCAGGGAGGATGAGGAACAGGTTATCCTGGTGGCCCTTTAATGGCCCACCTGGGCCTGGTTCTCGGATCTTATGCTCCTCGCGACAGCACCTCCCTGGAAAATTCCCCTGATTAAGGACATTCTTTCTCAGGGACGGGCACCCTCTGGCACCCGCACCCACACCCAGACTTCTGGAACCTCCACGCCTGGCCCCTAGACGGGATGCAGAAGATCTAGTGGATCTACCACCTGCAGTATTAGACACGATCAACCAAGCCAGAGCTCCCTCCACCAGGCAACATTAAGCCCTAAAGTGGCGCTTGTTCACGAACTGGTGTTCTTCTCGAGCCGAAGACCCGCAGAGGTGCATAGTTCGGTCAGTGCTTTCATTCCTGCAGGACAAGCTAGAGGGGAGGATGTCCCCCTCCACCTTCAAGGTGTATGTAGCTGCTATCGCAGCCCACCACAATGCAGTAGATGGCAAGTCCCTAGGTAAGCACAACTTGATTATCAGGTTTCTGAAAGGTGCCCGGAGACTGAACCCTACCCGGTCTAGCCTGTTCCCCTCATGGGATCTCTTTGTGGTCCTCTCGGGCCTTCAGAGACTCCCCTTTGAGCCACTTGATTCAGTTGAGCTCAAGACCCTCTCCCTGAAGACGGCTCTCCTGATCGAGTTAGCCTCCATCAAAAGAGTTGGGGACCTGCATGCGTTCTCTGTTAGTGACACCTGCCTGGAGTTCGGTCCAGCACATTCTCACGTTATCATGAGGCCACCACCGGGCTACATGCCCAAGGTTCCTACGACCCCCTTCAGGGACCAGGTTGTGAGCCTGCAAACAAGCTGCCCCAGGAGGAGGCAGACCCAGCCTTCTCGTTGCTGTGTCCGGTACATGCTTTGCTTATCTATTTAGACCGCACGCAGACTCTAGATGTTCTGAGTAGCTCTTTGTCTGCTTCGGCGGACGGCAGAAAGGGAACGCCAATGGGAATCTCCAAACAGAGGTTAGCTCACTGGGTCGTTGATGCTATTTCCTTAGCTTATCACACCCAGGCTGTGCCCACCCCCTTACAGGTTCGAGCACACCCTACAAGAAGTGTGGCATCCTCGTGGGCACTGGCCCATGGCACCTCCTTAGCAGATATCTGCAGAGCAGATTTTATTTGAGGTCAGGGCTTTGTGATGGCCACAACATTTCCTTGAATTTGATATTCTTAAGCCATTTTGCCACAACTTTGAAGGTATGCTTGGGGTCATTTTCCATTTGAAAGACCCATTTTGACCGAGCTTTAACTTCCTGGCTGATGTCTTGATATGTTGCTTCAATACATCCACATCATTTTCCTTCTTCATGATGCCATCCATTTTGTGAAGTGCACCAGTCACTCCTGCAGCAAAGCACCCCCACAACATGATGCTGCCACCCCCATGCTTCATGGTGGTGAAGGGCATTCCGGCTCTTTTCAGTGAGCCGGCTCTTTAAAAAAATCCCAAAACAGCTCTTTAAAAAATGATATGTTTTGTATTTTTTCAAATGGTCTGCACTTATATAGCACTTTTTCTAACCTCAGAGGTTACCAAAGCGCTTTACACTGTGTCCCAATAACACACACACACACACACACACTCATACGCCAATGGCGGCAGAGTTGCCATGCAAGGCACTAGCCTGCAATTTTAGTTTTTCCTAGAGAAATATCATGGCGTGTGAACGAGCGAAGCACAACAGTTGCTTAATAATTGGATGCACAAATGATCACCGAAGTATTTTTTTACTTCCTTCATCCAATCCCCAGAAGGATCAATGGATTAATTTCATTTACTCTGGAAATGCACCGACACAACACACCAAAGTTTTGCATGTCTGCGCCAAACATTTCACAGACGACTATTTCCACAACATGGGTCAATTCAGAGCTGGGCATGCTGAACGTCTGAAACTAAAGTCTGGATCAGTACCAACTCTCTTTGGCTCAGCTACAAACCTCGGACAAGTAAGTCAACTAATGATATATAATTGTGTTGCTTTACTATTTATGGTTACCTAGCTTGTTACACGTAGAATGTGGCTGTAACATTAGCTATGCAGCTAACAGCCGAGTTACTGTCGCTAATGTAAAGGTAGATAGCATCAGGTATGTGTGTGAATACACACACTGTAACGCGAGTGTTGTACACTTCTTTGTTATTTGGATAACCGTTCTCCTGTTGGTGATATGGCGCGCGCGATATCCGCATTTCAAAATCGCAGAGCTTGATGTAATTGTAATAATGCATATGTAACAGGGGCCAGCTGGTAGATAGCTGTGCAGTGTGTAAACCTCACTCTCCTGACCTCAAGAGGTGCACTAGCGACTGACGCTAGAGGCTGTAGCCTTTAACCTCCTCGTTAGCGCACCCGCCTCCCACACTGGAGACGTCGGTTCGAGTCCCGTGCAGAGCGGAACGGGTAAGACCGGCTACAATGGTGCCGTGACCCGGATGGGAGTGAGGTTTAGGGGGGTGAGTGTAACAGGGGCCAGCTGGTAGATAGCTGTGCAGTGTGTAAACCTCACTCTCCTGACCTCAAGAGGTGCACTAGCGACTGACGCTAGAGGCTGTAGCCTTTAGCCTCCTCGTTAGCGCACCCGCCTCCCACACTGGAGACGAGTCCCGTGCAGAGCGGAATGGGTAAGACCGGCTACACATATATATAGATATATAGATATATATCTATATATATGCAGGTGTTGAGTAGAGTTAACTCTTGATGAGTACATCATTGGTTATGTGTAACATGACTTCAGTATACGGGGACATGGAGTACTTTGTCATTAAAAAATAAGCTACATTACAATCTTCTCTAAACTAGAAATATTACTGATATAGATGCTAATACAGCGTTAGCTGTATATACTAGCATTAGCTACATGATAATAACTGTAACCGCATACGTAAAACATCCGAATATAGTACAGTATCCAGACGTAATATTTTAAACTAACCATTCGGAGACGTCCTGCTGGAGCCGCTGAGTTGCAACTTCTTCATCCGGATCAGACTCTGGGTCAAACTGAAATGCTTGAACGACTGCGTGTCTGCGTGCCATTGCAATATATCCAATGTAAACATGCATGGTTCCGTTGCCGCAAGATGTCAAGGCCACACCCACCCTACACCTTGCCCTGCCTTTCTCCTCCTCATTAGCATTTAAAGCTACAGACACCGAAACGGCACGTCTGAAGGAAAGCTCATTGTGGGTTGGCTTGTAATGGCTATAATTCTGTACCAAGGCTGAATTTTGGAAAAGAGATTTCAGATACAGTACTAGGGACCACTAAGGCCTATATCAAAGCCTACAAAAAGAAGCATGTCAGAGGACCTTTAATGTGTTTTTTGAGCTTCAGATTTTAGCACCCATCCACATGCATTGTATGGATGTACAGAGCTGATATATTCTTCTAAAAATCTTCATTTGTGTAGAAGAATGAAAGTCACACACATCTGGAATGGCATGAGGGTGAGGAAATTATGAGATGATTTTAATTTTTGGGTGAACTATCCCTATAAGTAGACATACATTAATCATAAGTTCATGTTTATGCTCTTATTGATTTTGGCTGATGGTTTCTCTGGAGGGAAGGTAAAAAAATGTTTTACTATAATACTGTATTACCAGAATACCAGATAATTATGACAAGCGATTGCTGATGATCTACTGTTGATGAATTACTGTTCATACCGTATTTATTAGCCCATATGATGTGTTTACTCAATAGTGTTTAAATTACAGTTACATTGAAGATAATTGTAAGAGTGCATGTTTTGTTTGCCTTTTCCTGTTTTTTTTTATTATTGGGATTTTAGTTTCACAATAAACAGCACATTTGTTGTCTCTATGTCTATGCCTGTCACAGCAAGTAAAGTGTTATAAAAAAAAAAAATTTAAACGATTGGCTTTACTTTTCCACCCATATTGGCAAAATTCACTATTGGTCAATCTCTACTATATAATTATAATGTAACTAAACTAATATATTTATACTGTATGTATGGTTAAATCACTGCAGTTAAAAACCCACAATAATATCCAAAGATTCAGAGTCTATGACAGAATACTCTGAACTGAAGCAAGATCATTATGACAGTGACGTTTTCATAGTTCAGGTGAAAAATCACCTCAATGGCATTTCCCTTATGAGAGTGACCTGGGGCATACAACATGCTTCAAACAATGTCCATAAAATGAAGCTTAATGGAAAATTCCATTATGCATTTTTTAGTTATTGTCAGGGGCTACCGTTCCATCATGAAGTACTACAGGTTGCCAAACCCCTATTTAAGAAATCCTGCTATAGTTTATTGTCTAAATTGCATCACAAGTGTCAAAATATTGTATAATTTGTAACATCTGAACAGGTTTTCTCAATTAACACTTTATTTTATGCATAAATTAAAATGTATTTCATATGGGCAGTTTATTTTGTGAGGCACAGATCTGAGAGGACAAACATTTCATCCAAAGCACAAAAAACACACTTAACATACACAGACTTTACGCAAGCGAATTCGTCATTGCTATGGTCAGCTTTACCACAATAAGTAGAGATTTCCATGTTTTCTCTTCTTCATTTGGAAATATATTTCATTTCAGAAAAGAATCACATTTAATAACCATCACATGATTATTTCCAGTATCCATCAATTTACTACTTAATAGCAATCAAGAAATCCATGACAAATCCACATAACACTGTAAGCCACTTACCAATCAGCCAGAGGTGTTTCAGCAACATCGACACAAAACCAACCATCTGCCATAACTCATATTTTCAGAAGAATAACATCCAAGCTCTCATTCTAGATTTCTGACTCACTGCAGCTTCGAGTAAACTCAAATGGTTGCCGAGAGTAACGTGTTGAGTTTTCATGGGAAAGCTGTTTGATAAAAATCATTACTCTCACAAAGACATTGATTCAGCTGCTGCTCTTATCTGTATCTCTCTCTCTCTATCTCCCTCTCTTGTATTAAGCATACATTTAATTTAAAGTGAAAGGTGTGTGTGTGTGTGTGTGTGTGTGTGTGTGTGTGTGAGTGTTTTTTATTATATCTAACAGGTGTCTGTCAGAGTTTAACTTCCTTTTCTAATTTGGGAGTATGTAATGATGGCAGAAACAAAGACACCTTTAGGTGAGTCTGGAATTTTTGAGCACTGTATTATCATCGACTGGCAGGCTGATTTGTTCCTCTAGAACAGGAATATTCTTCATTCAAATTGTGTGAGTGCCACTCTGCTCCATTTAAAGATATTCAAATTTAGAGAGTTAGAGGCATAAAGTTGGTCTCAAGATGTTCGCTGTCATACAGTAAATGTCTGGAAAGAGAAATGCAGCTTCTGTTAAAATCTGCAGCAATGACACACCATATTGTGGATGCAGTGCTGCATGTGCACACATGCACAATACATATGCAACAGATACTTTTGTGAATGCTGCGCATAAAGATGTAATTGTTTTATAATGTTTAATTGTTTACTGTATATGGATTACTTAATATTGTTGTATTTGTTGTGAATGTTCTCGTTCTTCTGCACGTGCTGTATACTACTCTAGCTACTCTTTACATTTTGATATTGCAGGTATTGTTGACTTTTGTTATACAAATTGTTTATGTTCTTCGTTTGTATAAGAAACCATAATATCCACTTCATCAACTCACTTGTCACACCAAAAATTTCAGACACCTTTGTCCATGCATAATTTTTTATTTTTGTATTATTTATATCCCTGCAAGCAAACAGGGACAGATCATGTATTACACGAAAACCAGCCACGGCAATAATCAGTTTCTCCTCCATTTTGTCTTCGAAACTAATGTTTGGTGGGAACCAAAGTTTACACTGTTGTGTTCTCTAGACTTCACCAGAGCGAAGCACTTCTATACTCCAATAGGATGCCGCTGAACTGTGTCAAAGCTCATTACCATAATGTTGCTGCACTTGAACTTTCCTCTGACGCCCACACTGCCCAAGACGTGTCGCACCGCTTCTTGCCACCGAGAGACGCTGGCTGTCATAGAAAATTTATGATTTCCAGTCAATTTGACGCTCTTGACACCTCTGGTCTGAACACACCATTAGGCATCTCACAGCACATACATTGCAATATATTGCCCTGGCTACATCTGCAGTCCTCATGCTTCCATGCAGCATGCCTAAGGCATGTTCACACAGAAGAGCAGAGTCCCTGGGCATCATACTTTTGAGTCAGTAAAAAGGTCTCTTTAGTGTCCTAAGTTTTTCTAACTATGGCCTTAATTACCTACCATCTGTAAGCTATTAGTGTCTTAACGACCATTCCATAGGTGCCTTTTCATTAATTTTGTATGGTTCATTGAACAAGCATGGAAAACTTTGTTTAAACCTTTTACAATAAAGATCTGTAAAGTTATTTGGATTTTTACAAAATTATCTTTAAAATACAGTGTCCTGAATAAGGGATGTTTCTTTTTTGCTGAATAAAGTAATTAATATACTATAGTAAGTAATATAATAATTAAGCAATATCACATGAGCAAGAGCCCTATATCCGTACTGCTGTGATTCGGCCGCAGGCCAAGCACCTTAAGTAATCACAGCAGTGCTGACTGAGGGCCATATAGCATGATTGCGAGTGTGATAATAATGTTTATATACGGTTCAATGAACAAGTACATTTTAAAAAATTAGGAAAAACTACAGTCGAGTACGGTCACAAAAAACACATTTGTGCATAGAACTATTTCTTACGCAACAGCTCAGAATCTGCAATTGCTGGTTCAAACCAAATGATGCATCCAAGCCTCTCAAAACATAACTTCAGAACTACTAGTATCACAGCTTGGGGTATTTCTAACATGTTATTGGAGAAACAAGGATGTGTATGTATGTGTGTGTGTGTGTGTGTGTGTGTGTGTGTGTGTGTGTGTGTGTGTGTGTGTGTGTGTGTCTGTGAGAGAGCGAGAGAGAGAGTGAGAGAGAAATGGAGCGTGTGGGATCACCTGTTGATAATGCTGTAGTGAGTTAGTCAGCTTTCTGTCGTTTTGGAGAAGTGATAGGGGTGTTCGCTGTTCTTTTCTGCATATCGCAGCACTGTTTTGTGGTCCGTTCTGCATAACGGGTGGCTCATTGTTGCTTATCGCGGCCCATTCGGCACAAATCGCGGCCGAACCACCGGCCCGCTCGGTTCTCCCGATGGACATTCCAGACCTGATCGGCCAAAAAGTAGCACATTAAAGATATTTCCTAGCTTTAGTAGTGTAGATCACTGAGTGCTGTTGAATATAACCACTGACTGACGCTGACTTACTTCATGTCACCGACTGGCTCATGTTACAAGCAGTGTTAGACCATGAGCACTCATGGAACGTCTCTCATCCAATCAGATTGGAGGACCAGAACTAACTGTTGCATATTAACAAATAGCATTAATGAGTAACACTGCTATTACATTTATGATTCTGATTCCATTATTATATAAAATATGTTTTCAGTTTCACAGCCCTAACAGCCTGCTTAATCACTGTTCTGACATATCTTTTAAACTAATGTTTTCTTTTTTTTTTACTTTCAGCTTTTAAAAGCTTTGCAGAGTCAAGTCATTCAAGTCAGTTTTATTTGTATAGTGCCTTTCACAACACACATCGTTTCAAAGGAGCTTTACAGAAGATCAGGCATTAACAGACAATAAAACTGTAATGTCTATAATGTCGAAGAATCATCATTGCGTAATTAGATAAAATACAATTGTTAATCGTGTTTAAAAATAATTAATTAAATAATAAATGTATTAATAACCTCAGTGAGTAAGCTGAAGGTGACTGTGGCAAGGAACACAAAACTCCATAAGATGTTGATTAATGGAGAAAAATAACCTTTGGAGAAACCAGACTCACTGTGGGGGCCAGTTTCCCTCTGGCTAACATCATGAATATAATGTAAATATTACTTATGTATAGTTAAAGTCATGGTTTAAAATTATTAAACTAAGTAAGTGTTAAGGGTCAGTCAAACATCGATTTTGTTTGAACTGTAAGATTAATGACCAATGTCTTTGAAGTCCATCCTGGATTAACTGCAGAAGTTCACATAGATGCAATTGTCCTTGTTAATTGGCTGATGAAGGCTTTTGTTGCCAATTGTTAGTCTATGCATTCCATTTCAAGATCGTAGTCCATCAATAGACCGAGGTGATGCAGGCAGAGATCAGGGATGTGAAACGCAGTTCAACCTGGCCGGTAATTTTGGTGATGGTTAGGTCCATCCTAAATTCAAGGTTCAGACAATGGCATATTAAGTATCCCATGTCTTAGTTCATCCTCTGAAGTCCATCATAATAGACTGAAGTGATGTTTGGCTGGCACGGCTGCATTTAGTCTTCATCATTCAGCGACACGTAGCAGTGTTGTTCAACATGAAGCAGGAATGGAGCTGGATCCAGCCGGTTCTGTTGACCTCAGGATAGAGAGTCCAGAGGTTGACACAGAGAAACAAAAAAATTATATAAGCATAGATGCCATTCAATTTATTGCAGAGTTATAAATCTTGATCAATGTTTCTGGTTTCTGGTTCCAGCAGACTAAACTAAAGCAGCCTAATTGTGGGTTGGAGGATAAATTAGGTGTATGTCTGGGTAAATAGACGTGTCTTTAGTCTAGACTTAAACTGAGGGAGTGTGTCTGCATCTCTAACAGTATTAGGGAGACTATTCCATAGTTTAGGAGCCAAATATGAAAAGGATCTACCTCCTTTTGTGGATTTTGATATTCTAGGAACAAATAACAGGCCAGAATTTTGCGATCGTAATGAACGTGATGGAATATAACATGGTAGAAGGTCACTTAAGTACTGTGGAGCTAGACCATTCAAAGCTCTGTATATAGTTATTTATTATTTTAAAATGAATACGGAATTTAACAAGTAGCCAATGTAACGATGATAAAATGGGGTAAAATATATCATATTTCTTGGTTCTAGTCAACACTCTGGCTGCTGCATTTTGAACCAATTGAAGTTTATTTATTGATCTTGCTGGACATCCTTCCAGTAATGCATTACAATAATCTAGTCTTGAGGTCATGAACGCATTAATTAGTTTTAACTTACAAAATTATTATAAGTTGGTTAAAGTGAGTGAAACGCTTCAAATTATCTCACCGTGATGTCTGTCTAGCCAATAGGAATTGATTGTGGCCGTGCACTCCACCAATGTGAGGCCGCCGAGGGCGTGACCTGATCATCCTCATGTAACAGCGCAACAGAGTGATATTGACAGTGACGCTGCTCTCATCAGTTCGAAAGCATCACGAACGGACTGTAAAAACAAAGTTTCTGTCCAGGCGGATTTCGAAGCTCGGGTGTACAATCAGCAGTAGAGAATGACAGAGGAGCGGGATAAGAGCAGCGCGGAGCCGCCGTGCAGTCCGGCCGACTCGTGCAGCTCGCTGTCGCTGGTCGAGTCGGATTCTGACGCGCCGTCTTCTCCTGCTGGATCGGACGGACACGTGTCGCTCATGATGACAGGACTGGGAAATAAACTGGAGGATGAGGACGAACGCTTCCCGTCTTGTATCCGGGACGCGGTGTCGCAGGTTCTGAAGGGGTATGACTGGTCCCTTGTGCCTATGCCGGCGCGAGGCAGTGGCGCGATGAAGAGCAAACCGCATGTGAAAAGACCCATGAACGCATTTATGGTTTGGGCTCAAGCCGCGCGCAGGAAACTTGCGGATCAGTATCCACATCTGCACAACGCCGAACTCAGCAAAACACTCGGGAAACTCTGGAGGTAAACATGCTTATTTATTTACTCTTTACTAAAAACTATGGCGGTAGCAGCTTCTATTAGTATTGTATTTTTTTAGTGGAAACTCTTCTTAATTTTATTATTATGACCTTATTATTTAATTATTAATTTACCCACAAATAAACTCCTTTAAACTATTATTTCATTTTATTTCCAACTTTGGAAAACTATGGACATAAACCTTTTCATTTTTATTATATATTTATTTACCCTGGGTAAACGTTGGATGTAATACTATATGTTATTTTAGTATTATTAAAATGCTTTATTAGCCTTAACTGAGTAATTCTGGCCGTTTTTAAATGTGAAAAGCATTTCAAGATATTTTCATAATTAAATCCAATTTTGAGTTTAGAAACTGATAGGATCAAAAACTGTTATTGTGAGTGTTTGAAATGAATCAGAATCAATGCTCACTCCATAGACTGTTAACGGAGAATGAGAAGAGACCGTTTGTGGAGGAAGCCGAGAGACTCAGAGTCCAACACAAGAAAGATCATCCAGATTATAAATACCAGCCTAGACGAAGGAAGAGTGTAAAATTGGGACAGGGCGAGTCTGATGCCGGGCCCGATTTCAGCCATCCCATGTATAAAGTTGAACCTGCAATGGGGGGTTTATCCAATCATCACACCAACCACACAGGTGAGTTACACATACTTTATATGGAGTATTTTATTGTGCTTCTGCAAACAGATATATAACCTGAACGTTATTCTTTCTGCTGACAAAAACATTAGGTCAGCCCCATGGACCCCCAACACCCCCGACCACACCTAAAACCGACCTTCATCATGGGGGAAAGCAAGATTTAAAGCATGAAGGACGACGTTTGCTCGACAGCAATCGACAGAACATTGACTTCAGCAACGTTGACATTTCCGAGCTTAGCACGGATGTCATCAGCAATATGGAAACCTTTGATGTCCACGAGTTTGACCAGTACTTGCCTCTCAGCGGTCACACCGAAGCCACAGCCACCCCTATGACCTCAGAGCACGGTCACAGGCCGAGCAGCAGCTCGGGAGGGGTGTATATTACGTCCTATGGCCAACTGGTGAGCAACGGTCCTGCCTGGAGTCACAAAGGTGCTACAATGTCCTCATTGCCCGGTGTGAGCGAACTGGGTCAGCACAGACCTCACATTAAAACTGAGCAGTTAAGCCCAACTCACTACAGTGAGCACTCACCGTCGCACACCGAGTATAGCACGTATAGCGCTCAGGCATGTGTCACATCGGCCGCCTCCTTCTCGTCCATTGCCTCATTCTCCAGCACGCAGTGTGACTATACAGACCTTCAAAGCTCCAACTACTACAGCCCATATCCCAGCTACCCATCCGGGCTGTACCAGTACCCGTACTTCCATTCCTCCCGGCGGCCATACGGAAGCCCAATTCTGAACGGCATATCCATTCCTGCTCCTCCCAGTCCCACTGCTAACTGGGATCAGCCGGTTTACACCACGTTATCCAGACCATGAGGCGCGGCTGACCGGAACTATACTGTTACTCTGCCACACTAATGAAGGACAGCATTGGCTAAGCCGGTTTTTGTGACTGAACACAAAGAAATGAGTGCCTGCTGATTTCTACATATCATCCCATTATTGATCTCTTCTAAAATTGGTCCAAAATTCATAGACCACATTGAAAATCTGGGATTGTTTTTTTTTTTTTTGTCTTTAAACCAGGAAATGAACAAAAAGGTGGAAAATGTATTAGATTCTGCACTATTATTAAGTCACTAATCAAGTGTAAGCAAATTAAAGCAAAGATGATCTTTGGAACATTCTCAAGTCATGCTGAGAATTTCTGATTGCATATTTTGTCACTTAATCCTGGACGGTTGGTGCTAATTGTGATGAATTAGTGCCTGTACAACCAGCTGAAATCCTCTGTGAGGAACACCTGTCACTGCAGCCCGTGTCCAGACCTGCATGTGTGCTTTCACTCTTTGTGATTTACCAAAATTGAGCTTGAGAGGAATAAAGAGCAGGCGGAGAAACACGCACATGTGTACTGGGACCAATAAAGTGCTTTTGAAATTAAGTTTTTTGTCAACTGCTAATATTTTTTTTTTTTTACCCAAATATCTTTTTTAATGAACTCTGTTATATACTGTATATTTATGTAATATTTTTGTCATTTGTTTCATATTATAGTACAGAAGTATGCTTTAACTGCAAAAATGGTGGAGGGATTAATAATTCCGGTATAGTCAGTTGTGTTGTGCTGATTTAACAATTATTGATTTTCAAACATTCCTGGAAAAACACCAATCACTTTTCCATCCCTTGTTGGTCTGGATAAGCTAAAGCAAACTGAGCAAAATAAAATGTCATGTGAAGAGACAGGTGTGTGTATGGCACACCGACAAAAGTGAGATTAGTCATGATGATGTTGCTGTTGTGCTGTGAGTGACGTGTCAGCTGCAACACAACCTTTTCTCTCAGTGGTCACCAACTCACTTTTATTGAATCAAAACTATTTTTCCTGAGCACTTCAAATGTCAAGAGCATTTGACATGTGTAAGGTCATAAATAACTGCAGTTTTTATCATTATCATTCATTGCCTTCACATGCTTATTGTCATTGAGCTCCCTCTTGAATTAAATTTATTTCTATATTAATACAGCATTCAGCTTTCAACACAGAGCATCTCTAATGTTTTCTTTTATATTAAATGTTTTTATAAAATGTTAGGTCGTGAAACACACAAAATAGTGTTTTCTGTACATTTTTGTTCTACCTGGTGTTTCACTTTAAAATGACTGAGCTGTGAACCTTTACTTTATGTAACAAGTACTTACAAGATGCATTGTTGGTGATTTGTGTGGAAAAAAAAATAAAGTTTTTCCTCATAACAAATGACTGATAGTTTATTCAGAAGCTGATGTCTATTGTTGTTTTTTATTCATAATTGAAAAAAAAATTCTGAAATGTATTGTTTCAGTAATGTTCACCTTTTTTGAGAAAACATTACATAATAGAAATATGTGCATTTATCAGTGCTCCAAAGCAAAACAGCTAATTTTAGTTAGAGGAATATTTTTTAATTAAGCTTATAACATTTTAAGTCCTTAATTTAAGTTCATTAAATGTTCAATCGCTTTGAGATTTACAGTGTAAAACATTTGACTTACCATATATAACAAATGTATACCATAAAAGACAGAAAACATGGTCTTTACTTGGAGAACTGCTGAAGAAACTGTCTGTTGAAAGCAGCTGCAGTGGCATACTTTGCAACAGCTGCGCAGCCGTTTGTCACATGCAGCAACTGAAACTGCAGCTGTCTGCGATGGGAGCTGTTCTGTTGTCACTTTCACAAGAGTACATAAAGATTTCAAAAAGGGTTTTTTACTTTATCACCAACATTTCAATTGCCATTTTATAAGTGTAAAAAAACATTTTAGCCTATAGTTATTTTATTTTAATTCAAATAAGATATATAAGTAAGATACAAATAAGTGGATATGTAAAGAAAACATTTTTACTAGCAATCTAGACTCCGAATATAAATGTGAACCCGAAATGCAAAGTACTAATTATTCTTATGATTTCTTAAGATGCATGCTACCACTACACATAGTGCACTGTGTATTACAGTGAATAGATCATTATTAACCATAATGGATGGAATGTTACATGAGTTATTACCTTGGAGTCTTTCTCTTACTTTTATGTGACTGTCCTCATTTGTAGTATGTCATTGTGTTTTATTACAACATACATTTAATGGCAGTACATACCTCAGGAATATTCACCATTATCTTCTATTGCAGAGGATATATGTCTAACTTTCAAAATACATAATTTGGGAACAAATGGGAATTCTTACATTCTTGTTTTGAAGTAAAACTAAACATGCATCATCAACTCATGCATCAGAAGGTTAATTGCTCCAGAGATAATCCTCGACTGTGCACATAAGAACTTGTTGCTAGTCAAGGCAGAAACTCACAAGTAGCACATTCGGATGTTCAGTCTGACAGTCTGAACATGGGGAAATCATAGAAGTATACAGCAGCTGGTCATAGACATCTGGAGTGGGGTGAATTCAGAGTTAAATGTGCGAGATTGGAAAAGGACGAGTCGTGTTGGGCTGGGCTGGGTAGAATTTCAAAGTGAGTCCTGGCATTCATGCCAAGCAGCGCAGGGAGGAAGCGCAGTGCCACGGTAGAGAACTGAAGAATTTGAATGATTCATTATGTGCTGGAAGGCTCGATTGTGTCTCTCCAGCAAGTAAGAAAAGAAAATGGAAGGGCAAGAGAACTGACAGTCATTAGGAGCCATATGAATGGCTGATTACATGCACAACCTTGTTTAACAGAAATATACCAGCACAACTTCAACTCATAACTGTGACAATGGCAATAATATTAATATAAGTGATCATTAATGAGCAGATGGGATGTGGGTGGCTTTAGGAAGACTTGTTGTTTTTCTCTTTTAAACTTTCGTTTCCTCTCGTCTTGGCCAGAAATTGAGGAGCTCTTGGGAACAGACGTGATTGAAGTATATAAAGTCTCTTCAGGGCGCTTGTGTCTCGTTTCACTCTCTTATTCCAGTTGAAGGCAGCAGGCCGTTCTCACCATCAACATCAGCATGCTCCATATCTCATAGCTGCCCGTAATATTTTCTGTACACACAGCTCTTATTACAAAATATGTACAAGGGAAACAATCAGTATTCCTTCCCCACTGTTATATCAGGGTTTATGTCAAATTAGATTGATTTCTATTGTTGAGCTAGATATTGTGGCACTACTCTAAGCATACTGACTAAATCCAACCATTCAAGAAACCTTTTTGCATGATACATTATAATTAAGACATTATTTACTCCTTTTATTAAGCTGTTTTCATAATGGGGACTGTGCCACAAGGGTAGGTGGTTTCAGGCTTTGTGGGGAAGATACCAAAACCACATAGACATCAACTGTGATCAGTGAAACATTAAAATCTATCTGACCCATACAAATAATGACAGAAAAATGTTTGTGTGTGTGTGTGTTTGTTTAGGGGGTGGAGGCTGGTGGATTCAAGCATTCTGGGAACTCAGAGCTGATTTGCAAGTAAAATCAAACACGATGTCTTGTGAATTTACATTCTTTCCACTTGTTGCATTTCATGTACATTTATGCTTTTGTTTCTACTGTGTATTAGTACCTCAAAGCATATGTTAACAAGCTTACACATCTGACCAAAGATAAACCAGATGAGATATGCTTTGGCTGCATTTTAATCTTGTTATTTCTGGTAATGCTGTTGTAATCATACACCCTGAAAAGAGATTTTTTTTTCAGTGTTGCCATGTGTTTTTCAAGAAATTACAAATCTATCCTGCAGAGGTTGTTCAGTCTCTAGTTCTTCTCTGACTCATTAAAGTTTAGCAGCAGTTTGTTCTACAGAGCTGCTGGCATACTTGGATCAAAGCAAACAGCAGACTAAAGGGAGGCAACATGGACTTCCAATGTCTCTGAAACACATGACTGTATGCCAACATCAGCACAGAGAGTAAAACACACACACAAAAAAAAAAACATTTATATGGACAATTTGTAATGAAAGATAGACAGTATAGGGTGTAAATTATGATGACACAAAAATGTTACTACATTTCCTTTGAAAATACATTTTTAGCACGATCTGAGCTAAAGAAGCACAATTTATGATACCATTGTTGTCATATTTTAGTGTTGATTTAAATATGTTCTTTGATCGTAATCTTGACCTAACATTTTGGAGATTTATGTCTTTCCTCATTCAATTTCATAGGAGCTTTATGTTTTTGTCACTTGTTTTCATAGAAAATAGCTGCCCAGCCTGGCAGGAGTGTTCCAAATATTGCCGCCAAGTGGACTAATTTACCTTTGGCATTATCATATTTTTTGATTGCCTCAACTTGATTTCTTCAGTACACTGTCAAAGTCTCCCCTCATGTGACTTTTCACCTGTATCTCAAGGTTACCCACTCCCCTCACATTCACTATAGGCCGGAGCTCAATGAGATTAATGAGATCTCTCACATGAGAGATACTGCCTCCCTCTGAAACTTTGTCAAAAAGAAACACGACTCACTTTAGTAATGTAACTGCTATACACATTTTTTGAGCTTACATTTCATAATACTTTATTTGTTTTATTTACATAGTCGATAATTTCCTCATCCAACTTTTTGAGGAAGCACTGCCTCCCTTGCCTTCTCAGAGAAAATGCCATTGCCTTGAACTGCCTCATACTGCAAAATGGAATTCAATTTAGTGATCCTATTTTAATGGATATTCATTACATACATATCTGTGCACAGTGAGTTTGTCATACAGTCAGAGTTAACAATGATAGGGGAAATTAAGGGTTGGTTAAAAATGGGACAGTGGATGGAGCGGTCAGATTTTAGAAGGTGTCAATGTGTGTTCAGGTCTTCAGGCTCTATTGTTCAGACCACCATCAGTGTGTGGGACGCTTTCACTGCCCCTGGAATGCTGCGTGTGGGAGGAACATTTGCACTGAGTTTTCATATTCTCACAGGACGGAGGAGGAGAAACAAAGAGAGGAGTGAGAATGTGAGAGAAATGGAGGGTGAGAGAACAGGTCACAAATGAAATAAGTCTCTCCTCTTCCTTGTGCTGCAGTCATTGTTTGGCACAGAAACACTCAGACAGCATGAGTGAAGCTTGTATGCTGTACAACCCTGATCACACAACAAAAACATTGGATTAAACACAATTTCTCTTTAAGACATTCACACCATAGTTACTACACTTTTGTCTTCTGTGTGCCCATAAAGGATTTTAACACTTAAGTCACTTAAAAATGTATGATTGTTATTGCATTAGATAAAATAATATTAAAGCAAGTGAAATGTATATTACAGAAAGATGTGATAAGGACTGTAAAACATTCAGGTTGTCAAATATTTGTGAAAACAGTTAATGTGCTGAACTCCACCTGTGGCTAGGCTAGGACATCTGTGTTTACTTGATGGGAACTGACTTACTTTATGCAGCCACTAAAATCCATATCATACCCATTGTTTGAATGTTATTGCCAAAATTATAATTTTTCTTTCTTTAGAAAAAGCACTGCCTCCCTTGCCTATGTGATAATTCTACCAGGAAGGCTCACGGATGCAAATTGGCCACATCATTAATATATGTCATCCAATGGCATTGTTATTCTTATTTTTCAAATTGTGTATGTATATATATATATATATATATATATACACACACACACACACACGTCATCCATGCCTTAGCATCGTGATATGTTGCTTGTGACTTCCTCCGCCCCACCGTCACCAGGTCACTTCTCATCAAAATCTGGACTATTTTGGTCACCAAAACTTGTTGAAGCTGGTAAATATAGAACCAAATGTATTTTTACAACAGTTTTCTGCAGTTTGACCAAGAAACCTTAGTACATGGGGCTGCATTCAAATGGCCTGAATGCTTCAAATGAATGGTGCATTTCATAGTATTTTCATTATTGAAAAAAAAACTAAAGCAAAAAATAGATTAGTGCATAATAAGAATACTATTATGTTGCACAGTGTTGATATTATTGTCCCTTTGGTAGTCCTGTCCCACTGGCAGCCAGGTTTACATACATATTGTACCTGTCAGCAGAAGCTTCAATATATATGAGTTCCCCGTCTGTCGACGTCATGTCGAAGAAGCGAAACTAGGGGTCTCTCTTGAGCGCCGAATATGCCTCTGGTCTATGAAAAAAGGCCAATGAGAAGTTGGCAGACAGTATTTGCATACCCCGCCCCGGACATGCGGGTATAAAAGCAGAGAAATATGTCAAGTTCATTCAGAAATTTTCTGGTCGTGTATGCAGCCAGCTGCGAGTGACAATCCTGCTTCTGTTCCTCTGACGCTCTGTCTGCTGTTGGATCTACGGCGCACTTAATCAGCGATCTCTGCACGGTGGAGCAGTTTGCCCCTGGCCGCTTTGACAGAGCAGAGTATTTGAAAGAGTGTAAAAGAGTAATTTTCTCTATAAAAGAGTTTCTCTAAAAGAGCAATACACAGCGGCGTTGAACGTCCTTTTCAGGACGCGTCTTTTTAAAGATGCCATTCCGCCCCTGTGTAGTTCCTGGATGCGGTAGAGTGCTCTCCGCTTCAGGTGTCTGGGCAGCACCATCACACCGAGGCAGTGTTTGTGGATGGTTCATGCTCTCACTGCGAGGGCATGACCATGGCAACGTTGCGGTCGCGGCTTGCTTTCAACAGAAAGTACGCCACTCCAGCCGCCCCCCGTGTTGCTCCTTCTTCCCACGGGATTGAGGACGATGCGGCTGGCAATGGAAAGGTGATTTGGGGAGGGCAGAGGGTGCAGCTCTGCCGGGCACGCCCCCTTGGACCACCCGCCCCCCATCATGCTCATTGACTCCCGTCCGTGCTCGAGGTAACAGCGGCTCGCCTCACAGCCAGTTTGCCTATCCTCTGGAGCTCAAGGTGGATGAGCTCGCCACTGCATCGGAGAGCTGGCGTCTGACGCTGATACCTCCCCTGGGCTGCCACCTTCGGGCCAGCACGCCCAGGCTGAGGCTGACGCGCAGATGTCCGACATGCTTGCCCGGGCCGGCGTCAGTGTGGTGTTGGACTGGAACCCTCCGTCCTCCCCACACCCACCACGGTTGGATGACTGGTTCCTGGGGTCTGCACGCTGCTCACAGCCTCGCCCACCCCCCCCCCCGGTCCCGTTTTTCTCGGAGGTGCATGATGAGCTGACGTCTTTGTGGAGAGCCCCCCTCTCCACTCATCACAAGCCCTGCTCATCCGCTCTCGCTACCCTCGACGGCGGAGCGGCCCACAGGTATACGGCGATTCCCCAGGTAGATAGGGCTGTTGCGCTCCATCTATGCCCCGGAAACCCTACCACTGTCGCCCGGTACTCCCTTCCAAGGCCTGTAGGACGACATCCTCGTTTACCACCAAAGCCTACAGTGCCGCGGGACAGGCCACTTCTGCCTTGCACGCCATGGCCATCCTGCAAGTCCACCAGGCCAAGGCGCTCAGGGATCTGCACGAGGGTAGCCCTGATCCCAACATGTTGCAGGAACTGCGCTCAGCGACCGACCTCGCCCTCAGGGCCACGAAGGTCACAGCGCAGGAACTCGGGCAGGCGATGGCCACGCTTGTTGTCCAGGAACGTCATCTATGGCTGAACTTGGTCGAGATGCGTGTGGTCGACAAAGCTCGCTTCCTCAACGCACCCCTCTCCCAGTTTGGCCTCTTCGGTGACACCGTCGAGGACTTCGCCCAGCAGTTCTCCGCAGTGAAGAAGCAGACGGAAGCCATCTATCATATCCTGCCCCGCCGCAAACCTACCGCCACAGGCCCTGCCCCGTCTGCTCGCCGAGGGTGTCCTCCTGCGGCCAAGAAACACCCTGCTCTGCCTCAACCCAGGCCCAGCTCTCAGCCCCTGCGTCAAGCACACCACAGGAAGCAGACGCCTCCGTCTCCCGGACCCCCTCGAGGACCCAAAGGCTCCCAGGCGCTCCTGAGACGGTCGACCCAGGGACCGAGATGTTATCTCCGGAGATGTTAAGACCACTCCATCCCCCGGTAGAGGGCCGGGAGGAGAATCTTTTGTTCAATTTTCATTTGCCACATTCTCAATAAAAGAGCTATTTCCTTTGTCTCTGGGTCACCTGGCCCGCAAATGCCGTTCTCACGGCACTCTGCCACCAGATTTCAACAGTCCCGGCTTCCTGGACACGGACCACCCGTCTCCATCCCCATAACTGTTCCCCGGCCGGCTGGTTCCAACGAGTCTAGAGGACGCCTACCCTGGACCTCCCACTGCCCGCTCTGGTACACCAGTTCAGAGGCTTCCCTCAGGGCAGATGCACTGGCACACAGATGGCTGGCGGGGCTGCGGAAGTACACATTTCCCCCAGTGAGTCTTCTTGCACAGGTGCTGTGCAAGGTCAGGGAGGATGAGGAACAAGTCACTCTTGTGGCTCCTTATTGGCCCACCCAGGCCTGGTTCTCGGACCTCGTAATCCTCGTGACAGCCCGTCCCTGGCGAATTCCCCTGAGGAAGGACCTTCTTTCTCAGGGACGGGGCACGCTCTTGCATCCGCACCCAGACCTTTGGAACCTCCATGTCTGGCCCCTGGAAGAGACGCGGAAGATCTAGCTGGTCTACCACCCACAGTCGTAGCCACAATCAAACAAGCCAGAGCCCCCTCTACCAGGCAACTTTACTCCCTGAAATGGCATCTGTTCGTGAATTGGTGTTCTTCCCAGGCAGAAGACCCACAGAGGTCCGCAGTTAGGTCAGTGCTCTTGTTCCTACAGGAGAAGTTGGAAGGGAGGCTGTCCCCTTCCACCTTGAAGTTGCATGTTGCCGCTATCGCAGCTCACCACGACCCAGTAGATGGCAAGTCTATGGGTAAGCATGACGTAATTATCAGGTTCCTAAGAGGCACCCAGAGGTTAAATCCCTCCCGGCCAAGCCTGTTCCCCTCCTGGGATCTCTCGGTGGTCCTTGCCGGCCTTCAGAGATCCCCCTTCGAGACGCTAGAATCAGCTGGACTCAGGGCCCTCTCCCTAAAGACGGCCCTGCTGATAGCGCTCGCCTCCATCAAGAGGGTCAGGGACCTGCAAGCATTCTCTGTTAGCGACACCTGCCTGGATTTCGGTCCGGCAGACACATATGTGATCCTAAGACCCTGACCGGGCTACGTGCCCCCTTCAGAGACCAGGTAGTGAACCTGCAAGCGCTGCCCCGGGAGGAAGCAGACCCAGCCCCTTCATTGCTGTGTCCGGTACGTGCCTTGCGTGCCTACCTGAACTGCACTCAAGAGCTTTTGATGCTCTGAGCAGCTCTTTGTCTGCTTTTGGGGACAGCGGAAAGGGAACGCTGTCTCCAAACAGAGGCTTTCCCACTGGGTGGTGGATGCCATCCTTCTGGCCTATCGCACCCAGTCTGTGCCACCCCCCTTGCGGGTTCGAGCACACTCTACAAGGAGTGTTGCATCCTCATGGGCACTGGCTAGGGGCACCTCCCTAGCAGACATTTGTAGGGCAGCGGGTTGGGCAACATCTAATACCTTTGTGAGATTTTACAATCTCAGGGTTGAGTCAGTCTCGTTCCGTGTTTTCTCAGGTCCGAGCCGGTAGAACTCGGTACATGCTGGCAGTCTGACCGGGTGAATCGCTTGCGTCCAGCGCCCTTTCCCTCGGCCAAGGTAAAACAGTGCGCCTTCTTTCCCAGGAGATCCCACCCAGGTCCCTGGTCTAGTCCTCCCTAGCCCTTTTGGGTCCGCAGTTCAGCGGAGGAACTTGCCGACCCACTCCACTACAGGTACCCTAGGCTACCCTGTACTGGAATAGGTGCTCCACAGGTCAGGCCTCCTACGCGGACTCCTCCTTTATGTGTTTCTGTGGTACGGTCACCTTACGAGCTCACCCACGTCTCCCTTAGACAGTTTTGCTTCTTCAACACGACGTCTCGTTCCCTCCATCAGGGAACGTAGGTTACATACGTAACCGAGACGTTTCCTTTTAAGTGGGCAACTTTGACGCCGCGTCAGTTGCTGCTGCTATGGGGAGTTCCTCTTAAAATGATGATCTCTGAAGCCCTTTACAATCTATGGGCAGATGGCTCTTTACACTCCGCCCTGATGCGCCTGTCATTGTGGGCATATAAACGATAACATTTGATCAGAATTTACTTCCTCAAGGTCATGATAACATCTCTCGTACTCTGGACACCTGAAATCTGTTGTACTTTGGTGAATTTCAGTATCCTTTATCTAGGACCCTATGAGCTTTATATTCCTCTTTCAGTCACTCTCGGCTCACCTTCTTTCCGAAGGACAACGCTGGTCCCCTCCTCTCCTGCTAAAGTCATGTGGCTCCAGAGTGACCAGGCATGCAAGGCTGCGATGCAGAGCACATTGAATTTGAGGATGATTTGTTGCTGGTGCAAGCCTTGTGTGCCTACCCTTTTCCACGCAAAGCACTGAAATATGATTTATGTGACAATCTCTGCCAAACCCTTGGTGCACACGGTGTGATAGCATTTGGCAATTATGATGAGGAAGGAGATACCATATCCCTCATGACGTCTGAAGACAGGAACTGGTCCGTTTTACATTTCTCCCTGTGGGGCTGAAAAACATACTAAAATCTCTTATGCTGAGTTAAGGTTCTCAGGTCCTCTCCCAGGCAAACAAGAAACTCCAGCTTGAATGACCCACGCCTGATGAGCTGAAGTGTTCCTGAATCGATGAGCGGTTTCTACCGAGCATGCATGACTCTGCATCACACCGTCAGAAACCGTCCTTCCTGGAGCTGCATGACCAGTTCAAAATGTTGCATGCTCCCTACTCAGCCCGCACATTAGTTTCTGAGTTGGCAGCCCTCACAACGCTTGATCAGGGCTATATTGAGATCCCCTGGTTGAAGAGGAAGGAACTTTCCTCTTATGACCCTTCTCTGCACTGGGATGGAAAGCCCAGCCATGTGCTCTGCACACCATGGTGGAGCTGCAGGCATACCAAGCTATTCTGCTCAAGCAGATGGATGAGAGTTGTTCAGATCCCGAGCTGTTTAAAGAGCAGCATCATGCTACAGACCTTGTGTTCTGAGCAATCAAAGTGACTGTCCAGTTCATCTACAGGTTCATGGGAAGCCTGGTGTCCTTGAGGTGTCATCTCTGGATCAATCTCATGGAGATACACAAGAGGGACAAAGCAACTTTGCTTGACACCCCCTGAGTCACAGCAGGTCCCCTTCAGTGATGCCATTGAGGCATTCACAGATCGGTTTCAGAAAGCTAAGAAGCAGTCGCAAGCATTTAAGTATATCTTGCTGAGGTATCTATCTATATTTTTTTTATATATATATATATATATATATATATATATATATATATATATATATATATATATATATATATATATATTACTATATATATTACTGTGAGGCACTGTCGCCTCACAGTAAGAAGGTCATGGGTTCAAACCCCGGTTGCCCCGGCCTTTCTGTGTGGAGTTTGCATGTTCTCCCCGTGTCTGCGTGGGTTCTCTCCGGGTGCTCCGGCTTCCTCCCACCATCCAAAGACATGCAGGATAGGTTAATTGATGTCTCCAAAATTGCCCTAGGTGTGGATGTGAGTGTGAGTGGTTGTTTGTATATGTGTGGCCCTGCGATGGACTGGCGACCTGTCCAGGGTGTACCCTGCCTTTCGCCCAATGTTAGCTGGGATAGGCTCCAGCCCCCCGCGACCCTGTACAGGATAAGCGGTTGACGATGGATGGATATATATACCTAGCTCTGCTACACAACTCACTTGCTCACTTCCTTGTGGCAACACCCTGCCAAGTACAATACTCAAGCCACTCCAGCTCCCATGAAAGCAGAGACTAAGCCAGCAATCAGGCCTCAGTGACCATGGCCTAGTGGCCCATATATGTATTCCCAAACCCCTAGGGTTTTGTGTGGGAACTCCAGGAGGTTCGTGATAGAGTGTAAATGATGCATGTGAAAATATTTCCGTCATTTACAGATTTTTAAAAACATTGACATTTGGAGTTGCATGGCACCATGCGAGGTTCGGAAGCTCTGTGTGCTTTGCTAGTTTTTAATACTTTTTGGTCATAAACTGGTGAGATTCTTTACACCCTGTCAATTAAATGTTATATGAAGACAATATAATTCAGTCAAAGAATTCAAAATCCTCAGGCTCTGGAGACATTAAAAGACACTTACGTTCTCAAGCTGATACCCCAGACAGGGCCGCAGACCAGGGACTCTTCGTCCAGTTTAGACATTGCGGCGAGAGAGATTCAGTGTCAACTGTCGAGCATGTTGGCAATGCTGGCGAAGGTCATTGTAGACTTGGAGGTTCTTGCTGTAATATGTTGATTGATAACTGCCATGGAGGTGAAATTCTCTGAGGTAATTACAAGAGTGTCGGATCGATTATCTGGAGTCATTGGAGAGGGAATTAGCTGCTAACCCACAAGCAACAAAGATAGACTTGGAATGAGTTTGGGAGGACCTTGAGAATCGTAACTGATGAAACAACATCCAAATTGTTGAAAGAAGGCAGAGAAATGGTGAAATTCTTAGACGAGCTCTTCCCAAGCGTGCTTGACACAACATTCCATAAGCTGGAAAGAGTCCCGGCTCTGAGATCTAATGAGCAAGACAGGCCCCGATCAATTTTAGCCAAATTTCCAATTAGATTATCCAATAAAGATCTTATGTTACGCAAGGGAAGGATTAAAGGAAGGCTTTATTGGAAGAACCACAGCATTTTCTTGTCCCTAGACTTTGCAAATTTAACAAGAGAGAAATGTGATCGATTCAAGGAATGCAAGAAACTCTCACATCAATGGAAGGTCACTTTTGCACTGGTGATCTCGGCCAACTTGAGAATAAATCCTAAGGATGGCTGCAAAATATTTACATGCCCACAGCAAGCAATGTTCTTCATAAAGTCAATAGAATGAAGGAGTAAGTCATTGTGTGTCTATTCAGCCGAGTGGACCTGACTTACTGAACATTCACTTGACCGTCCAAGGAACTGAGCACCTTTTTTGTTCCTTTTTTTGTTGGTTCCGCCTATTGGCTGGAGTTTGTTTTGTGGAGTAACACTCCTTCAGGACAGTTATGCGGATGGATCTGCATGTCTTTGTGTTTATCCTTTGTGTAAAATTTGTACAGAAGCTTGAGCAATGCGCTGGCAAAGTTTCACGGGAGCTCTCGTAGGCGTACATGGACTGTTTGAGTTTAGAGGGATGGGCACTGATTGGCGCTGTCATGAACAGGGTTAATGTGTATGTTTTTCTTTTTTGTTTGTTTGGTTCTGGTGGAAGTTTGGGGTTTGTTTGTTGCTCTAATGTTGGAATGTGGTCTTTATAATTTTGTTTTTGACACACAATCAATTTTTTCAATTTTGTCAAAATGTCATATGTTAATATTAGTGGATTGTCTCTCTCCACGTGGAATGTGAATGGGCTGGGGCATCCTATAAAAAGACGGAAGGTTTCCTTTTCTTAAACGTAATAAATTCTATATAGTGTTTCTTCAAGAAACACATCTTTCCCAGCACGAAACTGAAAAATTTGGGAAGATATGGAGTGGGTATATTTCCTTTAGTGCTGGCTCAAGTAAGAGCAAGGGAGTCATTGCTTTGATAAGTAAACATCTACAATTCAGATAATTAGAAGATAAATTAGAAAGATTCATTATTGTTTTAGCAGAAATTCAGGGGCAAAGGTTGATTTTGGCTAATATTTATGCACATAACGCTGATAATCAGAGCTTTTTTTAGATCTTGAAAGGGATGTTACAAGTTGCTGGCACCCCTCATGATATACTGTAATATTGGGAGGAGACTTTAATCTTTTGATGGACTTAGTCCTTGATCATAGTGAAGCAAAAGTGTGCAAGCCCCCCCTAAAGCAACACTGACGCTTCACAGGATGTGTAAAAATCTTGGTCTTAAAAATATTTGGAGATTTTTTTAACCCATCTGGTAGGGACTATAAATATTTTAATCAGTCCATAAGATTTATTCAAGAATAGATTTTTTTTTATATGTAAGTCCCTCATTTCATCTGTTGTTGATTGCTCAATTGGAAACATTTTAGTCTCAGATCACGCCCTGATGAGTTTAGAGGTGTTGCCACATATGGAGAAAAATAAATCATTTAGTTGGTGCTTTAATTATTTACCTATTGCAAAATCCTGATTTCCAACAAATGTTAAAGGCTGAAATCAATGTTTATATGGAGACCAACAGGTCCTCAGTATCCTCTGTGGGCATGGCTTGGGAGGCACTTAAGGCAGTTCTTAGGTGTCGGGGTCGGATCATACAGTATGCCTCATTCAGCAAACATCCAAAGCATGAGAACTTATGGAGTTGAAAGAGAATATTAAAACTGCTGTGGCAGAGATGAAGCGCCTAATATCATCTGATGGCCCCAGAGAATTGACCCCATTGAAATACAGATATAATACTATTTTGTTGCGGAAGGTGGAGTTTGGGTTATTTTTTTGGGCAAGACAGTCATATTTTGAGTCAGAGGACAAAGCAGGGAAACTTTTGGCTTGATATATAAAGCAGAGAGTCTTTTTCTACCATTCCCTCAGTGAAATCTGCTGGTGGTGAAATTTTTATTAATAACCATTGATATTAATAATGCTTTTTAACAATTCTACCTTGATCTTTATAGTTCCATGTCTTCATCTACTGATGAATGTATTAGAAACTTTGTGGAACCATTAGATCTCCCTAAACTGATGACTGAGCAAAAATTGATTCTGAGATAATCTTGGAGGAGCTTGACAAGGTAATTAAGGCCTACCCTGCAGGCAAGGCTCCGGTGCCAGATGGCTTTGCCGCTAAATTTTTTAGATATTTTGCTACAGAAATGGCTCCACTTTTGCTAGACGTTTATATGGAAACATTAAGGAATGGAAAGTTACTGCCAACCATGACACAAGCCCGGATCAGTCTGGACAAAGATCCAAGTGAGTGTAAGAGTTACCGTCCATTTTCCCTGATCCAGTTAGACTTAAAAATATTGTCCAAAATTTTGGCAACCGATTAAGTTATGACACCTCTTATACATATAGATCTGGTGGGGTTTATTCTGGGCCGTATCTCTTCTGATAACATTAGGTATTTTTTCAATATCATGTGGTCAGTGGTGAATGATCAGACTCTGGTTGCTGCCATCTCACTTGACACTGAAAGGGTGTTTGATATGGTAGAATGGCATTATCTTTTTAAGGTTTTGGAAATATACGTGTTCAGGAATACTTTTATTAGATGGATTAAGTTACTTTACAGACACCAAGTAGCGGTGGTACAAACAAATGGATTAATTTCAGATAATTTTACTCTGAATAGGGGCAGATACATATAGGGCACAAAATGTAGTTTTGCGTTCCTGCTCGGAAATGTGTAGTTGCGCCTCTGCTTGAAGAGGGTAGTTACTCACTGGTATACAGTACCTGCACTTCTCTAATTTAGTCAGACAGTGTACAGACAGTTTTCTTGCATACCACCACTTCTCAGAGTCTACCGGTACAATTTTATTTATTTATTTAATGTAATACAGTGGATGTTTTGATGCAGATTTTTCATAAAATTGCGTCACACTCTAAACATCTGAGCGCTCTCTGCGCAAAACTCAGCGGTGAGTTTAACAACACTCAGTGGCACGCGCAACAGCATCGGTGTTCATCAAAAGTGATCCGTGGTCCAGTTCCGGATCGGAGCGCACGTATTTAAGCTTGTCTGGGCATAGTTCTGTTACACTGCTCTTTAAAACGTGAACTAGCAACTTTTAGCAACTCCTGAAAGGGAGGAAATAGAAAAAGGAATAACAGGAATTGCATTTATTCATTATTTTATCTTAAAAGACAGTTCTACATTAGATTGCCATTGTTTTCTTATGTGGGTTAATAAGATATACAGACTTTAGCATATCTAAATGTTCTTGTTTTCATAATTAATTACCCAACATTGTAGATTTTTATTTTCGATTTAGTCAAGTTAATCGAAACCTATTGGTTATTTGAGGGTGTTTTTTTGTTCAATTTTGTTCTTTAGCCAGATCTTAAAAAGGAATTTAAGGCCAGACCTTAAAAAATATTCATTAATACCCCTGATTATTTTAATGTAAACAAACATACATAATTAACAGTGTTTTGTTTTTCATGTTAACATGTTAGTTACAATGAAATTGGGAGGTAAGAAAAATATGGAAATATATCTGGATAATCTAGCCTACAAAGAAAGTAGTAGAAGAGACCTGCCATATAGCAACCCCCAAATGTATTTATTTATTTTAAAATAAACATATGTTGTGAACAATAGCAGTCTCAGAGTATCATTTACCAAGTAAAAAAAAAGATGATAATAATATTAATAATTACAAAAAAAAAAAAAAAAATGTAATACCAACACAGAGAATACCTGAATTTTATTCTTCTTCCACTTCAAGCACTGTGTGTTAATGAGCCTCAACTGTGTCAGCAAGACCCTGGTACGGCCTGGACATATACAGCACTCGCCAGTGAGAAACACAGAGAAAGGAAGGATGAGTGAGAGACAGAGGGAAAAGACACAAACAGGCAGTGGGGGGATTCCATTGTGAGTAAAATAAAGGACGGGGTTGAGAGGACAGACAGCTGACAAATTTATCTCACTTCTAAATGTCTGTTTTAGATCATCTGAATGTCAATACTGAACACTCATGAGCAGGCCCATGTGGATTGTGTGGACTTTTCTCACATTTTCTGTGTTGAAAAAATTATAAAGAAAAAAATTATAAAGAAACTGGCTATCAACTGCCTCTTTGGCCACAATTTTCTTTCTTCAGCTCAGCCACTGTGGATCCACATGCACAGGATTGTGGGATTTGATAGGCAGCAAAGGATATCTATGCTGACTTTAAAAATTGGTCAGATGAAGGTATCTCAGTAGACAGAATGCAAAAAGAACATTAGATTCATATGTGCTATGGTCCCTCCCTCCGGAGGCAGCATTTTCCTGGTTTTGGACGCAGCCAAGGTATCAACATTTAATTTTCAGAACATTACACTTTTTTCTTTCTTTCTTTCTTTCTTTCTTTTTTTTTACAAATTGTAAAACAGCATATTGTCACTAAACAGAATGAACAGAAAGACGAGTATCACTTTAAAGTTCACCGTCTAAATTTAATATCTGGTGAAATGTCCAACTGTTAACTCATGTTCAACATTCTGCTAACACTGACTGTAAAACAGTGCTTTGAAAAAAGGATATTATTTCTTATGGTAGTCAGAGAGACAATATGGAGGCTGTCTATTCCTTTGAGTTGGGTATCTTGTTTGCACAAGAGCAGGTGGAGGATTGTCACAAAGTTCACATGGCGCAAAATCCTGCCAATAGGAGGGAATCCTCTTGAACCCTCGGAATGGCCATCTTTGGCAACTGTGATCATGGAGCATTTAGTCATGGTCACAGCGTAAGGGACAGCATTTTAGGGACTGTAAACTTGTGTTGCCTGGGCTAAGCTGCCGGTGCAGTATTTGGCCATCAATCTGAAGAGTGTTGTATGAAACATGTCAGCAGAAATCAGTGTATGTTTTAATTTTTGCTGTTGTGTGTTGTTTCTGTGTTGCAAGTCATGATCAGGCATGATCACCACAGACTTTCTATGATGAATGATGGGATCTTCATGTGTAGCTTGCATTGATACATCAACTCAGCTGGGGAAATACTCTTCAGTGACCTTCGCACCTTGGGTGCTGCTTGGTGAGTGTGTAGAAACAGGGTGATGGGATATACAGTATGGTCCGTAGGGTTGTCTGAGCCTTTTCTATATTCAGCTGTACAGTTATAGGGTTGGAGTCTTAGTCCACAGCAATCAGTTCAAGCAGGCCAAAGATGGACTTCTGTCCTTTGTTTTTTGAAGGAGAATACACCTACAGAACTGGCATAGATTATATGAGCTCTGTGTCTTTCCTAGGATCAAAGTAAGCCATCCGTGTGTTGCTGGTCTTTGAGGTGGTTCAGCGCTGACTCTTGTTCTGTGTCTGTTAGTCTGTTTTTTCATTTGAGCTTTCTCAAAGGTTTTGTCACAGTCACAAAATCTAGAATGAAATGTGAGCAGTAGTTGGCAATGCCTAGAAGACTGCATTTTCAGTGGCATTAGTTGGAGTGGCATGTTGTACAGCAATCACTTTTCTGTGGTCAGCAGATATGCCACTCGCTGAGAACATAAATCTCCCAAAATTATGTTTTGACTTGTTAAACATATTAGTTGTGGTTGAGCATGAGGCCATTTCCTCTGATGTGCTGGAATAGTGCAGTTAGGTTACTGTCATGGTCTGCTTGTGTTGATCCATACACAATAGTATAATTGCTGAAGTTCTTGACACCAGGATTGCCTTTGGAGTGTTTGGTGGATTGCATTCTGAAATACTTCAACAGCAGATTAAATTCCAAATTTGGGACACTTGTATTGCCTCAGACCAAATTGTGTTGAAAATGTGGTTATATATCTGCTGTCAGGATGCAGTTCAGGCTGATGGTATACTGTCTTAAGAACCAGCTTAGAAAATACAGTGGCACCATTCAACTCATGAATGATGTCATCCATTGTTGGTGTGAGGTGGCATTCACCCACAATGGTGCCTAGCGCATGTCAACACATATTCTCACTTTGTCTGGATCTTTTGGTTTCAGAGGTGTGACTATGGGGGAAACCCATGGTTTTGGCAAGTTACAGTCTGTATGCTGTCATTATCTTCAAGGGCATTTAGTTCAGCTTCTATTTTTTTCCTTATGTGGAAGGTCACCCTCCGGTGGGGTTGAATTTTTGGTTGAATATTGGAGTTTATGTGCAAACTGACATGAAAATTGTCTCGGGTTACATGTTCCCTGAAAAAAGCGGAACGAGATGCTGCGCTTTGCTAAGCGCTATGGGAACAATCCTAGTTCTGAACGAGCTGTGAATATGCGTGTAACACGCCAATGAACATTGACCAGAATTTATAGCCTCGGCTGATGTAGTCATTAGATGCACCTGTGGCCAGGCTATAAATAGATGCGTCACCAGGTGTCGTCAGATACTTCTTTTTGAAGAGCAGTCCTGGGACGTCCCAGTGCGGCAAAGAAGCGCAGCATCTCGTTCCGATTTTTTCAGGGAACAAGGGTTACACATGTAACCCGAGACGTTCCCTTTACAAAAAGCTTCACTATGATGCTGCGCTTTGCTAAGCGCTATGGGAACGCAATACCCACGCTGCCGCACTGGAGCTCTCCGGACCCCTAAGGTTGTGAAGTGTGCTCACAAGAACGCGAGAGGTCTCAGACATGAGCTTGAGATGTCGACTCAAGGGAATAAGAGCCCGGAGTAACATAAACATCTAAACCATAAAATTTGATGAATGTGTGCGGAGAGGACCAGCCTGCCGCATCACAAACTTGTTCAGGCATGAGCTGAGATGTCGACTCAAGGACGTAAGAGTCCGGAGTAGTGAAACATCTAACCCATAAAATTTGATGAATGTGTGCGGAGAGGACCAGCCGGCCGCACCACAAACTTGACCAGACATGAAAGATTTAAACCATAAGATCTGAAAATGTGTGTGGAGAGGACCAGCCTGTCGCATCACAAACTTATTCAGGCATGAAAGATTTAAACCATAAGATCTGAAAATGTGTGCGGAGAGGACCAGCCTGTCGCATCACAAACTTGCTTAGACGTGAGCGTAGATATGTCGACCCAGGGCATAAGAGCCTGGGGTAGCATGAACATCTAGTAACATGACCATAAATCCAGATGAATGTGTGCGGAGAGGACCAGCCTGCCGCATCACAAAATTGTAGAGACATGAGATTGAGATGTCGACTCAAGGGCATAAGAGCCCGGAGTAACAAACATCTAAACCATAAAATTTGATTAATGTGTGCGGAGAGGACCAGCCTGCCGCATCACAAACTTGTAGAGACATGAGCTTGAGACGTCGACTCATGGGCATAAGAGCCCGGAGTGCCAAGAACATCCAAACTATAAAAGTCTAATGAATGTGTGCGGAGAGGACCAACCTGCCGCATCACAGACTTGCTTATACATGAGCTTCAGATGTCGACTCAGGGGCGTAAGATTAAGATTAAGATTCAACTTTATTGTCATTGTGCAGAGTACAGGTACAGAGCCAATGAAATGCAGTTTTTTCACATATCCCAACTAAGCTGGGGTCAGAGCGCAGGGTCTGCCATGAAACGGTGCCCCTGGAGCAGATAGGGTCAAGGGCCTTGCTCAAGGGCCCAACAGTTGTATCTTGACGGTGCTTGAACCCCCGACCTTCGGTCAGTAACCCAGAGCCTTAACCGCTGGGCTACCACTGGCCCTAAAGAGCCTGGTAAGTGCCTGGAGTAGCATGAACATCCAAACCATAGAGCCTGAAGAATGTGTGCGGAGAGGACCAGCCTGCCGCATCACAAACTTGCTTAGACGTGAGCGTAGATGTCGACCCAAGGGCATAAGAGCCCGGGGTAGCATGAACATCTAGTAACATGACCATAAATCCAGATAAAATTTGATGAATGTGTGCGGAGAGGACCAACCTGCAGCATCACAAACTTGCTGCAGAGGGAGACCTCTAGCCAAGGCTTTAGAGGAGGAGAACCCTCTGGTAGAGTTCGCCCCTAAAACCTACTGGCAAAGCTTGACCACGCGCCTCGTAGGCCCGGGCAATAATGTCCCTCACCCAAAGTGACATAGTCTGCCAGGAGATGACCGCTCCCCAGTCATGGCTTCCAAGTGAAGAATTGCTGCCCTGACTTTACGCCACTAGCAAAAGCAGTGGACATAAGTCTGAAGGGTACAGACTGGACAAAGTCTGAGAAGTCTTAGCTGCTCCGGCATTACAGACGGCAGGGAGCAGAAGGCTTAGAAAATAACCGGCCAAGGGTCGCGAAAGGCACCTTGGGCAGGTAGTTAGGGTGAGGGTGAAAAGAATGCTTTTGGTCATAGCTGGGGCAAACTCTAAACAGGCCGGCAAAAGAGACAGAGCCTGTAGGTACCCAAGTCTCCTTAGAGAAGTAATTGCCATAAGAAAAAACATCTTGAGAGTCAGAAGTCTACCAAACGCTGACTCTAGAGGTCTAAAAAGGGGGTCTTACCCTATGAAAAGGTCCTAGCAAGGATGCCTCTTAGGGGGCACCCCGCCCACCAAGGCATGGCAAACCGCAGTGGAGGCCACGTAGAACCTGGCAGTGGCGAGGCAAGTGCCCGCTGACAGTTCTTTCTACAGAAAATCCAGAACTGAAGCAAACTGGCAGTTAGCTGGTTCTGTCATATGAACTTAGGGGGGGAAACTGGGCGACTTGGGGAGAGGTAGAGGAGACATTGAGTTATCAACAGAGGCGAAGAGGTACTCTTCTACCCAGATCAGTTCCAAGTGGAGGGAGCCCTAGCACTTGAAATGGTCTCAAGAGTAAGCCCTGTGAACCTCAGTTGGTACCCTTAGGGGCCAAGCATGAAATGTTTCACAATTCGGGCCAGGTATGAGAAGGTCCTCCCTGTTCGGAATCGCCCAAGGTGAGCCGTCAAGGAGAGGTATTCGAGAAACATATCCTGTTCGGCCAGCGCAGCGCTATTAGTAGGAGGCAAGACCCTTGCTGGCGAACCTCACCAAGACTCCCGGGATCAGAAAAACCGGGGGACAAAAACACATACAGACGCATTCAGGGTCATGTATGTGCCTTTAAGTCCAGACCCAAGGGGGCTGGGTGACTTAGGGAGAAGTAGAGGAGACATTGCGCTATCATAGAGGTGAAGAGGTCCTCTTTTGCCCTGTGAAATCTCACCCAGATTTGTTCACTACCTCAGAGTAAATCTGCTCCCACACACACGGGCATCCAGGGACGAAACTGTCCTTAGTGACAGGAGCTGCCCTGGGCCCCAAGGAGGATCCAACGGGCCAGAAATTCAGCTGACGTAAACGTGGATCCCCCCGATGGTTTACGCAAGAGGCTACCGCTGTATTGCCCACCCGCACCAAGACATGGCAGCCTCAGGAGGAAGTATTTCAGGGCCAGAAATACGGCCATCAGCTCGAGACAGTTACTGTGACAACCGAACTGACGACCCTCCTATCCCTTTAAGCCAGACGACCTCTTAACGCCGCTACCCAGCCCATCAGGGAGGCGTCTGTCGTTAGCAGCCTGCGACGACAAGACGCACCTAGAGTGGGACCCAAGGTAAGAACCGGGGTCTGAACCACATAGAAAGGGAACGAAGCACGTGGCGCGTAACCCTTATTTGCCTTAGTGGACCGGCCCTTGGATAAAACCCCCTGGCTTCTAGCCACAGCTGAAGCGGTCTCATGTGCAGAAGGTCCAAAGGGATCACCGCTGACACCAACGCTATGAGACCTAGTATTCAATGATACTGACGAGCAGTGCAACCTCGGCCTAGCCTGACCTTGCTCAGGGTGTTCTGAATGGAAACGATTTGTGCGGGAGATGACTGTGCCTGCATCGTGACCGAATTCCATTTAACCCCCAGATGAGTCAAGACGATATCCCTGTGCTGAACTGCCAGTTCTTGGAACTGCGCTAGGATCAGCCAGTCGTCTATATAATTCAGAATGCGGATGCCCTGGAGTCGCAGAGGAGCCAGTGCTGCATCCATGCATTTCCTGAATGTGCGGGTTAATAGGGCTAGGCCAAATGGAAGAACCCGATACTGGAAGGCTTCGCCCCCGAAAGCGAACCTCAGGATCATCCTGTGCTGTGGCTCTATATGAAGATATGCATCCATGAGATCGATGGTGACCAGCCAATACGTGATGTTGGGCTTGTGACACGATGATCTTGATAGTCAGCATCTAGGACTTGAACACCGAGCGGTTCAAGCCTCGAAGATCTAGAATCAGACGCAACCCTCCCACCCTTCTTGGGAACCAGGAAGTATCTGCTGTAATAGCCTGACTCTATCTGGAAGGGGAACATGTTCTGTGGCCCCTTTGACCAAGTTCTTTCCACAGTAGACATGCCTGTCCCGGTTTCACAGTAGTGGGAACCACGCCGTTGAAACGGGGAGGACAGTGAGCAAATTTAATTCTGTAGCCTCTTTCTACTGTTTCTAGAACCCACATAGAAATACCTGCCAGAAGTTTCTATGCTCCCAGGTTCTCTGAGATGGGTATTATTTCTGACACTTCCTGTTCAGGGGATGTCGAGTGTTCCACGTCCTGGATCAAGGCAGGAAGCAACGGTACACCCAACTCTTTGTTGGAAGCCTCTATCACCCGAAACACCAAAGGCGGTGGGAGTGAAGATGTTTCGTGAGGGTATCGTGTGGGCTGAAGTGGATGATACACGTGCCCCGTCCCGAGGGGAACTACCCCCACAAGGCTGGGTACAAGACCGTCAGGGTTTCTTTTTCTTAGAAATCAAGTCCCTGAGGTCTTGCATTGGGGGCTGCTGAGGGTGACGAACTGGACCACAATCTTTATGAGGGGGAGCACGATTCGCCACGTTTTGTTTTAGAGCCTCCCATCTAGAAGGAGCGGGGCTGGGTGGCCGACGGCCCCTCCCCCTGAGTGAGGTGCCCACACTCAGGTCCTTCAATAGATTTAGCCTAGTGCGCTTGTAACACTGCCATAGTGTGCAGGGCAACACCAGCCTAACCTGCTGCCTGATAAGCTTTCCCCACAAGCGTGGAGGTGGTCCTGCACAGCTTTGTGGGGAGAGTAGATCTCTTTAGCAATGATGCCGAGCCAGGCGAGAGAAAACCCGCAGGTGTCTCTTCTACCGGCGGCATCACCGAATACCCCCGAGCTGCAGCACCCACGATAGTTGGTCGAGCACCAACGTCGAGGGCACGAAGACACGGGAAGTATAAATTTCCTCCATAAAGAAAATACTTGTTATGGAGGTCATAGAAGAAAGGAAGGGACTGATATAGAGTTCCATTCCCTCTTTTATTTATTTAATAATTTTGGCCACCAGACAGAAATTTGTCTTCTAGTTTGGAGCGTTTGGAGGAGGGTCTCTTGTTCGCGTGGCCAGTCTAGCTGTAGTCTGGCCACAGCCCGTGTAATCACCTCGAGTAATTTCTCAGCCGCTTTATTATTGTGCGTGAAATGTACATAGGTTCAGCGCCCCACCCCCCTCGTGAACCGAAGAGGCGCCGAAGCGCCAATGAAATTGACTAGAAACTTTATAGCCTCTGTTGGTGACATCGTCAGGTCTTTTGTCTTTAGACCACTTTGTGATGTGTTTGTGCTTCTCAAGCTCTCTATTTTTCTTCTGATAGGAGTTAGATTTGCCAGGCAATATGCAGAAAAAGAAACCTCTTTTTCTGTCATTCAAGTGTTTTTCCATGCTTACGTCCTATGGCTGAATCGGACTGAATTTTTTTTCTAAAAATCTCTGTTCGTGTTCTGCTGAAGACCTCAGGACCATTATTTTCAAAAAGAAGAAGTCCTGACGGTCTTCCGGCCAGCCTTCTGCTCCTTCCCGACACCCCTACGAAACCTCTCCATCCCCAATGCCTCTGGTGTGTCGGGGTGTAGCGTGGCCACATAAGGGGATATTGTTTATATAAGGTTTGTGACGTTAAACTAATTATGTTTGTCATTATTACCTATTAAGTTATATTGCTTTCCCCTATCTGTTTATCCCTCAGCTGTTATGTGTTGATCCCTATCTCTGTTCACGCGAGATCTTCGCGTGTTTTCATGTACGTGTTTTCCTGCCACGTAAACAGGAAGTATCAATTGGCGTTCTATTTAAAGAACCGCTATGCCGGTTGTGGGTGCTCATTTGCGAGTACGCACCAATTTACATACCTTTCATTCCTTGGAATTACACTGGTGACTGACCTGGAAGCGCTGAGCGCCGTTCCTCCTGGAAGTTATTCGTTTGGCTCGCAGCCAGGATTACTTTTTATCAGAGGACACTGGTCATTTCATTACTTCATCACTTGTTCGTGCTCTTCAAAACACCCGGTGAGGTTGATCCGAACACTATAAATAACTCTGCACACTGGACTTCACCTTTACTTGTATATACACCCTGTTTTGAACCTATTGTAAATATTATTTGTTTGTAAATACACTTGAGTTGGTTAATTTATCAGTGTTGATATATTTATTTACATTTCTACTCATTTGCCTATCATTAGGAACAGTACGGACGTTCCCAAATTAGTGTAAACTCCACTTAAATATTTTGGGGAGTGTTACATAGTGGTGGCCCATACGGGGCCTACGTGTCGTTTCTATTTCTTGATAGTGTTTTTTTGTGGTGTTCATAAATATGGAAAACATGACACAGGTAAATGGAGCAATAATTAATGTACATTGTGAGGATATTGAGACTGATGTGAATGAGCCACGGTATAATTATGATGAAACTCAGGCTGCTGATTTCACTGCGGGCCCGTTTGTTACCAGACGTAACCCAACAGATGAAATAGCATCTATCTTGAGTTCAATGTATAATTCTGATGATGATGATGAAAAAGAAATGCTGAACCTAAATGTTGTACAAACAATGCAAACGGAGATTGATAATCTTAAAGTGGATTTATTGGCTCTTAGTGCTAAAATACAACAGAATGAACAGGAATTAAAACAGTCTGTAGATAGTTCCCTTAATAGGGAAACTAGTTTCCGGGAGGCAGTGGACGCTGGCTTAGCAGACTTAGGAGATCATTTCCAGAGGTCTATAGAGAAGTTGGAGAGAGCGGTGGTTGATTGTTTCCTGCGGAGAGATGCAAGATGGGAAAATCAGATGAAAAAGTTGAGATTCACCAGCACCCCATCTCGACAGCCTTTCTCCCCTGCCTCTACCCTATCTTCAGCTAATGTCTTAAATACTCCCGTACCAGCTACAAGACTTAAAGTCCCCCCTGTTAACGGAGGCAACGCTACCTATGACGTCACTGCTGGAGCAAGAACATCTAACCTGGCTCACCCTTCGGGTATGCCGACTATGTCATCTTTCTGTGGGAAACCCCCTATCCGTCTGGAATTCCCTTCCTTCGGTGAGTCTGGTGAGACAGCAGACGTACTTCATTTCATCGAACAGGTTGAAAATTATCTGGACATTAGACCTTTACCTAGTGTGGAGCTCGTTGGCACCTTGAGTACAGTGCTCAAAGGACCCGCTTTAAGCTGGTGGAAGGCAGAAAAGACCAAGGTAACAGATTGGCACTCTTTCAAAAATGCTTTTATGTCTGCATTTCTCCCTGATGATTACCTCACGGAAGTGGAGGACAAGTTGAGATCACTGGTGCAGCAACCCAATCAGCGTTTGAGAGATTTCGCCTATGATTACCGAGCCCTCTGCCTCAAATGGAAGCCAGCTATGACTGAAGAGGAGATGGTGAGCCGAATACTCAATAACATCAACCCAAGGGTTGCGGGCTGTCTGAGAGGGACGGTGAAGTCAGTGGAACAGATGGTGAAGGTGGGATCTATGGTGGAGAAGGACTGGATGGGAGCAAAAGATTACTGGCAGAAAGTGGGAAAATTGAACAGCAAAGAAACAACAAATAAAAGACCTACTGAACGCCATACCTCTAAAAATCTAGCAGGAGTGTCCATTGCTCAACCCCATCCTATGACATCTCTTCTAGTTGTGCCTATAAAGATAAAAGGACAAGAGGTGAAGGCGGTGCTGGATACAGGGAGCACATTCACCCTTATGCAGGAGAATCTGTGGAGACAGTTAGGAGGGGAAGGGAAACCTGACCCTTCAGGCCCACTTCAACGGTTCATTATGGCGGATGGAAAAATGCACCAGGCGATCAACAGGAAAACAGTTTGTTATGAGTGGCATGACAGGATATGCAGGTTGGACACCTATATTATGAAGGACGCTCACCTGGCCTTTCCCCTTATAGCTGGTCTGGACTTCCTGAGAGCCGCTGAAGCCATAGTGGATGTAGGCCAATGGAGATATGGTCTGAAAATGGGCAAGGGATATATATATCATCCATTTCTAACTGCCCTTCTAAATCCTGTATTGTCTTCACGACTGATGGGTGAAAATATAGGCACGACCGCTGCAGTGAGTCTATATTATGCTATACCTCCAACCTGGAATCCACCCACATATGACTCCCACACACAAGTTGTTCCCAGCTGGGACTCCGACAATCAGGAGGAATTACGGAAGCTGATGAATAATTGGCCTCGTACCACCTCTCAAGTCCTGGGAAAAACATCTGTGGAACAGCACAAAATTACACTGTCTGATGAAATGCCCATGAGATCCCGAGCTTATAGGGTCTCACCATTCAAGAAGAGGATTATTGATGCACAAGTAGAACAAATGCTACGAGACCATATCATCGAGCCTTCTTTCTCTCCTTGGTCATCACCTGTGGTTCTTGTCCCCAAACCTGATGGTTCCTACAGGTTCTGTGTAGACTATAGGAGACTTAATAGTAAGACCGTACCTGACGCTTATCCAATGCCAATAATCCACGACATCTTGGAATCCTTGGAAGGCGCCTCCTGGTTCAGCACATTGGACTTGCAGTCAGGGTACTGGCAGGTTGAAATGGAGGAAAGTAGCAAAGCCAAAACAGCCTTCATCACCTCCCAAGGTCTATTCCAGTTCCGCTCCATGCCATATGGATTACGGAATGCTGCTGCCACCTTCCAGAGGCTGATGGAGAAGGTACTAGCAGAGTTGAGAGGGAAGTTTTGTTTCGTCTACATTGATGACATCATAATCTATTCACGGTCTTTACCAGAACATGTACAACATCTGAACACCATCCTGCAACGACTAAACCAAGCATCTCTTACCCTAAATATGAAGAAATGTCACTTCTTTAAAAAGCAGTTGAAGTTTCTTGGACATATAGTCTCAGAGAAAGGAGTGGAGGTCGATCCTGAAAAGACCAAGGCGGTTGCTGACTATCCACCTCCCAAAGACATTAAAGCCCTCCAACGCTTCTTGGGATTAGCCGGGTGGTACCACAAGTTCATTCCCCATTTTGCCGACATCACCGCTCCATTAAACCATCTAAAAAAGAAAGGAGTTAAGTGGGATTGGACGCCTGAGTGTCAAACCAGTCTGGAGAATATTAAACTAATATTACAAAACCCCCCAGTATTGCTGCAACCTGACCTCAACCAACCTTTCCAGGTTCATACAGATGCCAGTGATGTGGGCTTAGGAGCCATTATTACCCAGCAAACTCCTGAGGGGGAAAGGGTAATAGCTTACGCATCACGAACATTGCGTGGACCCGAAGTGAATTATTCAACGGCTGAAAAAGAGTGTCTAGCTGTAGTCTGGGCAGTGGAAAAGTGGAAACATTACCTGGAAGGAAGACAGTTCGACATTTATAGTGACCATGCTGCCTTAACTTGGGCCTTCAATAGCCCTAAGACCTCCTCTCGGCTGACCCGGTGGACTCTTAGGTTACAGCAATTCATCTTCCAAGTACATCATAGAAGAGGATGTCTGAACCTTGGTCCAGATGCCTTGTCAAGAGTCTGTGAACCCTCTGAAAGTGAAAGTGTGCCCTGTCTGGCCATAGTAAAATCAAAATGTGCCTCTGACATACCCCACACGTTAGAGGAAATCTCACAAGCACAAAGACATGACAATACGGTGTCTCTTCTCCAACTGGCCCAAAAAACCAGAAAGACTCAAGAAAACCAAATTACCTTTGAGGTCCACCAGGGGGTGTTATATCGCAGAGTTCCTGTCAAGAACAATGGAAATAAATTCCAACTAGTTGTTCCTCAGGCATTAATTCCTGGTTTCTTGCATTACGTACACGATAACCCGCTGGGAGGACATCTGGGACGGCTGAAAAACTTACTGAGGCTCTTGGAGGTGGCGTGGTGGCCAACTGTCCGTAAGGATGTCTGGCAGTATGTAAAAGGATGTGAAACATGTCAAAAATACAAACATGAAAATACAAAACCCAGCGGTTTTTTACAACAGACGCAAGTGACAGAACCAGGTCACACCTTGGGGATGGATTTTATGGGACCTTTCCCAACCAGTAAAAAACAAAACACTTACTTACTGGTGGTGGTTGATTATTACACCAAATGGGTAGAGTTGTTCCCCCTTCGAGATAGTAAGACCCCTAAGATTGTCAAAATTCTCAGGGAAGAGATCTTTACCCGATGGGGGGTCCCAAAGTACATCATTTCTGACCGGGGAGCACAATTCACTTCTAACGTACTGTCCGAGCTGTGCAGGTCCTGGGGAAGCATACAGAAACTCACTACCAGCTATCACCCTCAGACAAACCTTACAGAAAGAATAAACAGGACAGTAAAAACTATGATTGCGTCATATGTAGGACAATACCATCAAACATGGGACCAGTGGTTACCTGAGCTGAGGTTTGCAATCAACACGGCACACCAAGAAACAACAGGGAGAACTCCGGCTGAATTAATGCTGGGCAGACAGCTTCACGGTCCACTAGAGAGGTTGATCCTAAAAAACCCCACTCCTGACCAAACAGCCTATAATATAATTGTAAGACAGAACATCATGGCAGAGGAGGTAAAGCACCGAGTAGGGGTGCAACAATCTAGACAAGCTAGATACTATAATGCCCGACGGAAAGATGCGCAGTTTCAGCCGGGTGATCTAGTCTGGGTTAAAACTCACCCTCTCTCGTCTTCCTCGAATAAATACTCTGCTAAGCTAGCGCCCAAGTGGGAGGGTCCGGCTGAAGTAATAAAAAAAATGGGGCCAATAAATTACACTGTTCGTTGGGGAGACCCATGTAAAACAGAAATTTTAAATGTGGTGAACCTAAAACGCTGGTACGGACGATCTCCTCCTATGCCGAAGGCTGGGGGGGGGGATCTATGTAGCGTGGCCACATAAGGGGATATTGTTTATATAAGGTTTGTGACGTTAAACTAATTATGTTTGTCATTATTACCTATTAAGTTATATTGCTTTCCCCTATCTGTTTATCCCTCAGCTGTTATGTGTTGATCCCTATCTCTGTTCACGCGAGATCTTCGCGTGTTTTCATGTACGTGTTTTCCTGCCACGTAAACAGGAAGTATCAATTGGCGTTCTATTTAAAGAACCGCTATGCCGGTTGTGGGTGCTCATTTGCGAGTACGCACCAATTTACATACCTTTCATTCCTTGGAATTACACTGGTGACTGACCTGGAAGCGCTGAGCGCCGTTCCTCCTGGAAGTTATTCGTTTGGCTCGCAGCCAGGATTACTTTTTATCAGAGGACACTGGTCATTTCATTACTTCATCACTTGTTCGTGCTCTTCAAAACACCCGGTGAGGTTGATCCGAACACTATAAATAACTCTGCACACTGGACTTCACCTTTACTTGTATATACACCCTGTTTTGAACCTATTGTAAATATTATTTGTTTGTAAATACACTTGAGTTGGTTAATTTATCAGTGTTGATATATTTATTTACATTTCTACTCATTTGCCTATCATTAGGAACAGTACGGACGTTCCCAAATTAGTGTAAACTCCACTTAAATATTTTGGGGAGTGTTACAGGGGGGTAGCGGTTTCCAGTGAAATGTTGGGTGTTCTGTTGCTTCCTGTTGTTGCCCAGGACACAGAACATCAGACATACCCTCAACGGGAAGTATCAAAATGGGTACCCATTTCAGAGAACCTGACAGTGTGACGAGCGTGAAGCATTTTACCCGAAAGCAGATCGCAATGCTCGCATTTGTCTCTTAATTCCACAGCAGCTTCATTATTATGCGCGGGATTTACAGAGGTTCAGTGTCCTCGTGAACCGAAGAGGCGCCGAGGCGCGCTTCAGTCTTACGAGGATCAGCTGGATCTGGGGAGAGAGCGAGCAAAAGGGATGAACCCGTCTCTCGCTCCTCGGCCAGATCCATATGAGAGTCCCTCCCAAACAGAGCAAAACTGATGCATGTCCTCTTTAGCTATAGAGCGAGAACAGGGGAACACGCAACGTTTACGGCTTTCAGTCATTCTCTCTTTCTTTAAAAATATATATATTTTCTAGACAGAAGAGAAAGGAGAAAAGGTTCACTGCACACTGCCTCACAAATTCTAATTCCTAGCAGAGGAAAGAAAGTTTTGACAGGGTTTGTAAAACACACACACACACAGAATCGCTCTGAAAAATGATGATCTGACGACACCTGGTGACGCATCCATTTATAGCCTGGCCACAGGTGCGTCTAATGACTACATCAGCCGATGCTATAAATTCCGGTCAATGTTCATTGACGTGTTACACACATATTCACAGCTTGTTCACAGTTAGGATTGTTCCCATAGTGCTTAGCAAAGCACAGCATCATAGTGAAGCTTTTTGTAAAGGGAACTTTGAGTTTTCCTATGCCTTGGAATAACTCAGGATATTTTTTCAAACAATTCAATCTACTACATTGCGGCTGGTTGGAACAGAACTGAGAGTTCAATATATTTATATATTCAGCTCATCTGCGGTTTGGTAGCTGAGCAGAGAGTAGATGTCACTAGGTATCAGAAAGTTCCACGCTACATGACTTCAAATTACAAGTGAATGCACCTAGGATAGGAAGTGATTGCTTTGGACAATAAGAGAATATCTGGATGTTATATGGCCACAGTTCTGGTGATTTGTTTGTGCTTTCACTGAGGATGTTCACAGCTGCACCTGAATCAATAGGTGTGGGTATGCTTGTGTTCTATAGTTAAATCTGTGTTAGTGGCAATTTTGCAGTATTGGTGGTTTTGAAAACAAAAACATATGCATCATTACTGCTGAATTAGTCTGGGCGTGTGTGTTGCATGTCTATCCTGACCTGATGAACTTTGCTGTGCTATGTCTTACATACACTTCTTGTTTGTGCTTCATGACTTTTTGGCTGCAGAGGATCACACTTTGGAAAAGTGGTTTGGATTTCTACAGGAATAACAAATTCTGGCTTTTGCTGGACAGACAATTTTGTGAGGAAAAATAACTCCACAAATCTTGTATTCTGTAGTTGAGCAAGATGGTTTGTTGTGGTCATTTTTGGTTTGATTTTGAATCGTTTGTGGCCAACTGCAATAGCAGATTCAATTATCTTTGAGCCCATTTCAATGACAGAAGCTTGTGTTATAGAGTAGCTGTGGGCATTTTGTGGGATGATTTGAGAGCCTATCAGCATATTTGGCTGTGTTGCAGTCTAGTGAATTGTTCCCTCTTAATATTTTTAGCTGACGCTATTGTGAGTTAACATTTGGATCAAGTGAGTGGCCGTACTATCGGTATGTATATATATTCGTGCTCTTGGGTATTGGGCATGGGTAGGTTTAGCAGTAATAAAACTGTGTTCTGTTTTAGGTGGGCTTGCTGGCACGCTTTAAGGGCCTGCAGCTAAAAAGCTACCTGTCACAGTTATGGCTGTACTATCTAATGGTGGTGGATCTTTTCACTGAGTGCTGTGCTCGTCATTGATATCCAGTCTTGTGTGATGGTGGTGGCATGTGTGAATGCAGTGTTCCCTGTCAAAAGCTACACTTAATGCTGCACTTGATTCAGCACTTATGAAACGTCTTTAGGAGTGACCAGGTGTGAATATATGTGCAACACATCAATGAAATTGACTAGAACCTTTATAGCCTCTGTTGGTGACATCGTCAGTTCTTTTGTCTTTAGACCACTTTGTGATGTGTTTGTGCTTCTCAAGCTCTCTATTTTTCTTCTGATAGGAGTTAGATTTGTCAGGCAATATGCAGAAAAAGAAACCTCTTTTTCTGTCACTCAAGTGTTTTTCCATGCTTACGTCCTATGGCTGAATCGGACTGAATTTTTTTTCTAAAAATCTCTGTGTTCTGCTGAAGACCTCAGGACCATTATTTTCAAAAAGAAGAAGTCCTGACGGTCTTGCGGCCAGCCTTCTGCTCCTTCCCGACACCCCTACGAAACCTCTCCATCCCCAGTGCCTCTGGTGTTGCTTCCTGTTGTTGCCCAGGACACAGAACATCAGACATCCCCTCAACAGGAAGTATCAAAATGGGTACCCATTTCAGAGAACCTGGCAGTGTGGAAGCTACTGCTGGGTATTTCTATGTGGGTCCTAAAGACAGTAGAAAAGGGCTACAGAATTCAATTAATGCGCCGTCCTCCACGTTTCAACGGCATAGTTCCCACTACCGTGAAACGAGAACAAGCACATTTACTGTCACTAGAGCTGCAATATCTTCTGGTCAAAGGGGCAATACAACATTTTTCAGAGAGTCAGATTAATACTGCAGATACTTCCTGGTTCCCAAGAAGGATGGGGGATTGTGTCCAATTTTAGATCTTCAAGGCTTGAACCGCTCAGTCAAGGCGCTCAATTTCAAGATGTTAACTGTCAAGACGATCGTGTCACAAATTCAACATCACGATTGGTTAGTCACGATCAATCTCATGGATGCATACTTTCATATAGAAATACTGCCACAACACAGGAAGTTCCTGCAGTTTGCTTTCGAGGGTAAAGCTTATCAATATCAGGTTCTTCCATTTGGCCTAGCCTTATCACCTCACACATACACAAACTGCATGGATACAGCACTGGCTCCATTGTGACTCCAAGGCATCCGCATTTTGAATTATATTGACGACTGCCAGCTAAACAGACTAGCATGGCAAATTTTCCTTTGGGCCCAGGGCAAGCTCCTGTCACTCAAAGCAGTATATATATATCCCTGGATGCCTGAATCTGGGAGCGGATATACTGTCCAGACAGAAAATACAGATGGGGGAATGGAAACTCCACCCCGAGGTAGTGAAACAAATCTGGTTAAGATTTTATGAAGCAGAGGTGGACCTCTTTGCCTCCCAAAAGACAGTGTAATGTCCCCTGTACTTCTCTCTGAGTCACCCAGCCCCCCTGGGTCTAGACACGATGGCACATACATGGCCCAAAATCTGCCTGTATGCATTTCTTCCGGTCTCTCTGCTCCCGGGAGTTCTAGCCAGAGTTTGCCAACAAGGATCTTGCCTCTTACTGATAGTGCCGAGTTGGCCAAAAGAGTATGGTTCTCTGTGATAAAATCTCTTCTCGACAGCTCACCTTGGGTGATACCGGAGAGGAGGGACCTTCTGTCTCAAGTGCAGGAGACAATATTTCATCCCCGGCCCAAGCTGTGGAACCTTCATGTTTGGCCCCTGAAGGGTACCAACTGAGGGACACTGGGTTTTCACCTGAAGTTATTGAGACCATTCTGGGTGCTAGGGCTCCTTCCACTAGAAAAAGTTGTGCCAATAGAAATTATCAGCAGGCACATTGCCCGCCACTCTCAGGGTTTATGTGGCTGCTCTGTCGGCTTGCCATGCCTTGATTGACGGGCTGCCAACTAGGGAAACATAATTTGCTTGTAGGCTTCGTTTGTGGGGCCATCTGACTGAGGCCTCCCGTTAGAACCAGGTTCCCTTCTTAGGACTTGCATCCTGCTTAGACTTTGCCCCAGGAATGGTGAAAGTGACATTGCATCCTCATCCTGACTATCTGCCTAAGGTTCCTTTCTTGACCATACATCCAGTTACTCTTGAGGCCTTCTGTCCTACGCCATTCAAGACACCGGATCAGGAGAAACTTCACAGAATGTGTCCAGTCCATGCTCTTCAGGCCTACGTCCACCGTACTTGACAGTGGGATAAGTCAGAGCAACTATTCGTTTGTCATGGGGCCGTAACAGGGGGGCGGCCGCCATAAAACAGACAATGTCACATTGGGTGAGGGATGCTATTGCCCTTGCGTATGAGGCATGTGGTCAAGCTTTGCCAGTAGGCATCAGGGCTCATTCTACCAGGGGAGTGGCTTCTTCTGAAGCTTTGGCAGGGGATGCCCCTCTGCAGCATGTTTGTAATGCAGCAGGCTGGTCCTCTCCACACTCATTCATAAGATTTTATAGTTTGGATGTTCATGCCACTCCGGGCTCTCACGTCCTTGAGTCAACATCACAAAGCTCATATCTGAGACCTTTTGTGTTCTTGTGAGCACACACACTACACAACCTTAAGGGGTCCAGGCAGTGTGGGTATTCATTACCATAAGCGCTGAATCAAGTGCTCTTCATTGCCGCTCTGAGGATGTCCCAGGACTACTCTTCAGACAAATATACCTGACGGTGTATTTACATCTATTTATAGCCCCTGGTACTGGCGCATTCTGATGTTGTCACCAACAGAGGCTATAAAGTTTCTAGTCAATTTCATTGACGTGTTGCACACTTATTCACAGCTGGTCACTCCTAAAGACGTTCCCATAAGTGCTGAATCAAGCGCAGCATCTTGTTCCGCTTTTTCAGGGAACAAGGGTTACAGTCAAGTAACCTGAAACAATTCTCTTTTCAAGGACTGACATTGTCCCTTGATAGTCTGCCCCTGCTGGTAATCCCCAGTACTTGCAGTCATTATTAACTTGTTACACACCAAATACAAGGACTTATGCTTGTGTGGCATACTATTGATGTAGCATGACTTTCCGTTTAAGGCCAGTTTTGATTTTAAAAAAAATTATTTACTTACATTTTTGTCAATAAACATACATTTTTGTGTTCTTACCTCTGTCTCTAGCTTTTAGCTTTAGTAAAGTGAACCTGTGTGACCTTGTGAATTGACAACAAGTGTTTTCATATTCTCTGGGTGGAATTCCCAGATTGGCGTAGTTGGGCACATATTCCTAGTTATTAATTAGACGTGTCATTCTAGCACAGTTGTCAGGATCACATTTTTTGGCAGAGATGCTGTTTTTTTCAGTTTTTCCTTTTGTTATATGAGTTTGTATATTGTACATTGTAGACTTAATATAGTATTTGTGTGTTTGAATGTTTTTCTTTTATTCTGTGTTGTCTTGTTGGCATTAGAATTAAAACAGCAGTGTTTGTTGGCAGGTCAGTTAATTATCTTCGCTGGGTGTCTCCGGCGGTGTGGTTCCCCACATCAAGTCTTTATCCCCCCCCTCTGAAAGTCACGGAAGAAGAATTACATGAATTGAGAGAATTGGTAGCCCAACTGACGGTTGATAATGAGAGGCTGCAGCAAGTGTGTGCATCAGATGGGATGTCCGACCCAGCTTCCGCCTGTTACACCTCAATTAGTTGTCGCTGGTGCAACTGCACCTAAAATATAATTTTTTGTGCCAAAGGACTGAAGGTGTTCAAAGCTTAATGGTAAATCTGGCATAAGCTTTGATGAGTGGGTTGAGAAGGCACAGGCTTGAATGAGGGCACGTTATCTGTTATCTGAGCTGTCATTGTGCAGGCACCTAGTGTTTCACAGGCATTGCATTACCTTAGAGTTTAATCGTGCAAGGAATGTGAAGGTTCGTGGTCATGGGCGGACAGTTCATAGGGAGAACCGGGACTTTTCCCTGTGGGCCGGCTGCAAAACCGGGCCGAACAGCGATAAGCTGAAACGGGCTGCAGCATTATACCGAAAGGGCTGTGCCTGGCTGAAGAGGGCCTCAAAATGGCACCGCAATATGCCAAAACGAGCCACAATATGCAGAAAAAGACAGCAACAATTAGTCTTTTGATTTGTCTATGTTGTCAGTCAAAGAACAAAGTCAGATATAAGCTCTGCTTTAGAAATATCAGGTGGTGTTTTCAGCTCATGAGGGAGATTTAGGTTACACTCAGCTTTTTTCACATGATATACTCCTGATAGATGTATCTTGTATTTAAACCCTCATGTTTGCCATTGTCTCTTGTCAAGTATTGAATGGAATATTGTTGTTTTGTACAAGACAAGTTTATGCCAGGTTTATGTCGTCTAGTTTTTGTCAAGTTCATGTTTATGTTCACTTTTATAGTTAGGGTTTTTTGATTGCACATCTGTAAATAAAACTGCACTTGGGTTCTTCAATCCATCGCCTTCACCTGCCAGCAACGTTACAGAATACTTGAACAACAGACAATGGCATACATGAGGGTTTAAATACATGGACATGGGGAAACATAAGCCAATGAACAAACCTCTAAACAATATAACAAGACAATAAACTAGAACCAATGACAAACTAGAACTGAATAAGATTCAACTTTATTGTCATTGTGCAGAGTACAGGTACAGAGACAATGAAACGCAGTTTTTTTGCATATCCCAACTGCCATGAAACAGCACCCCTGGAGCAGATAGGGTCAAGGCCCTTGCTCAAGGGCCCAACAGTGGTATCTTGATGGTGCTGGGGCTTGAACCCCCAACCTTTCGGTCAGTAACCCAGAGCCTTAACTAGGAACTAGAAATTTCAAAATAAAATACATGAAAACAAAACATTAACAAAAACCCATCTAGACATGACATATTTCCAGAATATTTTATTTGTTATACTTTCTGCTGTTCAGCAAAATACACCAGAAACATTTCACCCCTTAATCACACATATGCTCAGTACCAGCAGCTCCAAAAGAGGTGATTCTCAGTTCAGTGCACTGTTGACTGTTGTGAGCGATTGTACTGTTGACTCGAGAACTGTTGCAAACGACTCATTGTACTGTTGACTTGAGAACTGCTGCGACCGGAGCGTTCAGTGTGATTTGGGAACTTGTAGAAGCGGTTAATTGCAGAGATTGAAGAGATAGGAAAAGCAGGTATTGCCAGTTCTAGGATCATATTACTTGCGGTTATTGTCTCTTTTCAGAAACAGTATCAGAATGAGCTTTGTTTTTTATTTTATTATTATTAATTAATTTTCTAATTATTAATTCTTCTGTTAAAACTCATGTATTATCTGAGCTGTAAACTTGTTTAAATTGTAATTTTTAAAGCTATTTTAGGGTTTGTTGAAATTACATCGTCATGGCAACAAAGTTGTAAAATATATAACATTATACAAATGCTTGCGTTTTACCTGTCAATCAGACAAGCTTGGAAATTGCATTAAAACTATAGCAACAATAATATACTCTGGGTGTGTTTTCTCTGAATCATCATTGGCTGGTTGAAAGAAAAGGAAATATACAAAACTGTAGCGCTTTATTTGAAATGAAAATATGATAACTTTTCTCATGTCACACAGAATAACATTATTAAGAATAATGATTAAAAATTTTTTTTTAAATTCTGTTTTAAATATCCTGATGGTAAGGTTAGGTTAGGGCTAGGGTTAGAAACAACCCTACTAACAAATGCACTGTTTGAACAGAAAAAGAATTCAATTAAGCCCTATAATGATTATTATAGCAAAATGGAGTGATATTTGCGCCAAATAAATAAATCCTTCCTTTTGTACTAAGATTTCAATCACCAGTGAAGACATCAAACATCAAATGAATCGGTAACTCATTACAATAAAGTTGTGTCGTGTGTACAGTATACATTAACATTACACAAATAATTAACATGATAAATAAACAATATTTTTACACCATTTTAATCATGGTTTATGTCTATTTCTACATACTAATTTGTAATATTAAACTGAATTAGTGTAATGCAACATCATTAAGAACTAACATGAACTAACAATGAATGAATATGAATGAACATCTCAACTTGTTTAAATGCAAACTGATTCCTTAAAACAAGCAGAGGTCAGTAGAGTAGCCAAAAACTGTTCTCAAGTAAAAGTACAATTACTTTAAAAAACTAATTACTCAAGTAGAAGTAAAAGTACCAACATAAATAATTACTTGAGTAAGAGTAAGAATTCAATTAAATTTTATTTATATAGCGCCTTTCACAACACACATCGTTTCAAAGCAGCTTTACAGAAAATTAGGTATTAACAGAAGATAAAACTAATGTCTATAATGTTGATGAGTCATTATTGTGTAATTAGATAAAATAAGATTGTTAATCGTGTAAAAAATAAGTAATTAAATAATAAATGTGGCAAGAAACACAAAACTCCATAAGATGTTAGTTAATGGGAGAAAAATAACCTTTAAGAAAAATAACATTTGAGAAACCAGTCTCATTGTGGGGGCCAGTTCCCCTCTGGCTAACATCATGAATATAATGACATTAGTACTTATGTATAGTGCAAGTCATGGTTTAAAATGACTAAACTCAGTAAGTGTTAAGGGTCAGTGTTTAAACAAAATTTTTGTATGAACTGTAAGATTAATCACCAATGTCTTTGAAATCCATCCTGGATTAACTGCAGAAGTTCACATAGATGCAATTGTCCTTATTAATTGGCTGATGAAGGCTTTTGTTGGCAATTGATAGTCTATGTATTCCATTTCAAGAACATAGTCCATCAATAGGCCGAGGTGATGCAGGCAGAGATCAGTGCATCACAGTTCAACCTGGCCGGTAATTCTGGTGAGGTTCGGTGTGGTCCATCCTAAATCCAAGGTTCAGACAATGGCATATGAATTAACCCATGTCTCATGTTTGGAGTTGGCATCAGTTCATCCTCTGAAGTCCATCATAATAGACTGAAGTGATGTTTGGCTGGCACCGGCTGCATTTAGTCATCATCACACAGTGACACGTAGCTGTGGAGTCCAACACAAAGCAGGAATGGAGCTGGATACAGCCGGTTCTGGTGACCTCAGGATAGGAGTCCAGAGGTTGAGACAGGGAAACAAATAATATAATATAAGCATAGATGCAATTAAATTTATTGCATAGTTATAGATCATGATCAATGTTTCTGGTTCCAGCAGACTAAACTAAAGCAGCCTAATTGTGGGTTGGAGGATAAATTAGGTGTATGCCTGGCTAAATAGATGAGTCTTTAGTCTAGACTTAAACTGAGGGAGTGTGTCTGCATCTCGAACAGTGTTAGGGAGACTGTTAGAATAGTTTAGGAGCAAAATATGAAAAGGATCTACCACCTTTTGTGGATTTTTAGATTGATGTGAATCCCTCACGCAATTTTTGCTGTTGTTGGTTGTTCTTGATAAGCGTTGTTTTGAGATAGATGCAATAATCTGTGTAACACAGAGGACAAAAAACGAGTATGCGTTGAAAAATGCACGCAGTTTAATCGCGATAATAATAGAAAGCGAATGCAGGTGGAATATGCGCACAGTTGAATAGCTATAAGAGAATAATGCGAGGGAAAACCTGATGCATGCTTAAAAATGGCAGATGTTATGGATTAAAGTGTGAAAACAGATATATAAGTGATGCTAAATAACTAGCAGTCTACAAACACAGACTCGAGCTAGGCGTCAGCAGCAACAGGTTAAATACACGCAGATGACAGTAGAAAAGAAGATAAACCAGAAATGCGGTAACAAATATGTGTGGGAAAGATGACAAAGGAAAAAACAATTAACATATGAGAATAAGAATAAGCAATGCTAAGCAGCCTAAGCAGGCTACAAACACAAACCCTCGTGCAGCGTGAGGTCAGCAACAGGAGAAAGTATCCAATTAGTAGTGAGTAACCTTACTTTCACAAATGACATAATATGGTCTGCACTTATATAGCAATTTTTTTTTAACCTTAGAGGTTACCAAAGCGCTTTACACTGGTGTATGAGTGTGAGTGTGGACGGATGATTGGGACACAATGGCGAGAGCTGCCATGCAAGAGCTGCCATGCAAGGTGCTAGCCTGCCATTGGGAGCAACTTAGGGTTCAGTGTCTTGCTCAAGGACACTTCGGCATGAGGAGTCGTGTGGGCCAGGAATCAAACCACCAACCCTGCGATTAGCAGCCGACCCGCTCTATCACCTGAGCCACAGCCGCCCCAATGAATGATGTTAAATCTTGTATTAAAGAATTATTTTTATTAGTATTAATGGAAATTCTGCCATCATGTTGTTCCAAACCCGCTTGACTTTCTTCCATGGAACACAATAAAGGAGACAGAAAATATTAGGCAAGGCAAGGCAAGGCAAGGCAAGTTTATTTATATAGCACATTTCATACACAATGGTAATTCAAAGTGCTTTACATAGTAGAAATTAAAAATAAAAAAAAATAAAATAAGAATAATTAAAACAGTTTAGAATAAAAAAAATCTAATAAAATACAGTACAAACAGTCGGACACACAGTGGCACAGTGCTCATTCAGTAAATGCACAGCTAAACAGATGTGTTTTGAGTCTGGATTTGAATGTGACTAGGAGCACATCTGATCTCTTCTGGAACCTGGTTCCAGCTGCGGCTGGTATAATAGCTAAAAGCAGACTCTCCTTGCTTAGAGTGAACCCTTGGTATTTCTAGCTGATGTGATTCTAATGATCTGAGTGATCTGTTGGGTTTATATTCAGTGAGCATATCTGCAATATATTGAGGTCCTAGCCCATTGAGTGATTTATATACCAGTAATAATACTTTAAAATCAATCCTAAATGTAACTGGGAGCCAGTGTAAAGACCTGAGGACTGGTGTGATATGTTCATATTTTCTGGTTTTGCTCAGAATTCTGGCAGCAGCGTTCTGTATGAGCTGCAACTGTCTTATGGTCTTCTTGGGAAGGCCTGTGAGGAGTCCATTACAATAATCCACCCTGCTGGTGATGAAAGCATGCACAAGTTTCTCTAGGTCTTGACTGGAAACACAGCATCTAATTCTTGCAATATTTTTCAGATGATAGTATGCTGATTTAGTTATTGCTTTGACATGACTACTGAAACTAAGGTCTGACTCTAGAGACACACCAAGATTCCTGACTTGATTTTTAGTTGTTTGACCCCTAGCGTCAAGGTATGCATTCACCTTGAGAACTTCATCTTTGTTTCCAAACGCAATGACTTCAGTTTTGTCTTTGTTTAACTGAAGAAAGTTTTGGCACATCCAACTGTTTACTTCATCAATACATTCGCACAGGGAGTCAATGGGGCTGTAATCGTTAGGTGATAGGGCTAAGTAGATCTGTGTGTCATCTGCATAGCTGTGGTAAGCAATTTGGTTCTTTCTCATTATTTGGCTAATTGGGAGCATATACAGGTTGAACAGGAGTGGAGCAAGAATTGAGCCTTGAGGGACTCCGCATGTCATGGGCGTCCACTCAGACTTATGGTCTCCTATACTCACATAATAACCTCTCCCTTCTAAGTATGACCTGAACCATTTTAGGACCATCCCAGAAAGCCCCACCCAGTTTTCCAGCCTTTCCAGAAGTATGTTGTGATCGACAGTGTCAAATGCAGCACTGAGGTCGAGTAGTACCAGTACTGATAATTTGCCTATATCAGTATTTAAGCGAATATCGTTTATTATCTTTATGAGCGCTGTCTCTGTGCTGTGATGCGATCGGAAACCAGATTGAAAATTGTCAAAGTATCCATTCGAGTTCAAGAATTTGTTCAGTTGATTGAAGACAACTTTTTCAATGATCTTGCCTATGAAAGGAAGATTTGAGATTGGTCTATAGTTGCTTAATATGGTCTTATCCAGATTGCTCTTTTTCAAGAGGGGCTTGACAACTGCAGTTTTCAGGGAGTTTGGAAAACTCCCAGAGAGAAGTGAGGAGTTTATCACTTCTAGGAGATCTGCTTCTAAACAGTTGAACACACTTTTGAAAAAAGATGTTGGAAGTGCATCAAGGGCGCAGGTTGATGTTTTAAGGTGCCGTACGGTTTCTTCCAAAATTTTGCCATCAATTTCTTTGAAGTCAGACTACAAGTAATGGACTACAAGTTTTGTCTTCCGCCAAATGCGCTCTGCTTTTCTGCATTGTCTTTTCATATTTTGCACTGCTGTTGAGTTTCTCCAAGGTGCTTTTTGACTGCCACTCTTCTTCCTCACTTTCACAGGAGCAATATCATCAATTACACTTTTAACTTTTGAGTTAAAAGAATCAAGGAGAAAATCAACAGTATCAGCAGATATACTTGGTGTTAAAGATATAGCCTTCATAAATAGTACACTAGTGTTCTCATTTAAGCATCTCTTCTTGACAGACACAGATCTAGCTTTAATGGCAGGAGAGATCAATATATCAAAGAAAATACAGAAATGATCAGACAGTGCTACATCCTTAATAACAATCGATGAAATGTTTAGACCCTTACTGATAAGTAAATCTAGAGTGTGTCCATGATTGTGTGTGGGTCCATGTACATGCTGAGTCAGATCAAATGTTTTTAAAACAGTTTTGATTTCTTTTGTCATATTGGTTTCTGCATTATCTATGTGAATGTTAAAATCTCCAGCAATGGCAAAACAGTCAAACTCTGAGGTAATTGTTGATAACAGTTCTGTAAAGTCCTCAGCAAAGGCTGGAGAGTTTTTTGGAGGCCTGTAAATAATGATAAGTAAAATGCGTGGAGCACCTTTTAACACACTACCCAGATATTCGAAAGACGGGTAATTCCCAAATGATATTTGCTTACATTGATAGACATCTTTAAAAAGAGCAGCTAAGCCCCCACCTCTCCTGCCTTCTCTGCAGACACTCAGAAAAGTAAAGTTAGGAGGGGATGTTTCATTAAGGACTGTTGCACTACAGCTGTCTTCTAGCCAAGTTTCATTTAAAAACATCCAAAGTTGTATGTGCTTATTAAGTCGTTGACTAGAAGTGATTTATTTTTAAGTGAGCGGATGTTTAAATGTGCTAACTTAACAGTCTTACTTTTTGACCCCACCGCAATCTTAGTTTGGCGTGTAATAGGCACCAGATTAGATGGGTTTGCTGTATGGCTTTTGAAGGCCTTAGACTTTCTATCATGACATCGAACAGCAATAGAGAAAGATACAGGCACACTGGGTTCCCACTTGTTTTGTAAACATTTGAGAAAGTTACTGTTATCATAGCGGGGACCCGACACATATCACTGAGAGCTGGTATCAGTTCTTTTTGGTTCACCTCAAGCAGATGGAGGAGGGTGTGAGCCCTTGCGTTGTGGCAGAGGCCGAAGAGCTCTCACAGGACGAGGGGGAGGGCGAGCTTTGCCCGCAGGCTTTGGTGGTTTAGGGGCCTGCCGTTTTTTGCTTGATATCTGGGGGCTTGCAGCAAATGAGTGGGATAGTTTGGTTCCAGCATACACCAGTTCTTCCATTTTCTCTGAGAAGCACAGATGTGGAGATGCTGGAGAGAGGGATAACGTGTCTGGTGAGAGGGGCTGTTGCTGTGGTGTTATCGGCTGTAATATGCTGTCCTGGTCTCCCTGGGTGTTTTCCAGAAAGTCGTCCTTGGGTGCTGAATCTCGGAGAAGTTCTAATATGTCACAGTCTGTCTGTGGTGAGCTTTGTGGGCAGGGCTCAGCTGAGATTGTGTCCGTGAGCAGAAATTGTTGTGGCTGAGTGGTGTTATCATTGTCCTTGTGTGAATTGTCAACCAAATGTCCATTCAGGTGCTGAAGTGAAGTCCTGTGGTCATTCATACTGTGTCCAGCTGTGTGTGTGCCATTCAGATTGATTGGATTGGCACACACTGCAGAAGGATTATTGAGGGAGAAGTAGATATTGTCCTTTAGCACTCTTGAACCAAGTTTGTTTGGGTGGTGGCCATCCTGTCGAAACAGTTGCCTCTGACTCCAGAAAAGATTGAAGTTGTCAATGAAGTTCACTCCTTTTATATTACAGGTTTTTTGCAGCCATATATTAAGCCCAAGCAACCGTGAAAACCTGTTTGTTCCTCTTGCTGGAAGTGGTCCACTGATGAATGTTTGAACTTTCAGTCTTTTAAGTGTTTCAAAAAGTTCATTGAAATCCTTCTTAAGGAGTTCTGACTGCTCTTTATGAATATCATTCTTCCCCACATGAATTATGAGTCGATTTTTGCAGTCTGATATTTCATCAGAATATTCTGAAGTTCCCTGTTTACATCAGAAGTTGTTGCTTGTGGAAGGCAGCACGTAGTTGTATCCCTGCTGCTAATGTTTCTGATTAGACAGAATGTTTGCCTGAGTCTTTATTTTCAGTGAATGTCTTTTTATTCTCCATATTTTGAAAGTGAATGGTGACCGAGACAGTCCCTAACATTGTGTTAACATTGTTGTGTTGTGGCTGAATTTATTTGTGCTGTGGCTTGTTCCCTTTGCAAAAAGCTTCATTATGATGCTGCGCTAAAGAGCGCTTTGGGAACACGTCTCAGTTGTAACCAGCTGTGAATATGTATGGAACACGTCAATGAACATTGACCGGAATTTATAGCCTCTCCCGGTGTAATCATTGGACGCACCTAGTGAAGTGGCTATAAAATAGGTGCGTCACCGGTGCATCATCAGATTTTTTGTCTTCAGAGTCATTCTGTGCTGTGTGCTATCATGAGCCTGTCAAAATTTCTTTCCTCTGTTAGGAGTTAGATTCTGTTAGGCAGTGCGCAGTAAACCTTTTCTCTTTTCTCTTTCCGAAAAAAAAAAAAAAAATTCAAGGCAAATGATGCGTGTTCCCCTGTCTCCGCTCTAAGGCCGAGAGGGACACGCATCAGTTTTGTTTTGTTTGGGGGAAGAGCATGCTGCTCTCACGTTGGGGCGGGGCGGGTGTGAGCATTGCGATCTGCTTTCGGGCAAAATGCTTCGCGCTCGCCTTGCTTACTTCCCGGGAGTCAGCGCCCACACTTCATTCGTGGGGCTCTCGTATGGATCTGGCTGAGGAGCTAGAGTCGGGTTCGTCCCTTTCGCTCCAGCTGATTCTCGTAAGCCTGAAGCGTGCCTCTTTGGTTCACGAGGACACTGAACCTCTGTAAATTCCGTGCATAATAATAAAGCGGCTGTGGAATTAAGAGACCCCCCCCCCCCAAAAACGCTTCAAAATAGAAGACAGATTTCTGTCTGGTGGCCAAAATAAATAAATAAAATTTAAATAAATAAAAAAAGGGGGAAGGGAACGCTATATCAGTCCCTTCCTTTCTTCTATGACCCATTCTCCCCACAAAGCTGTGCAGGACCACATCCACGCTTGTGGGGAAGGATTATCAGACAGCAGGTCAGGCTGGTACTGCCCTTCACACTATGGCAGTGTTACAGGCGTACTAGGCTAGTCTGTTGAAGTATTTGGTGATGTAGCCGGTAGAAGAGACACTTGCGGGTAATCTCTCGCCTGGCTAGGCGTCATCGCTAAAGAGACCCACTCTCCCCACAAAGCTGTGAAGGACCACCGGCACTCTTGTGGGGAAGGCGGAGAGATACTTGTGGCTTAACGGGCATCAGAGACAAGGACAAAACGTTCCTTCTCGATGCCCCGGTTTTTCCTTCTGGCTTATTTGCTGACGCTATGAATGTAGCCATCACCAGGTTCCAGGAGGCAAAATGTCACGAGGAAGCCTTCGGGCAATTTTGTCGACCACCCAGCCCCATTCCGGTCCTCCTAGACGGGAGGCTCAAAAACTAGGCGTGGCGAATCGTGCTCCCCCTCGTAAAGACGGTGCCGGTTCGTCGCCCTCAGCAGCCCCCAAAGCAAGACCTCAGGGAAGTAATTTCTAGAAGGAAAAAGCCCTGACGGTCTTGTGCCTAGCCCTGTGGGGGTAGCTCCCCTCGGGACAGGGCGCGTGTATCATTCACTTCGCCCCTTCCGGTACCTCCATGAATCCTCTCCTTTCCCGCCGCATCTGGTGTTTCGGGAGGCAGAGGCATCCGACAAAAAGTTGGGTGTACCGCTGCTTCCAGGACGTGGAGCACCCGACATCCCCTCAATAGGAAGTGTTGAAATTAGTACCCATTTCAGAAAACCTGGCAGCATGGAAACTTCTGCCCAATATTTCTATGTGGGCCCTAAGAACAGTAGAAAGAGGCTACAGAATTAAATTCTCTCGCTGTCCTCCGCGTTTCAATGGCGTGGTCTCCACTTCCGTGAAACCAGAGCAGGCATGTCTACTGTGGAAAGAACTGCAAAATCGCTTGGTCAAAGGCGGCCATAGAACATGTTCCCCCTCCAGAGAAAGAGTCAGGCTATTACAGCAAGTACTTCCTGGTCCCCAAGAAGGGTGGGGGGTTGCGTCCGATCTTAGATCTTCGAGGCTTGAACTGCCAGTCAGGGTGTTCAAGTTCAAGATGCTAACTATCAAGACGGTCGTGTCACAAGCCCAACATCACGTATTGGCTGGTCACGATCGATCTCAGGGATGCATATTTTCTTATAGAAATTCTGCCACAGCACAGGAGGTTCCTGAGGTTCACTTTCAGGGGTGAAGCCTTCCAGTATTGGGTTCTTCCATTCGGCCTAGCCCTATTACCCCGCACATTCACAAAATGCACAGATACAGCACTGGCTCCTTTGTGACTCCGGGGTATCTGCATTCTGAATTACATAGACTACTGGCTGATACTACCGCAGTTCCAAGAACTGGCAGTTCAGCACAGGGATATCGTCTTAGCTCATCTGGTTTCTCTGGGTCTGAGACTCAACGTCTGAGAGCGTTCTCTCTCCCACCCAGGGAATTGCCTATCTGTGACTTATATGGAATTCGATCACGATGTGGGCACATTTGTCTCCCGCTCGAATCATATCCATTCAGAACACCTTGAGCAAAGTCAGGCTAGTTCAAGGTTGCACTGCTCGTCAGCATCAACGAATACTAGGTCTCATTGCGTCTGCGTCCATGGTGATCCCTTTGGGCCTTCTGCACATGAGACCGTTCCAGCTGTGGCTAAAAGCCTGGGGGGTTCATCCAAGGGCCAGTCCCCTAAGGCAAATAAGGGTTACGCGCCTCAGGCTTAGTTCCCTTTCTATGTGGTTCAGACCCCAGTTTCTTACCTTGGGTCCCACTCTAGGTGCGTCTTGTCATCGCAGGCTGCTAACAGACGCCTCCCTAACGGGCTGGGTAGCGGTCTTAAGTGGTCATCCAGCTTAAGGGGAATGGGAGGGTCCTCAGCTCGATTGTCACATTAACTGTCTCGAGTTGATGGCTGTATTTCTGGCCCTCAAATACTTCCTCCAGAGGCTGCTGTGTCTTGGTACAGGTGGACAACACAACAGCAGTCTCCTACATAAATCATCACGGAGGTCTACGTGATGCGATGGCGCATACATGGCCCAGAATGCGCCTGTATGTGTTTCTGCCGGTTTCTCTGCTCCCGGGAGTCTTGGCCAGAGTTCGTCAGAGAGGGTCTTGCCTCTTACTGATAGCGCCATGCTGTTCAAACAGGGTATGTTTCTCAGAGATAATGTCTCTTCTCGCCTTAGGCGATTCCGAACAGGAGGGACCTTCTGTCTCAGGCACAGGGGACAAAATTTCATCCCCGGCCCGATCTGTGGAACCTTCACGTTTGGCCCCTGAAGGGTACCAACTGAGGGACACAGGGCTTTCACCTGAGGTTATCAAGACCATTTTAAGTGCTAGGGCCCCCTCTACCAGAAGGATCTACACCAATAAATGGGGTGTCTTTGAAAAATGGTGCAGTGCACATAATGCAGATCCAGTTAACTTCCAGATTGCTTCAGTTATGGACTTTCTGCAGGAAAGCAAGTGATTGTATTGCTGTATGTACAGAATAACTACCCATTAGCAAGTGATTATACAGCTTTATGTACAGAATATCTACCCACTTCCAATTTATTTGCATTGGCTGAAATCATCACTTGGTGGTCAGTGGAATTCTTATGTTTTGAAGGGTGCACTATGTTCAGGGGGAGTCCTACAGTCACCTAAATGTGATTATATGTCATAGGGTTAGTGATTGTATGTGGTATGCCCAGATCTCAGCTCTGGATAGACTTAGGAAGCTGAAACCTGTTCTCCTGTATAGATTACACAATACAACATATTTATGCAACTTAAACATGCATAATTAGCATAAAAAATGAAAGTGTCCATTAGCAATTTGTTCTATGGAGACTCAGCAGCAGAATCGTGGGCTATTCAATTTAAACACAGAGTGATATTTGCATTCAATTTTATTTACAAAATCCTTTTGGCAGCACTCAGAATACACAATACAACAAGTTGATGCAACTAACAACTCATAAACATGCATAGATAGCTTAAGTGTTTTTTTCACAATGTTTTCGTCCCTAAATGGGCCAAATGAATGGAAAAAAGGTCAAAAGGTCACGAAACTCTCCACGCCATCTAAGGAGACCCTGACGACGCGCATATGTTGTTTTTGAGTCGTTCGGACCTTTCGGAGCCCCGTCCATCGACCCATGATAGAACATGAATGAAATAAATTGCAGATGTACTTTTTCTAGAAAGCTCCTCTGGGCCCCCAAACTTCACGTGCTGGTAGCCCCCTAGTGTGTCATAATAAAAGCGCAAGTCTCTAGAAATAATTTTTTATTTGCTTTAATGCAAGAATCAACCTCACAGGCCTCTTGCTCTCAAAGCCAGAGAGAGCCTCTTGCATGTGCAGAGTCATTTGGGTGTTAATTTAAGGTCTAGAGCTGAAAGAGTGCATTCAGAAAATATATAGAGCCTCCAAATTTTAGGGCCTGATTTGGGGGCCCCTGGGGCTCCAGAATCCCAAATTTCAAGGTCCTGCTACCTTTAGACCCCTTTTTACAAGAAATCCCACTTGCCCATTAAAGCAATGCAATTCCACAGCGGTTTCGTGGATGGGCTTAAATTTAGTGCTACAACCTGGGGGCTTCAAATGCTACGTTGTTGGGCCCTCAGAAACAGCGTATTAAAAAGCTGTGTTCCTCAGAGTTAAGGAAGTACTTTAAAAAAAATCAAGCAAAATATTATAGGAAAATAAATGTTACTTTTCACTCACTTTTCACCCCCTGAGAAGCTACAGATTTCAGCCATCTGTGGACCTGCTGTGAAAATGAATGGTACAAATGGAAAGTGGGACGTGCTCTAACTTTGCTCCCTGAACTCCAACGGACCCCAAATTTCACACGGTGAGACGTCAAGGGCCCCTTATCGTCATATTAAGAGGACTAAGGTCTAGGATGCAAAAAAGTATTTTTCATTGTTTTCAACAGATCTCTCTGCCTGTCATAGGAATCAATGAGACAGGCTGCATTTTAGGCCTTGTGTGCAACAGTACATTCATCAGAGGCTTTAATACTTAGCAAGTTCCCAGGGCCTCCAAAATTTAGGACCTGACTCGGGGTCCCCTAAGAAGCTATTGTTGACAATTTGGAGTCGTTTGGACCTTTCGTGGTCGTGTACACGGACCTGCTGTGAAAATACACTGTACAAATTGAACGTGGGATGTGCTCTAACTTCGCTCCCTGAGCTCCAATGGAGCCGAAATTTCGATCGGTTGCACATCTGGTGCCCCTCTATCACATACTAAGAGGGCAGACTCCTACTGTGATTATTTTTTTTCACCTTCAAAATATGCCTTTTTGAGGGTGTGGGCAGGCACCGCGGCCACCAAACATGTGGCCTGTGAATTCCCAGAGCGTAAAAACCTATTTGGGAAAAACAGTTGGTTAAGGGGCAGATAGCGGGTCTGTGGACACCCCCCCAACCCCCCCCCCCCCCCCCCCGGGTGGTCTGGGGGTCTCATTGGTCCATAGTGGGTCAGGGGTATAATTACGGGTTCATGGACAGCCCCACCCCCCAGAGCGGTCAGGGGGTCTCCCTGGTCCATTTGGGCAAAATAGTGGGTCAGGGGGATGATAATGGTCCGTGGACAGCCCCCCCCCCCCCCCCCCCAGGGTGGCAAGGGAGTCTCCCTGGTCAATTTGGGCAAAACAGCTGGTCAGGGCGATGATAGTGTGTCTGTGGACAGACCTGCCCTCTCAGGGTGGTCATTGTGCATAATAGGTGGTAAGCACGACTTGATTATCAGGTTCCTGAAAGGCGCCCGGAGACTGAATCCTCCCCAGCCTAGCCTGTTTCCCTCCTGGGATCTTTCAGTGGTCCTCCCGAGTCTTCAGAGACCCCCATTTGAGCCGTTTGATTCAGTCGAGCTCAAGGCCCTCTCCCTGAAGACGGCCCTCCTGATTGCGTTAGCCTCAATCAAGAGGGTTGGAGACCTGCAAGCATTCTCTGTCAGTGACACCTGCCTGGAGTTCGGTCTGGCGCTTTCTCACGTTACCCTGAGACATCGACCGGGCTATGTGCCCAAAGTTCCTATGACCCCTTTCAGGGACCAGGTTGTGAACCTGAAAGTGCTGCCTTGGGAGGAGGCAGGCCCAGCCCTTTCATTGCTGTGTCCGGTGCGTGCTTTGTGTACCTATGTGGACCGTACGCAGAGCTTTAGATGTTCTGAGCAGCTCTTTGTCTGCTTTGGCGGACGGCGGAAAGGGAACAAAACAGAGGCTAGCCCACTAGGTCGTTGATGCTATTGCCTTAGCCTATCATGTCCAGGGCGTGCCCACCCCCCTGCAGGTCTGAGCACACTCTACTAGAAGTGTGGCGTCCTCGTGGGCACTGAGCCACGGCACCTCCCTAGCAAACATCTGCAGAGCAGCGGGCTGGGCATCACCCAATACCTTTGCCAGATTTTACAATCTAATAGTTGAGTCAGTCTTGTCCTGTGTTTTGTCAGGTCCGAGCCGGTAGAACTCGGTAACGCGGCACAACCGACCGGGTGTTACGCTTGTATCTTGTGCCCTTCACCAATGTGATCCAGTGTGCCTTCTGTCCCAGGTCAGCCACTGAGTGTCACTGCCTGGAAGTTTTTCCTCCCTAACCTTCTGGCCTGTGAATTCAGCAGAGCAACTCGCAGCTATACCCAGTATGAGTCTCAGAGCTCTGTACTGGGGTTGGGCTCCACGGGCATAGTTCCCTCTTCAGGTTAACTCCCTGTGATGTATTTTCCGCGGTACGGTCCCCCTCTCGGCGGACCCGCGTTTCCCACAGGCAGCCCCGGTGCCTCGGCCCCGTGTCTATTGAGTCAACACATTCTCACACCCAACTCGTCACATATGGACGCTTTGCCAGGACCCCTTGGCGTCACTTTTTAACGCACTGGGTATACCTTTGGCGTCATTTTTCAACGGTGTGTGCAAGTAAGCAATTTAAGCATTTTCTTAGGTACTGGTATACATAGGTACACTGCTTTAACTAGAGCATGCTGGATAATATATTTTTATCGGAGGTTTGTTGATGTTAATAAATATATATAATATGCTACGATTGTGTTCAATTAATCAAAGTTTTTTATATTTGTATTTTTTAAATCCTCTATAGAAGTCTATCGGACTACCCTGCACGTTGAAAAATTACGCCAAAGGTATACCCAGTGCGTTAAAAAGTGTCGCCAAGGGGTCCTGGCAAAGCGTCCATGTGTGACGAGTTGGGTGTGAGAATGTGTTGGTTGAGTCCCCCTTCGTTAGGCTGGACCTACCACCGCGCCATATCCCACGTCTGGCTTCACAACCCTCTTGGTGTATTTGCCACATATTACCTCCCCCTGGACTGGGCAGGGTGTGACCTCTGCAGGATCTTCCCTTCCTGAAAAGATAGGAAATTTGTGGGCCGGACCGCTACCTTGCCTCCGGTCCCGCCTCAGCGCCTGGCACGCCGGCGCTGACGAGTTCTGAAGACGCCTCCTTAGGCTGCTTCCTCAGTCTCTAAGTCTGGAGCAGGGTTAATGCTTTGAGTCTTCTCTCAGCACCACTAGCCTCGGGACACCTGCTGTGCCCGACAGGCTCTCCTGCTCCCCCCAGGGAAAGACCGCCTTCCCTGACTTAGGTTAGGCCCCAGCCGCTTTACATCCTATGTGAGAGACATAGTGAGAGAGAAGGCCGCGGCTGCTGGGCTTGCTCCCATGCTAGCATGTAACACCCTTTTCTTCCTCAGGTGTGAGAGAAAACCTAAGCTGGGTATGCTATAGCTCTTTGAGGGGGCGTTGGGGAGGGCTACGTGCATTCGGTACAGGTGCCTCTAACACGCAATAGCCTGCTTTGCCCATGTTCTGACAGTCACGTAACACGGTCAGTGCGTGGCGTTTTTATATGGACCCATTGTGAGAGTGACAGAAGGGGAACGTCTTGGTTACTATTGTAACCTCCATTCCTCGAGGAAGGGAACGAGACGTTGTGTCCCTCCTGCCACGGCACTAGACCTAGCACTGTAAATGGCCATGCTTCATCCTTTCGGCCCCTCAGTGCAAAATCCTGACTGGCATTGGCTGCCCCGCTTCCCTTTATACCCGTATGTCCGGGGCGGGCATGCAAATTCTGTCTTCCAACTTGACATTGGCCTTTTCTCAGGTTCAGAGGTACGATTCGGCATCCGAGAAGACCCAACGACTCATTCCCTCCCTCGGGGAATGGAGGTTACAATAGTAACCAAGACATTTTTGACTGTGGAGAATGAGAAGCATGATTTCTGAAGCTCCTCTTTCAGTCTTTCATTCTCTTTGAGTTGGTAAAAGTCTTTTCTCAAGTTGACATATTCAGTGTTGAGTTGGTCAAACTTCTCAATGAGACTGTTGTATGCTGCTTGAGGAACCATTGCCTCAGCTTCTTCCACTGGTTCCTTTGTCATCATTTGATCATCATTCGCTGGAAGACATTTGTGAAAGACAAGACATGTCAAAGACGAGTGACAAAGCAGTTTGATAATTCTGTATGACAAAAACATTGTACAGTGCATAAAACATAATTTTAATGTTCTTACCATGGCAAGAAGCCTTTTGCTCCACTGTCAGGCTTTCCCTTTTCTGCCTTAGAAAGCAGGACATTACAGAGACAAAACATAGAGATTTTAATGAAGAAGACTGCACACACGAATTACAGCCTATGGTAGCACTCACTTAGCCACATTTAGAAAACCCAATTTCACTTACCTAGCTTTGCTTTTCCACAGACCTGTCACTCTGCCGATTAAAAGAAAACACAGAGGGGACAAAGTTCGGGCTGTCTTCATCCATAGAAGCCTCTCCTACAAAATAATAAGATGTAATTTAAGCTAATATCAGCCTAGCTAGATAGCTATCCTTTTGGTTGGCTACTAACAGTGGCAAACGTTAGCAAATGCAACAACTTGAACCTGGCACTTAACATGGGCCTTCATACTGTTCCCTCTCCCTATCCCTCTCTCTGCAATTGCACTTATGGCAACTATAGAAAGGGAGACGACACATACAGTTTCCTTTGTTTAGTCTCTGGTCGTTAGCTAGCAGTTAGCAATCCATACCAACAAAAGACAATAGTTTATTTAAACTTACCTGATATGATGTGTGCGCTGCAAACGCAAGCATTTTTGATTATCCTTTCTGTCCAGTCAATTCATTTTATTGCATTTAACCACTGTCATAATTTTTTGTGTGTAGCAGTGGCAGCAGGTATGTGATAAAAATTAAACTAGAGCCTTAACTCCATCGATTCTGGCACCCAACAACACAACAAGATGACATTTTAAGATCCTTATGTAGCCGACTCTGTGCTGGTTTGAAATGGCCGCCTCCAGTTTTCCTTTTGTTTTGCCTCCAGCTAATGCCGTGATGTAATTGTGATGTCGACAATAAAAGGGTCTATAGGACACACTCAAATAGGCAAAATGCTAAAGCTAATTCTACTTAGCTAGCAAGAAAGTTAAAGACATTATATCAGGATTGACTCCTCATGCTTTTCGTTCACGAACCACCATGAATTCATAGAGCATTCAGAAAGCCTCGTGTGAATAAGACATTTATATGTGATATGCCATGATATTGTGGACAAAGAAACCATCCCAATTAAATTGAAGGAACTTAATGTGTTAAACTACACAATTGAACCAAGCGGATCAATTTCCAAAATAACGCAAGCCTTCATGTTATGACTTGGCTTTCGGTACTTCCCAAGTGAAGAGTGTCAAACGAAACTCAATCCTCCTGGTTTTAACTGGGTACTCCTTCACCTTTGGTTCTGAATCGTGACAGAAACAAGGCGCAAGGAATTCACCTAACGGAACTGACTCTAATCAGTTTCATTTTACAAATGATCGTTTTCACAATAATTCACCCCAATAAAAACCAAATTACCCTTTACAGGTTTCTGAACCACTTAAGATTATTAAGGATGACTCTAAAACAAGAACAATCATAGAAGAGTCCCTGAGTACCGAAACATCCCAAGGATCCTCAATGCTAGAATGCTTACTGAATAATTAGTTATTCTGCACCAGTGCTTTAGCTTTGATGGAGGTGTTGTGTTGTTGTTGTTGTTTGTGTGTGTCTTCTTCTGCTTGTTTTCTAGTGATTGCAGATATTTGCTTCCACTTCAAACATCTTCAATTGAAAAGGGGATATGTAAGATTATATATATGCAGAAGAATTCCAGCAACATGATTTGGATCTCAGAAAAACCTAGCCTTTCAGTTTGGAATGTTCCCACGTCATAAATTACCGGCCCTCTGCTGGATCCCCCACACAGAGTAAACCAGGCTGCTCTGTGTAAGGTTAGAAGGACCATCAGATATGCATGACTCGAATACTTTTTTGTGATCAAATTTTTATTAAGTTACGGAATGTTAATATACAAAGATCAAAAGTAAAAAATAAAATAAACATAATTCTGAACACCCCCCCCCCCCCCTTAAATTACCCTCCCATTTCCCCAAGGCGACCATACCCCCCCATCCCCATCTCCCAGAAGTACATACAAAGCATGAATAAATAGACTTAGATGAGTGTAAATCAAAATCCAAATACAATAAATAAAGATATAAAAGTAGAAATAGGAGATATATATTTTACAACCGCTCCTTAATTTCTGAAATTGCATCTAGCCATGCCGAGATAGTCCTTTTAACCATTTAACCTTGCCACTGAGTGCTCCATGTTCGCAATGTCCAAGAAAGAATGCATCCAGTGAGTCCATGCTAGAGAGTGTGGAGGTTTCCAACGTAAGGCAAGCATTTTATTAGCAGCAGTAATTCCACAGAAAAACAACTTTTTCTGCATTAAAGAGAGAGTGTAAGAGGAATCATCACTTAGAAGCAAAGGTCTCGGACAGCATGGTACCTCAAACTCCAAAATGTCCTTCAACGTCGTGGAAACCTGTCTCCAAAACTCGTCGACTTCAGGGCAATCCCAAAACATGTGCATGTATGTACCTATACACCCACTTGAGCAAAAGTTACATGCAGGAGAAGTAGAAAGTTTCATTAAATGATGCTTCCTGGGAGTGAGATACATCCTATGAATCATCTTGAAATGGATCAATTGATGATTAGGGTTTTTAGAGACATGTTTGAGGTTAACCCATATTGAGTCCCAACATATGTCATTACTGTCATCTGAGCCAATCCCATAAATATCTCTGCTCCAAACATCTACAACTGGTAACTTTTTGTAAGAAGCCTCCAGAAACAACACATGTACAGGGATGAAACTATACCACATGAATACCACACTTGTATTTCCACATGAAGTAAGCAACGTATGCAAAGTAAGACAGGGAATACTAGAGCCCCAAGGAACCCCATATGCACACATGGCAGATCTCAGGCGCAGATAAAAGAAAAATGAAGTGCCTGGTAAATTGTATTCAGCAAATAGATCATTAAACATTCGTAAACCATTGTTACCCCAAACATAAACCAAAACATGAATCCCTCTATCACTCCAGTCTGAGAAAACAAAAGGCTTACTATCTGAAAGAAGACCATGATTATGGAATAATGGAGAATGAGAATGACATTTATAGTCATCATGGGAATACTTTGAAGCCACCCACCAGGTAGAAAGGAGATAAGCTATTATTGGGCCAAAACGCTGTTTTACACTCTTCAATGGAGTATTACAATAAATGAAATCCTGTAATCTATAATGTAAAACCAGATTAAATTCAATTGGTTGCCAAGATACAGCAGAGCCAGGCTTTAACCATACCGTGAGAGGTCATAATGTAAAAGCCCAATGATAAAGCCTAAAGCCTTAATCTTATACCCAGAGAATTGGTGAAAAGTGTCAAATACTGACAATATATGATGAACAGACACAGCAATATTACTAACAGATAAAAGAATGTCATCTGCATATAACGAGATTCCATGAGAAGTGTTACTAAAAGTGATAGGACTAACCATAGAATGTTGACGAATTTTCTGTGCAAGAGGCTCAAGAGAGAGTGCAAACAAGAGTGGTGAGAGAGGGCATCCTTGACGAGTCCCACGTAATATAGAACATTTTGAACAGGTGATGTCCCCTGTCATTACCACAGCAGAGGGATTGGCATATAATACCTTTACCATATTAATATAATCTCTACCTAAACCAAGGTGTTCCAATACTGACCAAAGGTAATGCCATTCAAGCCGGTCAAAGGCTTTCTCAGCATCTAAAGACAAAGCTGCACATGGTATGTCCATTCCACTGGTTACGTGTATGATGTGCAATAACCGGCGAACATTATCGGCCGCATGACAAGATTTAATGAAACCAGTCTGATCGTTATGCACCAATTTAGTCATGAATGCATCTAAACGGCAGTTTCACATCAGAGATAATGGTATATAAATGCCGCACCGAGTTAAGTCTTTATTAGGCTTAGGTAAAAGAGTAATAATGGCCATATTAGCACTATTATTAAAAACACCTACCCGAATAGAATAATGAATCATATTCAACAGAGGCTGTCCCAGCTCATCCCAGAAAGAAAGGTATAGTTCAGGTGGGATTCCATCCCATCCCGGAAACCTACCCTTCTTCATACGTACAAGAGCATCCCTTAACTCATCTAATGAAATAGGAACATTTAAAGATTTACACCCTCTGCTTCTGAGAGACATGTAAGTCAAATCTTGAAAAAATTAGTTGCATAAAGTTTTACTGAAAACTAAATCCGGCCTATATAAATTCTGATAAAAATCTTTAAACTCTCTATTTATAGCTTTAGGTTCACTTATCAAGGTGACTTGGTTTAGCACCATTGAAATAATAAGTTCTTCTAACTTTGTGCATTAAAAACTCAGCTCTATGCCATAATAATGAATTAAGTTCTGTATGCATCACCTTTATTTCTTTCTGAACATCTCCAGAGTAACAAATTTGCTGACAATTCTCCAGCCTGTTTAATTTTGTCTCGAGAGTGCTTATTTCCTTCAATCTAGACTTAACTTAATTGGGATGCAAAAGAAATGGAAGAAGACCGTATGCAACCCTTAATTGCATCCCAGAGAAAACAGGGATCGTCCACCGAACCAGCATTTATCTTTATAAACTAACTCAACTCTTTTTTGAGCATTGCACAGAAATCTTTATTTTGTAACAGTGTGGTATTAAAACGCCAACGTGACGCTGTAGAAGGTGCAGAAACAAGAGAGATTTTAGCTGAGACCACACTATGATCAGACAGAGGACAAGACTTTAAATCAACACTGAGTAATTCTGAGTATGCAGCATGAGATATACGTATATAATCCAACCGAGAATAACTTTTATGTCTGGCAGAGTAGAAGGTGTACTGTCTCTTTGTAGGATGGAAAATGCGATATACATCAATTAGACAAAGATCAGACATAAACTTACATAATTCAGTAGTTAATAAAGATTGCGTTGGATAATTTTGCGTGCAAGAACGATCAAAAGAAACATCAACTATCGCATTCATATCTGCACCAATGATAAGGAAACAATCTTGTATGCGCAATAAAGTTGTAGTGAGAATAGGTAGAAAATGTGGATAAAAATGAGAAGGGGCATAAACTGAAATAAATGCAAAATTCTCACCTACAATAATTGTTTTGATGTATGATACTCTGTCTTCCACACAACTATATTTTTCCAAAATGTTAAATGAAAGCTTTCGTTTTAACACGACCAAAGTACCCCTTGATTTACTATCTATTGAGGATGAGGCGATTCTTGGATGAATGCCAAATCAACCTGTTGCCTATGTAAGTAATCCAGACAGGCAGTACGTTTAATGGGACCATTCAGCCCATTTGTATTCCAGCTAACTATATGAAGCATTTCAGTAGCCATGAATTAGCTATAGAATAGCAGAAAATTATCAAGAAAACAATTAACTGGGCATAAAACAATAAACAGAATGCACCAAAAATATATACACTCTACAATGGGACAAATGAAAATTGAGTAGGGCTGGCGGAGTCACAACACTATGCTGCCATCATGCTCACAGGTCACATGACCCCTTCATGACTCAAATACTAAGCCATTCCTTAATCCAGATACATCTCACACAAAGTCACAGTACTTTGTTGAATCAACCTTCAAAAATTTACAGAATGCATTTAAATCCACAGTTCATACAATACCTAGTCTTGCTAGGCATTCGGACAATTGCTTTGAACTGTGGAAACTTGTATAACTGACAAATGAATGATTATAGCCTGATGTACCTCTTTAAAATGTGTGTAATCTTTCATTCACGTTGTATAACCCATGAATTAACCAGTAGTATTTTGTAACCAGGGCTTTTCATGTTTTGTTACCTACACATATAACATCCATGAAAAAAATATGTTTTGTATGCAAGCATTCACTGGTGTGTGCTGAGAAACTGATGTCGAATATCTCTTGTACCATTCTCAAAATAAAGAAACTTGATTAAATATGCACTATTTTTGAGTGGGACATTTTTAAAAGTCTGAAACAAAGGACCATAACTCAACTGTCAGAAAATACAGTCCTGTTGACCATGTGACTCTGAAAAGTCACTACTGATTGGTGCAGGACACCTTTGGGGATGTGGCCAATTTTAGTTCAAATATTTCCAAACAGGAAGAACACTCTCTCTTGCCTTCTTTCTGTCTCTTCTCTTCTGCTTCATCTTCTGCTCTGCTGACTGCTTAGACTCCGCGCTGACTCTTCCCCATGTGAGGTCCAAGGGAGCCCGGGACCCGACGTCCTGAGAAAACTCATCACTCTCTATGGCTTCGCTTCAAAATTATCATTTATACAGACAATAACTTCGAGCATACAGAGATCAAAACATCGACGGAACGAACTTTCGACCAAGCGCCAAGAACCAAGCAACACAAAGAATGCAAGGAAACACCATAAAGACACGCAAGTACATGTCCAATATTGTGCTCAAAGTGCTGGTGTATTAATTAAATAATTTGGGTAATCCAATAGCAAATCGAAGTAGACTCAAAGAAGGATAAATGTTCTTAAGGTATTGTCAACAGACTCCATAAAGTTCATTTTCACTGTACTGATCATTTATTTCACATTCTGTCCCTCTGTTCACAAACCTGTATTATGTATATCAGAATCAGAGTCAGAAAAAGCTTTATTGCCAAGTATGTTTTTTACGCATACAAGGAATTTGTTTTGGTGTTGTAGGCACGTGTCACACAATCTCTAAATAGAAAAACTAAGTATTAAAATGTAAGAAATATAAATATAAATATGTCCACACAGTATATATTAAAAGTAAGAATAAAATAAAAGAGAGCAGTACATCAGAGTAAGTACAATGGCATGTAGAGCCAGAGGTGGAGTGTGGAGAGTGTCAGGGTAGGTACCAGGCCTTGTTGATAAGGCAAGTGGCAGATGGGAAGAAACTGTTCTTGTGGCGTGAGGTTTTTTGTCCTGATGGACCTCAGCCTTCTGCCAGAGGGGAGTGTCTCAAAGAGATTGTGGGTGGGGTGGGAGAGGTCAGCAACAATCTTTCAAGCAGGGTCCTGGAGGTGTACAGGTCCTGGAGTGGCGGCAGATTGCAGACACTCTGCAGACCAGATGACATGCTGCAGTCTGCCCTTGTCCTTGGCAGTAGTAGCAGCGTACCAGATAGTGATGGAGGATGGACTCGATGATGGCTGTGTAGAAGTGCGCCATTATTGTCTTTGGCAGGTTGAATTTCTTCAGCTGCCGCAGGAAGTACATTCTCTGTTGTGCTTTCTTAATGAGGGAACTGATGTTCAGCTCCCACTTGAGGTCCTGGGAGATGATAGTTCCCAGGAAGCGGAAAGACTCCACAGTGTCAATTGTGGAGTCGCAGAGAGTGATGGGAGCAGGTGAGGCTGAGTTCTTCCTGAAATCCACAACCATCTCCACTGTCTTTAGAGCATTGAGCTCAAGGTTGTTTTGATTGCACCAGGTCACCAGGTGGTCAACCTCCCACCTGTAGGCGGACTCGTCACCATCAGAGATGAGTCCAATAAGGGAGGTGTCATCCGCAAACTTCAGAAGTTTGACGGATTGGTGACTGGAGGTGCAGCTGTTAGTGGACAGGGAGAAGAGCAGAGGAGAAAGAACGCAGCCCTGGGGTGATCCGGTGCTGATGGTTTGTGAGTCGGAGATGTGTTTCCCCAGCTTCACATGCTGCTTCCTGTCAGACAGGAAGTTAGTGATCCACCTGCAGGTGGAGTCAGGCACACTTAGCTGGGAGAACTTCTCCTGGAGCAGAGCCGGGATCATGGTGTTAAAGGCAGAGCTGAAATCCACAAACAGGATCCTGGCGTAGGTTGCTGAGGAGTGCAGGTGCTGGAGGATATAGTGGAGGGCCAAGTTGACTGCATCGTCTACAGACCTGTTGGCTCTGTATGCAAACTGCAGGGAGTTCAGGAGGGGGTCGGTGATGTCTGTGAACACAGACAAACTTTATTACTATTCTAAACATAAATCTAATCCAACACATATATAACAAAGACGACGTAACTGGTATACTTTGATAAATAATCTCATCCCTGTTTCTAAAAGATTTTGCTTCAAAGCTGTACCTAAATACATGTGATATGGCTAAATGTTCAAGATGGCGCCGAGTATGGCTGCTGCGTCGCGAGCTCCATCAAAACACTGCAGTTTATTGTTTGTTTTGTTTACAGTTCTGTGTTTTTTTGTCTTGGATGTTGTCTGCCTTGTTGTGTACGACAGACAAACGCTTTTGGACATTGGTTCGGCAATCACACACCGAAAACCGGACTTCACATTCCTCAATGCCGACCCGCGGTTTACAAACACGCCAGCGGAGCCCTTTGTTTGGGCTGCCCGGCCGCGGAAACGCAGAAGGAAAAGAGGAAAAAGAGCCGGCGTTCTCATCAGATTAAGACGTCGCGCAAATCGCCCCCGCTACCCAGTATACTACTGGCAAATGTTCAGTCTCTGGACAACAAGCTCTGCGAGCTGAGAGCGCGGATCTCCTTCCAACGAGAGACGAGAGAATGCTGCGTTATCTGTCTTACGGAAACCTGGATGTCCGTGGAGATTCCAGACTCGGCCATCGAACCCATCGGGTTTCTCCGTGCACCGAGCGGACAGAGCGAAAGACCTCTCAGGTAAAAGCAGAGGTGGAGGTGTATGTTTTATGATCAACAAATCATGGTGTGATCAGAGGAATGTACATTTTATCAGGTCTTTCTGCTCTCCTGATCTGGAATTTCTCATGCTTCTGTGTCGACCATTCTGGCTACCGAGGGAATTCACAGCGGTCATTATCACTGCTGTGTACATCCCCCCACAAGCCGACACAGACCGGGCACTCAGGGAACTGTATGGGAGTATAAGTGAGCAGGAAACCGCGCACCCTGAGGCTGTGTTCATTGTTGCCGGGGACTTCAACAAAGCCAACTTCAAAACAATAGCACCAAAATACCACCAACATATCAGCTTCAACACACGAGGGGACCGGGTTTTGGATCATTGCTATTCTCCTTTCCGGGATGGCTACAAATCCCTCCCCCGCCCACCATTTGGCAAATCCGACCACTCTTCCGTTCTGCTTCTGCCCGCTTACAGGCAGAAACTGAAACGGGAAGCACCCGCCCTCAGACTGATCCAGTGCTGGTCGGACCAATCAGACTCTGCGCTACAGGACTGTTTTGATCACGCGGACTGGGAGATGTTCCGGTCTGCCTCCGATGACGACATCGAGGTTTACGCTGATAGCGTAACGTGTTTCATCAGGAAGTGCATAGAGGACGTTGTTCCGACAAAAACTATACGGATCTACCCCAACCAGAAACCATGGGTTAACGGCGATGTTCGCGCGGCACTTACTGCGCGGACCACCGCTTTTAATTTCGGGAACTCGGAGGAGCGTAAACAAGCCAGTTATGCCCTCCATAACTCCATCAGTACAGCCAAACGCCAGTACAGGCACAAAATTGAAGGACAGTTCAACACCACTGACTCCAGAAGTATGTGGCAGGGAATTAACACCATCACGGACTATAAACAGAATAAAAACTCCGCCATGAACACCGTTGCCTCTCTCCCGGACGAGCTTAATACTTTTTATGTTCGTTTCGAGGACAACAACAACACCGCCCTCGCGGAGAGAGCACTCGCGGCCGATACTACAGATGATGGTTCACTCTCCGTCTCTGTTGCGGATGTAACCCGATCCTTTCGACGGGTGAACATTCGCAAAGCCGCGGGTCCAGACGGCATTCCGGGCCGCGTCATCAGAGCATGCGCGAACCAACTGGCTGGTGTTTTTACGGACATTTTAAACCTGTCCCTCTCCCTGTCTGTAGTCCCCACATGCTTCAAAACATCAACCATTGTGCCTGTACCGAAGCAATCAAAAATCACTTGCTTAAATGACTGGCGTCCTGTTGCCCTCACCCCCATCATCAGCAAATGCTTTGAGAGGTTGATCAGAGATCACATCTGCTCTGTTCTGCCCACCTCTTTGGACCCATTGCAGTTTGCCTACCGTAACAACCGCTCCACTGATGATGCCATTGCATCTACAATACACACTGCTCTATCCCACCTGGAAAAAAGGAACACGTATGTGAGAATGCTGTTTGTAGACTACAGCTCAGCATTTAACACCATAATGCCCTCCAAGCTTGACGTGAAACTCCGGGCTCTGGGCTTAAACAGCTCGCTGTGCAGCTGGATCCTGGATTTCCTGTCAGGCAGACGTCAGGTGGTTAGAATGGGCAGCAACATCTCCTCATCACTGACCCTCAACACTGGAGGCCCGCAGGGCTGTGTTCTCAGCCCACTCCTGTATTCCCTTTACACACATGACTGTGTGGCGACACATAGCTCCAATGCCATCATTAAGTTTGCTGACGATACGACGGTTGTAGGTCTGATCACTGACAATGATGAAACAGCCTACAGAGAGGAGGTGCACACTCTGACACGCTGGTGTCAGGAGCACAACCTCTCCCTCAACGTCAGTAAAACCAAGGAGCTTGTGGTGGACTTCAGGAAGAAAGACAGAGAACACAGCCCCATCACCATTAATGGAGCACCGGTGGAGAGAGTCAGCAGCTTCAAGTTCCTCGGTGTCCACATTACTGAGGAACTCACATGGTCCGTCCACACTGAGGCCGTTGTGAAGAAGGCTCACCAGCGCCTCTTCTTCCTGAGACGGCTGAGGAAGTTTGGAATGAACCAACACATCCTCACACGGTTCTACACCAGCACTGTAGAGAGCATCCTGACTGGCTGCATCACCGCCTGGTACGGCAATAGCACCGCCCACAACCGCAAAGACCTGCAAAGGGTGGTGCGAACAGCCAGAAACATCATCGGAGGTGAGCTTCCCTCCCTCCAGGATATATATAACAGACGGTGTGTGAATAAAGCTCGGAGGATTATCAAAGACTCCAGCCACCCGAGTCATGGGCTGCTCTCACTGCTTCCATCAGGCAGGCGGTATCGCAGCATCAGGACCCGCACCACCCGACTACATGACAGCTTCTTCCCACAAGCAATAAGACTTTTGAACACATGATCTCTCACGATCTACAATCAGCACTGCACTTTATTAATCCTCATTCTGTCAATATATTCTCGCTCCCAATTCAGTTAGTGTATATATATATTTATACCCTTATCTAGTGTATGTTATTCTACATTGTGTGTATTGTGTACATTTGATATGTAAATTGTTGTGTAGGTATGTGTACATTTGTTATGTAAATTGTGTTGTGTAAATATGTTGTTATTGTAAAGTGGTTTATGTCTCGTCACTGTCATTACTGCAATGTTGCTCGGAACTGCACACAAGAATTTCACCTACTGTTGCACTCGTGTACACAGTAGTGTGACAATAAAGTGATTTGATTTGATATTATTTTCAATAAGGCATGAGAATAATATCACTCCAATAAGTGAATTAATCATAATTCACTTTTTTTTTTTTTTTTTTTTTTTTTTTTTTTATTTGTATAGCGCCTTTCACAACACACATCGTTTCAAAGCAGCTTTACAGAAGTTCAGCATTAACAGACGATAAAAATGTAATGTCTATAAAGTCGATAAATCATCATCCTTGTGCAGGGCTCCAAACTGCGACTAAAAATGGTCGCATTTGTGACCAAATAAATTTATTTGTGAGTGTAATTTCTGTCAAGGTCGCCATTGGTGACAGTAAAAGTTTACTCCCTTTTGATTTTAAAATTTGCTTTACATTTCCCGAGATACATAACAAAAGTTTATATCAAAGAAATAGCGGGGAAAACGGAGTTCATTGCAGGAACTAACAATTTCAAAAAAGAGACTGTTAGAAAACACGGTGACAGTAACAAGCATAAAAATGCACGTGATCACATAATTGCGAAGAATGCTCCACAGACTACACTGTTAGCGAGCTGCGGGACGAAAAGGAATGGATGGAGTTAAAAAAATTTAAAATATTTGGCGCCTGTTTTTCCCCCTGTAGGAGCCATTGGCTCCTTAATTGATTTTTTTTTTTTTTGTTTGGAGCCCTGTTGTGGAATTAGATAAGATATGATTCTTTATCGTGTTTAAAAATAATTAAATAATAATTGTATTAATAACCCCAGTGAGCAAGCCGAAGGCGACTGTGGCAAGGAACACAAAACTCCAAAAGATGATTGTTAATGGAGAAAAATAACCTTGGGAGAAACCAGACTCACTGTGGGGGCCAGTTCCCCTCTGGCTAACATCATGAATAATGTAAATAAGAATTATTTATAGTCAAAAAACATAATTTAAAAAATTATTAAACTTATTAAGTGCTAAGGGTCAGTATTTAGACAGTGAATGTGTTTGAACTGCAAGATTAGTGACCAGTGTCTTTGAAGTCCATCCTTGATTAAATTCCAGAAGTTCACTTAGATGCAATTGTCCTTGTTTGGCTGATGAAGGCTTTTGTTGGCAATAATTAGTCTATGTATCCCATTTTAAGATCCTTGTCCATGGTGATGGGGCATCTGAAGTCTCCGTGAGAGGCTGGATACAAACTGGAGCTGACGAACGCTATTTACCTCGGGACTGGCGTCCCGAGATAACAGCAGAAAAGCAGATGGGAAATAATTAGCATAGCTGATGTTCATAATATTAATGCATTATAACTGATTCAGCAGTAGTATAAAAAGTTAGCATTATGTGAATGCTTGGTTAAAGAGATGTGTCTTTAATCTAGTTTTAAACTGGGACAGCGAGTCTGAGCCTCGAACAATATCGGGAAGGCTATTCCAGAGTTTAGGAGCTAAATGTGAGAACGCCCTCCCTCCATTAGTGGACTTAGATATCCTAGGTATGACCAGAAGCCTCGAATTTAGTGATCTTAAAGAGCGCGATGGATTGTATGGCGATAGAAGATCCGTTAAATACACCGGAGATAAACCATTTAGGGCTTTATAGGTCAGTAGTAATACTTTGTAATTGATACGGAACTTAATTGGTAGCCAGTGTAGAGATGATAAAATCGGTGTTATATGATCATATTTTCTTGACCTAGTAAGAACTCTAGCGGCTGCATTTTGGACTAACTGTAGCTTGTTTATTGAGGATGCAGGGCAACCAGCTAATAAAGCATTACAGTAATCTAGTCTCGAGGTCATGAATGCATGAACTAACTTTTCTGCATCAGAAACAGATAGCATGTTACGTAGCTTAGCAATGTTTCTAAGGTGGAAAAAGGCTGTTCTCGTAACAGATGAAATATGATTTTCGAAAGTCAAGTTGCGGTCTAGTATAACACCCAGGTCTTTTACTGTAGTGGATAATGTAACAGGACATCCTTCTAAATTAAAGTTGTATTGTAAGGGATTTTGTGGGTAGTTTTTTGGACCAATAAGTAATACCTCCGTTTTATCGGAATTTAATAACAGGAAATTACGCGTCATCCAACATTTTATATCTTTAAGACACTCTGTCAAGTTAGATAAGTTAATGTTTTCATCTGGTCGTGATGAGATATATAATTGAGTGTCATCAGCATAACAGTGGAAATTAATTCCATGTTTTCTTATAATTTTACCAAGTGGTAGCATATATATTGAGAATAATAGAGGGCCTAACACAGATCCTTGTGGCACTCCATAGTCTACTGACGTTATTTTTGATTTTTCCCCATTTAAACAGACAAAATGGTAACGGTCTGATAAGTACGATCTAAACCAGCTTAATGCCTGTCCCTGAACACCAGTGTAGTTTTGTAGTCGATCCAAGAGTATTTTATGATCTATAGTGTCGAACGCAGCGCTAAGATCGAGTAGAACTAATATTGAGATGCAGCCTTGGTCAGAAGCTAAAAGTAAATCATTTGTAATTTTAACTAGCGCAGTTTCTGTGCTATGATGCGGTCTGAATCCTGACTGAAATTTTTCATAGATATCATTTTCTTGCAAGAAAGAGCACAATTGAGCGGACACAACTTTTTCTAATATTTTAGACATAAATGGAAGATTTGAGATGGGTCTGTAATTTGCTAGGTTATTTGGATCTAATTGTGGTTTCTTAATGAGAGGTTTTATAACTGCCAGCTTAAATATTCTTGGAACATGACCTAAAAATAAAGACGAGTTAATAATATTGAGAAGAGGCTCTTCCACTACAGGTAACACTTCTTTCAGTAGTTTAGTGGGTATTGGATCTAGTAAACATGTTGTTGGTTTAGATGCAATGATAAGTTTATTTAGCTCTTCCTGTCCTATAGTTGTAAAGCGGTGTAGTTGTTCTTGAGGGGCGATAATTGAGGCTGAATCATAAGACACCATTAAAGATTGTACATTAACAATTGTGTTTACAATTGTGTTTCTGATGTTTTCTATTTTCTCAGTGAAGAAATTCATAAAATCATTACTACTAAACTGTAAAGGAATATTTTGCTCAGGTGATCTCTGTTTATTTGTTAGTCTAGCCACGGTGTTAAATAAGAACCTTGGATTATTTTGGTTATTTTCTATTAGTTTGCGGAGGTGCTCAGCCCTGGCTGTTTTTAGAGCCTTTTTGTAACGTGAAATACTGTCTTTCCATGCGATTCTAAAGACCTCTAAATTAGTTTGTTTCCATTTACGCTCCAAGTTACGAGTTTCTCTCTTGATAGCATGCGTAGCACTGTTGTACCATGGTGCTCTAGTTTTTTCTCTAAACTTTTTTAATCTAATTGGTGCAACAATATCTAATGTACCAGAGAAAAAGGTGCTCAAACTGCTAGTCATTTCCTCTAGTTCATCTGTTTGTTTGGGTTCACTGAGCAGCTGAGATAGATCAGGTAAGCTATTTGTGAATCTATCTATTGTGGTTGGAAGGATTGTTCTGCTTGGTCGATAACGTGGCGCAATATGACAGATTTCAGTGGTACGTAGTATGCAAGTTACCATGTAATGATCAGTGACATCATCATTTTGCGGTATAATATCTATATCGGTTGGATTGGTTCCATAAGATATAATTAAATCTAGCGTATGATTTAGGCGATGAGTGGGACCACTGACGTTTTGCGTGACCCCGAAGGAGTTTAACAAATCTGTAAACGCAGCCCCTAACGCATCATTTGTTTTATCTACGTGTATGTTAAAATCTCCAACAATTATTGCTTTATCAACATTGACCAATAGATCTGATAGAAAGTCTGCAAACTCTTTTAGGAAAACAGTGTAAGGCCCTGGAGGTCTATATACGGTAGCCAAGGCTAGAGATAATAGGGATTTTTTTCTTACATCTGAGAGTGTAACATTTAGCACAAGTACTTCAAACGAATTAAACCTGTGACCTATTTTCTGAGTAACATTAAGAATATCTCTATAGATTGTTGCAACACCGCCGCCACGACCAATCAGACGGGGCTCATGTTTATAACAGTATCCTGGCGGAGTAGACTCATTTAGACCGAAATAATCATTTGGTTTAAGCCAGGTTTCAGTAAGGCAAAATACATCAAAACTATTATCTGAGACCATTTCATTTACAATAACCGCCTTAGGTGTGAGCGATCTAATGTTTAGAAGACCTAGCTTTAGAAATTGTTTTTGTTCACTGATATTGAGATTTTCTGGTTTAATTACAATTAGATTTTTCCTAGATCCTACAGTAGATATATTGTTTGGCTTTACTAAACGAGGAATAGACACAGTTTCTATATAATGTTCTACATTGGTACTTATATCAATTAAGTTGGGACAGCAAATACTGTGATTTGGACTTTGACTTACTAGTCATATGGTGTGTAGCGTCTTGGAGATGTTGTCCGACAGAACAGCCGCTCCGACTCTGCTGGGGTGAAGGCCATCAGGACGGAAGAGCCTAGGTCGCTCCCAAAACAGATTCCAATTATTAACAAAGAGCAGTCTCTGTTCATTACACCATGACATTAACCATTCATTTAGAGCAAATAATCTACTGAACCTTTCTTGTCCTAGTCGGTACGTGGGAAGCGGTCCAGACACGACGATCGTTGTTTCTGGCGAAGTGCTGCGTACCGTCTCGATCAGGCTCCTGTAGTCCTCCTTCAGTACCTCCGTCTTCCGCAGCCTGGTGTCGTTCGTTCCCACGTGCAGCACGACAGCTCCGACGCGCTCGTCACCATTCAGGATCTCGGGAACCTGCATAGAGACATCAAGAACACGAGCACCAGGAAAGCAGTGAGTGCGCACCTTACCTTTGCCAGAGATAGCGCGGACATGACGGACGGTCGAATCGCCGATGATCACAGCGTCGTCGCGCTCCGACTCGCGAAGAGGTGAGAAGCGGTTCCGGGTGGAGATCTCGAAGGCCGGGAGGGGCGGGGAGGTCCTTGGTCTGGTCCTGGCTCGCGTCTTCCGCCGTGGAATCACCCAGGGTCCATGGTGATGTGTCGGTGCCGGAGTGAATGAAGCCAGGGAGGATCGCGTCCTGTGCAGAGAAACACACGGAGTAGACGAGGACGGAGTCAAAAAATGATGAACCACTGACCTGTGAGCATCGGCGCGTGATGCTTCAAGCGCGGACCGCCGATCTCGCAGCTCGGCCTGTCTCTCTAGCAGGTCCTGGATCTGCCTCTCGACGGATTCCAGCTCCAACTGCACCGAATGCAGTTCAAAGGTGTCTTCACCTGCACACAGAGGTAGAGTTAGACACACATCCGCTATATTCGCCATTATAGCAGATGTGCTATAATGGCGAATTATAGCTTTCAGTTATACAGGTGTAGAGGTGTAAGTAAGACGATCGATTGGCGAGAGACCACGCGTGCAGTGCTAGCGGGCTAAGAATAGTAGCGAAAGTTTCGGAAAGTTGGATATAAATAGCGATATCAAAGAAATCTGATTATTTTTTTTTTTAAAGACTAGTATCGGAGATATATTCACACGTTTGTAAAGTTTAAAATTTAGGTTTATGAACAAATATGAAAGAAGAAAATCAAGGATTGGGGATCAATTCGACGGAGTTATCCCAGTAAGCTTTTGTGAAGGTTGACGCATGCGCAGTACACTTATTAAAGCTAATTCCTTACAGTAGAAATTGTGAGCTGATACAACTAGTCGTTGTATTACGATTTCAATGGTGGAGAATCTATAATCTATAATCTAGTTATTTGTCATTTATCTAATATATAATGGTTGTCGACTAATTCCGTTATACATTTCATTACCTTATAAGGTACAATAAGGACAGTTTAATTTAGTCCATAGCTCACATACTTCAAGATCCTAAATTCCTTTCTAAATTTAACATACCAAATATCCTTACATATAATGGTGTGAGAATGAGGGCAATTTAAAGTTCACTTCTAAATGTCACATTTACTTTACTCCCTACAATGCAGACACTTAAAGGAAATAATCCATTTTTTATTTATTTTTGTTCAGTTTTACATAGCATCTAAAATTTATTTTAATATGAAAAAAATACCGGTGACCTCAGAGCTGTCTATGGCCATGGTGGTGGTAAAATGTGTTACCCTAACTTCATTTCCATCTAGAGCCCGCAGTAATTAGATGCATTTTTCCCTCTCCTTCACCTGGCCCATTTTTAATATTCATCCTTTGTGTTGTAATACGATCAATAGGTGATACAGTATGATGATATGGTATTTGTTACTTAGTGCTATGGAAGATGGGGATACATTTCAGATGCATTACTTTACCCTATTTATATAGTAAATTTGCTTTAGGTTCCTAGTCGGATTATTGCTACACTGCTACAAACATGCTGTAGGTTGGTTTTCCTCCCATCTTCCCCAATTTTTGGAGTCACCAGCCGCATCTGATAGTCTGATATAGCAAACAGTGAATTTTGTAAACAAACTGACCTACACTATCTAGTTTAATGGGTTGTCCTTGTTATTACTAGTTAGTGAAAGCCGAGGTTAATTTACCTAATGGTCCAAATTGCAAGAGAGGGTGCTGCACAAGGGCAATTTTTTGTAGCTGGTCATTGACTCAAATTATAGTGACATTGGAAGACACATAACTAAAAGTTGAATTGATTCAGTACATAAACATAATTTTCTTAAACTGATGCATGTTTTGACCACTACATTTCTTAGTATGTGTACTGTTATCCCTTTGATGTTTGTTTCACAATGGTTGTTCTCTTGAAATGTCTCAAACAATAACTTACTGATTAATTGTGTGCTTCACATGTCTCTAGACAACAGATGACGTCACCAAAGAAGCCGAAGGTTGAGGTGGAAGGCTTCATCTATGAGGTGTTACTTCAAAAGGATGATGACAGGACTTTTGATGACTCTCTCCAAATGCTGTTTGAAAATAATGAAGAACAGACAACACCTGGCAAATGCACCAGCAAGACCAAAATGGCAAGGAAGAAGTAAAAACAGCCTATGGTCTTATTGTAGAAAGTTCTGTCAAAATTCATTTGATCATAATTATGTTTGCAACAATATGAAATTTAAGCTATAACCTTATTCATGTGGTATCTTTTGCACTTGTTTACTGACACATTATATATTTTACATGTTTACTGAAGCACTATTACCTCGGTTGAAGCTAATTACCCCATTCATTTTGTAGGGAATTACATATATAATATAGAGATGTGGATGGGATCAATTAAAATGGGGTATTTTGCACGCATTCTACAACCATTACATGTAAGGTAATTTGCATGCATTCTACCACCCTTATATGTAAGGATATTTGGTATGCTAAATTTAGAAGGGAATTTAGGGTCTTGAAATATGTGAGCTATGAACTAAATTAGACTGTCCTTATTGTACCTTATTAGGTAATGAAATGTATATCGGAATTAGTCGCGTTTGACAACCATTAAAAATGAGATAAATGACAAATAACTAGATTATTTGTTTTAATAGATTCTCCACCATTAAAAATTGCACAACAAAACAAAACAATACACAAAATATAGAATACACATACAATTAAATTAAAAAACAAAGAGTATATAAAAAATATATATACAGTAGTTGTATTGTGGAGAATATATTTGACAGTCCAGTGTGAGATATAAGATTAATAAAGTGCAGTGCTGATTATTGATCGTGAGAGATCAAGTGTTCAAAAGTCTGATTGCTTGGGGGAAGAAGCTGTCATGTAGTCGTCTGGTGCGGGTCCTGATGCTGCACCCCATCTGCCTGATGGTAGCAGTGAGAGCAGCCATGACTCGGGTGGCTGGAGTCTCTGATGATCCGCCGATCTTTTTTCACACATTGCCTGTTATATATGTCCTGGAGAGAGGGAAGCTCACCTCCGATGATGTTTCTGGCAGTTCGCACCACACTTTGCAGGGCTTTGCAGTTGTGGGCGGTGCTATTGCCATACCAGATGGTGATGCAGCCAGTCAGGATGCTCTCTACAGTGCTGGTGTAGAACCGTGTGAGGATGTGTTGGTTCATTCCAAACTTCCTCAGCCATCTCAGCAAGAAGAGGCACTGGTGAGCCTTCTTCATAACGGCCTCAGTGTGGACGGACCATGTGAGTTCTTCAGTGATGTGGACTCTGAGGAACTTGAAGCTGCTGACTCTCTCCACCGGTGCTCCATTAATGGTGATGGGGCTGTGTTCTCTGTCTTTCTTCCTGAAGTCCACTACAAGCTCCTTGTCTTACTGACGTTGAGGGAGAGGTTGTGCTCCTGACACCAGCGTGTCAGAGTGAGCACCTCCTCTCTGTAGGCTGTTTCATCATTGTCAGTGATCAGACCTACCACCGCCGTATCGTCAGCAAACTAAATGATGGGCATTGGAGCTATGTGTTGCCACACAGTCATGTGTGTAAAGGGAATACAGGAGTGGGCTGAGAACACAGCCCTGTGGGGCTCCAGTGTTGATGATCAATGATGAGGAGATGTTGCTGCCCATTCTAACCACCTGAAGTCTGCCTGACAGGAAGTCCAGGATCCAGCTGCACAGGGAGCTGTTTAAGCCCAGAGCCCAGAGTTTCACATCAATCTTGGAGGGCACTATGGTGTTGAATGCTGAGCTGTAGTCTACAAACAGCATTCTCACATATGTGTTCCTTTTTTCCAGGTGGGAGAGAGCAGTGTGTATTGTAGATGCAATGGCATCATCAGTGGAGCGGTTGTTGCGGTAGGTAAACTGCACTGGGTCCAGAGAGGTAGGCAGCACAGAGCAGATGTGATCTCTGATTAGCTTCTCAAAGCATTTGCTGATGATGGGGGTCAGAGCAACAGGATGCCAGTCATTTAAACAAGTTATTTTTGGTTGCTTTTGTACAGGCACAATGGTGGACATTTTGAAGCATGTGGGGACCACAGACAGGGAGAGGGATAGATTGAAAATGTCCGTAAAAACACCACCTAGTTGGCTCGTGCATGCTCTGATGAAGCGGCCCGGAATGCCATCTGAACCCTCAGCTTTTACGGATGTTCACCCGTCGAAAGGATCTGGTTACATCCGCAACAGAGACAGAGAGTGAACCATCATCTGTAGCGTCGGCTGCGAGTGCTCTCCCCGCGCAATAGGTGTTATTGTCCTCGAAACGAGAATAAAATGTATTAAGCTCATCCAAGAGAGAGGCAGCGGTGTTCACGGCTGAGTTTTTATTCCCTTTGTAGTCCGTGATGATGTTAATTCACTGCCACATACTTCTAGAGTCGGTGGTGTTGAACTGTCCTTCAATATTGTGCCTGTACTGGCATTTGGCTGCTCTGATAGAGTTACAAAGGCCATAACTGGCTTGTTTATGCTCCTACGCATTCCCGGAATTAAGAGCGGAGGTCGCACATTAAGTGCCGCGTGAACATCACCATTAACTCATGGTTTCTGGTTGGGGTAGACCAGTATTGTTTGAATTGTTATTACAAAAATTAATAAATCTGTGACAAGCGTCAATGCAAATCTGAGGTAAAAGTGACATGCTGTGACACTTGTCACTGGGGGAAATAGAAGACTACGAAGCATAAAAAAAAGAAAACGAAAACTATGAAGCATTACCGTGTTATTATTTACATTAAAATGTGTTATTAGATTCTCAAATATGTCAAACGTGTGTTTATATAACTTTTATAATGATCATATTATTATTGAGATAAATGTAATTATTGATAGGCTGTAACCATGGCCATGTTTGTTTACATTGCAATGTAGACAGTGTCCAGATCATGTCAACATAATATTTGTTTAATGTGAACAAAACATTAATGTGAATAACATGCTGTTATATGATTTTACTAGGGGTTAATATCTTGTAGCAAATACATAATAAATTGTGTATGTGGTCCCTATATTGCAAAAGATGACTGTGTTTTTGAAAAGAGGGCTTGTCTACAAATTCAGAAGATAATTACTGAAGTACAGTAGCTTTTCCTATCTTTTTTATATTTTCATCAATGGTGTATTTTGTGTAATACCATGGACTTCATGGCCTCAACAGTAGGTGGCGCATCAGTTTTTTCAACATCCGGTGGCAAAGCAGAATGAAGAAGTTGAAGAATACCACAAAGAAGAAAACGGGACACGAGGTTTACCAGTAATCTGATTTTCGTTGTTGCATTTTGACCGTAAGTACAGATAGTATACATACATCGGCAAACAGTAATGTTGTTCTTGCTTTTTCATAAGTATGAAAAAGAACTATATATGTTTACTAAAATGTATTCACTACAAGATATGAACACCTAGTCTAGTGCTACTGTATGATGACTTCGCGGAGCAATGATGAGGCTAGCCTAGCTAAATAGGCCATTAATTCCTCTAGTTTGAGTTTCCCAGTCTCTGATATTGTTCACGTAATTGTCAGATTGACTTACCTAACTTTACATTTATTTTACTGCCCAAGTAATTTTGTTTGAGGGATTAGTCGTTCTGGACTTTCATTAAAAGCCTAAAGCAAAAGTTTGTTACGTGTCAGCCTAGCCAGCTATGCCTCGTCATGATATGTATCTAGCTAACGCTACTACCTACTGTACTTATAATTGCAGGGTGAAATATATGTGCTTCTAAACTTCTCGTTGATTTTGTTAAATGTGGACTGCTTTTGTCGCAAACTTGATTATAATTGAAAATGTCACACTGGCTTTTTTTAACTGTCTGGATGAGCTCCCAGGACTGTTTGGTCAGGTTAGTTGAACAGCTTGTGGACTCCAATTCTAAACCTAACTGATAAACCTGGAGTAGGCTAAATCTAACTTTACATTAAATTATTTTGAGTTTAAGTGTTATGAAATTAAATGCCAAACAGAATTACATTTTTAATCAACCATTTGCATTTCAATAGTATGAGAAAATCGTAAGGCACTGATGGCTTTTGTAAAGCACAATTCTTTGTGTAATCAGTAATTTGTATGTTTTGTATTTTATTTATGTAAATGAATAATGAGTACTGCCATTTCAAATTAGTTAAATTATTCATTTAGCATTGAAAACGTTATTGTATTTTGCTCAAACAAACAAAGTTCATTAGAATACCATAGCATTTCTATAGAAAAGCCTTGTTCTTTCCTAGATTATATCACTGATATTTAAAATACAGTTTTAGCAGTCCCCTTGCAGTTTAATTCATGCATGTATTTTGAATGTGGACCTCACCATGACCCTCATGGACACTAACAGTGATGCTTTGTCGACTCATTAGCTGAGGAAAGAACATGGATAATAAATTTATTTTATCTCTAATCAACTTAGAGATATCAAATACTGTTATTGATATCAATGTGAGCCATCTTCTGGCTTTAAACAAAATGATGATCAGTCAATAACCAGTTGGGTAACTCCTTCACAGGGAATTTCTCCAAATGCAACATATGAATCTAGGCAGCATTATTTGTAGGATATCATTTTTTACAGGTAACTGGTGTGAAATGTGTCATGTCATTTAATACATGTTTGTTTTTAAACCTGTGTATACTTTAGGTAGGCCTATTGTTACTGACACACGTTTATGTATATAGGCCTATATATTTAGGTCTGTATAGTTGTGATGCGGTTTTGTCTCCCTTCTGTTTCTGCCTTCACTGTCACTCATACTTTCAGGTGTCCATCTGTGATTCATTTTATCAGCTGCATTCTTTGTCACTGCACAACTGCTCCCGACCAAGCTGTTTGTCTGTCTCCCATTTAACCTCACCTGTCTTTTGTTTGAGAATGAACTTTGTTAATGAGTGTTCCTATTTTATTTCGGTCGGCTACTAAATTTCTTTGTTAGTACTATCAGTTGTTTTTTTTAACTTGGACACCTTTTAATTGTAATTAATTAATTAATTAATTTCATTTTATGCTTATACTCCATATAGTGCTTTGTGTTTAGTTTGGTTATTCACACAGTAGCAAGGGGACAGGTAATCTGCCCATAGGCTTATATCGCATCAGTTAGTTTATACCTGTTAAAACTGGCTTAGTAACAGCTGCGATGTTATGTAGTTTTGTTAAAGAGTCACTATTTGAGTCAGGCAGGGTTTTTTTTAGCAGTTAGCCTATTGTGTTCTTTGGGACATTATACAATTCACTTGTATGTAAATATTTGTTTTGTTTCCTGGTATTGTGACGTTGCAATCCCAACATATCCTACCCCTGGCATATTGTGTTATAGGTCATTTTTCTTTACCTTAAACCAGAGATAAGGGTTGCAACACATATACTGCAATGTCTATAATTAAGTGTCACTGCTTATCGCAATGATATAGACTTGAAAATTCAATATTCTAATGTAGGTGTATGAAGCCTATTACTGCTGACTTGTACTTGTATTGTTCCTTAATAGCTTTTTTTTCTTCAGATGCCTAGAAAGAAGAAATGCAGAATAGGGTGTAATCTCAAGGCTGCTGATGCTGCATGCAGCACCTTGTCTGATTTTTCTCTGTCCACTGCTTCCACTGGTGTCAACAGTTTTGCAGTGTTTGATACTCGGCATTGAACATACTTTTCAGGTTGCGTCTTTTTAAAGATGCCTTTTCCACCCCTGTGTAGTTCCTGGATGCGGTAGAGTTCTCTCCGCTTCAGACGGCCACAGGCACTGTCTCGTGTGTCTGTGCTGCGATCACACCGAGGCAACATTTGTAGATGGTTCATGTTCTCACTGCGAGAACATGACCATGGCAATGTTGCGGTCGTGGCTTTCCTTCAACCGAAGGAACGCCACTCCAGCCGTCGAAGAACCCTCCATCCTCCCCACAGCCGTCGTGGCTTGATGATTGGTTCTTGGGTCTGCATGTCGCTCACAGCCACGCCCCCCGGTCCCTTTCTTCCCGGAGGTGCATGATGAGCTGACGACTGCATGGAGAGCACCCTTCTCCACTCGTCAAAAATCCCCTCGCTCATCCGCTCTCACTACCCTCGACGGCGGAGCGGCCCACAGATACACGGCAATTCCCCAGGTGGATAGGGCGGTTGCGATCAACCTATGCCCCGAGAACGCCGCCACCTTGCGGGGTCACCCTGTGCTCCCCTCCAAGGCCTGTAGGACGATGTCGGAAGTGGCCGCTAAAGCCTACAGGCCGCTTCCACCCTGCATGCCATGGCCCTCCTGCAAGTCCACCAGGGCCAAGGCACTCAAAGATCTGAACGAGGGTAGTCCTGATCCTGACGTGCTGCAGGAACTGCGCTCAGCGACCAACCTCGCCCTCAAGGCCACGAAGGCCACATTGCAGTCACTCGGGTAGGTCGATGGCCACACTTGTGTTTCAGGAACGTCATCTGTGGCTGAACTTGTTCGAAATGCGCGAGACGGACAAGACACGCTTCCTTGACGCCCCTGTCTCCCAGTTTGGCCTCTTTGGTGACACCGTCGAGGACTTTGCCCAGCAGTTCTCCGTGGTGAAGAAGCAGACGGAGGCCATCTCACACATCCTGCCCCACCGCAAACCTGCCGCCATGGGCCATGCCCCATCTGCTCGCTGAGGGCGTCCCCCTGCGGCTAACCAACGCGCAGCTATGCCTGAACCCGGGCCCAGCTCTCAGCCCTGGCGTCGAGCGCCCCGCAGAAAGCGCATGCCCCCCGTCTCACGGACCCCCTCGAGGACCCGGAAGGCTCCCAAGTGCTCCTGAGACAATCGATATTGAGGCAAAGACATTCGCTCCGGAGCTGGGCAGACCACTCTGTCCTCTGGTGGAAGGCCGGGAGGAGAATCCTTATTTCTTTTGCCACACCTCCTTGCGACTGCGGTACCCACATTCTCAATAAAAGAGCTATTTCCTTTGTCTCTGGGTCACCTGGCCCGCAAATGCTCTTCTCACGGCACTCTGCCGCCACACCTCAACAGTCCCGGCATGCTGGATGCGGACCCTCCGCCTTCAGCCCCACGACTGTTCCTCATATGGCCAGTTCTGACGAGTCTATCGGATGCCTCCACCGGACCTCCTCCTCAGTCACTAACCTGCCCCCTGCCGGGTGTGCGGAGCAAGGTAAGTGCTTCGAGTCTTTTCTCAGCACCAGAGCCTCGGGACGCACTTTTGCCTCCCGACGCCGTACTACCTGCTCCGCCCCACTGCGAAGCACTGCCGGGTATGTCAAAAACAATTGTCTCGTTAGTGCCCCTAGCACGGAGCTTGGATGCATGGCTTTCACTTCCCAAATCCCTCACACTGGCTGGCCAGGACCATCCGACTCGGTTACGCAATTCAGTTTGCCAGGCGCCCCCCCCCCCCTCCTTCGGGGGCGTCTGCTCTACTGCAGTACTCGGCGAACATGCTAATTCCCTGCGCATGGAAATCATGACCCTCTTACTCCTTGGGCCTGTCCTTCTAACTGAAATGAAGAAGGATTTCTACAGCTCTTCATCATACCCAAGAAAGGCGGCGGTTTACGACCGATCTTGGACTTGCGAGTTTTTAACCGGGCTTTGCGCAAACTCCCGTTCAAAATGCTCACGCAAAAACACATTTTAACTTGCGTTCGGCATCTAGATTGGTTCGCAGTGGTAGACCTGAAGGACGCGTACTTCCACGTCTCAATATTGCCTCAACATCGACCCTTTCTACGGTTTGCGTTCGACGGCCAGGCGTATCAGTACATGGTCCTCCCCTTTAGCATGTCCCTGTATCTTCACGTCTTTACGAAGGTCGCAGAGGCAGCCCTTGCTCCCCTCGGGGGAGACGCACTGGCACACAGCCGGCCCACGGGGCTGCACAAGTACACATTTCCCCCAGTGAGCCTTCTTGCACAGGTGCTGTGCAAGGTCAGGGAGGATGAGGAACAAGTCACTCTAGTGGCTCCCTATTGGCTCACCCGGGCTTGGTTCTCGGACCTCGTACTCCTCGCGATTTGCCCCTACCTGGCAAATTCCCCTGAGGAAAGACCTTCTGTCTGCCAACTTCTCATTGGCCTTTTTTCATAGATCAGAGGTATATTCGGCACTCAAGAGAGACCCCTAGTGTCGCTTCTTCAACACAATGTCTCGTTCCCTCCATCAGGGAACGGAGGTTACATCTGTAACCTAGACGTTATGTTGCAACATAAATTATATACAACAAATGAGCAATACAGACAATCAAAGTTGTCACTAAGTAAACTAAGGTATACAGCAAATGTAGACTTGCAAAATTACACAACATTGTACAATAAGAAAAAATATAACAATGATTTGATTTTTAAAATGACAGCTAAGCAGTCCAGCCAAGAGAAGTACAGAACTGATTAGGAGTTTAATTTAAGTCAAACAATACATTCAAGCAAAGTACAGAACCCATGATGATTTTCAAACCAAAGCTAAGCAATACAGTCAAGTATAGAACCAATGATGATTTTCAAACCAAAGTCAATACAGCCAAAAGAAATACAAATGTGATAAAAACTTTGAAGCACTGTAAAAACACAAAGCATGCAAAAATATGTTGATAAGAAAAATCTAATATATTCCATGGATTTTGTCATAAAATCATTTAGAAAAAATGTTAAAACAGGCCCTCAATTTGTTTGCTCAGTTTATCATCATCAGCTTTTTCGAAAGCAATTAATTGAATGTAAAAATGATCGCTACACAACCAGTCCAATTAATGCTGCTCTGGCTAAACAGTGCATTACAGATACACATTTACATACTTGTAATGAAGAATGTGGCGATAATTGCACTCAACATATTCAGTTGTCTAAGCTGTGGATATGTCACACATGTCACCGTAAAATTTGTGCTGGTAAAATGCCTCAAGAATGTGTTTGCATTTTGCATTTAGAGGCAATTTGCATTTAGAGGCAATTCCTCCAGAACTAAAGTGCTTAAATTCACTTGAGCAACACTTAATTGCCAAACACATTCCATTTATGAAACTGTTGGCATTACCAAAGGGTGGACAAAATGGCTGTCATGGACCTGTCGTGTGTGTTCCATCTTATGTCAATCAAGTAGCAAACATGCTTCCATGAAATGATGAAAATGATTTAATGCTACAAATGAAACTAAAATGCAAGTGTTAGGAATGTTTTGGATCTAGCACGATCCCCAATTCCCCGGTCCCGTCTTTCTATCTCTGTGCCCAGTGAGGTGCAGTCATGAGTCTGAGTCTCTGTAGACTTCGCGAAGGAAGTAGAAAGAACAACAACACACAGAAGGTTTGTATTCAATCTACTTAAATGTTTATTACAGCAAGCATGATATTTATATTCTTCATGAGACAATGAACAGCCAATAGTGAAGCGACAGCAAGGCTCATGGGCAAGGGGGAGAAATTGGGTATTCTGGAGTAATACAGGAACAGGGCCATATACAGGTGCCCCAGATGTTATGCCATGTGACTGACCCTGTTCACCTCACGAGGACAAGTGTGACTTATTCACCTTACAGAAATAAGCATGCAATGATATAGACATCATAAAGAGGAAGAGACCAAAACGGTCGGCAATTTGCAGAATATATTGAGTAATACCATACACACACACCCAAGGCGTGCAACTGACATCTGGGGTCAACTGGATACACATACAGAGAAGGCCAGAGACACACACACATATGCAGAGCAGAACAGCATGTACATTTCATGTTTCTCACAATGCCTCCTTTGATCATAAAATGATCACAATCAGGGTTCTGCTCTAAACACCTGTCTCTGCTTCATCTCTCCGCAAGTTCTGGTAGGACCCGGATGTTGGAGATAACATAGGTTGGTAGATGGGATCAGGTGGACGAATCACGGTGCTGATGGAGCTGGAAATCATTCGTCTAACTAGGGTCATTACACAGGGCCAAAAGCAAGCAAGTAGCGCAAATATCACAAAGATAATGATTACAATTAATACGCATGCTCAAGTTTATACATTATGGTCCAAAACCATGATAAGAAAGCATACTCCCCATTGACACGTTCTTGTGATCTTTTTACTATGTTTGAGATATTCTTTAACCCTTCTTCTATGATACCACCTCCACCATCCATTGCTGGGATGTATGTACAACATGCTTCACCTACCATAACACATACTTCTGCTTGGGCTGCCGTGAGCTGATCCAGAACCATTCGGTTCTGCATAGTCATCAGACGCAGTCCACTAAGCTCTTCCTTTATACCTCCTAATACCCATTCTGTTACATTCATAAAAGATACTAAATCAAACCTATTCATTTAAACCTGATTCATAATATTTACTACGCCAATGGGGCAAAAAATTATTGAAAAAACTTGTCCACTCTGTTCCAGATCCTTTGGTCCTCTGGAGTGTAGTTCGGCTGGGTCAGGGTGGATGATGGTGACCTCTTCATTCGACTGAGTTTGGTAGTGCTTCCTGATGATCATTACTGATCCAGAGCTGTTGACCAAAGTGCATCATCCTTTACAGTTGCTTGGTAAAGAGGCGTACAATTTATGTCCGCAGATCCACTGTACCCCCTTCATGCACCTGGTTCCATCAGCTGTGGGTGTCAGTGGGTGCGCACCATTGAGGCAGATATCTGAGCAGAGTTCTCGAGCTGCCCGTGAGGCCCTCATCCATGTATATGCCTGCTGTCGATGCGGCTGATGATCTGGCAATACATTCGCGCAGGTCTTCCTGGTATATGATGATATGCTGTTTTTGAGATAAAACTGTGAGAGGGTAGGTTGATCATCCACTAGAAAGAGCCCATCGGGGTACCCATCACATTTCCTCAAGCACCATTGGCAGCAGATTGACCGGTTTCCCCAGGGCATACTTTGATAGGTAAACTTACAGTGTTTAATGGGGATGCTGCACCGTGATGCGTGTATCCACTGGGGCGGCAAGTCGGTCAGTACTGCGGTTCTGGTTACTGTGATGACCGTTGTCGGACCCTGATACCTGGGCTCCCCAGTCTTGGATGGTTTCAACCTGAGAACGAGGACCTGCTGGTTTGGGACAAAGGGGTGAGTAGGCTTTTGCTTTGGTAAAGGGAGAGAGAGACGATACCATTAATATCATTCAATGTTTATATCAGGGAATCCATGTATTCCTCGATCACCACCTCCGTGTCACCTGTGGAGAGAAAGCCAGTGCGGCCTTTGACCCCCGGGGTCAGGTAACGGGCCTACCCATTAGTATTTGAAATGGTGATAATTTAGTTATGTTCGATGGTGTCATCCTGAGTTCTGTGAGAACAGCAGGAAGCATGTCTACCCAGTTCCTACCTGTCTCCGTACATGCTTTGTTCAACCGTTCTTTTAGCGTACGGTTTGTGCGTTCTACCACTCTCGACGACTGCGGGTGGTATGGGATGTGAAAATGCCAATTAATACTGAGGTCCTTTGCCAGGAGTTGCATCACTTTTGACACGAATGGGGTACCGCTGTCACTCTCTATTAACTGTTGGTATTCCAAAATGAGGAATAATTTCCTTCGCCAGTACCTTTACTACTGTTTTGGCATTTTATCTTGTGCACGGAAATGCTTCAGAGAATCTATCTACTATTACAAGGAGCAGTTTTAGGTTCTTACACGCATATGAGTAAAATCAATTTGGAGATGTTGAAAAGGTGCCTCAGGATGTGGTAAGTTCTGATGTGATACTTGCTTATGTGGGTGGTTTCGTGCACACGTCAGACATGAGTCTAGGATCAAATTTATGGTTGCTCTGACTGCGTGAATACAGTATTCTTGATTTATGGCGTCTATTACTTTCTGCTTTGACACATGTGAGGGCCCATGGTAATGCCTATAGAGTGTTACTACTGCTGTTTTTGGCAAGGCCAGCCAGCCCTGCTGGTCTCTAAGAAGTCCATCTAGGCTGCTTTTAACCCCCTGACTTTCCCAATGGGCGATGTCTGTATCTGTAGGATTTGCCTGTAGTATTTTAATGTCTAAGTTTTGGATCAACGCGCTAGTCATCAGGTGCGCCCCACCCTCCTCTGTTCCATGTGGGCTATTTATTACTTCTTTCGCTGCCCATTTAGCTACTTCATCTGCTAACCTGTTTCCCTGAGCCTCCTTTGTCTGCCCTGGAGCGTGACCCGCTACTTTGATCACAGCTAATTTCGTTGGTAGCTGTGCTGCTTTTAGCAACTCGGAAACCACATTTTGGTGTGAAATTGGCTTACCCTCTGCAGTCTCAAAGTTTCTTGCTTCCCACAATTTTGCAAAATCAGGTACTACCCCAAATGCGAGACGGTGTAAATGTTGATAATTTTTCCCTTTGCCAATTGACACGCCCTTATTAGTGAAAACAGTTCCGCCGCCTGTGCCGATTTGTACGGTAATGCATATGCCTTGATTATTGTACCTGGTAGTTGGGTTACTGAATAGCCGCACCAATATACTGAGTCATTCGGTTTTGAACATGATCCGTCTATGTACCAACAATCCCACTCCTCCAGAGCGGACGTAGAAACGTCTGGTCTGCAAGAGGTTTGGTCTGCGATCTGTGTTATACAGTCATGTTCGTCGTCAAATGCCCCTTTTGTTAGCATTTTGTGCAAACATAGTGTAGGGCCATGCGTTGCAGATGAGGAAGTAATAGTTAAATAAGCTGCTGCTAGAAGGATGGCCTCGTACCCGCTCTTTGTTGTGCCATCATGTGTTGTGTGGTGAGGTTTTGCAGAATCACTCTTACCTGGTGGGGGGTGTGGACATAAGGGGGTGTGATAATACTATTCGCTCTGCGTCCTGAACCATTAACGCTGTGGCAGCCACTGCATGCAGGTAGGCCTCTAGCTACTGTATCGAGTGTTTTGGACAAGTAGGCAACAGGCCTGTATGGGCCCCCATGGGCCTGTGCGAGGATCGTGGCCGTGGTGCCCCAGCTTTCGTGCACGTATAAATGGAAAGGCTTGGTGTAGTGTGTTCGACCCAGGGCTGGTGCCTGAGTCAGTGCTTTCTTGAGGCTTTGGAATGCGATATTCAATTCACTGGTCCATTTAATGTGTTCTGGAGCTGAATCGGTGGTCGTGGACCTGAGTGGGCGATCGTATAAAGAACAGTTTGGTACCCATGACCTGCAATAGTTCACTAGACCCAGGAAGCTTTGCATCTGAGTCTTGGTTTTGGGATGTTGAAAAGTCAATATGAGTTTCACTCTGTCAAGAGATAGTGAAACTGTTCCTGCAGTCAACACGTGACCTAAGTACTTCACTTTGGGTTTTACCCATTGCAGTTTGTCCTTAGAGGCTTTGAAGCCAGCATTTGCCAGTACATTACAGACGATGGTTGATGCGATTTCACAGTTTTCAGAGGAGTCCCCAGTCACCATTATGTCGTCTGCGTACTGTAGCAGGCAGGTCTGTGGCGGCAGCTTCGTGTCTTTTAACGTTGTGTGCACTACAGAGGAGAATACCGCGGGCGAGTCTCAAAAACCCTGTGGGAGCCTGGTCCACGTGAACTGTGTTTCCTCGTATGTGAATGCGAACAGTGGCTGTGTCACAGGAGAGACAGGAACACTGAAAAAAGCAGAGCATAGGTCAATAACAGTATAGTAGTTATGATGTACAGGTATTGAAGCCAGTACCGTTTGTACATCCGGCACCAGGGGAGATAATGGTATCACCAAATTATTCACTTTTCTTAAATCTTGGGTCATTCGCCAGGTACCATTGACCTTCCTTACTGGGTTGATTGGTGTGTCGTAAGGAGAATGTGTGGGAATGACAATACCTTGGTTCAATAGTTGTGTAATAATGGGTCTGATGCCATCAGATTTTTCAGCCGATAGGGGGTACTGTTTGCAATACACCAGTTCATTTGTCTTGAACAATGCGTGATATGGAGCCACTGAATGTGCTATGCCTGCCTCGTCCTTACTGGTAACCCATAACACTTGGTTGACACTGGTAAGGGCGGGGTCAGGTTCCTGTTTCTGTGTGAATACAGGCTGTTCATCAAAATCATGTCCAGTGAGGGTGGTTTGCTCCATCATTGCATGGGGAAATATGAAAGTTACATCATTACCAGAAAATAATATTTGTGCATTAAGTCTGTGCAGCAGGTCACGCCCAAGCAGGCAGAAAGGTGAATTATCCACTAATACAAAAGAATGAGTGAGATACAACTCGGGGTCATGTGGAGAGGTGATTAGTAAAGGATGTGTAATTTGACAAGTTACAGGGGTGCCAGTAACTCCCACGGAACGCATAGTTTTCCCTGTTGGTCCATTGTACATCTGTGCAGATATTGTGCTTTTGTCGGCCCCTGTGTCAATTAGAAAGGTTATTCGTTCATTATTAACTGTAAGAGCAATCATTGGTTTATCTGTTGGGCGATATGTGGACAATACCTGCACAGAACAATGGTCGTCCCGTGGGCACTCCTATTGGGATTGTGCATGACCCTGATTTGGTGGCCAGGACATTGGATAGTTCGGGGTCCCCCGCTGGGGAACCCAAGTTTGCACTGCATTGGGTTGTTTTTGTTGCTGTCTAGGTTCTACCGGCTGCTGTTGCCAACGTCGCTGCGAAGCGTTGGCAATTTGTTGGTCATGTTTTTTCTTTCTACATTCAAGGGCCTTATGTCCTAATGCACGGCAATAATAGCACTCGATTTGTACCTGCCCGCGGCCCTGCGGTGTTCTATACGTGATCGGTCCTCTGTGTGGTGCTCTGTGCCCATAACATGTAGTGCTGCTGACTTGGGTGATGGAAACGCGCCAGCGGTGCTTAATTCACGCACTCGTACTGCAAACTGGCGGTGGTCCATATCACCCAACCCGGTTGTGTTAATGCGAAGTATGGAAGTGCATGCCGGAATCATGTTGTTCAAACAGGTGTTATTATACAATGATTTAGTTAACCCATCTGCAGGTAGCCCTGATTTATGGACCCATGCCTCGTGGAACCGAGCCACAAAGGTGCATGGGTTTTGTCCTGCTTGGTGTTTGCCGCATGACTAATATCCTGTTTGGATTTCACTATACCTTGCAGGTAGAGACGCAATCCCTGGAAGAATGTTCGGTGTGCACCGGGTTTGGCCCAATGCCAGTCTCTTTTCGCTTCAATGGTGCGCATTTTATATTCTGAAACGGCCTTTTTGATGGCGTCACCCAGAGTAGGAGGATCTGGCAGTTTCGGTCGATCATTGTCTCGGCTTAATTCACGTATGTTAGCTATCAACACTTCTTCTGTAATATCCTCTGGCAACATTTGTGTTAAAATGTGCCTATAATCTGCACCAGTAAATTGTTGATATTCTGTCATGCCTTGTATCACGGTTACAAAATGCGCTGGGTCTTCTAATGGTTTAGGGAGAGCTTTGACGACTGTTTGGACCTCTGCCAGGGTTAATGTAGTGACTTTGATGTCATCGCCTGTAAGAATGAACGGGCATGCAGTTCTACCTTCTAGATTGTCTATTTTTGTTGTTTTTGACCCTTCGGATGCACAAACATTGTATGGCGGCGGGGCAGAAGGCGCCACCTGCACCGCGGCCATTGGCTGCTTGTCTTGTCCGTCATAATTTGATACTAAAGTGGCTAATTTGGCAGTCGCCTTTTCGGGTCCCTCATCCCACAAAGGTTTCATTTTCCTCCATACATCATATGATTCTTTCATATATTTATAATCCCACTGTGGATCTCCCCAACCACCTTTAATCATACTTTTTGCCTCCCTCATAAAATTGTCTGAAAAAGGACCCATCCCTGGGGTATTGGTCGAGCTGTGTTTTCCCCTCTGACCATCCAGCCAGATTGCTAACGTACGGTTCGGTATTATACCCTTGATTATTCCTGAACATGAAAGCCTTTGGTGATTCCCCTGGAAGGGGTCTACTTAATTTGTCCCCCATTCTTGTTTATTTTGTTTAGAACCCTTTTTGTTTATTTTATCAATACTTTCTTTAAACACACAGTTGTAAAAACTGATACCTCTGAAAGTTATTATTTTTGTACCAGGGAAATTTCTTCACAGGACAGCTTTCATTCCCAACATTCATTCAATACATGAAAGACACTTGTTCTTTATTAGACAACACAAACTTTTCACACTTGTCCCTGTATTTACAGGGCTCATGTAACATTCACTCTCAAATGTAATCACACTTACAGGCACATACTCTTCACAAAAAATGCCAAACAATGGGAGACACATAACAAACAACATATAATTCTCCAAACACGCAGCTCTAATGCCTGCTGGACTGGGCCCATAAGAGTACGGTTTGTTATATATGTATTATATTTTCTATATGTATTGTATATCTCTTTTCAATAAAAAGATAAAATGACGATTTATATTCAATTGACGTGCACTTGGTCAAAATCGGAATGATCAGTTTCCTTTCAGCTTCCCTTAAAGGGAGTCCACCAAATGCACACACTATACGGTTCAGAGATACCCCAACAAACAGGCCAACATAAAGTCGTCAAAAGTTTGACCTTACCTTGTTTGTGAGGTATTCCGGACGAGCCCCCAAACTGTTAGGAATGTTTTGGATCTAGCACAATTCCCCAATTCCCCGGTCCCGTCTTTCTATCTCTGTGCCCAGTGAGGTGCAGTCATGAGTCTGAGTCTCTGTAGACTTTGCGAAGGAAGTAGAAAGATCAACAACACACAGAAGGTTTGTATTCAATCTACTTAAATGTTTATTACAGTAAGCATGATATTTATATTCTTCATGAGACAATGAACAGCCAATAGTGAAGTGACAGCAAGGGGGAGAAATTGGGTAGTCTGGAGTAATACAGGAACAGGGCCATATACAGATGCCCCAGACGTTATGCCATGTGACTGACCCTGTTCACCTCAAGAGGACAAGTGTGACTTATTCACCTTACAGAAATAAGCATGCTGCAAAGAACATCATAAAGAGGAAGAGACCAAAACGGTCGGCAATTTGCAGAATATATTGAGTAATACCATACGCACACACCCAAAGCGTGCAACTGACATCTGGGGTCAACTGGATACACATATAGAGAAGGCCAGAGACACACACAAATATGCAGAGCAGAACAGCATGTACATTTCATGTTTCTCACAGCAAGTTAACATACAAAGGACATTATGAATATAAACATGTTCATACAAATCATGTCTACAATGCATTGGAATACTTAAAGTTAAATAACAAATGGTATGATGACATTAGCATTAACAATGAATGGGTAAACCCTTTGGAGAAAGTGACCAATGTGCAAATCAATGAAAATCAACAGAATATTATTAGTAACTCTTTCAATAATTCAGACAGACATGATCATACACCTATGGAAAAATTTTATATCAATGATTATACAAATTCTCAATTAGACTTAACTGTTGCAGGTGTCGATAAGAACAGTGAATTCTGTGATAACATTGTGCCAATACAAATGTCTACTGAACCAACGCATACAACAAGCCTTGCTGATGAAAGAACTGACAAGAAAACAGACAGTGATTCTGAAAACAGTCAACCTGACAAGAGGTCCTCGCTGCAGCCTGTAGCACGATGACGTAGCTGGATGGTCCATTACGTACTGGACCCTGTTACACGCATGCGCGGTGGTGTGTTTTGGTGACGTCATATATGCATGCGCACTACTAGAGAGTTGGTGAACAATCGTGGAACAATCGGATGTGCTTTGATCTTCTAAGAAAAATTATGTAATAATTAACAACATTGATTGTATATCGGTAGGTATTTCATCTTTGGAATCTTTATTTACTGTTTTGTTGTTTCAACATGTATAGTCGTGTGTAGTGTTATGCATCCGAAGCGAAACGTGTTTAGCTGATATGACTTTTAAGATAATCACAGCGATTCTCATTTTAATCTTTTACTTCAGAACATAATACCATATGGACAGACTGCAGGGCTAATCTAAAATTAACATGATTCTGCTCGGCTAATGATTACTTATTTGTTATTGCATTGTTCTAGATGAATGTCTTTAAAAAAGGGCAGTTGCCCTGTAATTTCAAGGTGCACACGGTGCTGTAACCTGTATCACTGTCCTTTTTGTGAGACGTACAAAACCACATCACAACTGTCCATTGATAGCCATGTAGAGAATCATCTCAAACTGGCAGTACATCATGATGGTGAGTATAATTTCACCTCTACTAATATTATTTTGCTTTATAAAATTTTATCAGAGTAATGCATGTGTGTTACTTTTCCCCACAGATTTTGTGATTGTTAAGTGCAATTTACACTGTAGAGAAAATGCACATTTTCACTGCTGTTACTGTCCTGCTACAGTAATTAATTACAGTTAATTACTCATCTTCAAAAATGTAAACAAAAGTTGGCTATTCCTGGCCAGGAAGCTCAGTCTCCACTCCTGCATAGACCAGCAACCACTGCTCCACTTCCTACTATTTCTGCACAGACTTCTCATGTCATTACACAGGCTGACATGCCCCATGGCTATCCGAACATCTTCATCTCCAGTTACATCAGTGTTTTGGTCTCCACCAATGACACAGTCTTGGACAAGTCCCTTATGTCAACCTTTGCAACCTGGGACAACTTGCCCTCTTTCTGAAGCTCCATTTTCTCTTTCTGCATCCACCCAAGTATTTCCATCTCCAACTATTTCCTCTGTCCATGTTCCACCAGTGCAACCAACAGTAAATCATCCTCAATCAAAGAAGAACAGAATCAGATGTGATCATTGTGATATGGAATTGAATAAAAATAACTTGCGTGTTCACATTAGAAGAAAGCACACCACAGTTAAAGAGGCCATCACATTAGAACGACATTTACCTTGCCAGTGCATTGACAGTAAGCATGGAATTTATGCAGTGGCAAAATCTTTCAGTGCATCATCAATTCCCATCCATGTTCAAAAAAGTATTTGGGGTGTAAACGACAAAGTTATGTGTGAGCTAGACCAATGTAATGCAAGTGCTGAATTTGCTCAAACTCGTGGCCTGAAACCATTTGAGTGCTGCCATCTCATGTCTTTAGCTTTCTGTCCCAAAGATGATGGCAATTCTGTTAATCTCAAAGAGGAAACCCCAACAAAGATGGTGAAAGAAAAATGGTTTGGAGAAAGTAGGAAAGATGCATGCATTGAAAGGCAGTGTATGGCAAACAAAGAAGATGTGCCACTTTCTGTAGCGATCACATTTGCTGGGCCCTCAACAAAAAAATATATATCAGTGTATGAGCTCAAAATGTCTTATTACTGCAGACTTGGAAGAGTGACTGTTGTATATGACAGTAAGATCACATGGGCTTGTCCATGTAATAAAACAAAACAAGCATGTATTCACAAAGCAATAGCTAAATGGCATTTATTTCAAAGTCAGAGAGCTCTATTCGAGAAGGTGAAGACAACCGAAAGGATTGATTCCATGCAGAAACCTCTGAGAGTCTGAGAGTGTGGATGACTGTAGTGACCGTCAGTACCCACCTAATGATGATGGAATAGACAGGATGGTGCACTATATGATGAAAAATAAATCTCTACCTGTCGACCTTCCTCAAAATTTGGTTAGAGGTCTACAACATGGTAGTGAATTTAGACACCAACAGTCCCTAAATGATAGTGAGAGACTCTCATGTGATATTACACAAATAGACCCAGTACACTGTAAGTAATGTCACTTCATGTAGTATAGCTGGGTCATAATATTTTGTCTCTTTTCAGACCCCGGCCGGGGTTCAGTGGTGGACTTAACAGCCCTATGAAATGTGCAGCCAAACAGGGCATGCTGGATGCATCCACAAAGCAGTGACCAAATGAAGATGATATGTTGAATTATTTAGCATTTTTATGCAAAGTGTATAATCATACTTACAATTGTTTTTGTTTTTCGAGATAAAAATGCTTTAAATGAAAAGGAATCACAAAAACAATTTTTGGCTCAAGTGGGAGCAACAATTCTGGACAGATCAGATTTTATTACCTTGGGCCATCCAAATGATGTTGAAGGGACTGTGAGTATTATCACATGCACGATCATGCTTTTGTTTTGTGATGAGCGAATTTTAATTTTGGTTTCTCTCAAATTATTACAGATTTTGAATGCCTGCCTTTCAGTTGTCAGAGATATTGCTGACTTAAAGGTAATATTTTTCCTGTTTTCTGTGTGGAACCTTTTTTTTTTTTTTTTTGGAGTGAGAAAGTGGTGTTTAAAAATGTTTGTTGTCTGTATTAGGACCATATAGCAAGATGTGACTTCATCTTACTGCCTTCCTGGGCTACAAACCATTGGATGATATGTGTAAGTCTTTTATGTTTAAATGATCAGTTCTCCTTAATGCAAGTAACACTGAGATATTTTGACATAACTAACAATTGTATCATCAAGAATCACTTAATAGAACCAGTTTTACAGATCATGAAACCAAAAAGCAGAGAGATGTATTTGCTTGATTCACTGTACGGCACTGACTTCAGCGCTTGTCGTTTCATTGGTCCCTACAGGTTTTTCCAGAAAAATATTAAGAGTTCCATATTAGTTCAGGATTATGGTAGTTCTGTTTTTGTGCCATACATCCTTTTGCATGCATTTTCTTTTTTGTTTTATGGCTAATTTTTCATTGATGCTTAAACTATTTAAATCTACCTAATCCTTGGAATTATATTTTATAGTAGATAAAATTGTTTAAACAATGATAAATGAGCCAAAAATTTGTTTGGGGTTGTTCCACCCCAGTTTGTTTGTTTATTAGCATGTTATTATTATTTTTAGTCCATTTTTGTTTTAATTGTTGTTGTGGTTTAAATGCTTTGCAGAATACTTGCACAGCAACTGCATCCTGGGCCGTGGAAAGAGTATGGACGCGATGATCTCAACGTAAGCAGTTTTCTTGTTGCCATCACTAAATTCTATTTTAGATATTCAACCACATTGTTTGTTTTTTAATAATTATAACGTTTATTTCAATTTAACTCAACAGGCTCCAAGGCAGAATTGTTCAAATAACTGTGGAGTGTGTGTGTTGATGGTAGGAAGAATTGTTTGATAACAATAATAAATGTTTTTTTATAGCTTTGTCAGATTGCTGTCTGTCATTGTTAATTTATTTATAAATGAGTAACAGGAATTAAGAAAACTCATGAGACCAGACATTGCTAAAAAGATTTTGAAACTAATCAGAGCAAGTTTAAGTAATGACCAAACATTTGAGTCCACAGAGGAACTCTTTGAATGCATCTGCATTTCTCAATTGCTTTTTGAAATAGCGAATTCAAAACTAACCAATAAAACAAATGTGGTATTAAAAAGAAAACCTGGTGACATTTGGATTAACCAATACAACAAAGACCTGTTACGAGCTTGGAATACATGGATATTCAGTACATTGTGGATGCATATTCTTGTGTTGTGTATATTATATATTATATTTCCAAAGCAGAGAGAGAAATGGGCCTGTTACTAGATAAAGCATTTGGCAGTGTTTACTTTCATAATAGAGAAGTGTCCGCACAAGAGGTAGTATATAGACTGACTGGAATGCATTTAAAGGAATGATCAAGCAAAGTAAAATTCATACCAATGGTAGAACACCCTATGCGCATGAGCTTACCCCTGAGTGTACTGTGAGGAAGGAAAAATGATGACAACAGTGAACAAGACACTATGTGGATGACAAGTGTCACAGACAGGTATAAACATAGACCACAATCTCCACTATTCTAAAACATCTGTCTTGCCACATTTTGCTCAGAATATCGTGTTCTCTGTCAAAGTGAAGTTCCAAGTAATCCAAAAGAAAGTCAATCTATCGTTCAACTTCAGGAATACTATGGCTACATTAAAAAGAGACACATGGAACCAGCTGTTATTAGATATGCAAGACCCACAAAAGTTCCAGAAAAATACCATCACAGCCAGTTGCAACTGTTTTTGCCTCACTATAAAGACTGTCAGTTGAAACCTCATCCTTTTGTGTCATATGATTTACAATCTTTACAATGTTGGAAATGCACATGACTTCAGTGATGGTCTAGACACCGTTAAAGACATTGTTGGCAACAACAGATCCTTATATGAAAAGAATTCTGACAAAATAGACCATGCTCAACTTGTTATGGAACAACAGGATGATTTGGATGAAGCTTGAGCACAGATTTGTCCCCAATCTGAAATGGATCATCTTCAATGTTTACAATAACAGGAGATCATTGACCATGAAAAGGATTTCTGAAATTTGCTGTAAAATATTCCAGATCTGACAGAAACTTTGCCTTCAACTGGTTACTTAGAAATCAGAAAAACATTAATGACTAAAGATGCAGCTTGGAAAATAATAAGAACCTTAAATGATGAACAAGCGCTTATATTTTACAAATTATGTCAGTGGAGTTTAGAAACAGTATGGGGACAAAATCCACAACAGATAAAACTTTTTGTCACAGGTGGAGTAGGCACCGGAAAAAGCCATTTGATTAACATTGAGTTGTCTCAAATTTTAGCGCAGCTATGTTCAAACCCTGACGACAGTACAGTACTTTTAACTGATCCAACTGGAGTTGCTGCGTATAACCGTAATAGCGTAATAAGGGGCCAGTGGTGGTTAAGGCTCTGGGTTACTGACCGAAAGGTCGGGGGTTCAAGCCCCAGTACCGTCAAGATAACACTGTTGGGCCCTTGACCCTACCTGCTCCAGGGGCGCTGTTTCATAGCTGACCCTGCGCTCTGACCCCAGCTTAGTTGGGATATGTGAAAAAAACAACTCCATTTTACACCAGCACTGTAGAGAGCATCCTGACTGGCTGCATCACCGCCTGGTACGGCAATAGCACTGCCCACAACTGCAAAGAGTGGTGCGAACTGCCAGAAACATCATCGGAGGTGAGCTTCCCTCCCTCAAGGACATATATAACAGGCGGTGTGTGAAAAAAGCTCGGAGGATCATCAGAGACTCCAGCCACTCGAGTCATGGTCTGTTCTCACTGCTTCCATCAGGCAGGCGGTATCGCAGCATCAGGACCCGCACCAGCCGACTACATGACAGCTTCTTCCCCCAAGCAATAAGACTTTTGAACACATGATCTCTCACGATCAACAATCAGCACTGCACTTTATTAATCATCATCTTATATCACACACTGGACTGTCAAATATATTCTCCCCAATTCAACTAGTGTATATATATTTTTATATAGCCTTATCTAGTGTATGTGTATTTTATATTGTGTGTATTGTTTACTGTACATTGTATATTAGTACTATGATGTGTAATTATGTGTACATTTGTTATGTAAATTGTGTTGTGTAAATATGTTGTTTATTGTAAATTGGTATATGTCTCGTCACTGTCATGACTGCAATGTTGCTCAGCACACAAGACTTTCACCTACTGTTGCACTCGTGTACACAGTAGTGTGACAATAAAGTTATTTGATTTGATTTGATTTGAACATTAATGCTGCTACCATTCACAATAGAAAATTTGAATGCATTGCACATTTATGCTACTAACAAACAGGTTTCCGATTACAACTCCATAATGTTAAATTCATTTTGCACAGATGCAGTAACCATTGAAGCGCAATACTTTGAGCGTAATCCAGAAATGGGACGTATTAACAGAAATAATGGACACCACTCCAAATTTTTTAATACTTGTCTGAAACTGAGTGTCAGATTGGGCAAACAAGTACAAATCATGCTCACAAAAAACATTGACGTTTCAGATGGACTTTTGGGCCAGTTGTTGAAATTATGTTTGGTACTGACAAATATTTCCCCTCTGTAATACATGTTGAATTTGATGACAACAAAATCGAACTGCAGAGAGCTAAAATAAGTACACCAACCAATGTGAAACAAAACATCACAATCATTAAACCTGAAGAAGAGAAAGAGTCCAACAATGGTGGATTATGCCATCAGTACCCATTACAATTAGCATGGGCTTGTACTGTTCACAAATTTCAAGGTTTAACAGTCAACAATGCAGTAGTGAACTTGAAAAAGATACTTTCATCTCTAAAGACCCACCTTCAACTTCCACATTGTTCACTATAGCTTTTCATAACATTCAAAGTCTCAATGCACATTTTAATGATATGCAAGCAAACAGCAGTATACTGAAGGCACAGTGCATCTGTTTAGATGAAACATGGCTACAACCAAACAGTCCAACTCACTCGTTACCTAAATTCACCTTCTACAACAACAGTCGTTTCAGTTGTTACAGTCCTATGAACAGTATCACCAGTAATTTTAAACATCAGTCAAACGGTGGAGTGGGAACATATTGTCAGACAGATCAAAACATTGAGGTAACATCACCATGTAATACAAACCTAGAATCATTAGTCTTCCACATTCCACAATTTCAACTACTTGCTACAGTTGTGTACAGGCTGCAAACAAACCAAATTGATATTTTCAAAGACCATTTATTACACCTTATTGATTAAACGAATACTTATCCAAGAGCAAAAATGATCATGGGGGACTTCACCGATAATCTTCTCACACTATACAAACACTATTTGAAAAATGTAATTACATTCAATTAGTTAACTTTCCAACCACTGATGCAAACACTATAATCAGGGCCGGCGATTGCTATAGACGAACTAGGCGGTTGCCTAGGGCGACAAATGTGTTGAGGGTGCGGGCGCCCTCTAGGGTCGCCGTTACGTTACAAACGGGGGGCGCAAAACTCAATCTCGCCTAGGGCAACCAAAGGGCTAGAGCCGGCCCTGACTATAATAGATCATGTATACACAAAAGATGTAAAATTCCACATATCACTCAAATTGTTGTCAACCTATTACAGTCACCATAATGCTATTCTTATCCATTTGAAGTAACCTACATATTATCTGCAAAACAATGCATTTTGAGCCAAAAATATAACCCACGCACACTAAGCTGGACACATTTACTAACATATATTAAGACCATTCTAAAGCAGCTGAAAGATATATTATATACTGTTAAGACAGTTGTTTAGAATTCCTTTTCATATTTTGTCAGTATAAACATTTCAGTATTCTTCTGTAATTTTATCTACCCTCGCCCTTCTGGACACACACACACACACACACACACACACACACTTTGTTTCAAAAACTCACACCCAAACACTTACATAGAGAAACAACTGTTTGCAATCCTTTTCCATAAACATCAACCCTCTGATTTATAATACACTATATCCAACCATCCATTGCCATTCGTCACAGCTCCCAGAAACTCATCAGGTAAGCTTGTTACATATTACATGTGTAGTAACGCAACAAAAGCAAAAACTAAAGGGTTGTCAACATAACATGCCAAATTATCACTACCTGAGTGTGCATTGTACACTGACAATGGGCATGGTTCGGACATGGTAAAGACATGTTTCAGCACACCTCACCCTCCTAACTACTCTTTTTTTCTCACTCTCAGCCATACCAAGACATTGTGGATCTGAGCAGTGAAATCTGATGCCACAGGTAAGAAAAGAGAAGACAGTTACGAGACACGGACGCTTCATTCAAACACTTTCATTCAATGCCAGTATTTGTTAGATAAGCTGCATTATACGAGTAAGTAAACAAAGCAAAATACGTGTGATTTCAGATTTAATAGCTGTTTAACTAAGATATGGTTATACTTTATTCGAGTTACTTTGTTGGCAGCTAAACAATGTACCGTCACCATTATATGCTACTTACAGTTACCTCGTCAACACGAGCAGTTGGGCGAGTTGTCGATTTGATTTAGCTTTGATTAGAAATAATGTTATTTGAATCAGTTATTTAAAATTTTTACCAGGAAGTAATTTTATTTAAGTGCCATGTTTTAGGTGAGGGAACACCACGAGTAAAAATTGAAAACATGAACACCGTGAGCCTAGAATAGCAATATATGTTAAATTAGCTTTTACCATGGCTATGGCAATACTACTTATTCAAAGGCCATATAACTTGTATTCCATTAACAAATTTGTAACATGTAATCAAAATTATTTTTGTGATGAGTTAGTATTATGACGACTAAACAAATATTCCGCTTTTTCTCCTACCAATTCATAATTACAAGATACAAGGGGGGATGGACTCTGGGTTGCTCTGTATGTGTTGAGCAATTTCGTAATATTATTTTGTTTTTCAAGTTACAGGAGGCTGGAAAAGTATAAAAATACTTTTCTTGGTTTTGTTATGTGTGAGGGGTGTTCGCTGTCCTTTTCTGCATATCGCGGCGCAGTTTTGTGGTCCGTTCTTCATAATGCGGTGGCTCATTTTAGCCAATTTGACACATTCGACCCCACCCACCAGCCACCTCAGTTCTCCCGATGGCCAGTCCTCCCCTGATCGGCCGAAAAGTGTGTCAACCCAAAATGCACATGACCAGTTGATTACTACTCGCTTAATCTCAGTAACTGTCTTGTTATTGGACACTTTCACGCCTGGATTAAATTAATCATGACTAATTGTGAATAGTGATTCTCTAAAATGGCATCCATACTGTAAGTCTAAAATGACATGAACAAAAAGTTACTGAGTAAAGCTACCTTTTAATTCACATTTGAAAAAGTCATAACTTCATACTTAATTCATGAGTGTCCAGGATATAAAGCTTTTTTGTGTTAAATTTACCATTGTTCTTGCATAGTATCCAGAGTTTAAATATAGTATTAGTAACATAATGTCCATCACAGATAAAAACAAAAAAAGATCCCCATGGTTTGATATAATTATTGTATTTAATTTTTTAAAATAAATAAATACATAATAATAATAATATATGGATTTTGTAATGAAAAACAATATCATAAACACACGTGTGACTGGGCCTGCGTGTAAGGAATCACTCTGAGAGCAGGTGGATGGTCACTCAAGGCTTTCTCTTTTATTGGACCTGGGACAAACAACCAAAGGCTGTTAAAATACAGTGGCTCAATGTTGCTCTGTCATCAACAGCGAGAGATATGAGGCTCTGCTCCTCATCTCACAGCTTTACATTTTGATAGTGATCATATAGCATTCAGAAATACACAAATAAAATAAGTATTTACAAATAAAATACAGAAATGTACGCCTTTTATTCTGTCATTACTGTTTTAGCAATATAGAAACATGTTCTAATACAAGGCATCAAAACACAGTGAATGACCATCATTTTATATAAAGGGAATATAGAAAAGAAAATACAACCCTGCGACTGTAATGACGCAGTCATGCAGCACAGCATGTGCGAGCAATCCACGTGCTCGTTAGCTATATTTCGATTAAATTTGGAATTTCTTAACACAGAACATGTATACACTTAATAAAAACACATACCTGGGACAAACAACCAAAGGCTGTTAAAATACAGTGGCTCAATGTTGCTCTGTCATCTTTAAAATGAAATAAACACACTTTCAGTTCACAAATAAGTTAATTACACACATTCACAGTCTTGGATTTATCTCTGCAAATATTACACATTTGACTCGACTGACAGGATCAGAATGATCACAGATTAATCAGATACGTTCTTGTGTGACTTAAACATCGAAAAATGGTGAATGCGCATTGTTGATGGTACCACCGGGAGACTATGTGGCATATTGTTTGTGGCTTCTGTTACAAACGAGACTCCCGCGATTCCTCCTGCTCACCACCAGAGGGAACCCTCTCCCGAATATTAATCCATTTTGAACCTATATTCCCCACATACCTGGCTCTGATTACCTTGCACCTGTTCTTGATCAGTGGACTATTTAAGCGCTCCCCAACTCTCATTCACTGCAAAGTTTTGTATTTACCCCGGTGATCATTTCTGAGCGTTCTTCCCATGTTAAGTCTTTCCGTGTATTTACTCCTTGCCTGTTTATCTGTTCTTCGATTGTTTGCTACCTGCCCTGACCTACTGCCTGTTACTTGACTACGAACTGCCATACCCTTACTGTTGTGTTCACTGGTGATTTACCCTGCCTGTACGACTACGAAACAATAAAGCTGCAAATGGATCCTCAGTCTCCAGAAGGTGCATTACAGAAAACTTCGCCAATTTGCGATCCAGCAGCCCTGGTCCAAATAGCTACAGAAATTTCCACTCAAGCGAACCAACTCACCGTTCACCAGCATCAACTGACACACTTGACTACTTTAACAGAGGAGCTTGTCAAGACGATACAGCATCTGCAAGTGTCACTAACAAACCCAGCATCTTCTCAACCGAATGTGAGTGTGGATGCCACTCCACCACCTTTCTCGATTAACCCACGCCTGGCTCTCCCCGATAAGTTTGACGGCAACCCAGCTAAGAGTAAGGGCTTTCTACTTCAATGTTCGCTATTTATAGATCAACAGCAAGCCATGTATCGCACCGATGCCAGCAAGATTTCTCTGGTCTGTTTGCTCCTCACTGGCAAGGCACTTCAATGGGTGACGGCGGTTTGGAGAGATGATGTTCCTGTATTCCCTTCATTTTGCACCTTCCTCCAACGATTTCGGGAAGTTTTTGATCACCCGGAGGGCGGCATGAGAGCTGACGATCAACTGTTGGCTCTTCGGCAGCCGAGTACGCTCTGTCATTTCGAACCCTAGCAGTGCAAACCGACTGGGTTGAGAGCACGCTAAAATTGCTCTTTCGCAAGGGACTCAGCTTGGAGTTACAATCAGAAATGGCCTGCCGAGACGAGGGGAGATCTCTGAATCAATTCATCGAACTGACCATCCAGATCGACAACCTAATCCGTGCACACCGACCATTCAGGTCCTCACCAGCCAACACGCCCAGTCCACTCACTTCTGCTCAAGCAGAACACATGCATCTTGGATACACACACCTAACCCCGGAAGAACGAGAACGCCGCATACGTCAGCGTCTCTGTCTCTATTGCGGTCAACCTGGCCATCTGCGGGCTAACTGCCCCACAAGACCTCCTCTTCGTAGTTCCTCACCGGTGAGTCCCTGTGTTCAAACACACCACTCCAGCTCTTGCATCAAAATTCCAATTGTACTGTCATTAGAAAGCAGACATTTCTCTACTTCAGCGTTACTAGACTCTGGTGCAGCTGGGAACTTTATGTCTCAAGAATTTGCACAACGTTTACGTGTCCCACTAATCCCTTGTAACTCCCAATTAACAGTGGAGGCGCTAGACGGACGACCTCTCGGAGACGGGAGGGTTCTGCACTCCACCGCGGACTTCCAACTACAGACCGGTTCCCTGCACACAGAGAAAATCCGTTTCTACATCATCACATCACCTCACAACCCGGTAATTCTTGGGCTACCCTGGCTACGTCAACATAATCCCCTCATTTCTTGGAAGAGTGGCCAGATAATCAAATGGGACCCCTCATGTCACTCCAATTGTTTAGCAGGCAATCCATCACTCCTCGTTCAGACCGTTGCGCTGAGTGACGACCCCTCTCTCTTCCCAACTTTGCCGATTGAATACTCCGACCTCATCGAGGCGTTTAGCAAGACCAAGTCCATGGACCTACCGCCTCACCGTCCGAGCGACTGCTCCATCGAGCTTTTACCAGGCACAACGCCACCTAAGGGCAGAATTTTCCCCCTATCTCAACCCGAATCAGAGGCCATGAAGAATTATATCGCGGAGGAACTGTCGAAGGGTTTCATCAGAGCCTCAACCTCACCAGCAGCCTCCGGCTTCTTCTTTGTGAAAAAAAAGGATGGCAGTCTCCGTCCCTGTATTGACTACCGGGGACTCAACGTCATCACCGTCAAGTTTCGTTATCCTCTACCCTTGGTACCTGCCGCTCTTGAACAACTTCGTAACGCCAAGTACTTCTCCAGACTAGATCTCCGCAGCGCCTACAATCTTATACGCATCTGGGACGGTGATGAGTGGAAGACGGCCTTTTCTACCAGCACGGGCCACTACGAATATTTGGTCATGCCCTTCGGCCTGTCGAACAGCCCGTCTGTATTCCAATCATTTATTAACGACGTCTTTCGTGACATGCTGGATCGTTGGGTCATCATCTACATTGACGACATACTTATCTACTCCAGAACCTACGAGGAACATGTCCAAAATGTTAGAACCGTATTACAACGACTCATTGATCACCAGTTATATGCTAAAGCGGAGAAGTGCGAATTTCACCAGACCTCCACATCCTTCTTAGGCTACATCGTCAGTCAGGAGGGAGTCGCCATGGATGAGAAGAAGGTTAAAGCCGTTCTTGACTGGCCTCAACCGGTGACATTAAAGGAGTTACAGCGTTTCTTGGGTTTCGCAAACTTTTACCGACGTTTCATCAGAAATTTCAGCTCTGTGGCCTCACCTCTAACCTCAATGACAAAGAAACACTCTTCACGGCTCACCTGGTCAACCTCAGCACACGAAGCCTTCGCCGAGCTCAAGTCACGCTTTACGTCCGCTCCCATCCTCCACCATCCTGACCCTGAACTGCCGTTTGTAGTAGAGGTGGACGCCTCCAGCACAGGTATCGGAGCCGTTCTCTCACAACGCCACGGATCACCGTCCAAGCTCTACCCATGCGCCTATTTCTCTCGCAAACTCAACCCAGCTGAACAGAACTATGACGTCGGAAATCGAGAACTGTTGGCCATGAAAGCAGCTATGGAGGGGTGGCGTCATTGGCTGGAGGGGTCAAAACATTCCTTCACAATTCTTACCGACCACAAGAATTTGGAGTACCTGCGCTCAGCCAAAAGGCTGAATCCCAGACAAGCGAGGTGGGCACTCTTCTTTACATGCTTCCATTTCACCGTTACCTATCGCCCCGGTTCCAAGAACACGAAAGCAGACGCTTTGTCACGCCAACACGACCACTTAACTGCCACTCAATCCAAGGAAACCCTGCTCCCTGAGTCACTAATTGTGGCCCCAGTACTCTGGGACATCGTGACAGAACTCACCCAGGCCAATTCACTGGGGGTTCCTCCTTCCGAATGCCCACCAAACAGAACATTCCTTCCTCAGCACCTCCGCCAGAAAGTTCTTCAGCACGTTCACTCTTCTCCAAGTTCCGGACACCCAGGGATTGCCGCCACCATTCACCTACTCCAGAACAATTTTTGGTGGTCAACCCTGCATACAGACACTATCAAATTCATCAACGAGTGCAGCACCTGTAACACCAGCAAACATCTCAGACAATTGCCTTCCGGTCTACTTCAACCACTGCCCGTTCCCCACCGACCTTGGTCCCATATCGCCATAGACTTCATTACCGATCTTCCCAAGTCCAATGGGAACACCACTATACTTACCATCGTTGATCGATTCTCCAAGGCCTGTCGACTCATCCCTCTTCCCAAGCTTCCCACTGCTTTCGAAACCGCAGAACACATGTGCAACTTCGTGTTTCGTTTCTACGGTCTTCCTGAGGACATCGTATCGGACCGGGGCCCTCAGTTCACATCCCGTGTATGGTCATCCTTCTTCAAACAACTCAACATCAATGTCAGTCTCACTTCTGGATATCACCCACAATCTAACGGCCAAACAGAACGTCTCAATCAGGAGATTACCCGGTTCCTCAGATCATACTGCCACCAGAATCAAGCGGACTGGAGCCGATTTCTCATGTGGGCTGAGTATGCGCAATATTCACTCCAAAAACCCTCCACCGGACTTACACCCTTCCAATGTGTATTGGGCTTCCAACCCCCCCTATTTCCTTGGTCAGGGGAGCCTACCGAGTTACCCTCTGTCAACGACTGGCTCCAGAGAAGCGAGGAGATCTGGAACCAGGCCCACACTCACTTGCTATGCGCCGTCAGGAGACAGAGGTTGCAGGCAAACCGTCACCGTCGCCCCAATCCTGAATACAGTCCTGGTCAGTGGGTTTGGCTGTCCACTCGAGACCTACGCCTCAGACTTCCTTGCAAGAAACTCAGTCCCAGGTATGTGGGTCCCTTCCAAATTGTTAGACAAATCACTCCAGTTTCCTTTCGTTTGGCTTTGCCCACTAATTATCGCATCTCTCCCACTTTTCATGTTTCCCTTCTCAAACCCGCTGGTGGTCCGGGAGTGGAGGAGGAGCAGGAGGAGCAGCAGACCGATGATCAGTCCCCCTCACCCATCTTGGTGGACGGCGAGGAGGCATATCAGGTTCGAGTCCTGCTCGATTCCAGATGCCGGGCCAGGCTTCTCCAATATTTGGTGGACTGGGAGGGGTACGGACCGGAGGAGCGATCCTGGGTTAATGCAGAGGACATACTCGACCCCACACTCATGACTGAGTTCCACAGGACGCACCTGGAAAGACCGGCCCCTCGACCTCGTGGAAGACCCCGGCGTCGTCCGCCTCTTCGTGTCAGGAGCCGCTCGCAGGGGGGGGGCTCTGTTACAAACGAGACCTCCGCGATTCCTCCTGCTCACCACCAGAGGGAACCCTCTCCCGAATATTAATCCATTTTGAACCTATATTCCCCACACACCTGGCTCTGATTACCTTGCACCTGTTCTTGATCAGTGGACTATTTAAGCGCTCCACAACTCTCATTCACTGCGAAGTTTTGTATTTACCCCGGTGATCATTTCTGAGCGTTCTTCCCATGTTAAGTCTTTCCGTGTATTTACTCCTTGCCTGTTTATCTGTTCTTCGATTGTTTGCTGCCTGCCCTGACCTACTGCCTGTTACTTGACTACGAACTGCCATACCCTTACTGTTGTGTTCACTGGTGATTTACCCTGTCTGTACGACTACGAAACAATAAAGCTGCAAATGGATCCTCAGTCTCCAGAAGGTGCATTACAGCTTCATCTACATTATCCTCATTTCTGTAGAACAGTTTTACTGAGGTCTGTGCATCCACCAGTGCATTGAAGAAGAGCTCAGCATTTGGGATGTCTTTCCCATGGCTGACAAGTTGGTCAGCAGTCCTTTTGAGGAGGCCTCCAACTCTGGAGCACCCTTGCCGTGGCTCGCCTCAAAAAAGTTCCAGGTGCCTGCTTGGAACCCATATTGCTGCAGCTTAGTACAAAACATATAGAAATTGCATTTTTGCCTGTATTGTGTGCATGGCCCATCACTGAAGAAATGCACCACAGTCACATTGGGATAGGAAGCCTTGACCAGATCAAGGATTGGGGAAAGATGGGTCCATATGGCTGCTGGGCCTTTCTCTTTTGATGAGCTGATTGTGCCAAAGCACACGTTCTTCCACTCCACCAACATGTAGAACTCCAGTGTGAAGTGTTGCCTGCTGCTGGTTCGAAGCGAAGTGTACAGCTTGTATTTCAGAGGAGTACTTACAAGTGTGGAAATTATTATGTGCAAGAAATTCGGAATCACACTTTTATTTATACCAGACTACGCCACCCTGGTGGAGGGCCAGGGAAATACCCCAACGAAGGGCACACAGGTAAGTATTACCCACTGAGGGCAAAGATATAAACCATTATAGACAGGGGAAACGATACAAAACATACTTTATTTTAATAAAACATCATAAACATCACTAAAAACTCCCACCATAGAAAAATGCTTCTCCAGGGCCAGGCGTCACAGGAACAAGGCAGGCCGGGCACACTCGAGAGGTCGTCCAAACCCACTTAAATTCACCCCAAATCAAACTGCAAGGCAATTGTGTCAACACACATCACACACTGTGAAGCACACGCCTCTAGATAAAGGCAGCCGGCCTCCCCCGTTCCACATCGAATACCTACCGACTCCTGGAGACACAAAAAGAGGATTAATTACTAATTATACTACATAAAAAAAAAATAAAAAATTAAATATACAAACACAATGAATGGCACGTCAAGGGCGCCCCAGCCTCCTGTCCAGGTATGGCCAAGCAGAGGGCAGTGCCTGAATGGTTACCAACAGAATCCAACTCAAAACAGTTACAATATTAACATATTAAGTTACACAAAAGAAAACCAGATGTAATAATGTTGAAAAAGAAATAACACAAAAACCATAAAAACAAAGAATACACACTTAGACAATCGAGTCAACCATAATACGCCGCATAAGCAGTAGCATGAAGCGCGTATTGGTTGACCCCAAAAGAAACCAACCTGCTAAGCTGTAAGCTCAGCACGGCTGTACGAACCCACAGAAATTGACAATAAATAAACCCAATAAGCAAAACAGCAGCGGCATCTCCTGTAGTGTCCTCACACTGGATAGGATTTACAGATGGGGAAGTTCCCTTTCCCTTTAACAACAAAGCCCTGATCGTTAAACTAAATCTATAAAATCCCAAATAAAAAGGAAACAAGATACTTATGGTTTTTAGATGACCACCATCCAAATGCCCGGTGTATGGTTACTCACAATGCACCGCAGCCCAATCTGCCAGCCAGCACTCACACACCCGCTATTTTAATGGAGATCGCATACAGCCACCATTCCTCACAATGCCTATGCCACCAGCAATGCTGTAAATCAAACTATAAATAGTACATATTACAACAGAGCAGACCACCTCATTGCAGAATGCTGCTAGCCTTAACATACCCGAGAACCAGGAATCAGCATGACACGTAAACAGACGTCAAAAAAAAGGTCTTTAAATACTAAAGGTGCTACCATCTCAATGGTCTTCTACCCATCCTCTGATAAACCAATAAACTAACTCCTTTATCCTGCCACACAAGCATAGTTTTCTGAGAAATCTACATGAATTAAGCATTCATGATCTTTCATACTTCTGCTTAGTTCCTGGTGGTAGGTGAATTGCTGTTTTATGTTAAAGAGGTGTCTTCTGAAGTTTTTAAGTTGGCACTGGAAGAGCTCTAGCAGGTTCTCCAAAGTTGTCTCCATCGTCTTTTTCACTGTTGTTTTGACAGACACTTTCTCCTTTTCACCTTCCTTGTTCTTTTTCTCTCTGAGAACATTCTCTGTTGTCCACTGTGTGAAAAAAACACTTGCTTGCAAATCCCCTCAGTTGCAACTGGAAAGTCTCTAACTTTGCAGGTGGGACATTCATTGTACATGTAGTCCTTCAAGTTTGAGTCACAGCATATTGACTCTGCCATTTTCTCCAAATCAATGCTTCCATTGAGTCGGAGAGAATGTAGCTTTTCTACAAGAAAACAGAGATTCTCATGTACCTTGCTGAGGCAGGTCTCTCTGTCTGCAATGGATGGTTGGACCACCCAGAAGGGCCGCATACGGCAGAACAAACTGTAGCAAATGCTGTTGTTGGGGCTCTCAAGGAGGAATTTCCTATGCAGGTTTTCATTTAGGAACCTTTTCTGTTTCTTTATCTTTCCTCTTGTTATTGTTTGTGATTTTCCAGCTGTTAGGCGACTGTTGTCATCCCTTGTCCAGAAGGACATAACTTTGTCATGCTGTTTAAAACATAGGGATCAGTACTTCATCTTGTTAGAGATTATGGATATCTCACAGTGGTTCTGCTGTTTTCTCGAAATTGCTAGAGTCTCCTGAAATCTTTTTTTAACTTATATTTTTTCAAAATTCTTCCTGACACTACAGCTGCAATTACCTGTCTAGATTTCTTGTGTTAGATAGAGGTGTACGTTTTGCAGATGTTGTCCACTAGGGCATGGTGGAAAACTAACGTTCTGTGCACTTCTCTAGGCACAGGAAACCTTCCTAAAAGGCACTTGGTTTTTGATCTGGGTGAGTCTGAATCTTTCTGTAGTCTTGCATATATTTTTCTGTATTTGTCTGTTTGTCTTTTCTGTTGTTTGAGTGATTCCCTCAAAGCCTAAATCTCCCTGTACAATTTTGATTCTCTTCTCTGCACTTTCTTCCTTCCAGCAATTCTCTGTCTGAAATCATACACAAAGCATTACTTCATTGATCATGTGTTTTCATTTATGCTCAATGGACAGAATAAGGATGACCAGCAATTACTCTAGTCTTTTCACCATAATTTCATAATCAAATCTATTGTTAAAACCATTTTCTGCATGTTGTTCACAAAATCTCTACCTTGACATCTGAGGCTGTGGATCAACTTCAGAACTTCTCTATCACTTGCTTTCTCTCTCTGGACTGGTGTTGGGCTTTTCTCCAATATGCTCATTTCCTTCTCTTCTCCCTCTCACTTAAATCTTTCACTGTCTTCACCTTTCCTAGCTTTTTGTCCTCATGCCACGTCTCTCTATGTTTTTGTAAATACACAGCCCTTCTCTCAGGATCAGCATCACGCCGAGCCCTGTACTGGCGCTGCTTCTCAGCAGCAGATAACCTAATTTCCCTAAAACAAGATTAAGAGCACTTTATAGTTTTTCAACCTTGCTTGATAGGGATCACATTAAATAAATGTCAGCAGAAACCCACCATTCCAAACCATGAAATCATATAAAAATGAACCATACTTCATGAAATCCTTGAAGTCTTAAAGTCTAGTTAGAGTGTAATGATTTATTCAATGTAATATATAGATAATATAATAGTGTTATACATGGATGACACGCCTCTTCAACATCACGTGGAAATCTGGGACAGTGCCTAAGGAGTGGCAGAGCGGGGTGGTGGTTCCTCTCTTCAAAAAGGGGGACCAGAGAGTGTGTGCCAACTACAGGGGTATCACACTTCTCAGCCTCCCTAGTAAAGTTTACTCCAAGGTGCTGGAGAGGAGGGTGCGGCCGATTGTCGAACCTCAGATTGAAGAGGAACAATGCGGGTTCCGTCCTGGCCGTGGAACGACGGACCAGATCTTTACTCTCGCAAGGATTCTGGAGGGGGCCTGGGAGTATGCCCATCCGGTCTACATGTGTTTTGTGGATCTGGAGAAGGCGTATGACCAGGTCCCCCGGGAGAGACTGTGGGAGGTGCTTCGGGAGTATGGGGTGGGGGGGTCCCTTCTTAGGGCGATCCAATCCCTGTACGTCCGAAGAGAGAGCTGTGTCCGGGTCCTCGGCACGAAGTCGAGCTCGTTCTATGTGGGGGTTGGTCTCCGCCAAGGCTGCGCTTTGTCACCAATCCTGTTTGTGGTATTCATGGACAGGATATCGAGACGTAGTCGGGGTGGGGAAGGTATGCGGTTCGGTGAGCTGGGGATCTCATCTCTACTTTTTGCAGATGATGTGGTCTTCATGTCATCATCGGTCCGTGACCTTCAGCTCTCACTGGACCGCTTGGCAGTCGAGTGTGAAGCGGCTGGGATGAGGATTAGCACCTCTAAATCTGAGGCCATGGTTCTCAGCAGGAAACCGATGGAGTGCGTACTCCGGGTGGGGAAGGAGGTATTGCCCCAAGTGAAGGAGTTCAAGTACCTCGGGGTCTTGTTCACGAGTGAGGGGACAATGGAGCGGGAGGTTGGCCGGAGAATCGGGGCAGCGGGGGCGGTATTGCATTCGCTCTATCGCAACGTTGTCATGAAAAGAGAGCTGAGCCGGAAGGCAAAGCTCTCGATCTACCGGTCAATTTTTGTTCCTACCCTCACCTATGGTCATGAAGGTTGGGTCATGACCGAAAGAACTAGGTCGCGAGTACAAGCGGCCGAAATGGGCTTCCTCAGAAGGGTGGCGGGCTTCTCCCTTAGAGATAGGGTGAGGAGCTCAGTCATCCGCGAGGAGCTCGGAGTAGAGCCACTGCTCCTTTGCGTGGAAAGGAGTCAGTTGAGGTGGTTTGGGCATCTGGTAAGGATGCCCCCTGGGCGCCTCCCTAGGGAGGTGTTTCAGGCACGTCCAGCTGGGAGGAGGCCTCGGGGAAGACCCAGGACTAGGTGGAGAGATTACATCTCCACACTGGCCTGGGAACGCCTCGGGGTCCCCCAGTCAGAGCTGGTTAATGTGGCTCAGGATAGGGAAGTTTGGGGCCCCCTGCTGGAGCTGCTGCCCCCGCGACCCGACTTCGGATAAGCGGTTGAAGATGGATGGATGGATGGATTAGTTGAATTAATCCCTTAATGTGAATCACATGTGTTTATAAAATAACTATTACTATGTATTACACTTGTTCATATTTTACCATGTCATTCATGTGTAATAACAATAGTTAATGAATGTTTTTATCAACAATACTCAATATAGGCATAAACTATGACAAGAAACCCAGCCAACATTGTCAACCGTGTTAATCCCTGTCAACTGTGTTACACTTGATGGGTAACACAATTGACAAGTAACACAGTTGACATTTCTTCCATTTTAGGGCCTTGTGCTAACTGCAGACCATGAACATGTCCCCTCATTACCTTGATCAACTCATGTTTTTATAAATTTTCTCTACATTTTTGTAAATATAATATGTAAAAGTACACAAGACCATGTTGATAACACAGTTGATGAGCAATTCATCTACTCTATGTGTAGACAATAATAATGATTAAAAATTGAAGAGGAGTAGAAGAAACTTACCACACTGTATTTAAAATTCCCGCCACTGAAGGACATGACATCACATGATGTTGGACATGTGACTTTGGAACAAACCATTGCTGATTTATAGGGGTTTTGTCAATGGGTAACACAGTTGACAAAGATTTCTCGGACACACACAAAGTTAATAATTTGTTGGATAGAAACGAGTGAATTCATTTTTAAAATACATTTGATTTGTTTTAATGATAATTTTTAACAAATAATGATGAAAATAATATACCCATTGGAGAAACCGCAGGAGTCGGGTGCGCTGTCATATGGGTGGCAGTGAAGGCCGTGGGTCTCGACGGACCAGACCCGGGCAGCAAAGGCTAGTTCTAGGGACGTGGAACATCACCTCACTGGGGGGGAAGGAGCCGGAACTGGTGAGGGAGGTGGAGCATTACCAGTTGGATCTGGTGGGGCTTACTTCGACGCACAGTTTTGGCTCTGGATCCGTACTCCTGGATAGGGGATGGACTCTATACTTCTCTGGAGTTTCCCAGGGTGTGAGGCGACGGGCGGGTGTGGGGATACTCACAAGTCCCCAGCTATGTTGGAGTTTACCCCGGTGGACGAGAGGGTTGCCTCCCTTCGCCTACGGGTTGTGGGGGGGAAAACTCTGACTGTTGTCTGTGCATATGCACCGAACAGGAGTTCAGAGTATTCAGCCTTCTTGGAGACCCTGAATGGAGTCCTGAATAGGGCCCCAGTAGGGGACTCCATAGTGATGCTGGGTGACTTCAACGCACACGTGGGGAATGAAAGGGACACCTGGAAAGGCGTGATTGGGAGGAACGGCATCCCCGATCTGAACACGAGTGGGTGTTTGTTATTGGACTTCTGTGCTAGTCATGGATTATCTATAACAAACACCCTGTTCGAACATAAGGATGCTCATAAGTGTACGTGGTACCAGAGCACCCTAGGCCGAAGATCGATGATCGATTTTGTAATCGTGTTGTCAGATCTGAGGCCATATGTTTTGGACACTCGGGTGAAGAGAGGGGCAGAGCTGTCAACCGATCACCATCTGGTGGTGAGTTGGATCAGGGGGTGGGGAAAGACCCTGGACAGACCTGGGAAGCCCAAGCGAGTAGTGCGGGTGAACTGGGAACGTTTGGAGGAGGTCCCTGTCCGCGAGATCTTCAACTCACACCTCCGGCGGAGTTTTTCAGGCATCCCTGCGGAGGTTGGGGACATTGAACCGGAGTGGGCAATGTTCAAAGCTTCCATTGCCGAAGCTGCGGTGGAGAGCTGCGGCCTCAAGGTTTTAGGTGCCTCAAGGGGTGGTAACCCTCGAACACCATGGTGGACACTGGTGGTCAGGGAAGCTGTCCGACTGAAGAAAGAGGCCTTCCGGGATTTGTTGTCCCATAGGTCTCCGGAGGCAGTGGCAAGGTACCGACAGGCCTGAAGGGCTGCGGCCTCAGCCGTGAGGGAGGCAAAGCAGTGGGTGTGGGAAAAGTTCGGAGAAGCCATGGAGAAGGACTTTCGGTCCGCACCAAAGTGCTTCTGGAAAACCATCCGCCACCTTAGGAGGGGGAAATGGGGAACCATCCAAGCTGTATACAGCAAAGATGGGACGCTGTTGACCTCAACCGAGGAGGTTATTGGGCGGTGGAAGGAACACTTTGAAGAACTCCTAAATCCCAACACGCCCTCTATGCCAGAGGCAGAGCCGGAGGCTGATGGGGGATCAGATTCTATTTCCCTGTGGGAGGTCACTGAGGTAGTCAAACAACTCCGCAGTGGCAAAGCCCCGGGGATTGATGAGATCCGACCAGAAATGCTGAAAGCTTTGGATGTGGAGGGGGTGTCATGGATGACACGCCTCTTCAACATTGCGTGGAAATCTGGGACAGTGCCTAAGGAGTGGCAGAACGGGGTGGTGGTTCCCCTCTTCAAAAAGGGGGACCAGAGAGTGTGTGCCAACTACAGGGGTATCACACTTCTCAGCCTCCCTGGTAAAGTTTACTCCAAGGTGCTGGAGAGGAGGGTTCAGCCGATTGTCGAACCTCGGATTGAAGAGGAACAATGCGGGTTCCGTCCTGGCCGTGGAACGACGGACCAGATCTTTACTCTCGCAAGGATTCTGGAGGGGGCCTGGGAGTATGCCCATCCGGTCTACATGTGTTTTGTGGATCTGGAGAAGGCGTATGACCGGGTCCCCCGGGAGAGACTGTGGGAGGTGCTTCGGGAGTATGGGGTGGGGGGTCTCTTCTTAGGGCGATCCAATCCCTGTACGTCCGAAGCGAGAGCTGTGTCCGGGTCCTTGGCACAAAGTCGAGTTCGTTCCATGTGGGGGTTGGTCTCCACCAAGGCTGCGCTTTGTCACCAATCCTGTTTGTAATATTCATGGACAGGATATCGAGACGTAGTCGGGGTGGGGAAGGTGTGCGGTTCGGTGAGCTGGGGATCTCATCGCTGCTTTTTGCAGATGATGTGGTCTTCATGTCATCATCGGTCCATGACCTTCAGCTCTCACTGGACTGCTTGGCAGTTGAGTGTGAAGCGGCTGGGATGAGGATTAGCACCTCTAAATCTGAGGCCATGGTTCTCAGCAGGAAACCGATGGAGTGCGTACTCTGGGTAGGGAAGGAGGTATTGCCCCAAGTGAAGGAGTTCAAGTACCTCGGGGTCTTGTTCACGAGTGAGGGGACAATGGAGCGAGAGGTTGGCCGGAGAATCGGGGCAGCGGGGGCGGTATTGCACTCGCTCTATCACACCGTTGTCACGAAGAGAGAGCTGAGCCGGAAGGCAAAGCTCTCGATCTACCGGTCAATTTTTGTTCCTACCCTCACCTATGGTCATGAAGGTTGGGTCATGACCGAAAGAACTAGGTCGCGAGTACAAGCGGCCGAAATGGGCTTCCTCAGAAGGGTGGCGGGCTTCTCCCTTAGAGATAGGGTGAGGAGCTCAGTCATCCGTGAGGAACTCGGAGTAGAGCCGCTGCTCCTTTGCGTGGAAAGGAGTCAGTTGAGGTGGTTTGGGCATCTGGTAAGGATGCCCCCTGGGCGCCTCCCTAGGGAGGTGTTTCAGGCACGTCCAGCTGGGAGGAGGCCTCGGGGAAGACCCAGGACTAGGTGGAGAGATTACATCTCAATGGAAAGACATCTTGAAAAAGACACTTCACCGTTTGCTCTGCTCTTTTAGATAAATATACTCTTTTATTTGTGTTTTTTTATACCCGTATGTCCGGGAGTGGCATGCAAATACCACACGCCAATTCTCATTGACCTTTTCTCAAGATCAGAGATGTCTGGGCTCCGCAGGAGTGACCCCTAGTGTCAACTCATTGACACCGTCGAGTGAGTGACAGATGGGGAACTTCAGATGCCTTACTTTACACTATTTATATAGTAAATTTGCTTTAGGTTGCTAGTCAGATTATTGCTACATTGCTACAAACAACACGCCGTAGATTGGTTTTCCTCCTGTCTTCCCCAATTATTTGAGTCACCAGCCGCCACTGATAGCCTGATATGGCAAACAGTGAATTTTGCAAACAAACTGACCTTCACGTTCTAGTTTAATATGTTGTCCTTATTATTACTAGTAAGTGAAAACTGAGGTTAATTTACCTTACAGTCCAAATTGCAAGAGATGGTTCTGCACAAGGGCAATTTTTTTTAGCTGGGCATTGACTCAAATTATAGTGACATTGGAAGACACTTGACTAAAAGTTGATTTGATTCAGTACATAAACAGAATTTTCTTAAACTGATGCATGTTTTTACCACTACATTTCTTAGTATGTGTACTGTTATCACTTTGATGTTTGCTTCACAACAGTTGTCCTCTTGAAATGTCTCAAACAGTAACTTACTGATTAATTGTGTGCTTCACATGTCTCTAGACAACAGATGACGTCACCAAAGAAGCCGGAGGTTGAGGTGGAAGGCTTCATCCATGAGGTCTCTGATGTGAAAGAAGGGGACTTCAAGAAAAAATACTTTACTGCAGTAATGGAAGAGGCAAAAAACACCAAAATGGTGATATTCTCACCACAGCGCCATAGTTGGTTTAAGTGTGCAGAAAAAGATGAGTAAGTGTGTTCTGAAAACCCAAATTTTATTGTATATACAAGTATATACAAAGTATCACTTTACATAAATTGGTCAGCAAGTTTTTGTTACTTAATAAATAGAACTTGTGGATTTATGACTAATTATGCTATTGTGTATACAATTGTTTCCCTACACCCTTTTTATTTTTACTTGTTTAGAAGTCAGTAAAAGTCAAAGATATCATTCTTGAGTCCCTCACGCCAAATACAAGGAGACCATGATACTTTTGTTAATGATAAATCAAGGCTGACTTGCTTGAGAGACCTGTCCTTTGTGTTTGACAAGAAGCCATATTCTGATGTGCAGTAAAGAACATTGAGCGACATCCTGGCTGATCCTAGGGAGCATCAAAGTGAGTAAATTGAAATGCTTGATCTTGTTTTGATTATCTCGAGAGCCGGGCAGTGTATGAAGTTTTGTTTCTTATGATATCTGTTGTGGTCCTTTCTTTTCAAATAATACTACAGTGCCCATTAGCCAATGCTATGCAGCAAACAAAGTTAAGGAACCTTTACTGTATCTGTCATGTAAGGTATTGGTTTATCTTGTTTCATCGTTTGCCTTATTTGAAGGTAAATGTGGTGGTGAAGATAATGGAGAAGAGGGAGAAAGGCAGCAGCATTACAAGGTCAAAAAAAATAATGAACAGGACGTCATATGCCATCTCTGATAAGATGGCCTCAATTTTGATAACCATTTGGGGTGATGACAACCTGAGAATCAACAAGTGGTATGAGTTTAGAAATGTGTCAGTGCGGTTTTACAATAGCAAAGTGATGCTCAGCACCACAATGGAGACCACTTTTTGCAATCGTTGAGGATGCAGGAGCAGCTTTACCAGCTGTAGACGATGACAGCACTTGACTCGTTGGAAACATTCTACAAGTGGCGGTGACAGTCAGCCACCTAAGTCCAAGGTGCCATCAACTCGACAGCATGAACATGTCTACCTTGATGAGCAAATGTGAGCAGTGTAAGGCCTATTGTAAAACCACAAAATTAACTAATGTCATTATGGGAAAAATTTAACTTGAAGATGCGGACCAAAATCCTGTTGAGAATACAATGGATTATGACTTGATTCGTTCACTGGTCACAGAAAAAAATGTTCTGGATAAGGAAGAAAAAATTGTCACTAAGATCATGCAACATGACATGGCTGGTGTTACAGCTAGAGGAAGCCATGCATTGTGGTATATAGTACAAATGGTATAAGACCAAACAACACCTGGCAAATGCACCAGCAAGACCAAAATGGCAAGGAAGAAGTAAAAACACCTATGGTCTTATTGTAGAAAATTCTGTCAAAATGCCTTTGATCATAATTATGTTTGCAACAATATGTCATTTAAGTTATAACCTCAGTAAACAAGTGCAAAGGATACCAAATGAATGACACATTGTGTCTTTTAAATGTTTACTGAACCACTATTACCTCGGTTGAAGCTAATTACCTCATTGATGTGGTATCTTTCATTTGTTTACTGACACATTGTTGTGTCAAGTGTGGCCATTTTTTTTTGCACTGTTCACTATTATTTAAACAAGGTTTACTATTGAACATTAAGAATGTCATTGCACTTTGTCATATGTTAATTATGTTTTTTTTTCCACTGATCTCTATGCAATATAGACTATGTTTACCACTGAAACATTAAGAAAGTCATTGTAATATGTTCATTGTGGAGTAAAGTCAATTTTGTTGATAAACTGACACTTGTTGTGGATAAGTCTATGGTGAAAGGTTGATATCATTCAAACTCATTCAATCATTCAAACTCAAATTTGAAATCTTTTCTCATTTACGTCTATAATAATAACAAATTACAATAAATATAGATATCTGTACATAAACAAAAAACATGGATATTTCCATGTCCTCTTCAGAGTTAACAGTTTTTGGGTAATTGGTGTTATATGCAACAGCTTGGAATAGGATGCTGGGACCAGTGCTGGATGCAGAAATTGAAATGGGATGCTAGGACAGTAGCATCAGAGCAGGGAATCTTAGCTGGGACTAGTGCTGGATGTCTCAGACCACGGCATAGGGGATGCTGTAACAAGTGGTTAATGTCTCAGAGCAGGGAATAGGAGGCAGTAATGAAAATAATGTAATTTATTGTGCCATAACTTTTATGTCAAGAGGAAATTACTCTGAAGCTTGCAGTCTCTGCAAGTCTGCAGCGTAATTTCAGAGAGGAGCTTCACATCTTCACCAAAAAAATATTTAATTTCAAACATGTTCACGTAGTGAGAAATAATATTAAAATATTCAATTGTCTGATGTTGCTTTTATTAGACATTTTAAAACTACATATGAAGCAATCATGACTATGCAAACTTAGCAAAGAGTCAGCAGCTACAAGACAACAGATGTAACACCTTAAAGAAATGTACTTTTCAGTCACGCTTATATAACATGGTATAAAGTAATATTTAACTCATATTTTCCGCTTTTGCCTACAGTCATTGAAATTTTAGTAGGTGATATGAAGCAGACGAAATTGTGTAAAGATAAAATATGGTAAGTCTTTTATTAATTAGGATGGATTTGTCAGTCACTCAATGAATGAGATGTTAGAAGTCCAGAATTTAGATTGAACCCAGCCCGTCCTACTGGATTTTTACCTCATAAAACAACAACAACTAAAAATACTCCATCATTTTTGGGAATACAGATAAGTGCAAGACATCATTAGAAACTATAAACAGTCTACTTTTATTTGAGTACACTCACAATAACAACAAAACCTTGTGCTTTTGAAAAATAAAGAAAATAAAAAGGGGGCGCTTTCAGCTGCCTCTGTCTCCGTGAAAATCTTTCTGAATCACGTCACAAAAATGAAGTGAAACTCTGCGAATACTTATCACAAAATCATGAAACATATGTCTAAAGAAAGTTTAAAATGTCTACTTTTAAAATACAACAATTCAAATTTAAAACAAATATTCTTCTGAAATGTAATCTGCATTAAACAAAGCATTGTACAGTTTCTCCTGTCGCAGCTAATTGCCCTGAACACTTTTTAAATGATTTGCCATTTTGAGGAGGAATCCTCATTGCTACTTGCAGCTATATTTAGATTCCTCTGGTAGGAGGAAATCGTCATGGTTACTGTTGTAACCTCTGTTCCCCGAGGGAAGGAACAAGACATTGTGTCGAACGAAGTGACACAAGGGGTCTTCCTGGGATGCCAAACGTACTTCTGAACCTGAGAAAAGACCAATGTAGAGTTGGCAGACAGAATTTGCATGCTCCGCCCATACGGGTATAAAGCGAGGCAGCAATTGTCAGTCAGGATTTTGTACTGAGAGGCCGAAAACAAGGTATGGCTGTTTACAGTGGTAGGTCTAGTGCTGTGGCAGATGGGACACAATGTCTTGTTCCTTCCCTCGGGGAACAGAGGTTACAACAGTAACCATGACGTTCCCCTTCTGTCACTCACTCAACTTTGTGTCGAATGAAGTGACACAAGGGGTCCCATCTAAAAATGCCATGCACTGACCGTGTTACATGAACTGTCGAGACAGGTACAAGCAGGCTACTGTGTGCTAGAGGCAACTGTGTCGGCTGTACGTAGCCCTCCCCAACGCCCCCAAAAAGATGTCACATACAGACCTTAGGTTCCCCGAACCCCTAAAGGCTGGGTCTGCCTCCTCCCGGGGCAGCTTGCTTGCAAACCTTGGGCACGTAGCCCGGTCAACTCAACAAATGGCAAAACAACTCAAATAAATGTTTGTGAGCAGTTTGTGTGACACAGCGAGCCATGTCGCATCTAATGCACGCACCCCGATGAGAGATCGCTTTCGCTTCTTCTTGCGTTTGAATGGACAATTTCATACAACAAAAAGTAAAAATACATGATATATTGGGGAGTCTGTTGTGTCTCAAGTGAACATAAACAGTTGAGAAAGAAATCGGGAATCATTACATTGAATTCTGGCATTATTCCGTGGGTCAACACAGGCGCTGATGTGACGTCCTGCTCGATTTTTCTCTTGAAACAGCGGAAACAACTTAAATAAAATACTGCGTAATTTTTGGCCATTCAGATACATGTAAGACATCATTACAAACTATAAATGGTCTACTTTTATTTGTGTACACTTACAATAACAACAAAACCTTGTGATTTTGTAAACTAACGAAAATAAACAGGGACAGCCGTCTCTGTCATCGCAAGCATCTTTCTGAAACACGTCAGAAAAACCAAGTGAAACTCAGCCAATCCTTATCACACAAACATGAAACATATGTCTAAAGAAAGTAGGGATGGGCGGATTGATCCTAAAGTATCAATACTTCCGAGAATGTTGTTGTATCAGGGTTGTCTCTGACAACACACGATCCACGTGGCGAGATCATTTATGCTTGCATCTTCACGAAGGTTTGTCGGTTGTATGTGTTTTATTGCAGTTTGAATATTCAAGCGATTTTATACCTTTCACACAGTCTGTATTTTATCATATCACACCCAAACAAATGAGGGTGTAAGAGACGAAACTGATGGTGCTCAGCTTCACTTGAGCCGTGCGAAGGATCACGGAAGATCCATCGAGAACAGATAAACTAATAGCAGAATTAGTGCTTCAGGTTCAACATCATCACAAGTTTAATACTGACTGCAGTCTCACAATCTCAATCAATTCATCTCTGAAATGAATACAGATGCAACAGTAGGAAAATAATGAGACTTCACAGTTCTCAAAAGATTAAAATCAAACTGCATAGACTCTGCCTTGAATGTCATATCATGCGATAAATCCCTCTTAAAGAGACAGTAACAATTAATCCTTCATCCTGAACATTGACATTTCAAGTAAATGAAAAGTACAAATGGTATATTTGGTACACATGTGTAAAACTGATGTTCAAAAATGAATACGCTACAAATTGGCTGAAAGGGGCATGTTTATGTAAATGTCCACATTTTATCAATATATATGTGTCAATAAATCAAATGTAATTTTGACTGATGGTTTTTCAAACCTAACATGCTTCAAGATGACATCACTCTGAAGTACTGCGCAAAGAATGGCCCACATTTGCCCTTAGGGGGCGCTAAAGGCCATACCGAAAAGACCCATTTTCTGGTCAAGAATGTTCTCATTGTGTACATTGATACTACAAGCCAACAGGAAAACCCACACCAAGAATGGCCCACATTTGCCTTTAGGGGGCTTAACAAGCCATGCCCAAATGTCCTATTTTCAAAGTGATGGCATTTCCACCCCATTTATTCAAATCTTCTGAAACTTAAATGTACATACCTAATTTCACATTGGGAACAAAACAGCCTCAAGAATCCATAAGATCCGGCATGATGGATTTTCCTGTACACTGAAAATCTTTTGTTAGGATTTTTTGGATTCCTCCGTTGGGAGGGTTTAACCCCAACCCTCTTCTGATCAATTATGAATGATTTGGCATTTTGAGGAGGAATCGCATTGCTGCTTGCAGCTATATTTATTATTATTATTGTTATTATTATTCTCCTTGAGCCCCAATATCTCAAAAAGACACTGGTCAATATTTTTTGAAATTGGCACATTGATACTCCATGCCAACGGGTACCACCAAACCAAGAATGGCACACATTCGCCCATAGGTGGCGCAACAGGCAATGCCCAAAAAAAATATATATATTCAAAGTGATGTCATTTCCACCCCATTTATTCAGTTCTTCTGAAACTTGGTGTACATGCCTCATTTCACATGGGGAACAAAAAGCCTCAGGACCCATAACTTCCACCATGATAGATTTTCCTGTACAGTGAAAATTTTGGAAAACGTACATAAATCATCTTCTCCTAAACCGTAGCTCCAATGAAATTTGGTACCCATGTGTTGATTTGATGTCTTTCAATTTTTTACTTAGCAAAAATGAATAAAATACAAAATGGCTGAAAGGGGCGTGTTTATGTAAATTTCCACGTCTTATCAATATATGTGTCAATATATCAAATGTAATTTTGACTGATGGTTTTTCAAACCTAACATTCTTTTTGTGACAGCTGTTTAGTGAACTCATCATTCAATAGCTTGAGATGTTGCTTTTAACTCTCATTCTTCTCAGTCTCTGCTTTTTAAAGTGATTATAACGATCTTCATGATGTTATCACAACTTTGATTTTCTTGATTGAAACCGCTGATGTATATATAAGAGGTATTAAGCTTAAACCAAGAGTAAAATTTACATTGTCAGTGTTAAAAGCTACGGCACCTAAATACATTAAAGCATCACTGAGGTGAGCCAAAAGGTAAGAAGTATGTTTTGCTCAATTTAACGAAGTTAAAGCATTAAAAAGCGTTAAAAAGCACTGCTCTGGTATAGTTGAGGGCAAAGTGAGGACAAGTCAAAGAAATTTAGCACAATAAATGTAACTTGCAATCAACTTTGAGTCACTCTAAAAACAAACTTCTATACAAACCTTTTGTATTGAATTCTTGGCAAACACAGTGACAATGGGCCTCAGTTTGTAACTGAAATCATAGATACATTTTTCACAATCACTAAACCACAAAGTAAAGTCTGATGTAAAGCATTGTAAACACCCTTTATCTGTTGCTGGTTTGATTGCGTGACGAGGAGGAGTGCACATTTGTTTGTGGAGAGGACTCACTTGTGGTAAAGACAACCAATTTCACATAATGGAAATATACACCTTGAATTTACACAATCGTGTTGTATGATCACTGAACAGCAAAGCACAATTTAATCAAAATCACTGTGCACACCCTTTAACAATTGCTTTTGGTTTGATTGAGTGATGCACGCTCATTCGTGCACTGAAGTCCAATGAAGACTTGCATGTGGTAAAGACAAACAGTTTTGCAAAATGGAAATACACACCTTGAATTCATAACACTTATACATTATATAACAGAAAATAACAGTAAAATGTAAGTGATGCGTTGGAGAGAAACACACGCATCTTCAGCTCCAGCTCTCCGTGAACACACCTGATGAAGCGCACCAACCTCCCCACAGTAAATTCTACACTTCTTTCAAGTGTTTATATAATGCTCTAGTGACAACTTGGTGAGTCTTTTTTTTAAGTGATGTTTAAAAAAAAAACACACACAATTTATTTAACTTGAACATAAGAATTACACACGAATTACACAGCAAAACATACAAAATCAAACTTTCGGACTTTCTACAGTAAATACATTTATAATAAAGAGTGCAGGAACAGAATATATATAAATTCATAAATACTCAACAACTGCAATACCTGTGGAGAGAAGAGAGGGAGAAAAGAATCACTCTAATGTCTGACTGTCTGCTTGTCACTTTATACCTGGCTGCTACCTCAATAACTGCTATGTGCATAGAAGACTCATCTCATAGTATGTTATGTTTACATTTGGCATTTTTAGAAACTGTCATCTTTTTGCACTACTGTGTACTGGTCGGCGCTGCACTGTCTCTCACTGTGCCCTTTGTCCTATTAATTTTTAGTCTCATACTTTTTGCACACGTTTGCACGTGCACTTTATATAGGTATGTTATTTAGTCATGTGGTTCTGTGTTTGTCCTGTGTTGTTTTATGTAGCACCATGGTCCTGGAGGAACGTTGTCTCATTTCACTGTGTTCTGTACTAACTGTATATGGTTGAACGACAATAAAAACCACTTGACTTGAAAAGGAGAACAACACCAGTAAACAGAGCCCAACCTAGGCCTATTTGAAAAACTGGTCACACTCAGCTGAGTTCCAAGACTGAAAACAGTTCCTATCGTGACCCAAGCAAAGTCTTTTGCCATTACATTCCGGCACACAACAAGCTACTTTAGTTTTATTTTCATTCCAACTTTTCCGATAGCATAGCCAACATCTCTTAGAGGACTCTTCAAATGTAGGGACATGGGCTGTGTGGAGTGATGACGAAGGAGGGACTACAGGCTTTAGTGTTTGCAAAGGGAAACTTGTGTGAATATCGATACTTCCCAGCTGATGAGTCAGGTTTCTCTGAAATCTATCTGGGTTAAGTTCAAAGGTCTACACTCATCCGCTGGTGCCGCATGAATGTGTTGCCATTCCTTAAACAATATGAAACTATTGCTGCGGTGTTACTGGACTGCTTAAATTTATTCTGAGACGTCGTCTTCAATGTGAAATAGTCAATATGCTGTATAAGATCATTAATGATGATAGTTCTGGACAAAACAAGCTTGTAAATGACCCCTATATTAACAAACGGGTGATTTGTCTAAAGAAGCACATGGATATAGTCAGAGGTCTATCAAACAACTGGACTGAAATGATACAACACTATGCATGCCAGAATGATTCGCCCTGTGTGTTTCTTAAAAACATTCTAAATTCAGTGTTTGAACGTGATAATGGCTGTAAAATTGCCGATATATTATGCTTATGTACATATGTAACTGATACGTGTGTGATGTTATTGTCAAGAAACGATCAGAGTGCTAGATATGTCTTTGAAAATTTTAATATTCTGGTTAATTACCTGATTGACAAAAATATTGATACATGTGTTAATTTCCTACAATATCTCGATATTGCTTGATGTTGGTGTTTCTATTTTAACTGTATAAGCATGCATTGTACTGTGTGATTACCCCTGATTTAAAATAAAAGGGCATTTTTATAGAATCACTGTTTCATTATTTACGTGGTGTCTGATCTGGTAATATGACCGAGCAATTGCATAAGATGTACTACATTCCATCAAACCCCGGCTCTTTAGGGGGTATAAATAGATTAAAACGTGGTGTATTAGAGGAAAGTGGTGATTTGCTAAGTGATAAAGAAGTTTCAGACTGGGTAGCCAGTCAAGATGCTTTTACACTCCACAAACCACTATGCCATCATTTTAAAAGGAATAGGGTCGTTGTTTATGGTATTGACACACAGTTTCAAATGGACCTGGTAGATATGTCAATATATTCTATGGAAAATGACAATACTAAATTTCTGCTTACAAGAACAAGACTGGAATGGCTGTGACCAATGCATTTAATTCAACAAGGGGAAGGAATTTTTTAACAAGCATTTCCAACAACTAACTAAAAAGCACAACATTTACCATTTCAGCACAGGGAGTGAATTGAAGGCAAGCGTTATTGCACACTTTAATAGAACATTAAAAGGACGGATGTGGAGGTATTTAACAGCTATAAACTCTAAACGCTACATCAACGTTTTACAAGACATTATTCAAGGATACAACAGTAGTTATCACAGAAGTATTAAAATGAGGCCTGTAGATGTCAACAAAGAAAATGAACCGGTCGTCTATGACAATTTGTATGGTAATATGTTTAAGAAGACACCTGTATTTAAATACAAAATTGGCGACGTGGTTAGAATATCAAAGATGAGGGGTCCTTTTACCAAGGGGTATGAACAAAACTACACAGATGAGTTCTTCACTATAACCGAATGTATACCACGTCAACCACCAGTCTACAAACTATCTGATTATGATGGTGAAGTTATCGACGGATCATTTTATGAAGAGGAGCTACAAAAAATTATTGTGAACAAGGACAATGCTTTTAAAGTAGAAAAGATATTAGACAAGAAGAAGCATGGTAAAAGAACCATGGTGCTCGTACTGTGGGTGGGATGGCCTCCAAAGTTTGACAATTGGGTTAATGTTTTCAGATGTTGTAGATCTACACACCTCTTAAAGCATATAAAAATATACATTTGACATCTGAGTTCATTTCTGCAGTAAACGGTCATGGATGAAGCAGAGTTTTATGTCACATTGCCATGCAATGCTTCATTAGCTCTTTACCCCGAAAACTGAATTTCGAATTACAGAACAAGATTAGCCAGACCGATAAAGTTAAAAGGCAAGTGGGAGGTGGGTCTGGCTGAAATTGAATACCCTAGATCCTGGTACACTATTACTGATGATGATGCAAAATTCCTCTTGAGAGATATTATCGATAAAAAAGAACATTTTGAGAACATAAATCTGAAAAGCGGTTATTATGACAAAGTTGTGCCTGTAATTAGGGAGATAAATGCTTTGCTACCTAATCATGTACGTCTCAGTTACGATCATGTGAAAAACAAAGTGTACATGACAGCACCACTAGGAGCAGCCTTAACATTCTACGGTAAACTAGCCATTATTTTGGGTGTAATACCGGAGAAAAAATTGGAAGCTGTAAATGAGCATAGTGAAAACAATTTTACACCAGTGTACACACCACACCAAGCCGACATAAACGGAGGATTTTACAACATATACGTCCGTGTACACAGATGTTATCGAATATCAAACTGTGGGGGATGCACACGTTCCGCTTTTGAGATGTGTACATATAACCGGATCGGGGCGTGAGATGGTCAGTGTGACATATGACAGAGCGCACTACGTGTCAGTGAATAAAAATTCTATTGGAGAGATTTGTTTCCGGTAATTTGCTTACGGTAAAGTTGTCGTTAAACTACACTTCAGACCTGTGAAACAACCGATCCTTTAAAAATGGTGTATTATAACCCGTACCAAATGGATCCTACTCATTATGCAAACTATTATAAAAATCAAGCAGGCGGTGGAATGCCGGGGTATGCAGGGGGAGGTGTTATGTATGGGGCAGGGCTCGGAGGCCTTTTCAGGGGTTTGTTTAGAATGGCTCTTCCGTTGTTAAAAAGAGGTTTCAGCATAGCCAAACCACACCTTAAAAATGCTGCTAAAAACATAGTCAGCGACGTTGTCACCAATGCCATGACACATTCCTTTAATAACAATAAATCTCAAGATGGGTCGGGTTTAATGGTTATGTTACGTAAACGGAGGTCTAAACCACCCGGAGTGAGGAGGATGGGGAGGAGTGGTCAAGCGGTAAAGAAAACCAGGAAACCCCATAAGAAACCCGCAGTTAGACAACAAAGACGAAAGAGAGCTGTGAAGCGCGTCACATATGGATAGGTTAAGAGATCTGTTAAAACTATATTCTAAACCATGGCTCTGCTACATACCATATCCGAAGAATGTATTAAATCAGAACTGGATCTGTTTACAGTACCGATGACTCAGACAGCTATTGAAAAAAACACATACACTACCGTTCAAAAGTTTGGGGTCACCCAAACAATTTTGTGTTTTCCTGAAAAGTCACACTTTTTCACCACCATACGTTGTGAAATGAATAGAAAATAGAGTCAAGACATTGACAAGGTTAGAAATAATGATTTGTATTTGAAATAAGATTTTTTTTACATCAAACTTTGCTTTCGTCAAAGAATCCTCCGTTTGCAGCAATTACAGCATTGCAGACCTTTGGCATTCTAGCTGTTAATTTGTTGAGGTAATCTGGAGAAATTGCACCCCACGCTTCCAGAAGCAGCTCCCACAAGTTGGATTGGTTGGATGGGCACTTCTTGCGTACCATACGGTCAAGCTGCTCCCACAACAGCTCAATGGGGTTCAGATCTGGTGACTGCGCTGGCCACTCCATTACCGATAGAATACCAGCTGCCTGCTTCTGCTCTAAATAGTTCTTGCACAATTTGGAGGTGTGTTTAGGGTCATTGTCCTGTTGTAGGATGAAATTGGCTCCAATCAAGTGCTGTCCACTGGGTATGGCATGGCGTTGCAAAATGGAGTGATAGCCTTCCTTATTCAGAATCCCTTTTACCCTGTACAAATCTCCCACCTTACCAGCACCAAAGCAACCCCAGACCATTATATTACCTCCACCATGCTTAACAGATGGCGTCAGGCATTCTTCCAGCATCTTTTCATTTGTTCTGCGTCTCACAAACGTTCTTCTTTGTGATCCAAACACCTCAAACTTGGATTCATCTGTCCACAACACTTTTTTCCAGTCTTCCTCTGTCCAATGTCTGTGTTCTTTTGCCCATCTTAATCTTTTTCTTTTATTGGCCAGTCTCAGATATGGCTTTTTCTTTGCCACTCTGCCCTGAAGCCCAGAATCCCGCAGCCGCCTCTTCACTGTACATGTTGACACTGGTGTTTTGCGGGTACTATTTAATGAAGAGGCCAGTTGGGGACCTGTGAGGCGTCTGTTTCTCAAACTAGAGACTCTAATGTACTTATCTTCTTGCTCAGTTGTGCAACGCGGCCTCCCACTTCTTTTTCTACACCGTTGTAGGAAATCTTCAATTTCTTAGCAATGTCTCGCATGGAATAGCCTTCATTTCTAAGGACAAGAATAGACTGTCGAGTTTCAGATGAAAGTTCTCTTTTTCTGGCCATTTTGAGCGTTTAATTGACCCCACAAATGTGATGCTCCAGAAACTCAATCTGCTCAAAGGAAGGTCAGTTTTGTAGCTTCTGTAACGACCTAAACTGTTTTCAGATGTGTGAACATGATTGCACAAGGGTTTTCTAATCATCAATTAGCCTTCTGAGCCAATGAGCAAACACATTGTACCATTAGAACACTGGAGTGATAGTTGCTGGAAATGGGCCTCTATACACCTATGTACATATTGCACCAAAAACCAGACATTTGCAGCTAGAATAGTCATTTACCACATTAGCAATGTATAGAGTGTATTTCTTCAAAGTTAAGACTAGTTTAAAGTTGTCTTCATTGAAAAGTACAGTGCTTTTCCTTCAAAAATAAGGACATTTCAATGTGACCCCAAACTTTTGAACGGTAGTGTACATTGAAATACCTCCTCTATCGGCAATATCGGACAGCGCCCACTTTTTCATAGTGGGGAATGGTGAAGATTATGTAGATTTGAATAACACACTACTTTACATGCGTGTTAAAATCACAAATCCGGACGGTTCAAATATCAGAGATGGGACTCCTGTTGGACTGGTCAATTATCCAGGAAACACAATTTTTTCACAGGTTGATGTATCACTTGGTGATAAATTAATTTCACAGAGTACAAACACGTACCCTTATCGATGTATTATATAGAATGCCTTTTAAACTATGGTAAAGATACCCTGGAAAGTGTATTCTCAGCAGAGTTATTTTACAAAGATTCTGCAGGACATATGGATGTAGGCGATCCGGCAGGAGCTAACAATGGGCTGACAAAGAGGGCTGCCTTTAGCAACGAAAGTGCAGTAGTCGAACTTTTATCAACCATACACAGCGATATTTTCTTTCAAGAAAAACTAATGCTTAATGGGGTGGACATTAAAATCCGTCTGAAAAGAGGCAAAGATGAATTTTGTCTAATGAGGAGTGATGCTATAGCATATAAACTAAATATTTTATCAGCTTCTCTGTTTGTCAAAAAAGTATCAGTATCACCAGGAGTGAGACTGGGACATGCTCAAGCACTACTCTCAACCACAGCCAAATACCCAATTGATAGGGTCTGTCTGAAAAATTTCTCCATACCAGCTGGAGGCCGTGTATCAAACCAGGAAAACCTATTCTTAGGAACGCTCCCCAAATCTATCATATTGGGTATGGTCGATAATGATGCCTTTACAGGGGCATACGATAAAAACCCTTTTGCATTTAAACATTACGATCTGGAGTTTCTAGTTGTTTATGTGGATGGCCAGCAACACCCCACTAAACCATTACAACCCGACTTTGGAGCAGGCACAGCTGTACGTGAGTTTTACCAGCCCGGGCTTTCGTCTGGAAGACATCTAGAAAACCAAGCATTGGTAATCGACAGAGAAGATTTTCTGCAGGGTTATACCCTTTATGGTTTTTTTAACCTCACTCCAGACAAAGAGTGTGGCCAACATATCTCGCTTGTTAAGTCTGGGAATATCAGACTAGAAGTGCGGTTCAGACAACCGCTTCCAAGAACCATTAATCTGATTGTTTATGCTGTTTTTGACAACATCATTGAAGTTTATAACCGAAGACAGGTGCTTGTTGACTACTATTAATTAAAAACATGAACACCATACAACTTACCGCGGCTATGGAGAGAATCACACAAAACACGCATTTTCTTGGTGTACTACCTTGTGATCATTTACCAAAGAATCCGTTAAGAACACTACCCACGTCTGCCATAATCAACACACATCCTTCACACCTCCCCGGGGAACACTGGCTGGCTATTTACATAAATAAGGCTGGTTCAGCATTTTTCTTTGACAGTTTCGGTAATAGACCTGATTTTATTCGTTTTCCTGTATTAATCATTGATTTTCTAAAAAGGAATTCAACACGCATTCAATAACACATGTGGTCATCAGTGTTTTCTTCCTATATCATATGATTCGAGATCGTGATTATGATGATGTTATGATGCTTTATAGTCATGATTTAATTAATAATGATGAGCTTGTATCGCGTTTTGTGAAAAAACTAAGGATAACTCATAGTAATAGTACTGCATTTAAGTGTATTCAATGTGTGCAAATGGGTGAAACGTTTATGTTAAATACATGATTTGTAAAATGAATGTTTCTAATAAATAAAAAGAGCACAATTCCAACATGTATCAATGTCATGGCTTTATTGATTATCACATGATTAATTTGTACAAAAAACATGAACAACAAAATTATACAACATCAAAATGACAACCACTCATTTTGATCACGATATGGTGATTTAAACGATTAATGGTGAGTCCTTAGAAGAAGGTGTACTTAAATAACATTCTTTGTACCACAGAGGTCGTTGTAGACGGTTTGGTTTTAAAGGGTTACTTCAGGATTTAGCATTAAGCTTTGTATCAGTAGAAAACCAGTAGTATTTTCAAATTACCGAGCCCCTCATATCCCCCTGAGAAGAGAGATTTATGTATTTTTAGTCTGGAATCTAGTCTAATCGTCATTTTGCGTCAGAGGATTTTTGGGCCAGAGGCTTAAAACTACAGCCAGTATTAGTAGCTAGTTCCGCATGTTTTCACCACGCCCATATGGGGCGGGATCTCACTCACAGAATGTGAAGATAGTGTCAGCCATCTTTCTGTAGAAGCTAAGCTAACAGGCTCTTGCTCTGTGTAGAAAGTTTGTATACAAGTAGGCTAATCACGATGGTGGAAGGTAGTTTTGAAGTTGAAATGGCAGAAGGGGATTTCGAAGATCTTTTCCGAGAATCTGATGCTCGCGGCTACCTGTACAAGCCGCAATACAGCGATGAACAGTTGCGGGATATGGAGGAACAAGAGACGGCCGGAGCAGCTGCTGTAGCAGGGGAGCAAGACCTGCTTGGCGGTCAGGAGGAAGAGCCCGGCCAGACTCGAGTTGGGGCGGACTGGTGGTGTCAGTGCTCTCGCTGTGCGCCTATGGAAACAGATAGAGAGTCCTATTGCTGTTGCGAATTTCAGCGATGCCATTTTCTTCTGGACGAGATCGCTGAATCCGCTGATGAAACTGCACCGCTAACTTTAGCATGTATAACTGAGCACCCAAGTTTTGTACCACACATGGACAGGGGAGTCCTGGAAACTTATTTTAGGATCCCAAAGATAAATTGGAAACGCCAGCCAAAGCCCGCAGGGACAAACGGACGGCTTAGTGTAAAGTGAGTATTTTGTTTGTTTTTCTTTTTGTTACTAAGACGTCATGTACAGAGTTTGGACACCCGGAATTATCATAATGTTCTTTTCACGTAGTCAGTCAATTTATCAACTAACTCACGATTTATAGAGTCACGATGTATCAAAGCAAGCCTAGTTGTATCAAATTTTCAGATACTGCCGCCTGTAACCGGTAGGCGTGGTTTAGGAGTGGCCTCGTAAGGGCAGCAAAGCAAGTGCATTCTGGAAGTTGTCTTTCAGCCACATGAGTAAAAAATACATTTTCTGCCTTTTCTCAGTCTAGAATGCTTCAAATTCAAAAATAATTTCACATTTATACTATATAAATGACCAATTTTAAATACACATTCATCTTCCCAGAGGTGAAGTATCCCTTTAAATGAACTTATTACATGTCTAACCGTATGGTTTGGTACTGTTGAATAGGGTATGTTTAAAGCAGCAATTGCCTGCAAAAACTGTCATCCCTAATTTTATGGGGGGCTGTTATACTCTTCACAAGATCCAACACGTGTGATCCCTGTATAGTAACACCTTTAAATACAAATTCTCCCGAATCATTCCAAGATGAAACTTCTTTGGCTTTAGACATTTTATCCATGATGTATCTTGCATTTTTCACACTTTTCAATGGTACATTTTTCAACACATCAGCAACAACATCATCGACCCCCCCGTGTTCAACAGGGGGAACAGATGACTCTTTGTGAGACGCATCGGGGGTGGTAATGCAAGCGTTAAGGTGTTACTGCCTCGATCCCCCTGTTTAACTACTGTTAAAAATCTTTGTAAAACTGCGGTGTAAAGCTTGGCCTTCTCATGAGTATCCAAATTATCTTTATACAATATATTTCTTATAGCAACATCCAGATCGTCTTCCACGGTTTGTTGAATAGATTCTCGGGTATTGGACATCTTTAGCTTATCTATTTGATTTTGAGGAACTAAAAACAGCTTCTCAGCATACTCCATCTTCAACCTTGTTTAGCCGTTATCAGACTGGTTATAAAGGGGACTGCAATGCTCAAGAGCGGAAGAAGAAATCCTCCGTTCTGGTTGATCATGCGTTTTTTTCTGGACACACCAATCTTTTTATTGGCTATGTATTTAATTTCAGTCCTTCTCCTCTTCAACCGGCGGTGTTGCTGGGTCGTTAGCGGAATTGTACCATAGAGAACATTAAGCACTACCTCACACAATGTTAAAATGAGCTCGTCAGATGCTGATTGCATAATAAGACGCCTTTGCATCAGTGTCGCTTTAAATAACATTTTTAACAGGGGGAGGTTTCTAGATAGTCTAGAAGACATTTCACCAAAATCAATGTTTTCTTTTTTGAATGTAAACTACTGGTTGGGTTGAAAGTAACCCCGTTCTGAGACGAAAATGTTCAGGGGTTTTTGCTTTATAGTCTATCATGAGGTATCCAAAAGGTTGGTTGGTAGCATCTTGATAGCATTCCATAAAATATTTTGTATTTCCGGGGTACATTTGTTTTCCCAACACATTTATCTGATTGTTATCACGAGGATTCTTAAACAATATTAAATAATTTGTATTCAAACTGATGGTTCTGCTGGATTTACCTTTTCTGCGCAATATAAATAGCACTGAGGTTTCTATGGTGAACGTATTGAGTGAATAACTTTTCCACTTCAGAGCTTCCACTCGCCTCCTTCATCATGTCATCAATTATCAACAGATTTGTTTTATTGACAGGTAATAAATCATCATCATTCAGAGATTGCGGTATTCCTTCCACAAATTTAATGTTATACATTTTATACAGTTCATCATACAGTGGTTGCCAGCAATCATAAATGTACACAATGTTTTCAATCTTTTTAGAAATCATATTTACAGCATTTTCCAACAACATTTTTACAAAATAAGACTTTCCAGAATTTGAAGGTCCACTTATTACACATGAAAAAGGATGTTGAAGTCTAAAATCAAAACCATCAACCTCCCGCACACTGCGGTGGTTTAAAAAATGATTAGTAGCCATATGGTAGCGTTGTATAATCAGGGAATAGCTGCCTTTTATTATACACCACTTGAAACTTTTTAACAACTGACTTGTTTTGCAAAGTGAAGTTCTTTTTATTCCTCACGATGTTGTCTGTGTAGGCTAGTATGTGTCTGGTGTCATGCGATTTTACATAACTGTCAACAAGACCAATCAAAGTGTCTAATCTAATGGCCATGGAATTTACGGCATTCACAGTTATACCCTTTGCTTTCATACACACTTTACCTTTCGCAGTGCGATATCCGTATGTTTTAGGCCCTCCTGAGCAAAACTCTGTGATGTAATCATCATTGCCTATTTTATTAGTCAGATCTCCTAAATAAGGACCCAGAGGGGGTTCGCCCAATCGCCGTCTCTAGAGATAAGGATAACGCTGTCTGTGTCGCTATACAGCAGTCTGTCCCCCAGTTTATCCATAAGGCTATACAATTCTAGCCGTGTGTGTGCTGTTGTAAAGGCACCCAGAAATATATTCACATCCCGTGTGCTGTACATGGCGCCATCGTCGTGACGATACTGCACCAGCGCAATTTCATCAGACACAAATGTGAAATATTTAACATCATACTGACAGGCAAATATGATGTGAGCAAAGTCGTCTGGGTCTTTCAAAAGTCTAGAGGTGGGTAGATTTTCTCTCATTGAAAAACACCCCCACAGACTATTCAGCAGCAATTTGTTGATAGACCTCTGTTCAGGGTTGTGTGCAGGATCGAGTTTAATCCCTTCTTTTTTAAAGTAATCATCGACATAGGCTATAGACTAGATAACCACAAGACACTGGATACTGGACATTCTGCTTTAAATAGGACTGATCTATTCACGGATATGTAGCACCATACCCCATGAGAGCACAATGCATCCTAAGAGAAATTATATTTGTGAATTAACAGAGGATTTACACTCCCCCCACCAGTGGGTCTTGTCAACTTTCTGATACCGTTATAGTTTTGGACGCCTTTGTGGAATGACTGAACTGAAAAAATGTAAGATTATTTGTTTAAAGATACATTTATAATGCATACTATTTCAATTAAATGCCTTATTGTGTTTTTAGTAAAAATAACACTGTTAAACTAATATCAAAGATTAAGTTTGTTAATCATTTATAGTTTTAGAATGTCTTTGTTATGTTTGACAAACTGAACATTTGGTTAAAAATACGTTTTAGTCTCTGGTAAAAAAGTAGAATAACACTTTGTTAATCATTTATTCGTTTTAAAATGACTTTGTTGTGGTTGACTATAAAGACTCAACTTTATTGTCATTGTGCAGAGTACACATACAGAGTCAATGAAATACAGCTTCAGTCAATATCCACTGTTTTAGAAACACATTTTTACCCCTTTGTTAAAAATAAAAAAAAAGCCCAAGCACCAAGCATTGCACCCCATTAACATTGTACATCATTAAAGAATAATAATTTGTCTACTTTTTTAAATACACAGACCCCCACACATTACTTTATCATGTTTTGAAAAACATCTCAATGATTACCATCAATTAATTATTTAATTTAATAGTTGAGGAAAATAATTCTTATACCAATATTTTTGTCATCTCAGTTTTCCATTAACATTGTACATCATTAAAGATTAATAATTTGTCTACTCTTTTAAATACACAGATGGGCTCAGCTACAGTGCGGGGCTATCAGAACAGCTGACAAAACACGTCATACCACAGCCTGTACAACTGCCGGAGGGGCGGGGTGGGGGGAAAGGTCAAATGTGCACCAATTATGTCCTCAATCATACCCCATCAAGCATTTTTGACACAAAGTATGAGGGATGGGTGGGGAGGGGAGGGGGGAAAGGTCAAAGGTGAACCAATTAAGTTGTAAATCATAGGCCATCAATCATTTTTGACACAACGTATGTAATATTTACTACTCTCATCCTCCATCGCCTCCGGGTCCAGGTGTTCATGAAGTAGTTCCTGGTCCAGCAGATCTTCCTCCTGTGTGTTCATGCCCTCAAAAGCTGGGAGCCATAGTCTCTATCCATCTCTACAACAGAAAAAAAGCACACAATTGGTAGCCAGCAGTGTGTCCTTCACAAATCCATACACTGAACAGTCTAACCAAAATGTCCAACTGCAAACACAAGCCCTCTCACAATTTCCTTGTGTACAGAAAGCTTACACATAATATAAAATCATATAATGTCTGTGTGATGGATGGGTAAGGCTATTTGCTAAATTATAGAAAGATATCTAAAAAAAAAAAAAATGTGTTACATGGTAAAATTAACAAGCTACATACTTATCTCACTAGCAGGCCAGTTTCTAGTCCGGTCTGAACAGCTTAAAACAAAAAAAAACAAAAATCTGCTCTCTGCCTCACATTAATTTTGGTGGATTTTTAAGCGACATAATTGGCAAAAAAGTTATTGATATTCAGTTAAAAATTTACATAGTATTGCTAGCTAATGTTTATTTAACTAGTTTCACATAAAATGCCAAAAAACTTATATAAAAAGAAGAGGCTCGCAGATGATGGTCACCTTTTTTTTACAGGAAAAAAATAGTTAGCAGTGGTACTACAATCAATTTGAAGCAGTAATCCTTCCGGGATATCCACTCTGGCTCCGCCCAGGCAAATGGAGGATGACGCAGATGGCGATAAATTTATTATTCATGCCCAGTAACCCCTTAAGCAATCATATGTGCTTTTAGCTTATGTTTTCATGAGTATCTGGCAGTTTTCAGAAATAAAATCGGTGATTGGGACAGGAACCATGGGAATAATTGTTCCCAAATTTGAACGGTCTGGACAGGGTTAAAACATTTACACAACATTTATATAACACCTTACTTTGAGCGTCAGGAAAATGCGAATTCTCCAGACTTTCCAATTCCAAAAATAAAAAAACATTCAAACCTTTTAAATCAGGAGTAATTAAAATTTGTGGAAATGGATCTGCGTTAATAGGAACCACTTTTGCCATTATAGTGTTCTTTCAACAATATTTTTTCTTCTGCTGTCTACTTTGTAATTAAACAGGTTAAACTGACAAGTGAATACAACGCTAAACATCTATAAATTAGTCGAGATTCTCATATTTTATATTTTTATGACAAGACATCTCACCTTCTCTTCCTTAATGAGCGTGTTGAGTGGAGGTGCATTACAAACATCTCTGGCCAAAGCTGTAGAGGAGGCGACCCCTCTGGTAGAGTAAGCCCTGATACCTACTTGGCGAAGCTTGACCGCGCACCTCGCAGGCCAGGGCAATAGGATCCCTCACCCAATGTGACATAATTTGCTTGTTACGGCCCACATGACAAACGAATAGTTGCCCTGACTTACGCCATTGGCTAGTGCGGTGGACATAAGTTTGAAGGGCACGGACTGGACACAGTCTGTGAAGTCTTTCCTGCTCCGCCGTTGTAAATGGCAGTGAGCAGAAGGCTTTGAGAGTGAAAGGAACCTTAGGCAGGTAGTCAGGATGAGGCTGCAGTATTGCTTTAGCCATTCCTGGGGTAAAATCTATGCAGGATGGCAAGACAGACAGAGCCTGCAGATCACCAATTCTTTTAAGAGAAGTAATTGCCATAAGAAAAACCATCTTGAGAGTCAGACGTTTATCAGACACTGACTCTAGAGGTTCAAAGGGGGTCTCAACCAGACCCTCAAGGACTATTGCTAAGTCCCATGAAGAGATCCTGGTCCTAGTAGGAGGTCTCAATCACATGGCTCCACGAACGAAGCGAGCAAGCAGAGGATGTTTCTCCAACGGCATCCCGTCAATCAAGAAGTGGCAATCCGATAGAGTGGCCACATAAACCCTGAGAGTGGCGGTGAGAGCCCCACGATGAAAGATTGGGCGCTGGCTCTTGGAAGTAAGCGAGATGAGTGCAAAGAGTGCAAACGCCTTTAATGACCTTACAACAAAAAGCAATGCAGCTTATTGCGTTTACATGACCACACACATTATCGGCTTGCTGAGCATAATTGGTGCAAGAAAATGCATGTAAACATGCACATTGATGAAATGTATGGAACAATGATGTGTGATATTTTCTCTAAAAATCTTCTTAATATAAAGGTGGTTAGAGGTGGCCTTTCACCCTACATGTTGAGTAAAAGTCCAAGAGGCTTTATGGGGCTTTTCCACTGCATGGTACAACTCAACTTGACCCGACTCTTTTTTCCACCATGGATGGATTCAATTGCTCAAAATTACAACTAAAATCATTAGCAATGTTGACAATTCAATAGCATGTTTTTAAAATAGCCGTTTTATATTAGTATTAGTATTAGTATTAGATTGATTTATTTTGCTCATGAAGGTAAATCCCCATTTCCAGCAGTTACTACTCTAGTCGACTACAAGTTATAAATCCGGTCACCTCATCCTTGAGAAATCATTATGTGCTCATTTAGTACTCAGGAAATGTATTATTAGATCGGTTGAAAACAGTTGTGCTCTTAAATGATGTTTGAACATCACAGTGTAGTATGTCACTTCTTCTTTTTTTTTTTTTAATGCAAGACTCTTTGCATCCCCAGGACATTGGTTTGAAAACTGACTAAAAAGAAACACATTTCTCAAGAAATTCTGCTTTTTTTCTTTTGGAAGATGAAGGCTATTCCATGCACTACTACTTTAAAGAATAAAACAATCTGGATTAACCATGAAATGGACAAGCCAGATGCACACCAACTAGTAGACCATCAGAAGTCCAACTAAAGTCCATCAGACTCTCTAGATGACAAATCCTAGACCTGTACGTGCAAATACCAGTTTTATTCTGCAACATTTAGAAGAGAAGACTCTGGGATGTTGGAATTTTAGGTAGACTTTAAAGACAAAAGTGCCTGACACTGGCAAATAGGAAAAATAGAATGTGCAATTTAAACAATTAACTGATAAATGATTCATCCATACAAATGTCTCTATTCTATACAAAGTTTGAGATGTTGAGCTTTTCTTAAACATTTGACAATAAGGTCAGTGAAAGGTGTTCACTTGAAGATCCAGATTAAACTGAATGCTAGAATGCCTGAGTGTAGGATTCTTGAACACTGCACTTATGGACAGATGCATGATTCCCTCCATTTATACCCGTATGTCTGGGGGAGGGACATGCAAATTCTGCCTGCCAATTTCTCATTGGCATTTTCTCAAGTTCAGAGATGCGTGAGGCTCTCAAGAGAGACCCCAAGTGTTGCTTCTTCGAAACAACTTTACAGTACAATCTAATTGACTGTCCAACATTGTTCGCGCCGCCTCCGTCTCTGTAATTCTCGGTAACTCTCAGCAAACGGGGGAAAGGGTCAGCACTGGTAGTGAAGCAGCAGAAAAGGTTTGGGATTAGAAAAACATTTTGGACATAAGATTTTAAATCTCCCAGTGCTTAACCCAAATCACTCTATTTTTATTCACACACTAATTATTGACAATGTAACTTCAACTATAATGTGATTTATCCTCATATTCTTTCATGTAAATAAGAACTCTCCTTCTGCCATCTTTAAGGTTGATGTGATTGGCTTCTTGATTGGTTGGACTGACAAGGTATTATGTAAGTGCAGTTTCCATAATGGCCGTTTAGGGCACTGTGTCGAAAAATTATTCCTAGCATCTGAGTGGTCAGATTCCTGAAAGTGTGTAAAATCGGAAGTGCAGCTCTCCTAGGGGGCGCTGTGTTATACATAAATTGTGGGGGGGCATACACTTCAGGTACACAAATCACTTTTGTGTTTTTTTAAAAGTGAGATTTTAATGCTGGGGACCATGTTAAAGCATGCTGAATATGATTATATGGTCAAAAAAATTAGGACATATAAAAAGTCCTAAATTGTCAAGGTGGTCCTCAGTTTACTGGTGTTTATTCTGGTGAATGTACCCAAAAGTGACATAAGTACAAACACACACACAAACACACACACATACCTACCTTCCTCATGTGATATATGCTTATTTTGGTTACTATATCTAATCATGTCACTGTTTGGTTTGTATTGGTAAGTCGGAAGTTTATTGACTGCATTGTATTGATTATTAATTGATATCACTGCATCAATAAACTTTGTTATATTTCAAAGAGAAGTGGTTTGGTTTGCATACACGTGTCAAAGGCTGACAGAGGATGCCAATGCTCGGATTCAAGCCTTTGTTGTTTCCTTTTGATTTTCCTAAGAGAACAATCTAATATTGAGATTGTTATTGTCACGAATGCTGGTGAAGATCCCTCGATTGGCCACCGGAGGTCGCCCTCTCCCGAGAATTGAACTACCATTGTTTGACTCCTTTTGCTCTGCTTTGGATATTACCATTTACGTCTGTTTGCTGCCTAACTACTGTTGTGTTTGCCTGGATTACTGACATTGTTGTTTGCTGCCTGCCCTGAATCTCTGCCTGTCTCACTACGTTTCTGCTACTGTTTGCCTGGATTACTCGACCTATGCCTGTCTGTACTTGAGTTTGCTGTATTTAATAAACCACACATGGATCTTACTCAACCTGAGTCCATGTTACAGTTATACTGTCTGGTTATTAGTCCCTGATTCCAGGGCGGTGCCCTGGTGATATTAATCCTTATTAATATTCTATTGATTTTGATAATTGACAATTAACCTTGATGATCGTTTAATTTGAAGGATCAATAAGCTAGTGTATTATAATCAATGTTCCATTAATTTTAATAATTATCTTTGATAATAATTCATATTCTATTGAATTAAAAAATGGATGGTTGTCTTTGATTATTGTTGATTTAAAGAATTAAAAAAGTAACATTGATTCTAATCAGTGTTATATTGATTTTAATAATTTATAATTGTCTATGATAATTATTAATTATTGCTAATAACCAAACCCTTTCCTAAACTTAGAGCCCTACAGAGTACATGCCTTTGATTTGGCCCTGTATCAGATGCATGAGCATGTTTATTGTGTGCACAGCAACAGGTCAGGCTGAATGCTTTTGATGTATGTTTTGCTGTTCAGACCCTATGAACTGCAGGCGCATACTTACATGGGCCAAATTTCTACGCAAGCTGCAGAGCTTTTGCAATTACAGTATGGAATTTAATGCAGTTTTCTAATTTTCTTGAGTTAAGATGTCACTAGGTGTATTCTCATGTAAATTTATTTGAATATGGAAAGGGGTGGGGGCAGAGTGATGCAAGGCGTCGAAAGTGTTTTCTTGAATTTTAAAGGCCTAATCAATTTCTTCAGTCTTTTTAAAGTTATTGAAGGTTAATGCTAATTGTGTAAAACTTCTGAGAATTTGGTAATTGTGTAAAATTACTGGTAGTCACTTGGAATTTTGTACTCTGTAATGTGCCACAAAGACAAACATATCCATCATAGTAGCACATTCAGCTTGAAACTGATGAACAATTTCAAGAGAAACATTACAGTTATTTCAAATTGACACAAGATGAAAAGTCTAGAATGCCCAAAGCATTTACAACCTCAACCCAGCTGTTTCTTGTAACACTTACAGCAGAAACAGTCAAGTGTTTTCAGAAATAAAGTGCATTAGCCTATGGGTACATGCAGTGTCACAAACAACTATCATCAAGTGTGTTCTATGATAACTACAGTGTTTAGCAAGTCAAGTCATTTCTATTTGTATAGCGCCTTTCACAACACACATTGTTTCAAAGCAGCTTTACAGAAGATCTGGCATTAACAGAAGATAAAACTGTAATGTCTATAATGTCTATGAGTCATCATTGTGTAATTAGATAAAATATGATTGTGAATTGTGTTTAAAAATAAGTAATTAAATAATAATTGTATTTATAACCCCAGTGAGCAAGTATGGTATATTTTATGGTATATGGTACCATATTTATGGTATATTAATCAATATTATGTGTAACCAGAAGAAGGTAGCCATTGTAATGTTATTATAAGGTAAAAGGAGAAAACACAGAAGTATCTCATGGGTATCTGTTAGAATGTGAAGGAAAGAAGCAGATGCTTGTCTGTGTGACCTTTGCTAACCCATAATAGAGAAACAGATGTGTATCTGGGCCACCATTAAGATCAAGTGTGGAAAAACCCATTATATACTAGGTGTGAAATCGTATATTCTATAGAAAGCAGATATCCTTTATAAAAAAATAGATAAGTGGAGGACTTTCCACCATTATATAAAAACCAGATGGCCTAGGAAATAATGGTGGCAAGCGGAAAGAATGTAAAGTGTGGGTCCATTGGTCAGAGATAGTGCACTTGAGATATTAATGGGTCCAAGAGAGATAACTAAAGGGTATATAACTGAGAACTTGGAACTGTGTAATCAGAATGGACAGCTGGCTTTCTCGGGTTTATTGTATGCTCAATAAACTTCAACTTTGGCATTTGGAATCCTGGACTCTGAGAGTTTTCTTGCAAACTTAGAGAGATTCTTCAAAGATTTTCCACAACACAAGCCAAAGGCGACTGTGGCAAGGAACACAAAACTCCATAAGATGTTGGTTAATGTGAGAAAAATAGCATTGGGAGAAACCATACTCACTGTGGGGGCCAGTTCGCCTCTGGCTAACATCATGAATATAATGCCAATATTACTTGTGTATAGTATATACATTAAGTGCCACAAGGATCAGTTTTAGGGCCTCTGCTTTTCTCCTTGTATATGCTTCCCCTGGGAGATATTATCAGGAATCTTGGAATAAGTTTCCACTGCTATGCTGATGATACACAATTTTTTTTCAAAAAATTTGATATTTCTTCAAAACCTGATGAGATTTTACAATTCTCCAAATTAGCAGAGTGTATCAATGAAATAAAAGATTGGATGGCCAGAAATTTCCTTCTACTCAATTCTGACAAAACAGAGGTGCAAATTATTGGGCATTAAAATGTAATTTGACCCTCGATGGATGTACACATAACGTGTTATATTTGATATCAAATTACCAATGTTTGCAGAACAGCATTCTTCCATCTAAGAAATATTGCTAAATTACGACACTTGCTCTCTGTTGCCGGAAAACCTCAAGATAGATTATTGTAATGCATTACTGGGAGGATGTCCAGCAAGATCAATAAATAAACTTCAATAGGTTCAAAATGCAGCAGCTAGAGTGCTAACCAAGAAATATGATCATATTAGCCCCATTTTATCATCGTTACATTGGCTACCTGTTAAATTTCATATTAATTTTAAAATGATGTTAACTACATACAAAGCTCTTAATGGTCTAGCTCTGCAGTACTTAAGTGATCTTCTACCATGCTATATTCCATAACGTTCATTACGATTGCAAAATTCTGGCCTGTGTAGCATCTGGACCATCAAACACACAATTATTCTTAATATACATAATGAATAATATTAAAATATTAAAATATACTTATAAGCCAACAGATGTCTCAAGATTATAGCAAGTAAAGGTCAAAGTAGGCCCATGTAGAATCCGTTATTTCTGCTCCCCCACTGATCATTATCAAGCCTTTACACTGTCTTTGCTGACACTGGACCAACAAATAGTGGACCCCCATGGACATTCCATGCTGGGGGGGGGGGGATGGCAAATAATCCAGAAAGATTGATTCACTCCTTTCCCCCATAAAAATGGACATAAATCCCAGACACAGACTTCTCTTCAGTCATTTATAAACAAACTATAAATGAACATGTATATCCCCAGGACATTGTGTATAGGATCATTACTCTCTTGTATAGTGTCATTTTTGATTACTGTATTTATGCATGCCTTATGACAGAACTAACAGACAATGTACAATTAGTTCTGTCATGTTTCCTATTAAATGAATCCTTGTGTGACACACAGCAAAGTGATATATATATATATATATAAATTCTGATAGCATGCATTGTATGTTTGCTGTATTAATCAGAGAATAAAGGGGCACACATTAAAAACTAACCCCAATCGTGCAAACGAGTCAGCTTCCAAACAAAAGGAACATTCCCCTCTTGGAAATTGCACCTTTCTCATTGGTCAAGCCAGACTTGAGAGATGGGACCTCCAGCAGGAGTTAAAATACACATCCCGCCTCTTACTCACTCTCCTGACCCTCTTCTGCCATTCGTGTGACACCTCAAGCCATATGCAACTTGAACACCATCGACTTGAGGAACCGTCATGACGTTCTCCTGTGACTGCATCCGGGCTCTCTCAACAGCCAAGGAAATTGCAAGTATCGTACCAGTAGCTAACTGAACCTATGTTTAGTATAAGAGGTAAACCCCTTTGTAACAAAAGGTGCTTTTAATTTATTTAATGGTTCTCTCAGATGGTCAAAATGACTCGTCATAACTTAATTTCCCAATGAGTGTATACCCATGTATGAGTGTTTGTGTATATGTTTTTGTTTAGATTAGTTATGTGTCCGTATTTTAGTTGAATAAAAGTTTGTGTATATTCTTGAGTTGAATCTTGTTTGTTTGTAAATCAACGTTAATTCAATGATTCAATCTCAGCTCCATGCTAAGGAAGAGTTATTTTTTTGGTGTGGCCACGAAAAATATAATTTCTGAGAATTGATAGACAATCAATACTGAGTGTTCGCTGGACGAACAGATAAATTCATTGTAATGTTAATTGAGCTACTTCAAGTTGATTTTATTAACCAATCCAAATGTTCATAATGAATTATAACGAGTTATGAATAATTAATCATGTTTCCCTTTTTATGGAAAACGTTTCCCTTTATATGTTGACTTGTGGTATATTTTGATAAATAATCTCATCCCTCTTTCTAAAAGATTTCACTATATATATATATATATATATATATATATATATAAACTATACCTATATGTGTAATATTTTTGTTAATAAGCCATGAGAATAATATTATTCCAATAAGAGAGTTAATCATAATTCTCTTATTAAAGCTAATTCCCTGCGGTAGAAATTGTGAGCTGATACAACAAGACGTTGTATAACGACTTTAATGGTGGAGAATTTATTCAGACAAATAATCTAGTTATTTGTCATTTATCTAAATTATAACGGTTGTCAAACGCGACTGATTCCATTATAAATTTCCTTACATAGTAATGTAGAAATAGGACCATTTAATTTAATTCCTAGCTCACACATACTGTTTACCTTACAAATAATGGCAATGTACATGACACTTTAACCCATGCAGTGATCATTTATCACACCAAATTCACCATTTTTTGATCATTCTGGAACAATTCATATGCATCAAGAAACTGTTTTCATTAGCACTGTTAAGCATGCAGACACACTCCCTCAGTTTAAGTCTAGACTGAAGACTCATCTATTTAGCCAGGCATACACCTAATTTATCCTTCAACCCACAATTAGGCTGCTTTAGTTTAGTCTGCCGGAAACAGAAACATTGATCATGATCTATAAATCTGCAATAAATTGAATGGCATCTATGCTGTATATAATATTTAATTTGTTTCCCTGTCTCAACCTCAGGACTCCTATCCTGAGGTCACCAGAACAGGCTGTATCCAGCTCCATTCCTGCTGTTGGACTCCACTTCTAGATTAGATTAGATTCAACTTTATTGTCATTGTGCAAAATACAAGTACAGAGCCAATGAAATGCAGTTAGCATCTAACCAGAAGTGCAAAATAGCAATATGTATATATATATATTAAGTTATGATGTAGAGAAGCAGAGACCAGCTCAATGCAAATGTCTATAATACAGTACATGGTGCAAATGAAGAAGCATAAACTGAAGGTGCATTGTACAGAATGAAGTATAAATATGTAAATGTGTAAATATATGTATATGGCCGGTGGCCATAACAGTGCAAGCAGCATCAGGAGGTAGAAGTTATGGGCAAGAAATGTGCAAGGGAATGTGCGAAAAATAAAAAAATTAAATAAATATATACTGTATAAATTGATAATAGAAAATACAAATATGAAGTTCAGGTGGGATGTAGTGTTCAGCGCCTGAGTTTAGAGATCAGAAGGCTGACAGCTGAGGGAAAGAAACTCTTCCTGAGTCTGCTGGTGCGACAGCGAAGACTCCTATAGCATCTCCCAGATGGGAGAGGAGTAAACAGACCGTGGTTGGGGTGAGAGGTGTCTTTGATAATGCTTCTCACCCTCCTTAGGCAGCGTTTATTGTGAATGTCATTGATGGAGGGTAGTTGGACACCAATGATGTATTGGGCAGTTTTCACCACCCGCTGGATCTGAGACAGTGCAGTTGCCATACCACACTGTTATGCAGTTGTTTAAGACACTTTCAATAGTGCAGCGGTAAAAAATCTGCAGGATGTGGGGGGACAGGTGAGCTTTCCTTAGCTTCCTAAGGAAGTAAAGGCACTGTTGCGCCTTTTTAATCAGAGTCGAAGCGTTGTATGTCCAGGAAAGATCCTCAGAGATATGGACACCCAGGAACTCGAAGCTCGTCACACGCTCCACTTCGTCCCCATTACTGTAGATGGGAGTCTGTGTGTGTCCTTTCCTAGTCCGCCGGTAGTCCACATTCAGTTCCTTGGTCTTCTGGGTGTTGAGTGTGAGATTGTTGTTGGCACACCACACAACCAGGTGCTGTACCTCTTCCCTGTAGGCCATCTCATCATTGCCACTGATCAGACCTACCACCGTGGTGTCATCTGCAAACTTGATTATGGAGCTGGAGCCATACTCAGGTATGCAGTTGAGGGTGAAGAGGGAGTAGAGGATTGGACTCAGCACACAGCCCTGTGGTGCACCAGTATTCAAAGTGAGGGTGGAGGAATTGTGGATGCTTATCCTAACAGACTGTGGTCTGTTAGTGAGGAAGTCCAGAGTCCAGTTGCAGAGGGAGGGGCTAATGCCAAGATCAGTGATCTTGAAGATCAGCTTGGATGGGATCACAGTATTGAAGGCATAACTGAAATCAATGAATAGCTTCCTGACATATGTGTTATTTTTGTCCAAGTGAGTCAGGGCGGGGTGAAGAGCTGAGGCGATAGCATCCTCAGTTGACCTGTTGGTTTTGTAGGTGAACTGATATGGGTCCAGTGTTGGGGGCAGATATGTTTTCAGGTGGGAGAGGACCAGCCTCTCAAAACACTTTGCTATGATGGGAGTAAGAGCAACGGGGCAGAAGTCGTTGAGGGCCACTGCAGCAGCATGTTTTGGTACTGGTACAATGGTGGCTGTTTTGAAGCAGGTGGGGACAATGGCCTGGGCCAAGGAGAGGTTGAAAATGTTGGTGAAGACGTCAGTCAGCTGTTCTGCACAGCCCCTGAGCACTCGGCCCGGGATGCCATCAGGGCCAGCAGCTTTATGTGCCTTCACTCTGCTCAGGGTGAAGCACACGTCACTGGAGGAAAATGTGAGTGGCAGATCAGATTTATGGGTTGTTCTATGTTTCCATGATCAAAGCGAGCATAAAAGTTGTTCAGTTTATCTGGGAGGGTGGCATTACTGGTTGGGGGGGGGTGCCGTTCACTGGTTTGTAGTTTGTGAGGTCATGGATGCCTGTCCACATACGTCAGGGGTCATTGTAAGTAAAATTGTCCTCAATCCGCAGTTTGTATTTTTCTGCTTTAATTCCCATTCCTCTTCAGACTGGCCCTGGATAAAGTGTATGCTTCCCGGTCTCCAGATCTGAAAGCAGCATCATGTGCCTTCAGCAGGAGTCGGACTCCCTTGTTCATCCAGGGTTTCTGATTGGGGTATGTTTTAATTGTTTTATGGGTGGTTACCATGTTGACACACCTGTTGATGTGTTGCAGAACAGAATTTCTGTAGCTGTTAATGCGGTGTGGGAGTCCAGGTTGGCCTGAGAAGCAAACACATTCTAGTCAGTGTTCTTTAACTCATTCTGTAGTGAAGAGTCTGCTCCTTCCAGCCACACTTTTACAGTCCTCACTGTGGGTTTCACACGTTTGATGTTGGGGGTGTATTTGGGGAATAGGAACAGGGATAAGTGATCGGATTGTCCAACATGGGGGAAGGGGGGGTGGCTTTGTAGGCATCAGAGATGTTTGTATAAACATGATCAAGTGTGTTGTCTCCTTTTGTAGGGCATAAAACGTTTTGATAAAATTTGGGGAGTGCTGTCCTCAAATTGGCGTGATTGAAATCGCCAGCAATAATAAAAGCTCCGTCCGGATGTGTTGTTTGCAGTTTACTAACAGCAGAAGAGAGTTCCTTCATGGCTAGCTTAGTATTAGCATCTGATGGTACATATACTGCACCGATTATGGTAGATGTAAATTCACGGGGCAGGTAAAAGGGTCTGCACTTGATAAATAGGTACTCAATATCAGCAGAACAGTGGGATTTGGTAATAACAGCATCGGTGCACCATGTTCTGTTCACATAGATGCAAACACCCCCACCTTTGCTTTTACTGGAGTCCACAGCCGTTCTGTCAGCTCTATGGATACTGCGCCCCTCTAGCTCAATCGCGCTGGTTGGAATGGTGCTATTGAGCCAAGTTTCCGTTAAAACCATAACGTTGCAGTCCAAAAGCATTCGCTGAGTAATCCGAAGCCGTAGTTCACCGATCTTATTTGCCAGAGACCGTACATTAGCGAGAAAGATGCTCGGTAGCGCTGGACGATGTGGGTTTAGCTTTAGCTTAGCCTGCAGGCAGCCCCGCTTACACCGTCTTTGTTTACGCTCACGGCGACAGGCATTTCCTGTCGGACTGGCTAACTCACACGAGTCCGGGGACCGGAGTAACTCTGGAGGTAGCAGATGGAGGTCTGATTTTGTATCCACTGCGGTGTTTTTGCAGCAAGTTTGATGTCCAATAGTGTGTGGTGGTTGTATGAAGTTAGTGCAGAGTTGTGACGAACAACTGAGCTGAAAATAACTAGGTAAATAATAACTAATTTGCAAAATCTGGAGAGACGCTGAGCCTCGCATTGTGCACTCACCACCATTACGTTCACAAAAATGCAGCCGATGCCAGCCAAACATCACTTCAGTATATTATGATGGACTTCAGAGGATGAACTGATGCCAACTCCAACCATAAGATATGAGATTCTTCATATGCCATTGTCTGAACCTTGGATTTAGGATGGACCACACCGAACCTCACCGAAATTACTGACCACGTTGAACTGCGATGCACCTCACTGATCTCTGCCTGCGTCACCTCAGTCTATTGATGGACTGCACTCTTGAAATGGAATACATAGACTATCAATTGCCGACAAAAGCCTTCATCAGCCAATTAACAAGGAAAATTGCCTCTATGTGAACTTCTGCAATTAATCCAGGATGGAATTCAAAGACATTGGTCAGTGATCTTACAGTTCATACAAAATCTGTGTAACACTTACTTAGTTTAATCATTTTAAACCATGACTTGCAATATACATAAGTAATTTGATTCGTCCAAGTTACAGTTCATCCAGCTACAGGCCACTTAGTGGCCTAAAGTGCCCAATAAGGACAAATGTGGGCCATTCTTTGTGTGGGGTTCCCATTGGCCTGTAGTATCAATGTACAAAATTTGAATATTTTTGACCAGAAAATAGGACATTTGGGAGTGGCATGTAGCGCCCCCTAAGGGTGAATATGGGCCATTCTTTGCACGGTACTTCAGAGTGATGTCATCTAGAAGCATGTTAGGTTTGAAAAACCTAACATGGAGGTGGTGGTGGCGTAGTGGCTAGAGCACAGGGCTGCTAATCAGAAGGTCGCTGGTTCAAACCCCATGGCCACCACCACTGTGTCCTTGAGTAAGACACTTAACTCCAGGTTGCTCCGGAGAGATTGTCTAGTAATAAGGGCTCTGTAAGACACTTTGGATAAAAGCGTCTGCCAAATGTGTAAATGTAAAAACCGTCAGTCAAAATTACATTTGAATTATTGACACATATACATTGAGGCAATGTGGACATCTACATAAACACACCCTTTCAGCCATTTTGTACTGTATTAATTTTTGCTAATTAACATATTGAAAGACATCCTTTCTACACATGGGTACCACATTTCAAGTCAATTGGATCTACGGCTCAAGAGAAGAAGAGTTTTGTAGGTTTTTCCAATTTCCCAAAATCCATCAAGGCTGAAAGTATGGGTCCTTCAGGCTTTTTTGTTCCCCATGAGAAATGAGGCATGTACACCAAGTTTCAGAAGAATTGGCCAAATGGGGTGGAACCGTCTGATGAATGCAAACGGTCATGTAATTTTTTTCCAGAAATAACTAGCATTACTCGTATAAATAAACGCTATGCAACTAAAACGTTTTGATTTTCAATAGACAATACTGACAACACATGATAAATAACATGTCTTACTTTGAAAGCTCGCCTCAGTTTTCAATTTGAAGCAGTAAATCCAACACTGGAGTAAATCTCCTGGGATATCTCTGGATGGATGAAGGATGACGATACATTTATTATTCACGTCCAGTAACCCCTTAACCAATCATATACCTTTAGCTTATATTGTCATGAGTATCTGGCTGTTTTCAGAAATAAAATTGGTGATTGGACGGCAAAGACACTGAGACAGGAACCATGGGAATAATTGTTCCCAAATTTGAACGCTCCGAAAGGTTCTAATCCGTCCATATAAACTATATGTTTTATTTAATAAAGATTGCATCCACACCTTAGTTGATGTATATATTGAGTGGGGACACATTTGTTTGAATTTTTCTATGGGATTCGACTGGAAAAGAGCTCAAACTTAAACGCATTTTTAGTTGTTTAATTTTCGAAGATCTCATGCAGGGTTGCAAGATTGCATAAATTGAGTATGATAAAAGGTGAAATATTTCCTTTTTGTGCAAGTATAAATGTTTGCTTGAAGTTATAAGCAAAAGTGTACTTTTTTCATATCTAGTGACCAGTAGGGGGCAGTGCAACAAAACGCTGCAGGTAACCTCAGAACCTAATGGCGATGACATCAGACTGTCCTCTATCTGTGTGCCAAATTTTACAACCCCCCCAAGCAGTTCTATGGGCTGCCATTGACTCAAGAGCGGAAGAAGAAGAATCAGAATAATAATAAGAAAACTTACAGAAATGATAAGGGTCTTTCGCCCCTTCGGGGCTTGACCCCTAATAACAATAATAAGAAAACTAACAGAAACAATAGGGAATAGATCATAGAACAAAGGACCATACCGTCTCTGCTGCCATTTTCAGTGGGGCAAGGCCCTACAACCCTAATAATAATAATCCTTAGAAGAAAAATAGGGCTTCACACTTTCAGTGCTCGGGCCCTAATAATAATAAATATAGCTGCGAGCAGCGATGACAGGCCTAAGCACCATGGGTCCACTTCCACCCATTGGCTTTTGGAAAACGATGTGAGACACTGCTGTTTCCCTTTTATTCTAATAATATAATGCCTCACTATGGCAACACCATTCAATTTTTCAAAATCTGTTTGCAATTTAACATCTTCAATATCTTGGCACAATGTCTAAATGTGGTGACAGACTCATGAATCCCATAGGAGTATTATTTAAAAGTTCAGAGAATGCAATATTTAAAAAAATTCAAAATGGATGACTTCCTGTTGGGCAGAGCTAATAATTATAATTCTGAAAGTTGTCCAGTTTGATGAGAACTATACATGTACAAATTTTGATGACTGTAGGTGAAAATAGGGGTGGCTACAGAGGCCATCTTACATGGCCATTTTAAACAAGTTAACTGTCACAGTGGCCAACAGGTGGGCCATCTGAATGTGGCTATAAAACAAATGCTTTATTTTATATCAAAAACTCAATCAATGTTTTAACATGATACTTTTAGTGTTAGAAAGATTATATGCGAGGAGGCCTGAATGATCATGAATATTGATTATAATTCACACCGGAGGAGACAAAAGACCCCTCCCCTGGTTCTATCAATGAGGAATGTGATAGAAAGAGAATGAATATGAGGAGACTTAATAATCAAAATCAAGTTTTAAGTTAAAATAAGTAATCTGACTACACATATTCTTTACATAAAGACTAAATTTTTTTACCTACACTACCATTTAAAAGAAGTCTCTTCTGCTCACCAAGGCTGCATTTATTTGATCCAAAATACAGTAAAAACAGTGATATTTTGAACTATTTTTACAAATAAAAAGAACAGTTTTCTATTTGAATATATTGTAAAATGCAATTTGTGATCAAAGCTGAATTTTCAGCATCATTACTGCAGTCTTCAGTGTCACATTAGACTTCAGAAATCATTATAAGATGGTGATTTTCTAATATGGGCATATTTAAAGTGCATTTTACTCATTTAACCTGAACACATATTTGCAAGCACAAACTTTGTTGATGATAATGAGGCAGCATAAACACTAGTTAATATATAATCTAAAAATTCATATTATTTTAATATCATACAGCATACAATTTAAATACCTGCTTTAGCTGAAGCATTTAAATTGTAACCAAAACTTGCTTATTAGGACATATTTAAAATTTCAATACTCTGAATCCCGGCTGGCAAGTCTGGAAACAGTCCCACTAGTAAAATATGTACATGTTTATATAAAATAGCATGTCAACTAATGAAATCTAAATGACTTACTCGTCCAAAATTGTATCCTCAGCTGGATCAAGTCTCTCTTCAAAATACAAATGTTCATCGGAGTCCCGCTCTTCTTCTGAGGAAAATGTTAACTCTTCGTCACTATACAGGAGTTTCCTCACTTGTGTATCATGTATCACGTGTTTCAGATATATGTTCGCAAACCCAGAGACTACTTACAGCTCACCCTTTTTATTTTCTTTAAAGTTTTTATAAGGTTTTGTTGTTATTGTGAGTGTACACAAATAAAAGTAGACCCTTTATAGTCTCTATGATGTCTTAGACTTACCTGTATGCACCAAAATGATGGAGAATTTTATATTGTTTCCACTGTAATGACGAAAAAATCCAGCAGGACAAGCATCCGTTGACCCTAGAGGGTTAATGTTCTCTGCTTATGATACAATCCAATGATTGAAGAAAAAACAGCATGCATTTCATTGTGAGGGTCCACTGATGAAAATTAACCACATCAGATTGGTTAAGTGACATTACTACCTTCTAGTTCAAATTCTGTTTATATTTTTGAATCTGTGATTTAGCATCTTTATTCACCTGAAATTTCCACTAACTTTATGCCAATTGTTTGAATTGGCATAATTCAAGTGTATTATAGAGGATAAGCTTTTATGTATGAAAATAAGTTTGATGCCATTTGTTAAAATAAATGTATACATAATATTAATGTGAATGTATAGATCTATCTATATATCAGGGGTGTAATGTTTCTCGGTTAAAAGCAAACCGCACGATTTACCACCCACGGTTTGGTAAGCATTTGCTGCGTGGTTCATCTCTAATTTAATAACACATCATACACTTTGAAAAGAAAATAAAGCAGCAAATAGACATGTGCAGGGTTGGGTATTGTTTAAATTTGATCTATTCCGATTCTTGTTGTCGAATCCGGTTGTTATCGAATCTTGGCTCTGATTCCAATCATTTTTTTGGAGAGAAATAAAAGAGAAAATGCTTCAAGAACAAAAATTTGCCTACCTTTTATTCTTGCCATATTTAGGCTATAACCAGTAAACAGCCAATTGTGACAGTTCCTCTTCATTTATAAAAATTAATTTTTCACTTTTTTATAAGGAATGATCAACAAAAACAATTACAAACCAAAAATGTTAAAGTAAATATAACACAACAAAATATGTAACAGACAGTTATTGGAAGCAGTAATAATGTCAAAGAGAGTCTGCAATGCAATGTCAGCAATACTTTTGAAGAAAAATCAGCATTTCTGCCTTCTCCGGAAGGATGCGTGATCTCTCTGGGCTAACTGAATTCCCAGCAGTATTGTGGGGCTGCTAATATTAGCTGTATCTGGTGTGGCAAATATGGTACATTCCTTTAGATTCACGCTGTGTAAATGCTTCATCATATTGGAGGTAGTGGTCAGACTCAGGCATGGTGCTGAATTTAATGAACTGAGTTTGTGCGTAATGGAATTAGGTCCTTGTAGCAGGTCCTGGCAGATCAACATGACAGTAAAATGCTCACTGCCGTTCACCTCGCAAGCATGATTAATAAAGTAAGGAACCGAAGTGAGGAATCTAAATGCATGTGTCTTATCGAATCCACGGTTCTTGGAAATTTGGAACCTGTTCTAAAATGGAACCGGTTCTCGATACCCAACCCTACCGCTAATGCACCTGTATGGCTCTGTAGATTGACACACTTTGCCAGTGTTTCACGTGGGTTAACTTTCTTCAGGGAGAAGTTGTACTATTAACTGTAAGGTTGTTAAATCAGATGATGATTCACAGTTCTGCACAAATTAGTGTGAAGTTGAAAATGGCAAACTGAGAAAACAAGCCGCAAGATAGAAGCCATTGTGTCATTCAAGTCTCCTGTCTGGGAACTTTCATTTTGTGGTCAATCATAACAGCGATGGTCAAAAAACCTTTACAAAACAAGCACTGTTGGCAAACATTGCTTGACGTGAGTACCGTATACTAGTAATACGTTGACGTTTGATTATTTACGCTGACAACATTTGGGAATATATAGTGTGAAGGGCGTACAGAACCTCAGGTGAGCCCGAAATTGCACACAGACACAATCCCTTCAGTCTTTAAACAGGCACTCGCTGCTAGTTCGGACAGACATGAAACAAAAACGAATGTGCTCGGGGTGTTCATTGCCAAAGTTATGTTGCCCTTACTCTGTTGATGAAGATGTGGGATTTCCACGTATGATTAAAACACTCATGTTTCATTACAACATCTCTTCTAGCATACATTTTTATAGGAAGGTTATTCATTCTATAGTGATGTACAACTTCTGAATATATGTTGAGTTGAATATGAAAAGTTAAATTAAGTTAAATGTTAAGTTAGTAATTAGAGCATTTTTTTTTTAGTTAAGGACACTAACAAAAATTAACCATAGTTTTATTCTGTAATATTGTAGTAGCCAAGTAACAGTGACTGCTATAACCATTGTTTCTTGGCAGAAATCATAGTTTTGATACAATTAACCATTGTTCCCTGTCAAAAAGCTACACTTTGATGCTGCACTGATTTTAGCTCTTTGGGAACAGCTTTAGGTGTGACCAGCTTTAGGTGTGACCAGCTGTGAATATGTGTGCAACATGTCAATGAAATTGACATAGCCTCTGCTATGGTGACATCAATTGAATGCACCTGTAGCAGGGATGCGTCACAGGTGCATCGTCAAATCTTTTGTCTTCAGATCACTCTGGGTGTGCTGTGCTTCTCAAGCTGTCAGAACTTTCTTTCCTCTGTTAGGAGTTAGAATTTGTTAGGCAGTGCGCAGAAAACCTTTTCTCCTTTCTAAGAATGAATGTGAAGCAAAGCAAGCAGTGTGTGTTCCTGTGTTTATGCTATATGGCTGAAACGGACACACATCAGTTTTGTTTTGTGTGTTTGGGGGAAGGGCATGCTGCTCTTGTGTTGGGGCGGGCGCGAGCATTGCGATCTGTTTACAGTCAAAATGCTTCGCCCTTGTCTCGCTTACTTCCAAGAGCCAGCACCCATTCTTTCATCGTGGGTCTCTCGCGTTGATCTGGCTGAGGAGCGAGAGACGGGTCTGTCCCTATCGCTCGCTCTCTCCCCAGACCCAGCTGATCCTTCTCGTGAGCCTGAAGCGTGCTTTGGTGCCTCTTCGGTTCACAAGGGGGACGCTGAATCTCTTGAGTCTGCAGACTTTGAGCACCCACCTCTGAACATTCCACGCACAATAATAAAGTGGCTGAGGAATTACTCAAGGTGGTTAACTAACTGTAGGCTAGAGTTAGACTAGCCACGTGAATAAGAGACCCGCAAATGCTCCAAACTAGAAAACAGATTTCTGTCTGGTGGCCTAAAAAAAAGAAAAAAAAAAGGGAACGTTATATCAGTCCCTACCTTTCTTTGATGACCTCCATGACGAGCTTTCTCGTTCATGGAGGAATCTTTATACTTCCTGTGTCTTCGTGCCCTCGACGTCAACATATTCGACTATCGTAGGTGCTGAGACATGTGGTATTCGTTGATGCCACCAGTAGAAGTGACACTTGCGGGTTATCTCTCGTCTGGCCTGGCATCATCGCTAAAGAGGCCCACTATCCCCACAAAGCCATGCAGGACCAACTCCACGCTTGTCGGGAAGGCTTATCAGGCAGCAGGTCAGGGTTGTGTGCTATGTCAGTGTTACAGGTGTACCAGACTGATCTGTTGAAGGACCTGAGTGCAGGGCAACACGGTCGACGAAGAGGCTTTCTCTGAGCTTTGTCGAGCCACAGATCTGTCTCTCTGCGCGACCACACAGACGACTCGTACCATTGGCCAGTCTATGTCTGCTTTAGTCAGCAAGGAGAGACACTGTCAGGCATCAGAGATAAAGGAAAGTTTTCCTTCTTGATGCCCTGGTTTCGCCTTCTGGCTTATTTGGTTATGCTATGAATGTAGTTTTCACCAGGTTCCAGGAGGCAAAAAGCCACGAGGAAGCCTTCGGGCAATTCCTTCCTCGCCGCACTCAGGGGGAGGGTCCGCTGGCCATCCAGCCCTGCCCTGATCCTTCTAGACGAGAGGCTCAAAAACAAAGCATGGCGAATCGTGCTCCCCCTTGTAGAGACCTCAGGGCAGTTATTTCTAAAAAGGAAAAAACCCTGATGGTTTTGTGCCCAACCTTGTGGGGGTAGCCCCCCCTTGGGACGGGTCATGTGAAACATCCACCTGTGCCCTCCCGATACCCCCACGAAACCGCTCAACTCCTGAAACATCAGAGGCGGCAGGAATGATCGGTTTCCAGCTAAATGTTGGGTGTTCTGTTGCTTCCTGCCGTAGTCCAGGACACGGGACACTCGACATCCCCTCAACAGGAAGTGTCAGAATCGATACCCATCTCAGAACCTGGCAGCGTGGAAACTACTGCCAGGTGTTTATATGTGGATCCTAAGAACAGTAGAAAAAGGCTACAGAATTTAATTCATTCACTATCCTCCGCGTTTCAACGGCGTGGTTTCCACTACCGTGAACCCAGAGCAAGCATGTTTACTGTGGAAAGAACTGCAAAATCTCTTTGTCAAAGGGGCCATAGAACCTGTTCCCCTTCCAGAGAGATAGTCGGGTTACTACAGCAGATACTTCCTGGTTCCCAAGAAGGATGGGTGTTTGCGTCCAATTTTAGACCTTCGAGGCTTGAATCACTCAGAGGGCGTTCAAGTTCAAGATGCTAACTGTCAAGAAGGTCGTATCTCAAATCCAACAATGCGATTGTTTGGTCACGATTGATCTCATGGACGCGTACTTTCATATAGAAAGTCTGCCACAACACAGGAAGTTCCTGAGGTTTGCTTTCAGGGGGCAAAGCTTTCCAATATCGGGTTCTTCCATTCGGTCTAGCCTTATCACCCTGCAAATTCACGGAATGCATGGATGCATCACTGGCTCCTTTGTGACTCTGGGGCATCCGCATTCTGAATGACATAGACGACTGGCTGATACTAGCACTGTCACAAGAACTGGCATTACAGCACAGGGATATTGTCTTAGCTCATCTGGTTTCTCTGGGGTTGAGGCTCAATGCCAAGAAAAGCATCCTCTCTCCCACTCAGAAAACAACCTATCTGGGGATCATAAGTTATCAATCATAATACGGGCACAATTGTCTCCCGCTCGAATCGAGTCCATTCAGAACACTCTGAGCAAAGTCAGGCTAGGCCAAGGTTGCACTGTTCGTCAGTATCAACAACTACTAGGTCTCATGGCAACTGCGTCCTCGGTGATCCCTTTGGGCCTTTTTACACATGAGACCGTTTCAGTTGTGGCTCAAAGCCAGGGGATTTCATCCAAGGGCCAATCCCCTAGGCTGATAAGGGTGACGCGCCACATGCTACATACCCTTTCTATGTGGTTCAGATCCCAGTTCCTCACTTTGGGCCCCACTCTAGGTGCGTCTTGCCATCGCAAGTTGCTAACGACAGGCGCCTCCCTGAAGGGCTGGGTTGACGATACGATGACGATTCGATGACGATATCCCTGTGCTGTCGAAGATGACAATTATGGTCGTCAGCTCGATCGTCACATTAACTGTCTTGAGTTGATGGCTGTATTTCTGGCCCTGAAATACTTCATCCAGAGGCAGCCATGTCTTGGTGTGGGTGGACAACACAGCGGTAGTCTCTAACATAAAACATCAAGGAGGTCTACGTTCACACCAGCTGGCACGGCAGATTCTCCTTTGGGCCGAAGGCAAGCTACTGTTAATCAGAGCAGCTTATATCCCTGGATGCCTGAATGGGAGCAGTTTTACTGTCCAGACAGAAAATACCGACGGGGGATGGAAACTCCACCCCAAGGTAGTGGATCAAATCTGGTTGAGATTTTATAAGAGCAGAAGTGGACACAATGTCCCCTCTACTTCTCTCTGAGTCACCCAGCCCCCCCTGGGTCTGGATGCGATGGCAGATACATGGCCCAGAATGTGCCTGTATGCTTTCCCCCAGTTTCTCTGCTCCCGAGAGTCTTGGCCAGTGTTCACCAGCAAGGGTCCTGCCTCTTACTGATAGCGCCGCAATGGCCGAACAGGATATAGTTCTCGGAGATAATGTCTCTCCTCGACGGCTCGCCTTCTGTCTCAGGCGCAGGGGACAATATTTAATCCCCGGCCCGAGCTGTGGAACATTTATGTTTGGCCCCTGAAGGGTACCAACTGAGGGACATTTGATACCATGCTTTCACCTGAAGTTATCGAGACCATTCTAAGTGCAAGGGCTCCCTCTACTAGAAGTTACACCAATAAATAGGGTGTCTTTGAAAGATGGTGCAGTGCACATAATGCAGATCCAGTTAACTGGCAGATTGCTTCAGTACTGGACTTTCTGCAGGAAAAATTATCAGCAGGCACATACCCCGCCACTCTCAGGGTTTACCTGGCTGCTCTATCGGCTTGCCATGCCTTGATTGATGGGGTGCCGTTGGGGAGAATTCCTCTGTTCGCTCGCTTTGTTCATGGAGCCATGCAACTGAGACCTCCTGCTAGGACCAGGATCCCATCATGGGATAGTCCTTGAGGGTCTGGTTGAGACCCCCTTCAAACCTCTAGAGTCAGCGTCTGATAAACATCTGACTCTCAAGATGGTTTTTCCTATGGCAATTACTTCTCTAAAAATAATTGTGGATCTACAGGCTCTGTCAGTCTTGCCAGCCTGCTTAGATTTTGCCCCAGGAATGGCTAAAGCAATTTTGCACCCTCATCCTGACTACCTGCTTAAGGTTCCTTTCTCGACAGTACATCTGTTCACTCTCGAAGCCTTCTGCTCCCCGCCGTTTACCATGCCGGAGGAGGAAAGATTTCACAGACTTTGTCCAGTCTGTGCCCTTCAGACTTATGTCCACCGCACTAGCCAGTGGCATAAGTCAGGGCAACTATTCGTTTGCCATGGGGCCGCAACAGTGGGGCGGCCGCCACCAAGCAGACTGTCGCATTGGGTGAGGGATGCAGTTGTGCTGGCCTACGAGGCGCGTGGTCTAGCTTCGCCAGTAGGTATCAGGACTCACTCTACCAGAGGGGTCGCCTCTTCTAAAGCCTTGGCTAGAGGTGTCCCTCTGCAGTATATTTGAGATGCGGCAGGCTGGTCCTCTCCACACACATTCATAAAATTTTATAGTTTGGATGTTCATGCCACTCTTATGCTCATGTCTGAGACCTCTCGTGCTCTTGTGAGCACAACTACACAACCGTAAGGGGTCCGGACATCCACAGTGCGGCGGTGTGGGTATTCTCATTCCCAAAGTGTTAAAATCAGTGCAGCATCAAAGTGTAGCTTTTTGACAGGGAACATCTCGGGTTACTTAACTGTAACCACTGTTCCCTGATAAAAGCAGAACGAGATGCTGCGCTTCATTGCCGCACTGGGATGCCCTTCTGAGACTGCTCTTCAGACAAAATACCTGACGATACACCTGTGTCGCATCTATTTATAGCCCTGCTACAGGTGCATCCAATTGATGTCACCAGCAGAGGCTATAAATTCTAGTCAATTTCATTGATATGTTGCACACATATTCACAGCTGGTCACACCTAAAGCTGTTCCTAAAGTGCTAAAATCAGCGCAGCATCTCATTCCACTTTTATCAGGGAACAGGGGTTACAGTTAAGTAACCAGAGATGTTTTACAATAGTAACCTTGATTTTACTATAGTATTGTAACCATGACAGTAATGGTGTTCATTTTATGGTACTATGATTTTACTACAAATATGTTATACTGTTGTAAAACCACAGTGATTTGTAATGAGGGAAAATCTCTTGGAAGTGTCTGTTACCAAATAGAATATATTTATTTTGGGTTTGACAGGAATACTTATTTTTCTGAAGATAAATACAGAACCATACCAGAACTGACCCTAAAACCATGATACAAACAGAACCGTGAGAAATTTGAAGTGTTCAATTTGAAGCAGTAAGTCCAACACTAGAGTAAATCTCCTGGGATATCCCCTCTGTCTCCTCACAGGCAAATGAAGGATGGTGATGATGTTGATACATTTATTATTCATGCCCAGTAACCCCTTAACCAATCATATGTGCTTTTAGCTTATATTGTCATGATATCTGGCAGTTTTCAGAAAAAAAAATTGTTGATTGGACAGACAATAATTTGAACGCTCCGGCTGGAAATGGTTAAAGGTCCATATAAAACTATATGTTTTAATTAACAAAGATTGCATCCGCACCTCAGTTGAGGTGATTGTTGATTGGACTGAGACAATAATTTGAACGCTCTGGCTGGAAATGGTTAAAGGTCCATATAAAACTATATGTTTTAATTAACAAAGATTGCATCCGCACCTCAGTTGAGGTATATATTGAGTGGGGAAACATTGTTTGCTTTTTTTTTATGGGACTCAACTGCAAAAGTCCTCAACCAACTCATAAACTCAGTTACCGCCCATTCTGTACTCAGCCTCAGAACTGTTGGGAATCATTCAACAATGGAGCTTGGATGCCCTCTATTGGACATCTCTTGTAATTTCCAGTCAGAGACTTAACAGACAGTGGATTAAACATGGGTTTTCTTGTATTTTTAGATTTCAGTTGATATTTTTACTATATTTTATGTAAAATTTATAAATATGTTTATTAACATTAAACTTTCAAATTTTATTATGCCAAATACCTCAAAACATGTGAATATGTACAAAAAGGAATCATGACATTTAATGCATTGCCATGCCAACAGTATTTAATATATCAAGAAACTCTTCAGAATTTAAAATGTGCATGTGCGTGTGTGTATATATATATATATTTATTTTTTGATTTTTTGATTTTTTTTATCAATTCAGGTGAACATAATAGGGATTTTTTCAATGTCTGTTAAAAGTGACACACTTTCAATATTCAGACTTATTAACAGCTTATTTAATTCGACCAAGTTACTCTGTCCTGTTAAGCCCTTTCATGGAGAGACAGGGGACCATTCATCCTGTTAGATCTTCAATGGTGATCTTGTTCATGTAAGATCATCTTTAGATAATTTTTAGCCTCATTGGGTGCACTTTGGAAATTAAACACAGTCATTTGCTTTCGGAGTTTGTATGATTCGTGAAAATGTTAAAACTATCAATACCAGCTGTGTAGTAAATTAGTCTTATTAGAGGAGACACGATAACAATGACGGTGGTTCCTGAAATATGCTATTCATGCCATATTCTTTATGTTGGCTACACTTCCAAAACACACTTAGAACAGTTCAGCCGAATTACTTTATTGCTATTTTGTACAAATCAAATTCACATTGGCCTACTTATTAACATGACAAAACAAAACTGTTCAAACAACGCGACAAACTCTCCCATTACAATGACTGCAGGTATACAATGTTTGAGATCTGCTTTTCGACGCAAGCTCAATGACGCTCTGTACAATGTTCTGAACTCTCGCGAAAGCTCTCATTAAAAACAAAGCGGTCTAATCAACATAATAAATCAATTATTTACACCACGTCTGTGCATTGATTAGAACAGGACTGATACTTTGTGTTGCTCATTTGCAGTGTATTTAACATCTACGTTCAAAGCGAGCAGTGCAATATGCAATGAATCCAAAATAATTACAAAGTGCTTTTTGCTCCTGTTCTACAGCTTATTGGGTTTTTATTACAGCTCAAGTGACAGACATACTCAATCACTGCAAAAATACATTATAAATAGAAACCACCCATGCAACAGGATCAGATATAAATTGAACGCTGTAATCTGAAACGTCAGTTTCCAATTGGTAGCCAACAGTGCAGTTTTGGCGAACATAATAGGGATTTTTCAACGTCTGTTAAAAGTGACTCACTTCCATCCGCCAGTTGGTGTCGCTATAAACATGACCCACAATAGTCACATCAAAGTGATCAGCCTGCAAGGACAAACATTTGGCAAATTTTCAACAAATTTTCTGCTCACAGAAGATATGAGCCCAGCAGGCACACAACGTCATATGACGTTGATATTTGGTTTAATTTTGGTTGCGACGTCGGGTGACCAAAATCCAACATCAACTCAACGTCTAAAGCCAACGTAAATTCGACGTCCAATACCGACGTCAGCTGATGTTGATATTTTGTTGTTTTTAGGTTGTGTTGTAAAGTTACCAAAATCCAACATCTCTCTGACGCCATAATGGTAACGTCCACACAACGTCAAATTCTAACATCATTAGACGTTGATATTTTGTTGGTTTTAGGTTGTGGTATTTAATAACCAAAATACAACTTTAAGCCAACGTCTCCAGACAACATCATTTTTACGTCAAACACTGACATTTAGTTGTGAGGTATGGTGACTAAAACCCAACGTCAGCTTGACGTCATAATGGTAACGTCTACACAACGTCAAATGCTAACATCATTAGACGTTGATATTTTGTTGGTTTTAGGTTGTGGTATTTACTAACCAAAATACAACGTTGAGCCAACGTCTCCAGACAACGTCATATTTACGTCAAACACTGAAATTTAGTTGTGAGGTATGGTGACTAAACCCCAATGTCACTTTGACGTCATAATGGTAACGTCTACACAACGTCAAACGCTAACATCATTAGACGTTGATATTTTGTTGGTTTTAGGTTGTGGTATTAACTAACCAAAATACAATGTCAAGCCAACGTCTCCAGACAACGTCATATTTACGTCAAACACTGACATTTAGTTGTGAAGTATGGTGACTAAACCCCAACATCAGCTTGATATCATAATATTGACGACAACACAACGTCAAACTAACATAATTAGACATTGATATTTTGTTGGTTTTAGGTTGTGGTATTAACTAACCAAAATACAATGTCAAGCCAACATCTCCAGACAACGTCATATTTACGTCAAACACTGACATTTAGTCGTGAGGTATGGTGACTAAACCCCAATGTCACTTTGACGTCATAATGTTGACGACAACACAACGTCAAACTCTAACATAATTAGACGTTGATATTTTGTTGGTTTTAGGTTGTGGTATTTAATAACCAAAATACAACGTTAAGCCAACGTCTCCAGACAACATCATATTTACGTCAAACACTGACATTTAGTTGTGAAGTATGGTGACTAAAACCCAGCGTCAGCTTGACGTCATAATGGTAACGTCTACACAACGTCAAACGCTAACATCATTAGACGTTGATATTTTGTTGGTTTTAGGTTGTGGTATTAACTAAAAAAAAAAATACAATGTCAAGCCAACGTCTCCGGACAACGTCATATTTAGGTCAAACACTGACATTTAGTCGTGAGGTATGGTGACTAAACCCCAATGTCACTTTGACGTCATAATGGTAACGTCCACACAACGTCAAATTCTAACATCATTAGACGTTGATATTCAGTTGATTTTATGTTGTGTTGTAAATTAACTCAAATCAAACGTTGAGCCAACGTCTCGAACCAATGTCATATTGACATCAAATACTGACATTTAGTCATGCGGTATGGTGACCAAAAACCAATGTCTCTTTTACGTCATAATGGTAACGTCCACACAACGTAAAATTCTAACATCATTAGACGTTGATATTTAGTTGGTTTAAGGTTGGGGGATTTACTAACCAAAATAAAACGTCAACCCAACGTCTCAAGACACCGTCATATTTACGTCAAACACTGAAATTTAGTTGTGAGGTACGGTGTAGAGGTCTTCTTAGATCCTAAAATCTGTAGCCGACCCGAATCACTTCTTACCCGAACCTGACGTCCATAAATATTTTTTTAAAGAAAAACCAAACCCGAGACAGACCCGAGTCCGACCCAACCTGACAGCATTTCTTTTCTAACCCGACTGGACCCAAACATAAATGGCATTGACGTGTGCACAGCCAAGTCTGTCAAGAAGAATCCCGGTGTCCTGCTGACTGATTTGGCCGCTGCTCCATTATTCATCTATTTACTTGAAGCCCTGCATGAACACGCAATGTAATTAAGCAAGTGCCTTTTCCTGATGGATCTCATAGCTAAGATGGAGTTCTGTGTGCGAGGTTACAAACATTTGTTCCTTTTCTACACGCGTTTCTCAAAAATGCCCTTGACATGAACGTGCAAGTACGCGCTGAAGTGCAAAAATGTCAATCACTCATCACTGTAACTTCAGTACTTAATTGTAATCTTATACCTGACCTTAAGATGATCGATGATCGTTGCCTGTAAAAGACTAATTTTAGACGTCGTTTTTATACAACTTCTATAATAGTCCCATGTTTCAAAAGGGTGGAGGACATGTTTTCTGTATGTATTTACATTTATGCATTTGGCAGACCCTTTTATCCAAAGTGACTTACATTGCATTACACATTTACATTCCTACGAGTTCTTGCTTTCCCTGGGAATCGAACCCATGATCTTGACGTTGCAAGCGCCAACGCTCTACTGTTTGAGATATAGGAAAGCTGTATTAATTTCCTGTAGCTTTGTTTGGCTCAGCAGCTAGTTTAAACAGGAAATGCATTGCACCTTTGTATGCATCTCCAGTTATCTCCTGCTTCTGAGACGATCAAATGGAGCTTTTGGAAAATGATCTTAAATGATTATAAATAATCTGTATTCATATGTATTAATCAAGTTGATAAAAACAATGTGGATATTTGTAAATAAATAAAAAAATTACATATTAATCATGTAAATTCCTGCACCATAGATGTCCAAATGACGTCCAAAAAAATTACCCAGTTCAAAGGTCAAATGTTGAACGTCAATATGACATCCAAGTTGGGTCATGGTTGGACGTCCAAATAGTGGACCTATTGGACGTCGAATAGATGTCCATAACTGTTCATGGACCCCCGGACGCAATATAGACATGATCTTCACGTCTATCCGACATCCAATGTTTAGTGGGTTAATTTGGATTCGATGAGAGTAAGACACAGATATAAATTGCACCCATAATTTCTTTATCAAGTTGTGAATATACAGTGCAGCTGTCAGACAAATGCAGTAATTATTATTAGTATACAAATAATGATGATTATATGAATAACAATAAAAATAAAATCAATTTAGCCTATTGAAGTGTGCAAAACAATTGTAGAATGTTGCAGGTAACCCAAGAAATTTGAAATTAATTCCTAACCAATCGCAGTTAGGCATCAATTTCCTCTGCTCTACCCTCTGGTGGGAAAGACTTGACCTACGTTTCCACTCCAGCCGTTGTGCTGCGCAGGCATTGACTGCACACCTTTCGACATCCAGACTGCTGTGGACCGTGAGTGAACAGAGGTAAGGAAAATATCAATAAATATTGGTGTTTATTATTATTTTTATTTTTTTTTCTGTGGGACACCAATGGATTTTTGTGAAATGTGCCGAGTAAGTTAGGTGGAAATTCGCGCCAGTTCACAAAAATCCGGCACATAGCATACTATTTAACTACCAAAGTAATTTTTATAATGGTTAAAAGTGACTTAAATATAATAACTATATAGTACAAGTAGTGATAGGAATGTCGCCTCAGCGCACATTTTTCTGACTGAACTGCACGTGAGCCAGCTGTCGGGTTCGCTGGGGATATAGGCCGCTGTTGTGGGGGAAACATGACTAAACGTGACTGAAAGCTTAGACTTGTTCACTGAGTCTGGAATATAATTATCATAATGAACTAGCCTCATTTATGGTGCTAATGACTTGCTTATACATTTGTTGGTCAGGGAGACAACCATCTTCCAAAATTACCTTTAAAAATTCCAGTTAGCGAATGCTTGTGTGCATATACACAATTTCTCACTCGTTTAACATTCACTATCAATATTTATATTCATAGCTGAAACTCATATAAAATTATAAAGAAGTCTTTGACTACAAAAACATGTTCATTTGTATAAAGGCTTTGGGAGGGTCAATATTTTAGACAAAAAAAAAAGCTGATGTAAATTTGTTGATGGTTGTTATTGTAGTGGTAAACTTGTCCCTTGATATGTCTTATTATGATTATCATTGGTTTCAATACATTAGAATTCCAAAGAAAAGTTATGGAGATGCTGGTCGAAATCCGAGAAGACATTCGGACAATGAAGAAGGAGATGGGAGGACTAGAAATGCATGGGGATTCAAGGCTTCCGGCACAGGCAACAACTGTTGAGGAGATAAATGTGCTTTGATAAATCCCTCAACTGCCTGGAGGAAAAGCAGAGACTGGTAAGGACATACATGTAGTCATACCAGTATAATGCAATTTTTATAATGTGCAGTGTTTCAATCCCTGTGTGACGCAACATGTAAACAGGAAGGACTGGCATTTTGAATAAAAGAGACCGATATGCCGGTCATCGAGAGAGCTGCTCCTCACTCTCTACTACAATTGTATCTGCGTGGATTATCCTTTTTGCTGGCTGTTTTTTGGAGCATGATATGCCGTTCCTTGGAAGAGTACGACCAAATAACGCTTGTTTGGATTACTCAACTCTGTGGACTTATAACAGTCACTTCATTGCACTGATCCTGCTCACGGTTTGAACACACACCGGTGAGACCGATCTAACATTGTTTGTTTGTGCGTGCACTCTGGATAACGAGACTCTTTACATACCTACCTGACATTCCCACCTCAACATATATATTTATATATATATATATTTCACTGTCTTGTCAGCGTTGTTCCATAATATGTTTGTATATATCTGTGATCTCTTAAATACACTTGGGTTTATTGTTAAACATCTGTGTTTGAGTGAGATTCTTCCTCCATATTACGAATCACTTAAGAGCAGCACCGATCCCTTTGAGTGTGTTAATACTTCCTATTTTAATAAATAGGGGAGTGTTACATAGTGGTGGCCCGTACGGGGAAACGTGCTGTTTCTGTTTTGTTAAATAGTGATTCTGGTGTTTATAAAATGGAGGAAGAAGCATATATAAATGGAGGAGGAGATCGAAGTATACATGCTGATATCATGCATATGGATGTGACTAATTTAAGAGGTAGCACTGATGAAGCCCTAGTGGCTGATTTCACAGCAGGCCCATTTGTTACCAGACGTAACCCTGCTGCTGAAATAACATCTATGCTGAGTTCCATGTATATTTCTGATGATGAAAAAACTGATGATGAGGATGATGAAAAAGAGGTATTGAATGTAAATGTTGTACAAACAATGCAATCTGAGATTGATAAGCTAAAGGTGGATTTATTGGCTCTTAGTGCAAAAGTACAAAATAATGAACAGGAGGTAATATTGTCCGTAGATAGTTCTCTTAATAGAGAAACCAGTTTCCGGGAAGCAGTGAACGCTAGCTTGGCAGATTTAGAAGATCATTTCCAAGGGTCAATAGAGAAATTGGAGAGAGCCGTGGTTGACTGTTTGCTGAGGAGAGATGCAAGATGGGAAAGTCAAATGAAAAAGTTAAGATTCACCAGTACCCCATCTCGTTCTCAAATACAGACTTTTGACCCCGTTCCTTCCTATTCTACTGTTAAAGAGGTGAGAACTCCCATTCCAGCAGCGAGAGTTAAAACCCCACCTGCCACTAGGATCAACGCTACCTACGATGTCACTTCTGGAGCTCCACTAACGAACATGGCTCACCCCTCACTTATGTCCAGTATCTCATCTTTCTGTGGGAGACCCCCAATACATCTGGAATTTCCTTCCTTTGGGGAATCATGTGAGACATCTGATGTGCTCCAGTTCATTGAACAATGTGAAAACTTCCTGGACATCAGGCCTCTTCCTAGCGTGGAGCTCGTCGGAACTCTGAGTACAGTACTCAAAGGACCTGCACAGAGCTGGTGGAAGGCTGAAAAGGCAAAGGTAACTGATTGGAAATCTTTCAAGGATGCTTTTATGTCTGCTTTTCTCCCAGAGGATTACCTTCCCGAAGTGGAGGATAAGTTAAGAGCCCTGGTTCAACAACCCTGTCAGCGGTTGAGAGATTTCGCCTACGATTACCGAGCCCTCTGCCTAAAATGGAAGCCAGCTATCACTGAAGAGGAAATGGTGAGCCGAATCCTTAATAACATCAACCCAAGGGTTGCGGGCTGTCTGAGAGGGACGGTGAAGTCTGTGGAACAACTGGTGAAGGTAGGATCCATGGTAGAGAAAGACTGGATGGGAGCAAAAGATTACTGGCAGAAAGTGGGCAATTTGAACAGTAAAGAAAAGGCAACTAAAAGACCTCCTGAACGGAATACATCTAAAAGTCTAGCAGGATTATCCATTGCACAACCCCATCCTATAACATCCCTTCTAGTAGTGCCTCTAACGATAAAAGGACAAGAGGTGAAGGCAGTGCTGGATACTGGGAGCACTTACACCCTTATTCAGGAGAACCTGTGGAGACAGTTAGGAGGGGAAGCGACACCTGACCCCCCAGTCCCTCTTCAACGGTTCATTATGGCTGATGGAAAAATGCACCAGGCGATTAGTAAGAAAACAGTCTGTTATGAGTGGCATGACAAGGTATGCAGGCTGGATTCCTATATAATGAAGGATGCTCACCTGGCTTTTCCCCTTATAGCTGGTCTGGATTTCCTAAGAGCCACTGAAGCCATAGTGGATGTAGGACAAGGGAGATATGGACTGAAAATGGGCAAAGGATATATTTATCATCCATTCCTTACTGCACTTATAAATCCTGTGCTGTCTACTAGTACGATGGGTGAAAGAGTATGCTCCACTGCTGCTGTGAGTCTCTATTACGCCTTACCGCCAACCTGGGATCCCCCAATCTACGACGTACACACACAAGTTGCTCCCATCTGGGACTCCAACAATCAGGAGGAATTACGGAGGCTGATGGATAATTGGCCTCATACTACCTCCAAAGTCCTAGGCAAAACATCTGTGGAACAACACAAAATCTTACTATCTGACGAAATGCCTATGAGATCCAGAGCTTATAGGGTTTCACCTTTCAAGAAGAAGATTATTGATGATCATGTGGAACAAATGCTAAAAGACAACATCATCGAACCTTCCGTCTCTCCATGGTCATCACCGGTAGTCCTGGTCCCCAAACCTGATGGTTCTTACAGGTTCTGTGTGGACTATAGGAAGCTTAACAGTATGACCATACCTGACGCATATCCAATGCCCATCATCCATGACATCTTGGAATCCATGGAAGGCGCCTCCTGGTTCAGTACATTGGATTTGCAGTCTGGATACTGGCAGGTCGAAATGGAGGAAAGGAGTAAAAACAAAACCGCTTTCATCACCTCCTAAGGACTATTCCAATTCCGCTCCATGCCATATGGATTACGGAATGCGGCAGCCACCTTCCAGAGGCTGATGGAGAAGGTCCTAGCAGAACTGAGAGGGAAGTTTTGTTTTGTTTACATTGATGACATTATAATCTATTCACAAACTTTAACGGAACATGTCCAACATCTGAACACCATTCTGCAACGCCTTTGCCAAGCCTCGCTACTATGTAACACTCCCCTATTTATTAAAATAGGAAGTATTAACACACTCAAAGGGATCGGTGCTGCTCTTAAGTGATTCGTAATATGGAGGAAGAATCTCACTCAAACACAGATGTTTAACAATAAACCCAAGTGTATTTAAGAGATCACAGATATATACAAACATATAATGGAACACGTCCAACATCTGAACACCATTCTGCAACGCCTTTGCCAAGCCTCGCTTACCCTGAACATGAACAAGTGTCACTTCTTTAAAAAACAATTAAAGTTCCTGGGACACATAGTCTCAGAGAGAGGAGTGGAGGTCGATCAGGAAAAGACCCGGGCGATAGCTGAATATCCTCAGCCCAAAGATATTAAAGCCCTCCAACGCTTCTTGGGATTAGCAGGATGGTACCACAAGTTCATTCCCCACTTTGCCGACATCACAGCTCCGTTAAACAACTTAAAAAAGAAAGGAGTAAAATGGGATTGGACTCCTGAGTGCCAGACAGGTTTCGAAAACATCAAGACATTATTACAAGACCCACCTGTATTGATGCAACCTGTCCTCAACCAACCTTTCCAGGTACACACTGATGCCAGTGATGTGGGCTTAGGAGCTATCATCACCCAACTAACCCCTGAGGGGGAAAGAGTGATAGCTTACACATCACGAACTTTACGTGGACCTGAGTTAAACTATTCAACGTCTGAAAAGGAGTGTCTGGCTGTAGTCTGGGCGGTGGAAAAATGGAGGCATTACCTTGAAGGGAGACAGTTTGACATTTATAGCGATCATGCTGCCTTAACCTGGGCCTTCAATAGCCCTAAAACCTCCTCTCGGCTGACCCGATGGACCCTTAGGCTGCAGCAGTTCAGCTTCAAAGTCCATCACAGGAGAGGATGTCTAAACCTGGGGCCAGACGCCTTGTCACGAGTCTGTGAATCTGAGGAGAGAGAAAGGGTGCACTGTATGGCCATAACAACAACGACAAAATGTGCGTCTGACATACCCAACACATTAGATGAAATTGCTCAAGCACAAAGTAGTGACAATGCAGTGTCTCTTCTACCAATGTCACAAAAAGCCAGGAAGGTTCAAGATCACCACATTACCTTTGAGGTCCACCAGGGGGTGGTGTATCGCCGGGTGCCTGTCAAGAATAACGGAGATAAATTCCAACTGGTTGTTCCTCAGGCATTAATACCTGGATTCTTACACTACGTACACGATAACCCTCTGGGAGGACATCTGGGACGTATGAAAACCTTACTGAGACTCTTGGAGGTGGCGTGGTGGCCCACGGTACGTAAAGACGTCTGGCAATACGTCAAAGGATGCTCTACCTGTCAGAAATACAAACATGACAACACAAAACCCAGCGGATTCTTACAGCACACTCAAGTGGCAGAACCAGGTCACACTTGGGGGATGGATTTCATGGGACCTTTCCCGGTCAGTAAGAAACAAAACACTTACCTGCTGGTGTTAGTGGATTATTACACCAAATGGGTAGAGTTGTTCCCCCTTAGAGACAGTAAGACCCCTAAGATCGTCAAAATTCTCAGAGAAGAGTTCTTTACACGATGGGGGGTGCCGAAGTACATCATATCTGACCGGGGAGCCCAATTCACTTCCAATATGTTGTCAGAGCTCTGCAAAACCTGGGGAAGTGTCCAAAAACTTACTACCAGCTATCACCCGCAGACCAACCTGACGGAAAGAATTAACAGGACATTAAAAACGATGATTGCGTCATATGTGGGACACCATCACGAGAAATGGGACCAGTGGTTACCCGAGTTAAGATTTGCCATCAACACAGCATATCAAGAAAATACCGGTAGAACACCTGCTGAGTTAATGATGGGCAGACAGCTGCAGGGTCCACTAGAGAGGTTGATCCTCAAACCCCCCACACCGGACCAAACATCGTATAACCAAATTGAACGACAAAAGATCATGGCGGAGGAAGTAAAGCTGCGAGTAGGAGTGCAACACGCTAGACAAGCTAGATACTACAATGCCCGACGGAAGGATGTACAATTCCAGCCGGGAGATCTAGTCTGGATAAAAACTCACCCTCTCTCATCTTCTTCCAATAAATACTCTGCCAAGCTAGCGCCCAAGTGGGAGGGACCGGCTGAAATAATAAGGAAAATGGGGCCAATAAATTACACAGTTGGTTGGGGTGACCCATATAAAACAGACATTATAAATGTGGTGAATCTGAAACGTTGGTACGGACGATCTCTTCCTATGCCGAAGGCTGGGGGGGGGATTTATGTAACGTTGCCACATAAGGCAAAGCACCTGTGTAATTATGCTAATTGACTAAATTGTTGGTTTGTCAATTATTTCTATTGCTTTGCCCGGTAAGCTGTATTTTACCCTGATTAATGTGATATTGACGCCCCCATACATGTTCTCGCGATCACTTCCCGTGAGATCTCGTCACGGGATGACGCAACATGTAAACAGGAAGGACTGGCATTTTGAATAAAAGAGACCGATATGCCGGTCATCGAGAGAGCTGCTCCTCACTCTCTACTACAATTGTATCTGCGTGGATTATCCTTTTTGCTGGCTGTTTTTTGGAGCATGATATGCCGTTCCTTGGAAGAGTACGACCAAATAACGCTTGTTTGGATTACTCAACTCTGTGGACTTATAACAGTCACTTCATCGCACTGATCCTGCTCACGGTTTGAACACACACCGGTGAGACCGATCTAACATTGTTTGTTTGTGCGTGCACTCTGGATAACGAGACTCTTTACATACCTACCTGACATTCCCACCTCAACATATATATTTATATATATATATATATTTCACTGTCTTGTCAGCGTTGTTCCATAATATGTTTGTATATATCTGTGATCTCTTAAATACACTTGGGTTTATTGTTAAACATCTGTGTTTGAGTGAGATTCTTCCTCCATATTACGAATCACTTAAGAGCAGCACCGATCCCTTTGAGTGTGTTAATACTTCCTATTTTAATAAATAGGGGAGTGTTACAGTTGTAGTCCTTAAAAACGATTTCTATAAAAGCAAATATCTCCCTTTGCTTTGAACTTTGAGCGTTGTAACATTGCAGATGTTGTTTATGCTCAAACAGCAACATTACACACTAACTACAGTTAGAAAAGTGAAATCATAATCAACCACCCCTTTAAGACAGTCTGCAAAAACACATTTTTCTGGTTAGAATGTCTGATCGCTATTTGTGAACAGCATCAAAAGTTGAAATATCTCTCTTTGATGAGTTACAGCATGCAAGAATGTTACATGTGTATGGCCCTTAAAGCTAGGGTAGCAATTTTTTTCCAGAAACTGGTTGAAAGTGTGTTCCTATCCTGGTAGCTATATATATATATAGGATGTCCTATTGGTTTGTCACTATATACATTTACATACCTTTACGCAACTTGTTTGCAAAGACAAACACGTCATCAGCGTGTTCATTGTGCAGAGAAAGTAAGAATAGTTGCCAAACATTAGCGGTTGCTACTGAACCAACATTTGAAAACGTTTTTTTTTTGTTTTGTTTTTTACTTATGACATATTATTGCAAAATGTTTTTTTTTTTTTTTTACCTTTTTCTTTATTATTGTAATGTCTCACCAGTGAATGAGACATGAGGTAATCTAAAAGCATTGCACTCTCCTGCTGGCTCTTTGCAGAGGAGGCATGGTTTTGGAGACGCTTTTTTCCCTCCTTGAAATGAGGGTGGGATCGTATGCTTTCAAAGCTAGCTTGCTATTGCTAGCCTCTCTGAAATTTCTTAAGACTGTTTGCAATTTAATGTTTTAATGCTTACTGTAGTGCGTCATATCCCATATTCCCTGTAAATTTTAATTTTCAAATATTTCTTACAGAGAGTGTCCAGAGGACATCAAAGGAGACGGAGGCGAACGTTGGAGCGGCTATCGCCTTATGTCTAAAATATGCCCCATTAATAAAAGGTTATTTTTATAATCTGTTTAATTTCTTTGACATTTATTTAATAAAAAACATTTGTGGATTTCAGTTTCACTAAGATTTTTCACTAAGTTACTTTTCTGTTTGCTCTTGTCTTAAGATAAATACTTTTGGGTTGTCTCGCATTGGATCTTGACCTCTGTTCGACCTTGTTGTTACATGAAGTTTCTTTGTATGTTGATTTTTATTTTACAAAAAAAAACCTGGCTCTGTTAAAAGTTTGATGCCATGCCAACAACAATAATCATATATTTCTTTAAAGTTGGAATTTGACAGCGAATGTTGTGTTTTGACAGATATATGATTTTGATTTCTGACCAAAATTCAAAGTTGAAGCTGATTTAAAGATGTCAAGCTTGGGGTCTGATGTCATACCGACGTTTGGGAGGTTTACCCAACATCGGGTTGACGTCATAACCCAACGTCAGACTGACGTTTACCTGCAATGTTGGACAGACGTTGCATTCTGGTTGAAAATGAAAATCAGGTTGAGGTCATAATCCAATGTCAGTCTGACGTCAATATCCAACGTTGGAAAGATGTTGCATTTTGGTTGAAAATGAAAATCAGGTTGACGTCATAACCCAACGTCAGTCAGACGTCAATATCCAACGTTGCATAGACATTGCATTTTGGTTGAAAATGAAAATCTGGTTGACGTCATAACCCAACGTCAGTCTATCTGACGTTGCATAGACATTGCATTTTGGTTGAAAATGAAAATCTGGTTGACGTCATAACCCAACGTCAGTCTGACGTCAATATCCGACGTTGCATAGATATTGCATTTTGGTTGAAAATGAAAATCTGGTTGACGTCATAACCCAACGTCAGTCTGACGTCAATATCCAACGTAGAAAAGACGTTGCATTTTGGTTGAAAATGAAAATCAGGTTGATGTCATAATCCAACGTCAGTCTGACGTCAATATACAACGTTGAACAGACCTTGGAAGTTTACGTTAATCTGACGTTGAGTTCTGACGTCAACCCGATTTTCATTTTCAATCAAAATGCAACGTCTATCCAACGTTTGGGTCCAATGTCAATCTAACGTCATATTGACGTCCGGTGCCTGCTGGGAGACTTTTCCTTTTTTTGATGTTATTTTGTTGCTTCGCCATGGCAACAACATTCGATATATCATCAATGTATTGGCATGATGTCGCCCACATTTGGTACCTGTAACATTAAATCCTTGGGAGGAGTATTTCAAATTCATCAGCATGCCATTTTCAAACAGTCCAAAATGGCCAACTTCCTTTCGGGCAGAGCCTATGACTGTCAGCGTGAAAGTTGCCCGCCTTGAGATCTGTATTTGTACAAAGTTTGGTGACTGTGCCTCAAAAGGGATGTGCTAGATAGCCCCCTGAACATGCCCATGTTCTAGGTGGCACCGAAGAGCCCCTTCTGCACCCCAACACTCTGATGCGTGTGCAAACTTTCAAGAGTTTTCACACATGTTATGCACACCAAAATTACTGAAAACCTTGAAAAGAAGAAATAATCCTTACAAAAACAATAGGGCTTCGCACTTTCAGTGCTTGGGATCTAATAATAATAAAAATCCTTACAATTACAATTAGGGTTTCAGCCCTTCGGGCTTGAACCTATAATAATAAGAATACAATTCCTTACAATTACAATAGGGTTTCAGCCCTTCCGGCTTGAACCCCTAATAATACTAATAATGAAAATCCTTACTATTACAAAATAATAATAATAATTATTAATAATAATAATAAAACAGTCAATAACAATAGATTTCCTCCTTGTGAGAAATAAATTGTACATGCTGCCCTGGTTTGACATCTAACTCTGTAAGTATGTGTGTTTAGCTAACCCATAGACTGTAAAAAAGAATGGACGTAGTGTCCGTGACGTCACCCGTAGGTTTCTGAAGAGCGTTTTTGAAGCCTAAAGTGGGCGGGGCCGACCGTCGCCATCTTGGTAACGCGTCACTCCCGGAAAAACGAAAATGGGCAAAGAGGCGGGACGTGGGTGGAGCCGAGGAGCCTGCTGCTGAAACCACGCCCGCCTAGCTCGACGCGTTCAAGTTGTCTTTGGATGGAAGATATTGGCGGTTTATTTTGAAACGATTCAAACCAAGCTTACTATTGAGGTAAATTAACCTGAACCTACACAACAAAACTTGAAATAACTATTTATATGTTATTGCCTCTCCGGGAACCAGCACCTTATCGTGGTGGAGAGGTTTGTGTGCCCTTATGATCCTGAGGGCTGTGTTGTCTGGAGCCAGGTGCTCCTGGTAGGGTCTCCCAAGGCAAAGTGGTCTCAGGTGAGGGGCCAGACTAAGAATGGTTCACAAAGATTCCATGAAAAAAACGGCAAGAGGAGGAGTTACCCTGCCCGGAGGAAGCCCGGGGCCCCCGTCTGGAGCCAGGCCCAGATGGAGGGCTCGTTGGCGAGCGCCTGGTGGCCGGGCTTGTCACGGAGCCCGGTCGGGCACAGCCCGAAGAAGCAACGTGACACCCCCCTCTACATCCCTTGGGCCCACCACCCATTGGAGAAACCACAGGAGTCAGGTGCGCTGCCATATGGGTGGCAGTGAAGGCCGTGGGTCTCGACGGACCAGACCCGGGCAGCAAAGGCTAGTTCTAGGGACGTGGAACATCACCTCACTGGGGGGGGAAGGAGCCGGAACTGGTGAGAGAAGTGGAGCGTTACCAGTTGGATCTGGTGGGGCTTACTTCGACACACAGTTGTGGCTCTGGATCCGTACTCCTGGATAGGGGATGGACTCTATTCTTCTCTGGAGTTTCCCATGGTGTGAGGCGACGGGTGGGTGTGGGGATACTCACAAGTCCCCGGCTGAGTGCCGCTATGTTGGAGTTTACCCCGGTGGACGAGAGGGTCGCCTCCCTTCACCTACGGGTTGTGGGGGGAAAACTCTGACTGTTGTCTGTGCATATGCACTGAACAGCAGTACAGAGTATTCAGCCTTCTTGGAGACCCTGAATGGAGTCCTGAATAGGGCCCCAGTAGGGGACTCCATAGTGATGCTGGGTGACTTCAACGCGCACGTGGGAGATGACAGGGACACCTGGAAAGGCGTGATTGGGAGGAACGGCCTCCCCGATCTGAACACGAGTGGATGTTTGTTATTGGACTTCTGTGCTAGTCATGGATTATCTATAACAAACACCATGTTCGAACATAAGGATGCTCATAAGTGTACGTGGTACCAGAGCACCCTAGGCCGAAGATCGATGATCGATTTTGTAATCGTGTCATCAGATCTGAGGCCATATGTTTTGGACACTCGGGTGAAGAGAGGGGCAGAGCTGTCAACTGATCACCATCTGGTGGTGAGTTGGATCAGGGGGTGGGGAAAGACTCTGGACAGACCTGGGAAGCCCAAGCGAGTAGTGCGGGTGAACTGGGAACGTTTGGAGGAGGTCCCTGTCCGCGAGATCTTCAACTCACACCTCCGGCGGAGTTTTTCAGGCATCCCTGCGGAGGTTGGGGACATTGAACCGGAGTGGGCAATGTTCAAAGCTTCCATTGCCGAAGCTGCGGTGGAGAGCTGCGGCCTCAAGGTTTTAGGTGCCTCAAGGGGTGGTAACCCTCGAACACCGTGGTGGACACTGGTGGTCAGGGAAGCTGTCCGACTGAAGAAAGAGGCCTTCCGGGATTTGTTGTCCCGGAGGTCTCCGGAGGCAGTTGCAAGGTACCGACAGGCCCGAAGGGCTGCGGCCTCAGCTGTGAGGGAGGCAAAGCAGTGGGTGTGGGAAAAGTTCGGAGAAGCCATGGAGAAGGACTTTCGGTCCGCACCAAAGTGCTTCTGGAAAACCGTCCACCACCTCAGGAGGGGAAAACGGGGAAACATCCAAGCTGTATACAGCAAAGATGGGACGCTGTTGACCTCAACCGAGGAGGTTATTGGGCGGTGGAAGGAACACTTTGAAGAACTCCTAAATCCCTACTCTATCCCTATGCTAGAGGCAGAGCCGGAGGCTGATGGGGCATCAGATTCTATTTCCCTGGGGGAGGTCACTGAGGTAGTCAAACAACTCCGCAGTGGCAAAGCCCCGGGGATTGATGAGATCCGACCAGAAATGCTGAAAGCTTTGGATGTGGAGGGGGTGTCATGGATGACACGCCTCTTCAACATCGCGTGGAAATCTGGGACAGTGCCTAAGGAGTGGCAGAATGGGGTGGTGGTTCCTCTCTTCAAAAAGGGGGACCAGAAAGTGTGTGCCAACTACAGGGGTATCACACTTCTCAGCCTACCTGGTAAAGTTTACTCCAAGGTGCTGGAGAGGAGGGTGCGGCCGATTGTCGAACCTCAGATTGAAGAGGAACAATGTGGGTTCCGTCCTGGCCGTGGAACGACGGACCAGATCTTTACTCTTGCAAGGATTCTGGAGGGGGCCTGGGAGTATGCCCATCCGGTCTACATGTGTTTTGTGGATCTGGAGAAGGCGTATGACCGGGTCCCCCGGGAGAGACTGTGGGAGGTGCTTCGGGAGTATGGGGTGGGGGTTCCCTTCTTAGGGCGATCCAATCCCTGTACGTCCGAAACGAGAGCTGTGTCCGGGTCCTCGGCACGAAGTCGAGCTCATTCTATGTGGGGGTTGGTCTCCGCCAAGGCTGCGCTTTGTCACCAATCCTGTTTGTGGTATTCATGGACAGGATATCGAGACGTAGTCGGGGTGGGGAAGGTATGCGGTTCGGTGAGCTGGGGATCTCATCTCTACTTTTTGCAGATGATGTAAACAAGATACATATGAAAATTATAATTTTTCATTGTCATATTCTGTATATTGCATGTATCTACAGTAAATAATTGACATTTTTATACAAAACATTTATGTACACATACAAATGTTCAGCATATTTTTTCAGTTCCCTGTCTGTCGCTCACTTCGACGTCGTGTCGAAGAAGCTACTTTACGGGTCTCACTTGAGCACCGAATATGCCTCTGATCTATGTAAAAAGGCCAATGAGAAGTTGGCAGACAGTATTTGCATACCCCGCCCCCGGACATACGGGTATAAAGGTGAGGAAATACTACAAGTTCATTCAGAAATTTTCTTTGGAGCCGATGGTCATGTATGCAGCCAGCTTCAAGTCACACACACCACATTCCTGCTTCTGTTCCTCTGACGCTCTGTTTGCTGTTAGATCTACAGCACACTTCAGCGGCTTTCTCCTTCTCTGCACGGCAGTGCAGTTTGCCCCTGGGCGCTTCGACAGCACAGAGAATTGAAAGAGTTATATTGAAAGAGTGATTTCCCTCTCTCTAAAAGACGGCCCTGCTGATCGCGCTCGCTTCCATCAAGAGGGTCGGGAACCTGCAAGCGTTCTCTGTTAGCGACACTTGCCTGGATTTCGGTCCGGCAGACACACATGAGATCCTAAGACCACGACTGGGTTACGTGTCCAAGATCCCTACCACTCTCTTCAGAGACCAGGTAATGAACCTGCAAGCGCTGCCCCGGGAGGAGGAAAACCCAGCCCCTTCAATGCTGTGTCCAGTACGTGCCTTGAGTGCCTATTTGGACAGCACTCAGAGCTTTAGGTGCTCTGAGCAGCTCTTTGTCTTCTTTGGGACAGCAGTAAGGGAATGCTGTCTCTAAACAGAGGCTTTCCCACTGGGTGGTGGATGCCACCATACTGGTCTATCGCACCCAGGCCGGTCCGAGCGCACTCAACAAAGAGTATTGCATCCTCGTTGGCACTGGCTACGGGCACCTCCCTAGCAGACATTTGTAGAGCAGAGGGTTGGGAAACACCTAACACCTCTGCAAGATTTTACAATCAGGGTTGAGTCAGTCTCGTCCCGTGTTTCCTCAGGTCCAAGCCTGTAGAACTCGGTACATGCTGACGGTCTGACCAGGTGAATCGCTTGCATCCAGCGCCCTTTCCCTCGGCTGAGGTAAAACAGTGCGCCTTCTTTCCCAGGAGATCCCACCCACCCACGTCCCTGGTCGATTCCTCCCTAGCCCTTTTGGGTCAGCAGTTCAGCGGAGGAACTTGTCGACTCAGTCCACTATGGGTACCCTAGGTTACCCTGTACTGGAATAGGTGCTCCACAGGTCAGGCCTCCTACGCGGACTCCTCCTGTGTGTATATCCGCAGTACGGTCACCTTACGAGCTGACCCACGTCTCCCTTAGGCAGTTTTCGCTGCCCTCCGGTCGCCGTGTCGTACCAATTCTCGCTTCCTTGAGGCTGGATCTACCACCGCGCCATTCTTTCCCACATGTGACCGAAGTGGCCATGTGATGTATTTCGCCACCTTACCTCCCCTTTTCGGGCAGGTGTGGCCTCCGCAGGGTCTTTTCCCCCTGAAAGAATAGGAAACTGGGTAAGACCCCCTTCCCACTATGCGGTAAGGGCCCTGGCTGCTCTTGCTCTATGCCGAGAAACATAGAGAGAAAAGAGGCCCAGCCAGGCTTGGCCCATTCCCAGGTTGGCAAGCATCGCCTTGTTCCCCTCTAGGGTAACCAGAAGGATTCTGACGACTTTTTGGGGGCATTGGGGAAGGGTATCCGCTAAATAGGGATTTTTCAACGTCTGTTAAAAGTGACACACTTCCTTCCACCAGTTGGTGGAGCTACACTGTAGGATGAGCTCCCACCCCTGACGGTTTGTAAAGCTGCATATCTCAGCAACATCATATTGGAGGTTGACCACACAGCCTGATGCACGCTACCTAGGTCAATAACGAATGGACGGCTAGGCTTAAATGGGAGAGGTTTTGGTACCTGTGAATCGATGTCAGAGTATTAGGGATAAGAAACAGAATCAGCGAAGTGTTTATGCTTTCTAACTGACAAGGGACCAAAGTGAGAGTAGCCAGCCATACCCAAAATAAAGAGAGTAGCAGTGTTAGTGCTACTGTGAGTATCAGTCATATGAGAAATAGAAACAGCATAATTATTCAGCCAAATTACTTTATTGCTATTTTGTACAAATCAAATTCACATTGGCCTACTTAATAACAATACTTAAGTGATAATACAAAACTGTTCGAACAACGCGCCAAACTCTCCCATTACAATGACTCCTGTCACTCACTGCAGGTTTACACTGTTTGAGATCTGCTTTTCGACGTCAGCTCAATGATGCACACTGTTCTGCACTCTCATTAACGCTATCATTAAAAACAAAGCTGTCTAATCAGCATAATAAATCAATTATTTGCCTTGATTAGAACTATGTGCCTTGATTAGAACGGAGCATTTTAGTTTTGTCATATTGATCATTTTCAGTGTATTTATAATCTACATTCAAAGCGAGCGGTGCAATATGCAATGAATCCAAAATAATTACAACGTGATTTTTGCTCTTGTTCTACAGCTTATTTTCAAGTGTCAGGTGATGTTTCTTCAGTATTAATTTTCGTGTGCCAACATGAACATCTTGGGCATTCAAACGGTTTAAAAAACAGCTTAAAAAAGGCCTGAACATCTGCTCTCTGCCTCACATTACTTCAAGTTGATTTATCACAAGCGACAACATTGGCAAAAAAAAAGTTATTGATATTTAGTTAAAAATTTACATAGCATTGCTAGCTAATGTTTTTTTTAGCAAGTTTCACAAAAATGTGCTTAATAATATAGGCTTAGAAATTTGTAATTAAATAATAATTCTATTAATAACCCCAGTGAATTCACACAAAACTCCATAAAATGTTGATTAATGGAGAAAAATAACCTCGGGAGAAGCCAGAATCACTGTGGGGACCAGTTCCCTCTGGCTAACATCATGAATATAATGTCAATATTACTTATGTATAGTTAAAGTCATGGTTTAAAATTATTAAACTAAGTGTTAAGGGTCAGTGTTTAAACATCAATTTTTAACTATAAGATTAATGACCTATGTCATTGAAGTCCATCCTGGATTAACTGCAGAAGTTCACATAGATGCAATTGTCCTTGTTAATTGGCTGATGAAGGCTTTTGATGGCAATTGTTAGTCTATGCATTCCATTTCAAGATCATGATCCATCAACAGGTGATGCAGGCAGAGATCAGGGATGTGAAACGCAGTTCAACCTGGCCGGTAATTTCGGTGTGGTCCATCCTAAATCCAAGGTTCAGACAATGGCATATGAAGTATCCCATGTCTTATGGTTGGAGTTGGCATCAGCTCATCCTCTGAAGTCCATCATAATAGACTGAAGTCATGTTTGGCTGGCACCGGCTTCATTTAGTCATCATCATTCGGCGACACGTAGAAGTAACACGAAGCAGGAATGGTGCTGGATCCAGCCGGTTCTGGTGACCTCAGGATAGGAGTCTCGAGGTTGAAACAGGGAAACAAATAAAATTAAATTCCATTCAATTTATTGCAGAGTTATAAATCATGATCATTGTTTCTGGTTCCGGCAGACCCAACTAAAGCAGCCTAAAAGTGGGTTGGAGGATAAATTAGGTGTATGCCTGGCTAAATAGATGAGTCTTTAGTCTAGACTTAAACTGAGGGAGTGTGTCTGCATCTCGAACAGTGTTAGGGAGACTATTCCAAAGTTTAGGAGCCAAATATGAAAAGGATCTACCTACTTTTGTGGATTTTGATATTCTAGGAACTATTAATAGGCCAAAATTTTGCGATCGTAATGAACGTGATGGAATATAGCGTGATAGAAGGTCACTTAAGTACTGCGGAGCTAGACCATTCAAAGCTTTGTATGTAGTTAAAACAGATTTTAAAATTAATACGGAATTTAACTGGTAGCCAATGTAACGATGATAAGATGGGACTAAAATGATAATATTTCTTGGTTTTCGTTAGCACTCTGGCTGCTGCATTTTGAACCAATTTGAAGTGTATTTATTGATCTTGCTGGACATCCTTCTAGTAATGTACTACCATAATCTAGTCTTGAGGTCATGAACTAGTTTTTCGGCATCACCAACAGAGAGCATGTGCCTTAATTTAGCAATATTTCTAGGTGGAATAATGCTGTTCTATAAACATTGGTAATTTGATTTTCAAAAGGACAGATTGGTATCAAATATAACACATAAGTTCTTTGCTGTTGAAGATGATGTAACAGTACATCCATCAAGAGTCAAATTATATTGTAGTGGCTTATTTTTTAGTCCAATAATAATTAGTACTTCTGTTTTGTCAGAATTGAGTAGAAGGAAATTTCTGGCCATGCAATGTTTTATTTCATTGATATACTCTGCTAATTTGGAGAAATGTGAAATCTCATCAGGTTTTGAAGAAATATAAAGTTGTGTATCATCGACATAGCAGTGGAAACTTATTCCACGATTCCTGATAATATCTCCCAGGGGAAGCATATACAAGGATAAAAGCAGAGGCCCTAAAACTGATCCCTGTGGCACTCCATATTTTACTTTTGATTGGTTTGACAATTTCTCATTTACATAGACAAAGTGGTAGCGGTCTGCTAAATATGACCTATGACCTAACTCTAACTATGCTAAAGCAACTCCACAAATGCCGACATAATGCTCTAGCCTATTCAAGAGAATGTCGTGATCTATAGTGTTGAATGCAGCACTAAGATCTAAAAGCACTAGAAGAGAAATGCAGTTGCGATCGGATGATAAGAGCAAGTAATTTGTAACTCTGATAAATGCAGTCTCTGTACTGTGATGAGGCCTAAATACTGACTGAAATTCTTCGTATATACCATTTCTCTGTAGAAATGAACATATTTGGGAGGATACTACCTTTTCTAGTATTTTTGACATAAACGGGAGATTTGAAATCGGTCTATAATTAGCCAGATCTCCAGGATCAAGTTGTGGCTTCTTAATAAGCGGTTTGATAACTGCCATTTTAAAGTTTCTTGGGACATGTCCTAAGCATAGCAAGGAGTTAATAATATTAATAAGAGGTTCTGAAATTACAGGAGATACCTCTTTTAAGAGCTTAGTTGGTATAGGATCTGACAAACATGTTGTGGCTTTTGATGTTTCAATAAGTTTTGTTTGCTTTTCATGACCTATGACAGAAAAGGATTGAAGTTGCATGTGAGGAAAATTATTAGATACTGTTTTCTGAGGTGCTATGACAGATGATTGCATCATTTTATCTGTAAAGAAAATCTTGTGCTGTGACATAATATCTGGTTCTGTTGGGCTTTATTCCCAAACAATTTTAGCCACAGTACTGAATAAACATATAGGATTTTTGTGGTTATTTTCTACGCGTTTACTAAAATATGTGGACCTGGCAGCTTTTAGCGCCTGTCTGTAGCTACAGACACTATCCTTCCATACACCACAAAATACTTATAATTTTTTATTTTTCCACATGCGCTCCATTTTCCGAGCTGCTCTCTTTAGAGCATGAGTGTGATCATTGCACTATGGTGCAGGGCTTATTTCTTTAATTTTCTTTAATCAAAGTGGGTGACAATTTCAAGAGTGCTAGAGAAGTTCCTCTGGGTTAAGTTCTTCTGGGCTTTGGGGTTTGAGTGTATGAGAAAGATCTGGAAGATTATTAGTGAAGCTATCTTTAGTGGTCGAAAAATAGCTCTACCTGAATGATATCATGGTGTAGATTTGAGTAACATTATCTGATTACAGCATACAAGAGACGAGGTAATGATCCGAGATGTCATGAACTTCTATATTATCAACATCAACTCCATATGACAGAATTAAATCTAGCATATGATTATGGCGATGAGTTGGTCCTGTTACATTTTTTCTGACTCTAAGAGAATTGAGAATATCGATAAATGCTAATCCCAACATATCCTTTTCATTATCTATGTGAATTTTGAAGTCACCAACAATTAAAGCTCTATCTACAGTAACTACAAGATCTGATAAAAAAATTAGCAAATTCACCAATGAAGGCCCAGGTGATCTATACATTGTAACAAGGACAAAAGATGACAGAGATTTTTCATTTATATCTGACGGTATCACATTAAGCATTATTAGTTACATTTATATCCTGTCCTTTGAGTAACACTAAAAACGTCACTGTAAATTGTAGCAACACCTCCTCCTCGACCCTTCAGACGAAGCTCATGTTTATAACAATAACCTGGTAGAGTAGATTCATTTAAACTAATATATTCATCCGGTTTAAGTCAGGTTTCAGTCAAATAGAGCGCATCCAAACTATGATCTGTAATCATTTCATTAACAATTCGTGCTTTGTTAGAAAGAGATAATATGTTTAGTAGCCCTATTTTTATATGATGTGTATTTTTAATTTGTTTGTTTTGTTCAAGTTTGACCTTAATCAAATTTTTTCTAAATGATTTAGTGAGGATATTGTGTTTGGTAGTTCGGGGAACCGACACAGTCTCTATGAGATATCTGGTGATACAGTCTCTATGTGTTGTAGTTTATGTGACCTGTGTGACGTCTCAAGGCAGCTAGAAGACATTCGGATTAACCAGTTTGTCTGCTTCCTGACCTGGGCCCCAGTTAGTCAAATACTATCATTATTAAAACTATGAGCCAAATTACTAGAGAGGAGAGCGGCACCTTCCCTGGAGGGATGGAGTCCATCTCTCTTTAGCAGGTCAGGTCTACCCCAAAAACTCTTCCAATTGTCTATAAATCCTATTTTATTCTTCAGACACCACTCAGACATCCAGCTATTCAGTGACACCAATCTACTATACACCTCGTCACCACGACGAGCAGGGAGGGGACCAGAGCATATTACAGTGTCTGACATCGTTTTTGCAAATTCAAAATTCAAATTCAAAGTGTGTATGTTGCTCTCTGTACTACTCGCATCCTAAACAGTATCTACCAGCTTCTCTTTCTTACTGACCTCTACTACCGTTTGGATGCGAGTCTCTAACTCTGAGTTATGAGTTAATGACTAATGTCAGCCTGACTAATTCCTTACATTTATCACATGTGAATCCCTCACTGCTGACGGAGGAGGCTATTGTAAACATGTGACATGAAATGCAGGAAGAAATAACATGAGCGGACGCAACAAAAAATTATTGTTTGTTGTTGGTTTTTCCTGAGTGGTGAGGGTTTGAGATTGATGTGAATCCCTCACGCAATTGTTTGTTGTTGTTGGTTGTTCTTGATATGCGGTGCTTTGAGATCGATGCAATAATCTGTGTACCGCAGAGGAGAAAAAAAATGGGTGCGCGCTGAAAAAATGCACAGTTTAATTGTGATAAAAATAGAACGCGGATGCAGGTGGAATACGCGCGCAGTTGAATCGCAATGAGAATAATGTGAGGGAAAACCCGATGCATGCTTAAAAATGGCAGATGCTAAGGATTAAAGGCTGAAAACAGATATTAAAGCGATGCTAAAAAACGAACAGGCTACAAACAGATTCTAGCTAGGTGCCAGCAGCAAAAGGTAAAATACACGCAGATGAAACAGTAGAAAAGCGGAAAAACCTGAAACGTGGTAAAATGACAAAGAATATAATGATGAACGTTTGAGAATAAGAATAAGCAATGCTAAGCAGCCTAAGCAGGCTACAAACAAACACTCATGCAGCGTACCGTCAGCAACTGGAAGTCCAGTGACGTCAGAATTCAACTCTATGAAAACATGAGATTATGGAAGATTAAAACTCTGAAAACTGCATAATGCTGTCAGAAAACTGCATAAGAGAATTAACAGACAGTGGATTAGACATGGGTTTTCTTGTTTTTTTTACATTTCAGTTGATATTTTTTACTAAATTTTATTGATATAAAATGTAATAAATACCTCAAAACATGTGAATATGCACAAAAAGGAATAAAGACCATGTATTTGCCAGCAGTATTTAAGATATCAAGAAACCCTTCAGAATTAAAAATATGCAATGCCTTGACATTAATCGGCATTTGTTTAAGCAATTCAGGCTAACATAATAGGGATTTTTCAACATCTGTTTAAAGTGACACTTGCTTCCGCCAGATGGTGGCGCTATGATCGTGACCCACAACGGTCACATCAATGTGATCAGCCTGCAAGGACAAATATTTGGCTCAATTTTGATGTTTTTAATTTTCTGCACACAGAAGATATGAGACTTTTTAGATATATCAAAAAGCCCTTCCCAATTTAGCCTCGTCAATGTTTTGGCATCAAGTCAAATGGATCTACGGTTCAAGAGAAGATTTTTGTAGGTTTTCCCAAATTTTTATTGTATAGAAAAACCCATGATGGTGGAAATTGTGGGTCTTTGAGGCTTTTTTGTTCCCCATGAGAAATGAGGCATGTACATCAAGTTTCAGAATAAATGCCATAACTTTGAAAATGGAAAATTTGGGCATGGCCTGTGGCACCCCTAGGGGTGAATGTGGAAATTTCTTTCTGTGGGTGTTCCTGTTTACCTGTAGTATCAATGTACAAAATTAGAATATTTTTGACCAGAAAATGGGACATTTGGGCACATCCTATAGTGCCCCCTAAGGGTGAATGTGGGCCATTCTTGGTGTGGGGTTACCTGTTGGCATGTAGTATCAATGTGCCAATTTAGAAAATTTTTGACCAGTGACCGAGATATTGGGGCTCAAGAGAATAATAATAATAATAAAACCATCAATAAAAATAGATTTCCTCCTACCGGAGGAATCTAATAATAATGATAAAACCGTCAATAACAATAGATTTCCTCCTACCGGAGGAATCTAATAATAATAAAACAGTCAATAACAATAGATTTCCTCCTACCAAAGGAATCTAATAATAATAAGAATAATAAATATACCTGAAAGCAGCAATGTGGATTCCTCCTCAAAATGGCAAATCTTTTAAAAATTGATCAGTAGAGGATTGGGGTTAAACCCTCCCAATGTACAAATCCAAAAAAACCATGTCTTTCTGTCTGAATCCTAAGCAAAAAAAATTCAGTGTAATACATCATGCCGGACCTTCTGGATCCTTGAGGCCCCCTAAGGGCGAATGTCGGCCATTCTTGGTGTGGGGTTCCTGTTGGCCTGTAGTATCAATGTACAAAATTAGAAAATTTTTGACCTGAAAATGGTACATTTGGGTGTGGCCTGTAGCACCCCTAAGGGCAAAAGTGGGCCATTCTTTCTAACACTTCTCAGTGAATGCATCCGGATTTGCTCATCTACAGTTTCATAAAGAACACTGAGGATTCAGACATCCCCCTCATTTGGCATTGAATGTAGAAGGGATACAGGGAAAGTCTCCTTAATTCTTTCGATAACTTTGTGGGCATGGTAGAGACCAAAGTTTTGCTAGTTATGTAGTATTGAAGAAGAATGCAGAAGAATTGAAATGACATAATTTGAATCTAGGAAAATCCCAACCTTTGAAAACCTGGGGTTCTTCAGTCATAAATTAAACACCCGAGGCATCAACATTTCTCAGAAAGTCCCCTCAGCATGACCTCCTGAACTTCCACACAGAGTTAAAGCAGACTTCTCTTTGAAAGGTTTCCAAAAGACCATCAGATTTGCACGACTCGAACACATTTCATCTTAATCCAGGAACACTCTACACAAAGTCACAGTACTTTACCGATTTAACCTTCTATAAAATGTACAGAATGCATTTAAATCCACGATTTATATAATACCTAGGCTAAGACCTAGGTAATTCTGACAATTTCTTTGAACTGTGGTAACTTGTATAACTGACAAATTAATGATTTTAGCCTGATGTACCTCTTTAAAATGTGTTTAATGTCTTATCCATGTGGTATAACCAATGAATTAACCAGTATGATTTGTAACCAGGGATTTTCATGTTTTGTTACCTACACGTAACAAATATTAATGAATGAATGCCAAATTTATGCTAACGCTCGCTTATTTACATGGAGGAAGCTGATGACAATGAATATCATGTCTCTTGTACCATTCTAAAGATATAAAAGTTCATGATTAAATATGCACTATTTTTGAGCGGGAGATTTATAAGAATCTGAAACAAAAGGACCATAAATCAACTGTCGGAAAAGACAGCCCATTTGACTCTGAAAAGTCACTTCTGATTGGCGCAAGGAAACACCACAACACCCAAGTACATCTCCAATATGGTGCTCAAAGTGCTGGTGTATTAGTTAATTAGGTAATCAGATACCAAATTGATGTAGACACAAAGGAGGATAAATGGTTCTTAAAGCATTGTCAACAGACTCCATAAAGTTCATTTTCACTGTATTGATACTTTATTTCACATTCTGTCACTCTTTTCACCAACATGTCTTATGTATATATGTGTTAGATTAGATTTATGTTTAGAATAGCAATTAAGTTTGTCTGTATTCAAAGGTGATTGACTGTGGTATATTTTGATAAATAATAGAATTTGCTTCAAAGCTGTACATAAATACGTGTGATATTATTTTTAATAAGCCATGAGAATAATATCACTCCAATAAGTGAATTAATAATAATTCACTTATTGAAGCTAATTCCTTACAGTAAAAATTGTGAGTGGTTACAACAAGATTTTATTAGGATTAGAATTTATTCAGACAAATTATCTATTTATTTGTCATTTATTTAATTCATAATGTTTGTCGAATGCGACTAATTCCCTTATACATTTCATTACCTAATAATATACAATAAGGAGTGTTTAATTTAGTTCATAGCTCACATATTTCAAGACCCTAAATTCCCTTCTGTAACAAAGCAGATGGAGAGGCTGAAGTAGGATCCATGTGCAGTTTTAATAGAATGGTCAGACAGGCAAGGGTCACAAAATCCAGAAAGCTGAGTAGAAAGCAGACAAATCCAAAAGGAGTATCACAGAGGCAAAATCCACAGAGAACAGGCTAAGGTCAAAGATCTAAACAGGCAAACAGGTAAGAATGCTTGGAATTGCAGACAGAGAGTGTACTGGCAATACTTCGCACTGAATGATAAAACCTCAGGGCTTAAATACACAGGTAACGAGCAAACATAGAACAGGTGTGAGGGAAAATGGTGGGAGGCAATGCATGATGGGGGTTGTAGTCCAAAGAGGGATCAGTATGCAGGGGATGAGGAACGTGTGAACCGGATGGGAGAAGAAACAGCAGAAAGATGTGACAGTACCCCTCCTTTTAGGGCCCTTCTTAGGTCGTGCCGGGGGTCGGCCTCTGGGTCTGGGAGCAGGATGATTAGGTTGAGCGAGGTGGTATTCTGCAATGAGAGAAGGGTCCAAAATGTCCTCTGCAGGTACCCAGGAACGCTCTTCGGGCCCATAGCCCTCCCAGTCCACCAAGTACTGAAGTTGGCCCCCACGCCGCCGAGAGTTAAGGAGAGTATTCACACTATAGGCAGTGTCCCCATTAAGGTCTAGAGGTGGTGGAGGACTGTTGGGGAGACTCTCGGATGACTCGACCAGGGGTTTGAGGAGGGAGACATGGAAAGTGGGAGAAATGCGATAATCAGGTGGCAATCGGAGCTTGTAGCAAACTGGGTTAACTTGTTTAATAATTTTGAAAGGACCAACGTACCTGGGTGAAAGTTTCTTGCAAGGAAGGCGTAGGCGGAGGTCCCGGGCAGACAACCACACACGTTGGCCTGGTTGAAGAGAAGGAAAAGGTCTACGGCATCGATCTGCCTGTAGTTTCTGCCGATGTACCGCCCTTTGAAGGTGAACATGAGCGGATTCCCAAACCTGGTCACTTCGTTGCATCCAGTGTTGGACTGAGGGCAGTTCTGTGGGCTCTCCTGACCAAGGAAAGAGGGGCGGTTGATAGCCTAGGATGCACTGGAAAGGAGTCAAACCAGTAGAGGAACTGCGTAAGGAGTTCTGTGCATACTCGGCCCAGGGGAGAAACCGGCACCAATCGTACTGGTTACAGAGACAATAAGTGCGAAGGAAGCGGCTCACCTCCTGATTTAGGCGCTCTGTCTGGCCATTCGATTGAGGATGATATCCGGAGGTGAGGCTGATGTTGACACCGAGGAGTCTGCAGAACTCTCTCCACACCCTTGATGTAAACTGTGGACCTCGATCCGAGACAATATCTTCAGGCAGGCCATAGAGTCTGAATACTTGATGAAAGAGGACCTCTGCCATTTCTAGAGCGGAGGGCAACTTGGGGAGAGGAGTGAGGCGGCAAGCCTTAGAGAACCGGTCCACGGTCACCATAATGGTGGTGTTACCTTGTGAGGGGGGTAAATCCGTGAGGAAGTCAATAGCTAAGTGAGACCGTTGAGGGACAGGTAGGGGATGAAGAAGTCCTGCGGGGGGGAGCCTAGAAGACTTTGTTTGTGCACAGACAGAGCAGCCCTTTACATACTGTGAGACATCGTGGGCCAGAGAAGGCCACCAGAATTTGTTCCGGATCAACTGTATGGTGTGATTCTCACCTGGGTGTCCGGAGGGCAAGGAGTTGTGAACCCAGTGAATGACTTGGGTGCGGAGGTCAGTGGGCACGTAGGTGCGAGCGCTAGGACAGCTGGGAGGAGGTGGCTCATTTTGGGCAGCTTGTTCGATATCCCTCATGATATTCCACCGAACTGAGGCAGCAATGATGGAGTTAGGAAGTATGGTTTGGGTAGGCTCCACTGTTGCTGAGGGATATATCCGTGATAGGGCTTCAGCTTTGGAATTTTTAGAGCCGGGGCGGTAGGTAACAGAGAAGTTGAATCTCGAGAAGAAAAGAGACCAACGGGCTTGTCTAGGGTTCATCCTTTTGGCAGACTTCAGGTACTCAAGATTGCGGTGATCGTCAAGACAGTGAAGGGATGGTGTGCGCCCTCTAACCAATGCCGCCACTCCTCAAGAGCGGCTTTCATTGCCAAAAGTTTGCGGTTTCCAACATCATAATTTTGTTCTGCCGGGGTTAGTTTGTGGGAGTAGAAGGCACATGGATACATTTTGGCAGGGTTACCATGACGCTGGGAAAGAACTGCTCCGATGCCGATGTTTGAGGCATCAACTTCTACAATGAAGGGCAACGAAGGATCAGGGTGACGAAGTACGGGGGCTGTAGTAAAATGATGTTTGAGTGATTGGAATGCAGAGGAGGCTTGGGGAGTCCAGAGTAGAGCTTTAGGCTTGCCCTTGAGAAGAGAGGTGAGTGGGGTTGCAATGGAACTGAAGTTGCGGATGAACCTTCGATAGAAGTTTGCAAAACCCAGAAACCTTTGGAGCTCCTTAACCGTGTTGGGGCGAGGCCAGTTTCTGACGGCTTCGACCTTGGCATTGTCCATGTGTGCCCCCTCTGGAGTGATCACATACCCCAGAAATGTAGTAGAGGTGACATGAAACTCGCATTTCTCTGCTTTAACGAACAGGTGATTGTCCTTGAGATGGAGCAGGACTTCCCGGACGTCCTTCTCATGGGCTTCCAGCGAGGGGGAGTAGACGAGGATATCATCAATGTATACAATGACACAATGACTCAACAGGTCTCTGAAGATTTCATTCATGAAAGCTTGAAATACGGAGGGCGAGTAAGAAAGGCCATACGGCATGACGCAATATTCATAGTGACCTGAGTGGGTGATGAAGGCAGTCTTCCATTCGTCCCCCTCTCTGATGCGAATGAGGTTATAGGCATGACGCAGGTCCAATTTGGTGAATATTTTGGTCTCACGTAGTTGTTCTAGGGCAACGGGAATCAAAGGAAGAGGATAGGGGAACTTAATGGTAATTGCATTGAGTCCACGGTAATCAATGCATGGGCGAAGACCTCCGTCCTTCTTCTCAACAAAGAAGAAACCCGCTGCAGCAGGAGAAGTGGAAGGGTGAATATGACCACAGCGAAGGGCTTCCTTGACATACTCCTCCATAGCCTTGGTCTCAGGGTTGGAGAGGGGGTATATGCGGCTTTTAGGTGGTACAGTGTTCGGAAGGAGGTCAATTGAACAGTCCACAGAGCGATGAGGTGGTAGTTGGGTGGCTTTGGTATTGCTGAACACTGAGGAGAAGATCGTGGTAACATGCAGGTACAGATGAGGACTCGGGTGCGGGGGTGACTTTAGTCGTGTTCAGTTCCACACGTTGGATGGTTTTGAGACATGAAGCAAAGCAGGATGCTCCCCACTTGGTAATTTCTCCATCTACCCAGGAAATTTGTGGGTTGTGTTTTGCCAGCCAAGGGTAGCCCAGAATGACAGGATTGGAGGGAGTGTTGGTGACCAAAAATTGAAGCCATTCTTGATGTAGGCTTCCTACTTTCAGAGAAACAGGTTGGGTTAGAAGTTGGGTGGCGCCAGAGCGCAGTGGATGACCATCCAGCGCAGTAACGGACATGGCAGGTACACAAGGAACGGTCACTACAGAGAGCAAATTACAAAAGTCAGAATCAATGAAATTTCCAGCAGCCCCAGAGTTAATGAGAGCCCTGACAGAAATAGAGTTAGCACTGGAACTGAGTTGAACCTCAACACATAGACTTCTACTTTCAAGGGGAGATGCAGAATTTTCTCTCACCAAACGTCGAGGACGGGTCGGACAGGAGGAGAGGAAGTGGCCTGGCTCTCCACAGTACAAACAAAGGCGATCATTGAAACGTCGCTGCCGCTCTTCCGGAGTTAGTCTAGAACGGCCCAGCTGCATGGTTTCCGGTGAAATCATGGTAGGCGGGGTTGTTTTGACAGCAGGTATAGGTGCAGGACGGCGACTACGCAGTAAGTTGTCTTGATGGAGAGTGAGATGAACTGATCCAGGGAGAGGTTATCATCACGACTGGCCATTTCAGTCTGAAGTTGGTGGGATAATCCATTATGATAAATGTTTTTTAGCGGTGCATCAGGCCAAGCACTCTGAGCCGCTAGTGTGCGGAAGGTGAGAGCGTAATCAGTTGCGGAGGCACTGCCTTGTGAGAACCAAATGAGGCGATCCTCGACGTCCTCGCCTCCCACTGGAGTCTGAAAAACGCTCTTGAATTGTGAGGTGAATAACTCAAAGGAGTCGCGAATCTCCATGTTCTGATTCCACACCGCAGTTGCCCATGCTAACGCTTGGCCAGTGAGTAGAGACGTAACGAATCCCACCTTAGAGGCGGAGGTGGGGAAAAAGGACGGGCATTGGGCAATATATATGGAACATTGCAACAAGAACCCCTCACACTGACCTGGAGCACCATCAAATTTCTCTGGAAGAGCCAGGTGAGGAGGACGAGGGTACTGCGTCGTTGGAGGAGTGGGAGGTGATACCGATCGCGGAGTTGTCACTGCAGCAGTATCACTCTGACCTGGGGGTCTACTGGGAGCAGCAGCTCATAGATAACTTATTACTTCCTCCATGGCAGTAGAGAGTTGATCTAGACGGTGGTGGTGAGAGGCTAGTAGTTCAGACTGATCACTAAAAGCCTTGTGTAAAGAAGACGAATCTGCTGGATCCATTGGAGGTGAAGTATTCTGTAACAAAGCAGATGGAGAGGCTGAAGTAGGATCCATGTGCAGTTTTAATAGAATGATCAGACAGGCAAGGGTCACAAAATCCAGAAAGCTGAGTAGAAAGCAGACAAATCCAAAAGGAGTATCACAGAGGCAAAATCCACAGAGAACAGGCTAAGGTCAAAGATCTAAACAGGCAAAAAGGTAAGAACGCTTGGAATTGCAGACAGAGAGTGTACTGGCAATACTTCGCCCTGAATGGAAGAACCTCAGGGCTTAAATACACAGGTAACGAGCAAACATAGAACAGGTGTGAGGGAAAATGATGGGAGGCAATGCATGATGGGGGTTGTAGTCCAAAGAGGGATCAATATGCAGGGGATGAGGAACGTGTGAACCGGATGGGAGAAGAAACAGCAGAAGATGTGACACCTTCTAAATTTAATATACCAAATACCCTTACATATAATGGTGTGAGAATGCGGGCACGTTAATGGTTCCCATCTAAATTCATCAATACCAAATATCCTACATATAATGGTGGAGAATGTAGGCAAGAATCTAAATTAGTTGTTTGTAATTTTATACACAGTCATTCTTTTCTTTGAACCAGAAACAGACCAAAAAAAAACACAAAGTTCTGCATCTGTGATGTATATATTATGCGCAAGTTTGTTGTCATGACAACAAGAAAGAACAACCTTGTATTTTCCTCTGTTATAAGTTAGGCTGAACGCCGCCTTCAGTGCTCATGAAAAGAGCACAGGACTGAACTATCTGATGAAACACAGACACTCTATGGAATAAAGTTCCAGTTAAACTAAGACTCCACGAAAGGAGTTTGACATTTGAAATTTCCCCTGCAAGGATGATGAAACAAGCAATGTTCCACTATCTCTTTCTGAATGGCCTTGTTTAATAGCTAGAGTGATGACGTTGTGATGTTCCAGTGCATTCAACTAGACTATTTTTAACTGTCTGTGGTAAATCATTGAAGTATATGTTAATATTTTTGTGTCTGCTGGCTGAGCAAATTTGAAAATATCTAGTGTAATGTGCATAATTTTCTGAGTATAATTTTGAATGGGAGTGTAAATGTTTGATCACTAAAGATTTGCAGTAAATTTGGTTTAAACCTCTGTTGCCAACGGATGCATATTTAAAACAAATATTCTCCTGCAATGTAATCTGTATGAAACTAAGAAATGTACAGTTTCTCCTGGCTCAGCTAATTATACCTAATGTGATCACAGGCAGAGGGCGCTATTCGTACGGCAATGTGCTGAGGCAATCAATGCAAATGGTAAATACCCCCGACTGTGCTGTAAAAAGCATTAAGTTTATGATCAGATTAATTTGCTTGAAGATGGCACACATCAAAGCTGAGAAAGCTCTACAGATGGTCCTGGACAGTGATGAATTCACATTCATCTGAGTTCACATTTTCCTTAGAAGAAGAGCGGGATTCCAATGGTGAATGTTTGCATTTTGAAGTGTGACTTGATCCAACCGAGGATACAATTTCAGATGAGCAAGTCTTTCCTTACATTAGTTAACATGCTATTTTATATAAAAATGTACATATTTTACTAGTTGGACTATTTCCAGACTTGCCAGCCAGGATTCAGAGTATTGAAATATGTCCTAATAGGCACTTTTTAGTTACATTTAAATGTTGTTTTGGCAAAAGCAGGTATTTAAATTGTATGATGTATGATATGTAATATGATTATATTTTAACTAGTGTTGATGCTGTCTCATTATCATCAACAAAGCTTGTGCTTGCAAATATGTCAAATGTGCTACAAATATGCCTGGACGATGAAGTGCGCGAATGTGTAAATGTTAGCGGTGTGCCATCTCCGGTAATGGCCGTTTGACTGACATATACAGCATGCGTCTATACCATTAATCTCCTGTCATATAAGGTGATGGTGTCGAGCACAAATCAAGCCATGAAGTCCAAGGAATTGTCTGTAGACCTCTGAGACAGGATTGTATTGAAGCACAGATCTGGGGAAGGGTTCAGAAAAATTTCTGCAGCATTGAAGGTCCCAAAGAGCACAATGGCCTCCATCATTCATAAATGGAAGAAGTTTGGAACCACCAGGACTCTTCCTAGAGCTGGTTGCCCAGCCAAACTAAGCAATCGGGGGAGAAGGGCCTTAGTCAGGGAGGTGACCAAGAACCTGATGGTCACTCTGACAGAGCTCCAGCGTTTCTCTGTGGAGAGAGGAGAAACTTCCAGAAGTACAACCATCTCTGCAGCACTCCAACTATCAAGCCTGTATGGTAGAGTGGCCTGACGGAAGACACACCTTTGTAAAAGGCACATGACAAACTGTCTGGAGTTTGCCAAAAGGCACCTGAAGGACTCTCAGACCATGAGAAACAAAATTCTCTGGTCTGATGAAACAAAGATTGAACTCTTTGGCTTCTGTCAGAGCACATGTTACACCACTCTTTGTCTCTCTCCACTGGCTGCCAGTTCATGCACGTATTAAATTCAAGGCCCTGATGCTGGCATACAAAACAGTCACTGGGTCTGCTCCAGCACACCTAAAAACATTTATGCAGAGCTACGTTCCCACCAGAATCCTGCGGTCGGCTAAGGAACGTCGCCTTGTCATACCAAAACAAAGAGGCACCAAAACACTTTCCCAGACTTTCAGTTTCATCATACCACATTGGTGGAATGACCTTCCCAACTCAATCCGTGAAGCTGACTCACTCTCCATCTTCAAAAAACGGCTAAAAACCCATCTTTTCCAAAAGCACTTAACCAGTCACTAAAAAAAATACAAATAATTAACAAATTCTTGTTGCACTTAAATTTGTTTTGTATAATATTCTGATGATAGTTAAACTTTGTAGTCTCCTTTGTTGTCTCCTTATGATGATTCGCTTATGTTTTCCTCTTTTGTAAGTCGCTTTGGATAAAAGTGTCTGCCAAATGAATAAATGTAAATGAATGGCAAGCGTCATGTCTGGAGGAAACCAGGCACTGCTCATCACCTGGTCAATACCATCCCTACAATGAAGCATGGTGGTGGCAGCATCATGCTCTGGGAATGTTTTTCAGTGGCAGGAACTGGGAGACTAGTCAAAATCGAGGGAAAGATGAATGCAACAATGTACAGAGACAACCTTGATGAAAACCTGCTCCGCTCTGGACCTCAGACTGGGGCAAAGGTTAATCTTCCAACAGGACAATGACCCTAAGCACACAGCAAAGATAACAAAGGAGTGGCTATGGGACAACTCTGTGAATGTCCTTGAGTGGCCCAGCCAAAGCCCAGACCTGAACCCGATTGAACATCTCTGGAGAGATCTGAAAATGGCTGGGCACCTATGCTCCCAATCCAACCTGATGGAGCTTGAGAGGTCCTGCAAAGAACAATGGGAGAAACAGCCCAAAAATAGCTGTGCCAAGCTTGTAGCATCATACACAAAAAGACTTGAGGCTGTAATTGGTGCCAAAGGTGCTTCAACAAAGTATTGAGCAAAGGATTTTTTTAGTTTTATATTTTTTATATATTTGCAAAGATTTCAAACAAACTTCTTTCACGTTGTCAATTTGGGTATTGTTTGTAGAATTTTGAGGTAAATAATTAATTTAATCCATTTCGGAATAAGGCTGTAACATAACAAAATGTGGAAAAAGTGAAGTGCTGTGAATAATTTCTGGATGCACTGTATATGTGCATGTGGCTTTACAAAAATTGTTTTGTTTTGCATGCACAATATTAGAATCAGTGATTGGTAATGTTAATATAATATATTTTTGTTCAGATATTAGTATAATTCTGTTTGCATACTCTGGTTTTACATAATCTATACAAAAAGTTTGCCGCTTAAATATAGATTAATCTCGCTCCAAACAAGGTGAAAGGATAAGCATCACTCCGTAAAACGATTACGTGAGTTGTCTGGAACTGGCATTGCTGAAGAATTGCTCTTTAAAAGAACTAGATTGCACTTAAATCTGTTTTGTTTACTATTCTGATGATAGTGAAACTTTGTAGTATGGCACTTTTTCGTACCACTGTCTGCTTAAGATGATTCGCTTATGTTTTTCCTCTTTTGTAAGTCGCTTTGTATAAAAGCGTCTGCCAAATGAATAAATGTAAATGTAAATATTACCACGCTGCAAACTGCTAAGTTTACGGTTTGTTTGTGCATTGTGGAACGCGCCGACATTCTTATCCATTGATTAAACTGTTTTCATTAGGGTTGACCAAGGTCAATCACTGGTGTTGGTTGCTATGATGACAAACGTTCACACAGTGTCCTAAAGAGACTCTTCTGGGGCAACTTACCATGCATGCGCAACCTGCCAATGCCATATTGTAAACGAAGTACAGCTAAGCTATTAGCAAAGTACAGCTAAGCTATTAGCAAAGTACAACTAAGCTATTAGCAAAACACAGCTAAAGCTAATAGCATAACACAGCATTGCTAGACTAACAAGTTAGCAATCTTTCATTGAAAGTCTACAATAAACCAAGCACCAAAAGTTAGCGACTAGCATCCAGCAGCCTGTAACAGTTGAATACAGATTGTTAGTGAACAAACTAAGCAATTTAACCCTTTATCTCCTCAAAATTTAAACTTTACTCTCTCATGCATTTTACTATATTCTTCTCTCTCTCCATTATCTCATAACACAAATTACTGTCTCTCAATAAGAGTTTGGAGAGCTGATTAAAGTGTGATATTTTCTTCAAATTTCCTTTCCACATCAGTTTCTTATCTAAGCAGAACTACCTGATAATAATAAGTCTGAAACAGTGTATGTTTACAGAAATCAAACAGCTGCCTCTCATTCTTGTTATTATCTGCCACCCATTAATTTCCAGTTTATTTTAATTACTTATTGGCGGTTTTCATTTTATTTCATTTGTGTGTTGGGTACTGAATGATTCCGTTCTATGTGGATGGGCACCGCACATCAAATCAAATCAAATCAAATCACTTTATTGTCACACTACTGTGTACACGAGTGCAACAGTAGGTGAAATTCTTGTGTGCAGTTCCGAGCAACATTGCAGTCATGACAGTGACGAGACATAAACCACTTTACAATAAACAACATATTTACACAAAACAATTTACATAACAAATGTACACATACTTACACAACAATTTACATAACAAATGTACACAATACACACAATGTAGAATACACATACACTAGATAAGGGTATAAATATATATAAACACTAATTGAATTGGGAGAATATATTGACAGAGTGATGATTAATAAAGTGCAGTGCTGATTGTTGATCGTGAGAGATCATGTGTTCAAAAGTCTTATTGCTTGTGGGAAGAAGCTGTCATGTAGTCAGCTGGACTAAATAAATGTCATGTAGACATCTGGACATAAATAACTCAGTCTCCTGACAATACAGAAATAAAACTTCCCCATTGTGGATTTTAAATTGATCAAATCCCTCCAATAAAATTCTGTTACAAAATCACGATCAACAAGCACCAAGCCTCAATCAGTATCCCTGTTATTGCTATCAAGCATAACAACAGAATATTTATTGGTGGATTTTGTGAATTTAGTCTTTGTTTATTTTCAAATTCATTTTCGAATCTCTGTCTCCCTCTAACTTTTCTATCCCTACTGTTTACAGTCTAGAGACAAAGCCTGTCCAACCACAGATAACTCCGGTTAAAATATTTGTCATCAATAGGAGTCATCTTGAAATGTCAAATCATTAACCATATTTTGTGTGTTCTCCCTAGTCTTAACCTCACTTAACTACTTTCTTTATGTTAATCAACACAATCCAAATTACGGTATCCAAACGCAGCCATGTCCGCAAATAAATTGCAGAGAGAAGCACAGGGTAACCGTCACCAACCCCCGAGCAGGCCTTTGAGGCATATGTTGTAAGCAGTTCAACTGTACCACCTAAACAGGTGTATGGTGTCAATCCTGCAAGATTTAACCCTTGTGTGGTGTTCATATTTTTGTTATTCAGCCAGTGTTCGTGGGTCTGGTGGACCCGCTGCATTTTGGGGTTTTTAATTCAACACAATCAAACAATTTTATGTTAAAATACTCAACAGATGTTTACTTCATCATAATTACAAGCAATATAAACAGCATATATGGTTAATATTTTCTCTTTACCTTTGTTAGATCACATTTAAGAATTAAAGTGCTACTCGTTTTTTTTGTTTATTTTTTACTAAAATGACATAAAAAAAGAAAATCAATTATAATCAAGATATGAGTGGAAAAATTCAACAAATTTTCAAATGAAGCAAGGTTTTTCATAACTATTGACTTATTTATTTGAACTTCATTAGAAATTTAACCCATTCAGGTCAGTTTACACAACACAAGCTGAACACATACAGTAGCCATGTCAGTGTAGATGACACATCAGCCCCATTGAACACATTGCCTTTACATACCAGTCTATACAACACATGAGGGGCAGAGTTTTACTGTGTGTGTGTTACATATGTACTTCTTGCACTTGATGCATGTATATTGTGTTTTTCTGTCCATCTTGGGTCCACACACTTCGCAGCGCTTCTTTTTGTTGCTGCTGGCTGCAACCTAGAATAATGAAAAGATCAGGAATTTTACTAACACCTCTCTCTCTCGCAAGGAGATACTATACTGCAACAGCATAACACACATACTTCAGGCTCTGCAAATGGTAGTTCTGTAGGTCGGGTGGATGGGGCACCACCATTCTCCTCCTGAATCCTTCTCATGATGGCTGCAGACGCTGGGGTTCTTGGAACATGTTGTCTTCTCTGGATTTGAGGTTGTACCAATGCTTTTCCCAGTTCCTCGAGAAAGAGGCGTCTCCTCTGGAGCTTCCCTCTGTTCCACTCTGGGTTCAGTCCCATCCAGATGACAAAGGCATTGTACGCTGAGATGTCCAATATGTCAAAGAATATAACAAGTGGCCAGCGTAGGGTCCTCCTTTTGCAGCTGTAGGAAGTCACCAGCTTGTCCATGTTATCCACCCCTCCTTTTGTGGCATTATAATCCATGATGATCTCTGGTTTTTGATGCTCCTGGCCACAGATTCTTCCATCCCTGTGCAGTGTACTCATGAGTACCACATTCTTCCCTTTCTTTGGCACATAGGATACCAGGGTTGTGTCAGCTGTGTACACAAACTTGGAAGACTTGACAGGTCTGTTTTTTGTAGTCAGCAGTTGGGGTGGGAGCTCTGTCTTGTTTTTCCGTATCGTTCCCAGCATGGTCAGCTTCCTCTTTAGGAGCTCCTGTCCCAGCTTGTGTGAGGTAAAAAAATTGTCACATGTGATGTTGTGTCCACTGAGTCCCTGAGTCATGTCCAGGACAACTCTCATTCCTTGATTTTTCTCAGGGGCTCCTCCATCAGATTTCCCTGTGTAGACTTGTAAGTTCCAAGCATATGAGGAAGTGGCATCACAGACAGCCCAGATCTTTATACCATATTTGGCAGGTTTAGATGGTATATACTGCCTAAAGGGGCAGCGGCCCCTAAATGGCATCAGCTGCTCATCAATGGTGACATTAGGCCCAGGGTTGAAAAACAGGGGGAGGCGGTTCACCCACTTGTCCCACACTTTCCTGATGGCAGCTAGCTAGTCTCTCTGCCGTCGAGCTGGTCTGTCATCTCGGTTATCAAAGCGGATAATCCTGGAAATGATGTGGAATTTTTCCAGAGACATTGTTGCATGGAAAAGTTCTCTGCCAGTTTCTGCATCCCACAGGGATTCTGTGGATTCTCCTTTGGACCTGAAAACTCCAGCAAGGATAAGAACCCCAAAGTAGGCATGCAAATGGGTTTGATCCATCTCCTTCCACCTCTCTCCAAAAACACGCATTCCTTCTCAATTAGTGCAATCCAGAACGATTTTCTGTATGGAATCTGGGATTAAAAGCTCAAAAGAAGACTTGATGTCCTGCACATGAGTAAATGCCATCCGTGTTGGCCCTGGTTGCATCCTTATCACATTGGCAGCCATGCGGGGTGGCTCATTTCTTGGGCAAGAAGACCATTCAATTTCCCCATTTTTTGACATCCATATTTCATCAGTTGTGAGCTGCTGAACGGCTGGTCCTGGAGCTGGCTGCTGACAGGCTGGTCCTGGAGCTGGATGCTGACGGGCTGGTCCTGGAGCTGGATGCTGACGGGCTGGTCCTGGAGCTGGATGCTGACAGGCTGGTCCTGGAGCTGGATGCTGACAGGCTGGTCCTGTGGCTCGTCTTCGTTTTGGAACTAGGTGATGCTCAATCTCATCCTCTTCTTCAAAGTCACTGTCAGACACTGAATTGTCAGAAATGTGATCTTCACATTCTGAAACCTCTTCTTGTACGTCATCAAAATCTTCTGTCAATTGCAAGGCCCTCTGAGCAGCGAATCTTTTGGCCATCTTGATCAGTTGTGATAAGAAACCACACTGGCAAAGCTATATTTATTGTGTCCCGCCCCCAATTTAGAGAAAATAAATATTGGTCCCCACAAGACAGAGGGTAAAATGTGCGGGAATGTGAGAGCAGACGGTGTTGGTGCTTAAATTTTGCAACAATGTTTCAACCTTGTTCGGGAACTCTTGCACTCACACTCTCTCACACTTACATACAATCTCTCTCACACGCACACACACATAACACACATAACACACACACACACATAGATATGTGGTTTATGGTGACTCTTCATATGCGTAATGGTTTTTCTAATGTACAAACTGTATAATCTACCCCCTACACTAACCCCACCCTAAACCTACCAATCACAGAAAGCGTTGGCATTTTTTGAATTACAAAAAACACCATGTAGTATGTTTTTTTAAGCTGTTTGTTTTATGAGGACACAGATGTCCTCAAAAACCATGTTTATGTTGTAATACCCATTATACACACTTGTGTCCTCATAAACCATATAAAAGAACACACACACACACACACACACACACACACACACAATAACAGTAGGCCCGGACAGAGTGAAGGTACACAGAACCTACAATTTTCACCACACTGGCAAAGCTTATTATTTATTATTATTTATTGTGTCCCGTGCCCAATTCGCAGCTGGGATAGAGTATGAGAAAAGAAAGATTGGTTCCCGCAAGACAGAGGGTAAAATGTGCGGGAATGTGAGAGCAGACGGTGGCTGTGCTTGAATTTTGCAACAATGTTGTGAACTTGTGTGGGAACGGCAGGTGCAGAAACACAAAAGTCACACTCCACACACACACACACACACACACACACACACTGACAGGAGGAGGACAGAGTAAAGGTACACAGGATCTACAGTTTCCACACTTTTATTAGCCTCGGGTCCAGTGGACCCGAACATCCTGTGTGTAATGTAAATGTGTAGGGGGGGTGTACAGTGTGTTTTCATTGAAAATGTGTTCTGATATATATTCTTCACAGAAAATGAGCCAAGGCCAATGAGTCTGAGTTTGAAAAAATAATTAATCGTATCATTTTTCTTTTGATAAAAAATGAAAACATGTCCAACAGACCCGAACACCATACAAGGGTTAAAAAAAGAAACATTTAATTACACTTCACTATTTGTTCACATTCACTGAAAACAACACTTAGCTGTTACTACCCTTCATTCGTGTACCCACATATTGAAGCCAACATCTAGCTGTAACACACTTAGGCCCTTAACCCCTGTGTATATCTGTGTCAGCTCTCTCTCTCTCACTCTCTCTCTCTCTCTCTCTCTCTCTCTAGTCTTCCACTACAGTGTGTCAACATGTGACGGAAAAGTGACACCATGGCCCACTGGAAAGACTTGAAAGTGATATTTAGTGACTTGCTGGGGAAAGTCACCAACTACCTGGCCCACAACCTCATTGGCCAGATGAATCAGATCGATGTCACCCATCTGACACAGGAAGTAAACAACCTAAAGCTGCAGTCCAAACAGACCCAAAAGGTGCACATGCCATGTGCTGCATAGACCAGCTAAAAGCTGAAGCACAAGAATGATGTAAGGTGTCCAAACAACTTGAACAAGTGTCAACGAGAGAAATCGAATGGCCCCAGGAAGTCCTGACACCTGCCAAGCACAGAAAGCAGCAGGTTAATAATTGGGGTAATCAGACCTGGAAAAGAAACTTCAGCACACTGAGGCGCAACTGGAAAAGGACAAGTTTGATTTGAAATGACTCTTGAAACATGGTCTTGGAAGGCCATTTGGACACATCCGTAACAGAAATTAAAACTCTGACCCAGCAACTTGACCTCACCCAAGATGAGCTTGATATGGTCAGAGATGAATTGAAACGCTCTTATACGAGTTAAGGCGACAGTTTAAGATGGATGGGCATCACACAGCAGCACCCCTGGTCGACAAAGCAGCATCCTACAACCGAAAGCTTCCACAAGATGAGCGACACGATGGCCCACGGCACAAAAGCTCAGTGGCTCTCTTCCAAGAACCCCTCTACAACCGCAGTGAAAGGGTTTCAACAATTCCAATATTCCAACAAACCCTGAAGCAGCATGTGGAATAGATTTTAAGGACCTCGACAACCTGACAAGGAACACTGACAAGTTCACACCAGATCCTGCTGAGGGTCACAAGTTCCATGCTTACCTGTGTGACATAAGACTTTTACCTAAATATGAGGCCTCAGATGACTAATAGAGACACTTTATACCTACTATGGATAACATCCATAAAAAGTTCTTGACAGACAATCAAACCACTCAAAGTCTGACTACCAACATCTGAGAGAAGCCCTGGTTAAAGAATTTTCAGACCCAGAGTCTGGACAAAAACTGTTTACTGCCCTGAACACCAAACAGGGATGAAAAGGAACCATACAAGCCTACTACCGTAGACTACGTCAAGACTACTTCCAGTCTCGGAAAGAACCTGAGAAGAAGACTTCGACTTCAAAAACATCTTCCTCCGAAACCTGCATACCACAGTGAGATATCATCTACAGTAGGAGTCATGGCCTGTCCTCACACGATGACAGCTCAACAACTGCTTGACTTTGCACACAAGGCTTATGATAAACAAAGAATGACCTTGAGAAAGGTCACGAGCCACCATGAATTCATAGAGCATTCAAAAAGCCTCGTGCAAATATGACATTTATCCGTGATATGCCATGATATTGTGGACAAAGAAACAGTCCCAATTAAATTGAAGGAACTTAACACGTTACACTACACAATTTAACCACACGGATCAATTTCCAAAAGAACGCAAGCCTTCATGTTATGACTTAGCCTTCGGTACTTCCCAAGTGAAGAGTGTCAAATGAAACTCAATCCTCCTGGTTTTAAATGGGTACTCTTTCACCTTTGGTTCTGAATCGTGACAGAAACAAGGTGGAAGGAATTGACATAACAAAACTGACTCTAATCGGTTTAAGTTCACCAACGATTGCTCATTTTCACTATGGAGGTGTTGTCTTGTTGTCTTCTTCTGCTTGTTTTCCAGTGATTGCAGATGTTTGCTTCCACTTCAAACGTCTTCAATCGAAAGGGGTAGTATTATACATGCAGAAGAAATTATGATTTGAATCTAGAAAAATCCCAACCTTTACAATCCTGGAATTCTACACGGTCATAAATTAGACGGCCCAAGCATCAACCTTGCTCAGAAAGGCCCCTCAGCACGACCTCCACACAGTTAAAGCAGACTTAAAAGAGTTAAAGACTATCAGATTTGCATGACTCGAATACTAACACATTTCATTTTAATCCAGGAACATTCTACACAAAGCCACAGTACTTTACCGATTTAACCTTCTAAAATGTACAGAATACATTTAAATCCACAATTTATACAATACCTAGGCTTGCTAGGTAATTCTGACAATTGCTTTGAACTGTGTGCAACTTGTATAACTGACAAATTAATGATTATAGCCTGATGTACTGTACATCTTTTAAATGCGTGTAATGTTTTATCCATGCGGTATAACCAAAGAATTAACCAGTATGATTTGTAACCAGGAATTTTCATGTTTTGCTTCCTACACGTACAAATATTAATGAAAGAATGTCAAATTTGGTATGCAAGTGCTCGCTTAGTTACATGGAGGAAGCTGATGACAACGAATATCATTTCAAGATATAAAAGTTCATGATTAAATATGCACTATTTTTGTGCAGGAAATTTTTAAGAATCTGAAACAAAAAGACCATAATTAAACTGTTGGAAAAGACAGCCCAGTTGACCATGTGACTCTGAAAAGTCACTTCTGATTGGTACAGGACACCTTAGGGGATGTGGCCAATTTCAGTTTAAATGTTTCCAAACATTAAGAACAAGCGCTCTTCAGTCTCTTCTGTCTTTATGCGCTTCTTCTGCTCGTCTGACTGCTCAGACTTCGCTCTGACTCTTTCCTCTTGGTCTTCTTTGGATCTCGTCTTCAGGTATTGTCAACAGACTCCATAAAGGTCATTTTCAATCTACTGATCATTTATTTCATATTCTGTCACTTTTCTCACCAACCTGTCTCATGCATATATGTGTTAGATTAGATTTATGATTAGAATAGTAATAAAGTTTGTCTGTGTTGAAAGATGACGTGACTGTGGTATATTTTGATAAATAATCTCATCCCTGTTTCTAAAAGATTTTTGCTTCAAAGCTGTACATAATTACGTGTGATATTATTTTCAATAAGCCATGAGAATAATATCACTCCAATAAGTGAATTAATCCTAATTCACTTATTAAAATTCCTTACAGTAAAAATTGTGAGTGGATACAACGAGACATTGTATTACGATTTTAATGTTTTTTTTAAAAAAAAATTATTGTAAAGGCAAAACAACAATTGTTAACAATTGTACAATTATAATTGCATATACAATGATAATAGAAGAAAAATAAATAAATAAAAAACCCAGAAAAGAAATACATAAATAAATAAATATAAAAAAACTTAATATTTATCCTGGTTCACGGCTCATACAAAAATGTCATCATAATATCTTAAAAAAGAAGCACATTTCTTATTCATGAGCAATCTTAAAGATTTAACCAAGTACTCCACATCAACTAAGAACTCAGTGAGCCTGGGTAGCTTTTTAAGATACAAATAAAATTTTGCTACAAGAATAAAAAATTAACAATAGAAACTTATGCTTTATTCTCGTGTTTCAAAATAACAGACAATATCTTTAACGCAAAAAAATATTATTTTTAGCAATTGTAGAAAAACAATAATTACTCAATTCACACCAAAACTTTGAAGATATACTACAAGAGAAAAATAAATGGCTAAGGCTTTCACTTTCATTATTACAAAAAGTACACATAATCGCTTACATCACAAAATTTCGCCAGGTGTGCGTTACATGGATATATTTTGTGCAAAATGTTGTAGTGTACTTCTTTAATTTAATATACAATATTTATATGGTAACTACCACATTTTCTTCCATTGAATGTGAACGTTTCCTCTTGGTGCAATTGCTAACTGCGAATGAGATAATTGGCAGATATATTTGTTATTACAGGTTGTACTTAAAAATAACGTTCCTTCCAAAAATAACTGAGGAAGTTGGAGACTATTTCATCAAAAATACTATGCTCTCTGGTATCGCCTTTACAACAGATTTGTAATCTTTAAATGGCAAAGGATATTGATAGATATTCATAAATTTCTCATATACCAAAATGTCACCTTTGCAACCAAACAGGTCTGCAATAAAAATATATTTTTTGTTAAACCACCCCCCCCCCCAAAATTAATCTTAATGTCCATATTATTCCAAAGAATCGTTTTGTGGGGAGAAAAGTTGTGGTTGTAAACCAACTTCCAAGCTAACAATGCCTGTTGATGGAATTTAGCCAATTTTATAGGTACTGTATTTTCCCAATAAGGACGAGAGGCCACCAATCCTATTAAATAAATTATTGGGGAGTCATTACCAGTCAAACATCTCTTCAGCCAATTGATTTTTAATGTATTATTAGTGTCAACAAAATTTATAACTTCGAGCCCCCCCCTCACTTTTATTTGCCAAATTTTTTATTGTTTTTAATTTGTGGGATTTATTCTTCCATATAAAATCAAGGAAAATATTATAATTTTTTTGGGAAGTGTTGCTGTCAATATATACACATAGGGAGGATAGAGATAAATAGAGAGAAATCTCTTAGAAGCAATTATTAAATGTATTCTTAGTTTTAACTAATTGTGTTGAAAAATTCAAGTGCTGTCTGCTCATTATATTTTTCGTTACCTGAATCCCCAGATACTTTACTTCTGATCGGTATGCAATTCAATTGGGTTTCTAAGGTATTATATAAACAAATTATTTCACATTTAGATAAATTGAGTTGATTATATGTAACACCGGTTCTATTTGCTCTTTATCTTTCAGAAACAAAGTTGTGTCATCTGCTAATTGTGAGATACGAAACTCTATTAAAAATACCTTCAAAGCTACTTTTATGCAAAATATCAATAGACAAAGATTCTACTACAAATAAAAATAAAAGAGGGCTTAGCGGGCACCCCTGACGTATTCCACGACAAATAGGGAACCTTGATGATGTACCGGAGTTCAAAATTACACTACTATCAATGTTTTTGTATAACATCTGAACAATATGAATAAATTTCATAGGAAAACCAAAAGCAGCTAATGATTTTAAAAGAAACTGGTGCACCACAGTGTCAAAAGCCTTATAAAAATCCAGGAATATTATAATAGCTTCTGAATCAATTTCGTCCCTGTAATCAATAAGATCCAGAACCAGATGGATATTACAGCTAATATGACGTCCCTTCATGAAACCAGTTTGCGTTTCACTAAAGAGATTGTGTGTTACTTGTTTTAATCTTTTGGTATATACGGAAGCAAATAGTTTATAAATCAAAATTCAGCAAAGTAATAGGTCACCAATTATCGATCAAGGAAGCATCTTTATCTGGTTTAGGGATAAGAGAAATCACTCCCTGTTTCATTGTTGGAGTCATTGCACCATTCTCCAAGCATTCCTGAACCATTAATAGAAAAGGTTTCTCAAACAGTTCCCAAAACTGCATAAAAAAATTCAAAAGTAAGGCCATCAGAACCAGATGATTTTCCTTTTTTCATTGACTTCATAGCATCTTTAATTTCTTGTAAAGTTATGGGAGCTTCACACAATAATTTAAAGTCATCACTTAAATTTGGTATAAAGTCCTTAAGTTGTTGCAAATATTGCTCAGAAAGGTTTGCTTGATGACTAGAAGAATATACATTTTTGTAAAAAAAAACTAGTCACATAATTTTCTATCTCTTTAATGTTTTTAGAAATTGAACCATTCATTTGCAGCATTGAAATATTTTTTCTTTTGAAATTCCTTTTTTCAAGTGAGAAGAAAAAGCTAGAATTTTCTTCTCCTTCCTCAATCCATTTAGCTCTTGATCTTACAAAAGCTCCTTTAACAGTTTCAATATATAACTGCTCTAATTCTAACTGCAATACTTTTAAGTGATTGACTTCCTCTACAGAAAGCTTCTCTTTTTTAATTAAAGAATTCAAATTGCCTAGCAAGTTAGCTTCTCCATTTGCTCTAATCTGTTTAAGAACATTAGATCTATGTATGGCCAACTTTCTGGCTTTAAAATGTTAAATATTCCCATTTAATGCTATGTGACGAAAGCTCATTATCTATAAAAAATATCTCACCGATTAATCCCTTCATTTGGTCATTAAACGCTTTATCATTTAGGACATTATTATTAATTTTCCAATATCCATGGAGGGAACTCTTACCTTGTTCTGTTCGCAAATTTAACTCAATCAGCAAATGATTAGAGAATGGTGCATATTGATGAATAACGTCAGCCACATATTGCACTTTTGAATGAGAAATCAAAAAGAAGTATATTCTTGATTTATGTGTAAGTAAATTATTACATCAAGTGTATTCCTTTGCATCTGGATTATATTAACGCCATGCATCTGTTACTTCTAAGTTGTCACAAATCAGAAATAAGATTATTAGAGCCCATCCTGGGAGGGTATCTATCAATATTACTACTAAATACTTCATTGATGTCCCCAGCTATAATAAGAAAAGCATGCTGGTATTTACTCTTTAAGTTCTTCAATTTTGCCCTGCAAAAATAAAAACAAAGCCTTATTAGCAGAACTTAAATTGTGACCATATATATTACATATTATGAACAAAGCATTATCCAGTTTAACAAAAAGAATAACAAATCTCCCTTCAGTAGAAGCAATCGACTCGAGTATTTCCTTTCAACTTATTAACTAATGTAAGCACACCAGCAGAGTGACTGGAGCCGTTACTAAAATAAGCACCATCCCACTGAGTTCTCCAAAATCTAACATCACTATCACAGGAATTAGTTTCTTGTAGTAATATCAAGTCAACATTTGTTCCCCGTCTGTCGCTCACTTCGACGTCGTGTCAAAGAAGCGACACTAGGGGTCTCTCTTGCGCGCCGAAAGATACCTCTGATCTATGAAAAAAGGCCAATGAAAGTTGGCGAACAGTATTTGCATACTCCGCCTCCGGATACGGATATAAAGGCGAGAGAAATACGCTCGTTCATTCAGTAATTTTCTTCGGAGCCAATGGTCATGTGAATGCTGTCTGCTGTGCTACACACATCTTACCCTGCTTCTGATCCTCTGACGCGCTGCTGCTGTTGGATTTACGGCGCACCTTCAGCGGCTTTTCTCTTCTCTGCCGGAGTGCAGTTTGCCCCTGAGCGCTTCGACAGCGCAGTGTTTAAAAGAGTTTATTAAGAGCAATTTTCTCATAAAGAGTTTATTTCTCTAAAAGAGCAATACACAGTGGTGTTGAACGCCCTTTTCAGGGCGCGTCTTTGAGATGCCATTCAAACCCTGTGTAGTTCCTGGATGCGGTAGAGTGCTCTCCGCTTCTGACGGCCACAGGCGCTGTCTCGTGTGTCTGGGCGCCGATCACACCGAGGCAGCGTTTGTGGACAGTTCATGTTCTCATTGCGAGAATATGACCGTGGCAGCGTTGCGGTCGCGGCTCGCTTTCAACAGAAAGCACGCCACTCCTGCCGCCCCCCGTATCACTCCTTCTTCCCACGGGATTGAGGACGATGCGGTTGGCGCTGGAGGCGATTTGGGGAGGGCAGCGGGTGCAGCTCCGCCGGGTACGCCCCCTCGGACCACCCGCCCCCCGACACGCTCGCTGACCTCCGTCCAGTCTCGAGGTAACGGCGACTCGCCTCCGGGCCGGTTTGCCTATCCTCTAGAGCTCGAAGCTGATGAGCTCGCCGCTCCATCGGAGAGCGCAGTGTCTGATGCTGACTCCTCCCCTGGGCTGCCGCCTTCGGGCCAGCATGCCCAGGTTGAGGTGGATGCGCAGATGTCCGACATGCTTGCCCGGGCCGCCGTCGGGGTGGGGTTGGACTGGAAACCTCCACCCTCCCCACACCCATCACGGTTGGACGACTGGTTCCTGGGGTCTGGGTGCCGCTCACAGCCACGCCCCCCCCTCCGGTCCCGTTTTTCCCAGAGGTGCATGACGAGCTGACGTCGTCATGGAGCCCCGCTCTCCGTCCGTCAAAAACGGCGGAGAGGCCCACGATTCCCCAGGTGGATAGGGCGGTTGCGCTCCATCTCTGTCCCGGTGACCCTACCACCTACCACCCGCCTCCCCCTTGCACGCCCATGGCCCTCCTGCAAGTCCACCAGGCCAAGGCGCTCAGAGATCTGCACGAGGGTAGCCCTGACCCCGATGTGCTGCAGGAACTGTGCTCAGCGACCGACCTCGCCCTCAGAGCCACGAAGGTCACTGCACAGGCACTCGGACAGGCGATGGCCACCCTTGTGGTCCAGGAACGTCATCTTTGGCTCAACCTGGTCGAGATGCGCGAGGCCGACAAAGTTCGCTTCCTCGACGCCCCTGTCTCCCAGCTTGGCCTCTTCGGCGACACCGTCGAGGACTTCGCCCAGCAGTTCTCCGCGGTGAAGAAGCAGACGGAGGCCATCTCACATATCCTGCCTCGCCGCAAACCTGCCGCCAAGGCCACTGCCCCGTCTGCTCGCCGAGGGCGTCCCCCTGCGGCTAAGAAACCTGCTCCGCCTCAACCCGGGCCCAGCTCTCAGCCCCGGCGTCGAGCACACCGCAGGAAGCAGACGCCCCCCGTCTCCCGGACTCCCTCGAGGACCCGTATGGCTCCCAGGCGGTCCTGAGACGGACGACCCAGTGACACAGACGTTAGCTCCGGAGGTGGTAAGACCGCTCCATCCCCCGGTGGAGGACCGGGAGGAGAATCTTTTGTTGTTAAACAATTTAATTTGCCACCCCCCCTTAGATGGGGGTGCAGTACCCACATTCTCAATAAAAGAGCTATTTCCTATGTCTCTGGGTCACCTGGCCCGCAAATGCCGTTCTCACGGCACTTTGCCTCTAGATCTCAACAGTCCCGGCTCCCTGGACACGGACCACCCGTCTCCAGCCCCACGACTGTGCCGGTTCCGACGAGTCCAGAGGATGCCTACGGACCTCCTCCTCAGTCGATAACCCGCCCCCTGCCGGGTGTGCGGAGCAAGGTAAGTGCTTTGAGTCTTTTCTCGGCACCCCAGCCACGGGTCGCCCCGTTGCCGCCCAACGCTGCCCTACCTGCTCCGCCCCGCTGTGAAGCTCCGCCGGGTACGTCAAAATTAATCGTCCCCTTGGTGCCCCTAGCGCAGAGGTTGGATGCGTGGCTTTCACTTCCCAACCCGTCTCGCTGGCTGGCCCGGACCATCCGACTTGGTTACGCAATTCAGTTTGCCAGGCCCCCGCTCCCCTTCATGGGCGTCCGCTTCTCCGCAGTACACGGCGATCATGCCCAGTCCCTGCGCGTGGAAATCGCGACTCTTCTGGCCAAAGACGCGATAGAGCCTGTCCCTCCAACCGAGATGGAGGATTTCTACAGCCCGTACTTCATTCTGCCCAAGAAAGGCGGCGGCTTACGACCAATCTTGGATCTGCGAGTTCTCAACCAAGCGTTGCACAAACTCCCGTTCAAAATGCTCACGCAGAAGTACATTCTAACCTGCGTCCAGCATCTAGATTGGTTCGCAGCGGTAGACCTGAAGGACGCATACTTTCACGTCTCCATCCTGCCTCGACACTGCCCCTTCCTGCGGTTTGCATTCGATGGTCAGGCGTATCAGTACAAAGTCCTCCCCTTCGGCCTGTCTCTGTCTCCTCGCGTCTTCACGAAAGTCGCAGAGGCAGCTCTTGCCCCGCTCAGAGTAGCCGGCATCCGCATACTCTACCTCGACGACTGGCTCATTCTGGCCCACTTGCGAGAATCACTATGCGCTCACAGAGACCAGGTGCTCAGGCACCTCAGCCGCTTGGGGCTTCAGGTCAATTAGGAAAAGAGCAAGCTCACTCCAGTTCAGAGCATCTCTTTTCTCGGGATGGAGTTAGACTCGGTCTCAATGACGGCGCGTCTCACCAACGAGCGCGCCCAGTCAGTGTTGAACTGTCTCGCCACCTTCAGGCCGGGCACAGCGGTCCCTTTAAAACTTTTCCAGAGGCTCCTGGGGCATATGGCATCCTCCCCGGCGGTCGCCATGGCACGCACCGGGTAACGATCACCCCCGCCGGCCGCAAAGCATTCAACCCCTGGACAGACCTCTGTTTCTTACGGGCTGGAGTACCCCTACAGCAGGTGTCCAGATGTGTCCTGGTCACGACCGACGCCTCCAGATTGGTTTGGGGTGCCATCTGCAACGGGCACGCAGCCTCAGGCCCTTGGAAAAGGGCCCAGCTGCGTTGACACATCAACTGCCTCGAGTTGTTGACCGTCCTTCTAGCCCTGCGGCAGTTTCTCCCGTTAATTCGGGACGAACATGTCCTGGTCAGGTCGGACAGCACCACTGCGGTCGCGTACATAAATCGCCAAGGCAGCGTACGCTCCCGCCACATGTCGCAACTCGCCTGCCGTCTCCTCCTTTGGAGCCAGCACCGACTCAGGTCGCTGCGTGCCACTCACATCCCTGGCAACCTCAATGTGATGGCGGACGCGCTGTCATGACAACGCTTGCCTGGAGGAGAGTGGAGGCTTCACCCCCACTCGGTTCAGCTGATTTGGGAACGGTTCAGCAAGGCCCAGGTAGACCTGTTTGCCTCCCGAGAGACCTCCCACTGCCCGCTCTGGTACGCCCGCTCAGAGGCTCTCCTAGGGGCAGATACACTGGCACACAGCTGGCCGGTGGGGCAGCGCAAGTATGCATTCCCCCCAGTGAGCCTTCTTGCACAGGTGCTGCGCAAGGTCAGGGAGGACGAGGAGCAAGTCACTCTCGTGGCTCCTTACTGGCCCACCCGGGCCTGGTTCTCGGACCTCGTACTCCTCGCAACAGCCCCTCCCTGGCGAATTCCCCTGAGGAAGGACCTTCTTTCTCAGGGACGGGGCACGCTCTGGCATCCGCACCCAGACCTCTGGAACCTCCACGTCTGGCCCCTGGACGGGACACGGAAGATCTAGCTGGGCTACCACCCACGGTCGTAACCAGAATCAACCAAGCCAGAGCCCCTTCTACCAGGCAACTCTACGCCCTGAAATGGCGTCTGTTCGTGAATTGGTGTTCTTCCCGGGCAGAAGACCCACAGAGGTGCGCAGTTAGGTCTGTGCTCCTGTTCCTACAGGAGAGGTTGGAGGGGAGGCTGTCCCCGTCCACCTTGAAGGTGTATGTTGCCGCTATCGCAGCTCACCACGACCCAGTGGACGGAAAGTCCCTGGGTAAGCATGACTTAATCATCAGGTTCCTAAGAGGTGCCCGGAGGTTAAATCCCTCCTGGCATCTCTCGGTGGTCCTCGCCGGTCTTCAGAGATCCCCTTTCGAGCCGCTAGGATCAGCTGGACTCAGGGCTCTCTCTTTAAAGACGGCCCTGCTGATCGCGCTCGCCTCCATCAAGAGGGTCGGGGACCTGCAAGCGTTCTCTACTAACGACACTTGCCTGGAGTTCGGTCCGGCAGACACTCACGTGATCCTAAGACCTCGACCAGGCTATGTGCCCAAGGTTCCTACCACGCCCTTCAGAGATCAGGTAGTGAACCTACAAGCGCTGCCCCGGGAGGAGGCAGACCCAGCCCTCTCACTGCTGTGTCCGGTATGTGCCTTGCACACCTACCTGGAATGCACCCAGAGCTTTAGGCGCTCTGAGCAGCTCTTTGTCTGCTTTGGAGGACAGCAGAAAGGGAACGCTGTTTCCAAATAGAGGCTGTCTCACTCGGTGGTGGAGGCCATTCAGTTGGCCTATCACACCCAGGCAGTGCCACCCCCTTTGCGGGTTCGAGCCCACTCTACCAGGAGTGTGGCATCCTCATGGGCACTGGCTAGAAGCACCTCGCTAGCAGACATCTGTGGAGCTGCGGGCTGGGCAACACCTAACACCTTTACGAGGTTTTACAATCTCAGGGTTGAGTCAGTCTCGTCCCGTGTTCTCTCAGGTCCGAGCCCATAGAACTCGGTACACGCCGACGATCTGACCGGGTGAATCGCTTGTTTCCAGCGCCGTTTCCCTCTCTGAGGCAGAACAGTGCGCTTCTTTCCCAGAGGGCTTAGGTCCCTGGTTGATTCCTCCCTAGCCCTCTCGGGCCCGCAACAGTTCAGCGGGGGAACTTGCTGGCCCAGTCCACTACGGGTACCTCCGGCTACCCCTACTGGAATAGGTGCTCCACAGATCAGGCCTCCTACGGGACTCCTCCTGTGTGTATTTCCGCGGTACGGTCACCTTGCGAGCTGACCCGCATCTCCCTTAGGCAGTCCTTCGCTGCCCTCCGGTCGCAGTGTTGTAGCAACTCCCCCCTCCTCGAGGTTGGATCTACCACCGCGCCATTTCCTCCCACATGCCCAAAGTGGCCATGTGATGTATTTTGCCACCTTTACCTCCCCTGCTGGGCGGGTGTGGCCTCCGCAGGGTCTTTTCCCCCTGAAAGAATAGGAATTCGGGTAAGACCCCCTTCCCTCGATGCGGTAAGGGCCCCGGCTGCTCTTGCTCTATGCCAAGAAAACATAGAGAGAAAAGAGGCCCAGCCAGGCTTGGCCCGTTCCCTAGTTGGGAGCGTCACCTTGTTCCCCCCTAGGGTGACCAAAAGGATTCTGACGACTCTTTCGGGGCATTGGGGAAGAGTACGTGCAGTCTGAACACAGTTGGTCGCTGTGCACGTAGAAATACCTGCCCGCTTCTGTGTAAGCAGTACACGTACACGGCTCAGCGCATGGCGAGTTTTGAAGTGGACCCCTAGTGTCGCTTCTTCGACACGACGTCGAAGTGAGCGACAGACGGGGAACGTCTAGGTTACGTATGTAACCTCCGTTCCCTGATGGAGGGAATGAGACGTCGTGTCTTCCCGGCCATGTCGCTGAGTCGAGCCACTGAGGTGCCCGGTACACTCCCGGCTCCTCAGAACAATCCTGAATGAACGAGCGTATTTCTCTCGACTTTATAGCCGTATCCGGAGGCGGAGTATGCAAATACTGTTCGCCAACTCTCATTGGCCTTTTTTCATAGATCAGAGGTATCTTTCGGCGCTCGAGAGACCCCTAGTGTCGCTTCTTCGACACGACGTCTCGTTCCCTCCATCAGGGAACGGAGGTTACATACGTAACCTAGACGTTCTTCTGCAATATAAAAATAAGGCTTTCCTTTTCAAAGAGTCTCTTATGCCGCGAGTATTTAGCGAAATAATATTCAAAGAGTTAAACTCAAATTCTTGCATTGTGGGAAAAACAAAAGAAAAAGAAAAAAACTTAAACAGTGATCAGAACAGGATAAACTCTACACTTAGGAAAGTAGTAAGAATTAAGCTTACCTCTATAAGAACAAACAAACAAGAATTAAGCTTACCTCTATAAGAACAAACAAACAAAGGAGGTGGTTAAAGCTAAATATAATCTTATTAAATTGACAAAAGTGCACAGATATATTTGGGCCTAACTTGCAAGTGGAGGCACATATACATCTTAGGCATCACACGTTACAGAATATTCCTACTGCCCCATGAAAGACAGCTTCTTTACTATTCACATTCAAGTTTATTCTTCTCCTCAAGGGACAGATTCAAGTTTTTGACCATTTATAAAAGCATGGGGCCACTTCCAAGAAGTTCTTTCCTTCATCAGGAGCCTTCTTAACTTGCGGCCAAAGTTTAGCGCTTGCATCCAAATCCTGTTTAATCAGTGCCTCCTTGATGTGAATTTTGTTGTCCCTTAAGTACCTGGAGTCCTTTGCTGCTCGCCACACCATGTCTCTGTAAAATCGCAAAGTGAAACACAAGATGATGTTCCGTGGCGATCCATCAGATCTTCTCTGTCCCAGTCAGTGCACAACGTCAGTTAGATCATTCAGCCTGTCTTGAATATCAGGGACCACTTTTGCTATAATATTAATTGTAACATCTCTCACATTTTCTCCATCGCGCTCAGTAACACCTTGTAGCTTAAGGTTCCAGCTACGCGAATATCTCTGCATTTCTTCCAGGCTTTCTTTCAGATAAACGTTTTCACCCAGCAGTCCCTTAACATCCTTTTCCAGCTGTTCGATCTTATTGGAATGCGCCTTGACATAGTTACTTATCTGGGATACCTTCTCTGACAGTTTGTCTATTTTATCACAAGATGTTGCAGTTGTCTTGTTGATAGACATTATCTTCTCGTGCGTTTCGTCGAGCTTAGCAGTTAGCTTCTGTATCTTACCATAAAGTGTAGATAATGTGTCATCCACTTTTGGGACATGACAGGGTTGTCCGTTGTCCCCTCTTCTCTTTGATCTGGTCATTGAGCCACTTGCTGTGGCATTGCGATGTAATAACAATATACGGGGTATCACGAGGGGCGGCCTGGTTCATAAAGTGTCTTTGTATGCTGATGATTTGCTGATGTTTTTATCAGATCCGGAGACTTCAATCCCAGAATGCCTAGACACCATTTCTCAATTTGGTAAATCTTCTGGGTACAAGATTAACCCCACCAAAAGTGTTTTGTTTCCAATTAATGTTTTGGCTCGGACTCGATCCTTTGACTCATACCCATTCAGGATTACAGAGGGCCCCATGACATACCTGGGAGTAAGTGTCACAAGTAGATATAAGGACCTATTCCAAAATAACTTCAAATCAGCCTTAGGACAGATCAAGGAGAACCTTAATCGTTGGTCTACTCTGCCTCTGTCCCTGGCTGGACGTATTAATTCAATAAAGATGGTAACGTTACCTAAGATCTTGTACTTATTTCAAACAGTCCCAATCTTCATACCCAAATCATTCTTTAAGGAGCTTGACAGGCACATCAGTACATTTACATGGAACAAAACTATACCTCGCATACGGAAAACAGTTCTCGAGAGACGCAAGGAGAATGCTGGACTAGCTCTACCAAATTTTTATACTATTATTGGGCTGCAAACATTCACAAATTAGTGATATGGTATGGAGCCTCTATTGGTGGGAGTAGCCCGAGTTGGTGTCTAATGGAACAACATTCATGCTCGTCCGTCTCTTTGGCCTCAATGCTGTGTGCTCCACTGCCAGTGGCAGTGGGTGCACATACGGACAATCCTATTGTAAGAGGCAGCTTACGCATATGGACCCAATTTCGCAAACATTTTGGTCACATACAAGCTTTGGTGTCTATGCCTCTATCCTCAAACTTTCTTTTTAAGCCATCGCTTATTGATACGGCCTTTCTCACCTGGGCTAGAAAAGGCAAAAACAGTGTGGGAGATCTTTTTGTAGATGGCATGTTCGTTTCTTTTGATTATTTGGTTAATGAACTAAGTTTAAAACCCCTTAAAACCAAATATCGGCCCTCTTGATCATTGTCTGACGGTCAAGCCCCATCTCTCGGGTGGTGTCTCCCAGCTGTGTACTGCTATTCTGGACATGAAATGCCCATCTCTTCGGTCTCTTAAGGTACAGTGGGAGGAGGATCTAAATACAGAATTGATGGACGAAATTTGGCAAAGAGCTATACATAAAATATACACATTGTCTATCTGTGTTAGACACAGGTTGATACAATTTAAAGTATTTAATCGCCTGCACCTCTCTAGGACCAAATTGGCCAAAATATATCCTGATGTGGATCCCAACTGTACACGTTGTCTCCAAGCCCCTGCTTCTCTGGCTCACATGTTCTGGTCATGCCCAAGCATAGGAACATTCTGGTCGGAGATATTTAATACATTCACCTACATTTATAAAAAGAATATCGATCCAGATCCTATCATTGCAATATTTGGGGTGGTACTTAGTAAAGTTGGGGTTTCAAGAGGCCAATCTCAATTAATAGCATTCTCTACACTGTTAGCCCGCCGACTGATCCTTACAAATTGGAAATCTTCCTCACCCCCAAAACACTCATGTTGGGTGTGCGAAACTATGTCCTTCCTCCAGCTTGAAAAGTTAAGAACTACTGTCCAAAACTCAGCAGAAAGGTTTCAGAATGTATGGCAACCTTTCTTGGATTATTATGAGAATGCATTCGATGCTAATTCTTTAGATTAAAAATGTATGCTCTCGTCTCCCCTTCTCTTCCCCTTTTCTCTTTTTTTCCCTTTTTTTGTGTGTGTGCTCTGTGTGCATTCTCAGTATTTGTACGAACCTTGGATGCCAATCTGCGATGAAAGGGGGATATGTGAGATAATGTAAACAAAGTATGAGGTTTCTGGATGGGGATGCCTTGTATGACATAAGAGAACGCATGTTGGTTTGTTTGTGTTATGTACATTTAAAACAATTAAAAACAGTTTGAAATAAAAAAAAAATCCACTTTGCTTCTTGCTCCGACAAGATTTTTCGAAGGAGTAGAGCAAGCAGGTGTCGCAAAAACATGGGCTCCAATATCTATTTCCTGATTGATGTTCTCTGAGCCGGCCACTTCCATCTGCAACTTGCTATCTTCGACCACGAGGTGACCGGCTAAGATGACACTTTCTTGGAGGGATAGATTTTTCCTTTTTTTGCCCATTATTTTTGATCAGTGAGCCAAGTATTTGCCAAAAACAAATTTTCTCAACACAGTTTTTTACTTGTATCCTAAAGACTAGTTTCTTTATTTCAGTCGTTTTAGCCTTAACCTCCTCGGGGTTTAGCACACCACTAAAACACTACCATCCACTCCACCGCAATCTTGGCTCCTCTAATGGTTGAGAAATTATTCAAACAAATAATCTAGATATTTGTCATTTATCTAATTTATAATGGTTGGCGAATGCGACTAATTCGCATAGCCTATACTAATCACATATTTCGAGACCCTAAATTCCCTTCTAGCATACCAATTCTAGCAATTTAGCATACCAAATACCCTTACATATAATGGTGTGAGAATGCGGATATGTTAACGGTTCCCGTCTAAATTCATCAATACCAAATATCCTACAGTTATTGACTGAATTCTTCCACTGAAGCTCGATTCAACTCTGTTAAGAGTTCAAACATGGTATGTATATCACGTTACTACATGCAAGAACCAATACCATTTGATACATAATTTTTGCAACTGGACACTATGCTAAATACTAGCCTCAGTGGAGGTAGAGATTTTCAGTGAATGACATTCATTTATGTCTATCGTTATACAAAGCTACGTATGACTATGAAGACTTTTCAAGTACATGAGTCAGACTTTTACGATAGTTTGGGGCTTTTTTTCTGTGCAGCAGATGGTATTTTCTCTAATAATGAAAATCTCAATCACAGTTGGTTTCTCTGACATCACCATCATCTGTTTGAGCCTTTACAATCTAAGATGGCGTCTGCATCGCTCTTTGAAGAGTGGGCTAGTAAGATGTTTGTTTTCTATTTCACAAAAAAAAATTTTTTTTTTTTTTTTTTGGAGTGCAATTTTTAATGAGAATTAAGAATATTTCCCTCTAAATTCTCAGAAATTATCTTAATTTTCTTGCAAAAAGAAACCAGAGGGTGGTGCTTGATCACACTGATCAGGCAGGGCTTTGTATTGTACAGTTTGAAGTAATTTGCCTGTTTCTTAACTATGAGACATCTTTAATACTGTTCATATAGATTTCTAACACAGCATCATGTAGGGTGTCACCTAGTCAAAAAGCTGCTTGCTTATTAAAATACACTGCTGTGCCAAAGTATTCACTCAAGTTTTCACAACTCAATGGATGTGATTAGAAGCACAGCTCAATGCAATATGCTTGGCCATACTTTATAATGGGAATTTATGACCGATTTCAAAAGGTACCTGACAGCATGATGGTCACATTCTTTGGACGAAGTCGGTTACATATTTAGGGCAGGTTTATTTTGCCACATCTCACTCATACATGTGTCAAAAGCCTGCATGAAGCATCAGTGCTGCTTTGCTTCAAATTACAAATTTGCAAATATTGGCCAAAAGCTAAAAACCTTTTTAATTTGGACAGAGAAACATTGTGACAAGGCAGGCAAAGGATTAGGATCTAACTGCAGCTTTAATGCAAACAAAAGATGAACAAAGTAAACAATATAAACAAACGCAGGAGACCAGGCAGAGAACTTGACAATACTGACAAACTAACCGGGGGAAACAAGGGCTTAAATATACAAGGGAAAAGAACACCTGGGGAAACATTCAGGAAATGAGAAACAATCAGGGAGAATCAATCAAGGAATAAAACTACAAGGACTACAAAACTAATAAAAGGAAACAGGAAACTAAACTAGAATTTCAAAATAAAAGCACAAAAACAAAAGACAACAGGGAATACTGTATGACAAACATGGACTTGCTTGAGAGAGCATCTTGCAACAGGTAAAGATTTGAACAAGAACACTTGTTCAACACGTTTACACTAGAGTGACCATAAGTCCTCTTTTTCCCTCTCATAATGTCCTCTCTCGGACCTTAAATATAGTGTCTGGTCAATTTTCGAAATTTGCTAAAATGTCTGGGATTCGGCTTTAGTTGTATTATGATGTGCATCTGGTCTAATATTTAATTGTGTGTGCACGTATTTGCATTGCTTTAACCCCTCTTTGTAAGTCCTGCTTTCTCGCACACCAATTGGTCAGAAACAAATATATATAAAAAACTATTTACATAAATTCAGGAGGTGAATTTCAAAACACCATAAATATATACAATAACCAGAGTCAATGAATGGCCACAAAAAAAAAAAAAAATATATATATATATAGTATGAGATGGAAGGTTCAAATATACCAGAGAAAATATTCATAGCTCATTGAAATTAGTAAAAAAAAAAAAAAAATCATATCTGGATTAGTTCACAGTGGAGGTAAACTAAAGCAGGGTGAATTATTCCAACCAATATCCCACAAGCACTGATTCATAAGTCCTTGTGTTGGTACCTGAAGGTCACAAATCTCTTCAAAGGGTCCTTAGTTTAAATAACTCTTCATTTGTGAAACACCCTCTTTGGCATTAGTGAAAACAAAGAAAGAGTTCTTATTGATTTAGTATAAATCACCACAATTCCCAATCTGGACTCTGAGAGTGGCATTTAAACACCATGCTGTTAACACCAAACACATCTCACTTCTTCTATTACTCCCTTGCTTATATACTGGAGTCAAAAGAGTAATACTGCCCCTAGTGTCAAGAAGTAGCATTTATATATACAATTTCTACTGTAAGGAATTTACTTTAATAAGGCTTTAATAAGTGAATTATGATTAATTCACTTATTGGAGTGATATTATTCTCATGGCTTATTGAAAATAATATCACACATATTTAGTTTTTTGTAAATGACTTATTATTATCAGGTAGTTCAGCTTAGATAAGAAATTGATAAGTGGAAATAAAAAGGAAATGTGAAGAAAAGAGTAATTTTAATCAGTTCTCCAAACTCTGCTTAAAATTAACTTCAACTCAGTTGCTTATTGAGAGACAGTAATTTGTGTTATGAGATAAGGGAGCAGGAGAAAATTTGAATAAAATGCATGAGAGAGAAGTTTAAAGTTTGAGATAAAGGGTTAAATTGCTTAAAGTTTGTTCACAAACAATCTGTATTCAACTGTTACAGGCTGCTGGATGCTAATCGCTAGCTTTTGTTGTTAGGGTTATTCAATGAAAAATTGCTAACTTGTTAGATTAGCAGTGCTGTGTTATGCTATAAGCTCTAGCTGTGTTTTGCTAAAAGCTTAGCTGTACTTTGTTTACAATACGGCATTGGAAGGGTGCGCATGCACGGTAAGTTGCCCCAGAAGAGTCTCTTTAGAACTTCCTGTGAACATTCGTCGTCATATCAACCAACACCAGTGATTTGATCTTGGTTCAACACTAATGAAAACAGTTTAATCCGTGCATATGAACGTAGGTGCATTCCACAATGCACAAATAAACAGTAAACGGCAGTTTGCAGCGTGGTATTATCACTCTAGTTCTTTTAAAGAGCAATTCCAGCAAGGCAAGTTACAGACAACTCACCTGATCGTTTTATGGAGTTGAGCTTGTACTTTCAACTCGTTCGGAGAGAGATAAATCTATATTTAAGTGGCAAGTTAACTGTTCGATGTTTAAACAATGAAAGAGATAGAGGAACATTGCTCATATCTTACTTCTACCTCACTGCAAAGAGATTTCTTCATCCAAAGTGCTTCTTCAAGCCCTTTGAGCACAATATTGGAGATGTACTTGCGTGTAGGTGGTGTTTCCTTGCGTTCTTTGTGTTGCTTGGTTCTTGGTCAAAAGTTTGCTGTGTCGATGTTTTGGACCTCTGTAAGACTGTACATTTATTGTCTGTATGAATGATGAGGTTGGTTTTCAAGTGAGGCCTTCTCATGCGTGTGTGAACCGTAGAGAGTGAAGAGAAGAGAGGAAGAGAGAGTGTTGGAAACATTTGAACTGAAATTGGCCGTATCCCCAAAGGTGTCCTGCGCCAATCAGAAGTGACTTTCAGAGGCACGTGGTCAACTGGGCTGTCTTTTCCAACAGTTGATTTATGGTCCTTTGTTTCATATTCTTGCAGATCTCCCACTCAAAAATAGTGCATATTTAATTATGAACTTTTATATCTTGAGAATGGTACAGGAGACATGATATTCGTTGTCATCAGCTTTCCTTGCATACGCCAACGAATGCTTACAAACTAAACATAAAATTTTTTCCATGGATATTATACGTGTAGGTAACAAAACATGAAAATCCCTGGTTACAAATCATACTGGTTAATTCCTAGGTTATACCACATGGATAAAACTTTACACACATTTTAAAGAGGTACATCAGGCTATAATCATTCATTTGTCAGTTATACAAGTTACACAGTTCAAAGAAATTTTCAGAATTACCAAGCAAGACTTGGCATTGTGTGTGGGTCCATGCAGTCTTGTATATTTTATAGGATTGATTCAGCAAATTGCTGTGACATTGTGTGAGATGTTTCTGGATTAAGTAATGTCCTTTTAAGATATTGTTTGCTGAACAATGATCACGATGTCATGCAAACTGATGAGCCTAAGTGTAGCCATGGTTTATATCGGAGGACAGAATCTTGTGTGTCCCGAGTCTCTTGGGAACTCCAAGAGTGTGTGATCTGTCTTTTATTGCTTCGACCTTTGAATTAAGGCCTCTTTGCAGAGAAGTTTTCAAGTCATATGGGATCTAGACAAGTCTCTTTGTTAGTTTTATTGGCCAGATGTGAGACTTACTGCACATGAAGTTTGACATTTATGACGTTGTGGAATTCCAGGATTAAGATTGGGTAAATCTTAGATTCAATCATGTTGTTTCAATTTTTTTGCATGTATAAACCAGCAATATTTTACAGTTAACAATATACAGTTTTTGCTATGTTACACCATAATGTGATGCTGTTATCTTGGGATAACTTTTAAAAAGTCCAATACAAAACTACATACTGTACATGCCAGTTACTGAAAGTAACCATTACATAAACAGTTTTCTTTTTCATACCTAAATATAAATTCATTAGCAATTGTTGTCACCAATAAGTTCTGGTGTAGTGCTGAATTTTGACTCATGAGTGCCCTTATGTTTAGGTGTGAACTTTAGGGATGGTAGCGGGGTGTAAGATATTGTGTTAGAGATGGTGGCAGGCACACAACACCGGAAATCAAAATGTCTCTCAGATGAACATTAAAAACCATCTTTTATGCAATACTTTTTTGGGAACAAGTTTTCAGATTGGCCCATTGATCCATTCTGTGGCACAAACTGTATCAATGCAGAGTTGCTTGCTTTATGATTTACTTTATGCAGGTCTCCATTTAACAGTGTGCTGTGCATTTCTTTTGGGTCATTCATCATTCATGACTTGTACTGTTTGCTGTCAATGTGTTCAGTTTCATCCAAACCACCCACCTTTTTCAGAAACAGAACGTTCTGGAAACTTTTTTTGAAGTTGTCAGACATAAAAGCATACAAAATTGGGTTGGCACAGCTATTGGCCTATCCCAACACCACAACAAAGGTGAACATGCTCCTCAAGAAGGGCGTGGTGCTTATGGTGCCCATGACGGATGTCATATTGAAGATGTAGAAAGGCAGCCAGCAGAACACAAAGACGGCTACCACGATGGACACCATGTGCGTTATCTTCTCGGAGTGCTTGCGTTTGGTGATCCCGGATGATTTGACCTTGATGATAATGAGTAAATAACATAGACAGATAACCAAGAGAGGCAGGAAGAAACCCAGAAAGAAGGTGTAGAACAGTGTAGTAGGCATCCTGCGGCTCTGGCCACACGATGGTGCTGAAGAAACCATCCGGTTTGGTAATCAGTCCACTGTAAATATCAATCGGGAGATTGACAAGGAGTGACACAACCCGCACCACCAGGTTGATGGTCTTGGCGACGTGGGGCTTCCTTGATTTGGTGGACTTTAAGGGGTGCACCACGGCAAAGTACCGATCGATGCTCATCACCATTAGGCAGAAGATACTGGTAAACTGGTTCAGAGAACCAACAGTTATGACAATGCGACTCAGGGCCGGAAAGATGACCAGAGGATGACATAGATCACCAGAGTGTTTCCACAGAGACCACAGAGACCACACAAACCACAAAGTACATGAAGGTGATGACCATTGTGCAAGTTCTGGTTAAACATGGGGAAACTCAGACAGGTTACTAGGTGAGAATGAAAATGTCCAAGAATCCATCATACAGTTTGTTTCAGATTCCCAATGCTGTCAAGTGTGATGTAGCACCTGGAAAAGAAGTACAGAAGTAATTAAACTGTCCTGTATTGTTAAAGATTAGCACTAATTAGACTACTTGATGCAAACAACAACATAAACTGTACCAGCTAAATAAAAAAAATTTAATTGATCAATTGTCACACATTATACATACATTTCTGCATATATACAGTGAAAATATTTATTTTTCACATATCCCAGTTAAGCTGGGGTCAGAGTGCAGGGTCAGCCATTATTCGTTGCCCCTGGAGCAGATAGGATCAAGGGCCTTGCTCAATGGTCATACAGTGGTGTTTTGGCGGTGCTGGGGCTTGAACCCCCGACCTTCTGGTTAGTAACCCAAAGCCTTAACCGCTGAGCCACCACTGTCCTGGTCTACATCAACTTTGCTGCCCCACTATCTACAGCCAGACTAATAAGTTTAATTTGAAAACTCTGTTTAGAGTTTCCTAACATCTTTGTTCTCTGAAGAAAGTGGTAATGGAGAGTGTTTTTTGAAATTCTCTGTTATCCAGTGTAGATGAGAGGAGTAAATGTATTGACATCAATGCATATTTGGATGAAAATGGATTAGTGGACATGTCCATAGGTCGCATCCTAACTGAAATGGACCCTCATAGGCGTTTTATACAAATATAGTTTTCTAGGTGAAGTGTACAAGAGACTTGACTCACAGTTGATTGCAATATAATTTGTGTGTGGCAGTGAGGGCGTGGTCAAGCGCCCGTCCAGAGAGGGAAAGCGGTAAGAGCGCTTGCACCTGAGCTAAATCATGTCTAACACCTGTCTCTAATTTCAGTGAGCACGGGGATATCGGATAAAAGGGCCACAGTTCCGCCAGTAGAGAGAGAGAGTCGCCAGTCCAGTGTTGGCAACACAGAGAGACGTTTATTTGTTATGTGTAAAAGACTGTATGTTTAGTGAAGTCTGTGTTCATGTTCTACCCCTGTGTGTGTGAATATCTCTGGAATTAAAAAGCCTTACCTGTGAGTCGAACCCTGTTCCCGTGTCCTCCTTCCCGTCCTGTGAACTCAAACTGTTTACACTGGTGCCGAAACCCGGGAGATTGAAAATTGGATCCTGTACGTCCAAACATTGAAAGAGGTCGTCCCGTAGAGTCCTCCCAGCTGGCCGAAGTCCTTCTGTCCCTCGCTACGTTGCATCAGTGCCACCAACAGTCCCTGCTTGAGCTCAGGCAAGACCAAGATCGGCGGTTCTGCGAGATCGTGCGGGCCCAAGCAGAGGATCGACAGGTCATCCGGAGACTCCTCAGCCAGGAGGCCGCTCCAGCCACAGTCGCGACCCCGGACACCCGTGCCACGTTACCCCCGTTCACGTTACAGAAGATGGGGGTGGCAGATGATGCAGAAGCATTTTTAGATTTGTTCCAGCGAACCGCTGAAATTTGGGGCTGGCCGCAGGATCAGTGGGCAGCCTGCCTTGTTCCTCTTCTGTCCGGGGAAGCCCAACTCGCGGCTCAACAACTGCCGGCCACGAAACTCCTGGCCGACGCTGATCTAAGAAAAGCCATTCTGCAGCGGGTTGGTCGGAGCCCCTAGGAAAACCGTCAGCTCTTCCGGGGCATGAAGCTGGAAAAGTCAGACCGCCCGTTCGCCTTTGCCCAGCGGCTCCGTGATGCCAGCTGGAGGTGGATGCTAGTGGGGGACCACGACGTCGAGGGACTCGTCGATCAGGTGGTGCTGGAGCAGTTTATTCAACGCTTGCCCAGGAGAACGGCGGAGTGGGCCCAGTGCCACCGCCCGGCGTCGCTGGAGACAGCCGTCCAGCTAGCGGAGGACCACATGGCGGTGATCCCAAGGATGGATGAGCTCTCTCTCTCCCTCTCCCTCTCTTCCCCCTCCCCCTGTGTTTTCTTCCGCTCTCTCCCATTCCCATCAACCCTCTCTGTCCTCTCTCCAGGGCCCATTCCTGCCCCTCGCAGGCGAGGAGCCTGGCTGAGACCCACACTCCAGACATCAGCCTCAACTCGTTCCTCCCCCACAACCTACAGCCGCTCTCCCCCTCAGTGGGGTGTCCGCCGAAGCAGGTACGGGTGGGGCGCCTGGGCTGGCCTGTCGGAGGTTCGGGGACCCGAGCCACTTCCGTGATCGGTGTCCGTTGATGAAGGTGGGGACGGTGGTTTGGGTCTCCGATCTCCCACATGCTGCCCCTGATCGGGCCGGAGTGTACCGGATTCCGGTAAGAATCCAGGGGGGTACACACCAAGCATTGCTGGATATCGGTTGTAATCAGACCACCATCCACCAACGCTTGGTTCAACCCAGGGCTTTGGGCACGGCTAAGCGGGTAAGGGTGAGGTGTGTGCATGGTGATGTTCACAACTATCCGATGGTGACCTTGCTAATTAAATTCCGAGGAAAAAACATCGAGTGGAGGCAGCAGTTAGTTCCCGCCTCCCCCATCCTCTGATTTTGGGGACCGATTAGCCTGCATTTAGGGATGTATTAGGGGGTATTTGTAAGGATGGGTCCTGCATTAAAATAGGGAGATGTGCGATGCTTTGGCAGGGGAGGCGGAGCCGGGGCCACCCTCGACCGTTCCAAATCGGGATGACGAGGGAAGGGGTGAGCCTTCCGCCCCTCCTCTTCGCAGGGAATTCCCTGACATGGATTTCCCATTGGAGCAGTCGCGGGATGAGACCCTTAAGCATGCCTTCGATCAGGTAAAAACGATCGATGGACAGCGTCTTCGGCCAGACATCGCTCTCGCATACCCCTACTTTGCGATTATAAACGATCGGCTGTATAGAGTGATGCAGGGCACTCAAACGAAAGAGAATATAACCCAGTTGTTAATTCCACGGAGCCGACGGGAAATGCTGTTCCAGGCGGCTCATTATAATCCCATGGCGGGTCACCTAGGTGAAAGGAAAACACTGCTCCGTCTAATAGCCCGTTTTTATTGGCCGGGCATTAGCGGCGACATCCGCAGGTGGTGTGCGGCGTGTCGCGAATGTCAGCTGGTAAATCCGCCGGCCACCCCAAAAGCACCATTGCGCCCCCTTCCATTAATCGAGGTTCCCTTCGAAAGAAATGAAATGGACCTCATCGGGCCATTAGATCGGACAGCACGCAGACATCGTTTTGTGTTAGTCCTGGTGGATTACGCAACACAATATCCAGAAGCAGTGCCTCTAAGCAATATCTCCGCACGTAGTGTTGCAGGGGCGCTCTTCAAAATAATCTCCCAGGTGGGGATTCCGAAAGAAATCCTCACTGATCAAGGAACAACTTTTATGTCACGAACACTACGAACTATTGGGCATTAAGTCGATTCGCACTAGTGTGTACCATCCGCAGACAGATGGCCTAGTGGAACGATTTAATAAAACGCTCAAGAATATGATTCGTAAGTTCGTACACGAAGACGTTAGGAATTGGGATAAATGGCTTGACCCCCTGTTATTTGCAGTATGAGAGATCCCGCAAGCCTCCACGGGATTTTCCCCATTTGAGCTGCTGTATGGGCGGCGTCCGCGTGGAGTGCTGGACGTCATCCGCGAAGCCTGGGAGGAGGGATCTTTGAGTAGTAAAAATGAAATTCATGAATGTTCTTGATCTTCGAGCAAAACTCCACACAACACAGGAGAATTTGCTCCAGGCTCAAGAACGCCAACGCCGGCTGTATGACAGGGGTACTCAGCTAAGGGAATTTGCACCGGGAGATAAAGTTCTTGTATTGCTTCCCACATCGAGCTCCAAATTTCTCGCCAAGTGGCAAGGACCCTTTGAGGTCACACGATGAGTGGGGGATCTCGATTATGAAGTCAAGCGAACCGATAGGGGGGACGCGCGTCAAATATACCACCTCAATCTCCTTAAATTATGGAGGGAGGCGGTCCCTGTGTCGTTGGCCATGGTGGTTCCAGAGAGGGCGGAGCACGGACCGGAGGTAAATCCAAAACCCGATCACAATGCCCCGGTCATTTGTGGAGATCACCTCTCCCCGTGCCAACGATCAGAGGTTGCCAAGTTGCAAAGAGTTTCAGACGTATTTTCATCGAATGTCATAGAACACCACATCGTGACCGAACCGGGGGTGGTGGTTCGTAGCTGCCCTTATCGCCTCCCCGAGCATAAAAAGAAAATTGTTCAGGACGAATTGGATGCGATGCTTGATATGGGAGTAATAGAAGAGTCCCACAGTGACTGGTCCAGCCCGATTGTTCTTGTTCCCAAGAGTGACGGGTCTGTGCGGTTCTGTGTGGACTATAGAAAAGTCAACGCGGTGTCTAAATTTGACGTGTACCCAATGCTTCGGGTTGATGAACTGCTCAATCGGTTAGGTACTGCTCACGTTTATTCGACCCTGGACTTAACAAAGGGTTATTGGCAGATCCCCTTGACACCAATTTCCCGAGAAAAAACAGTCTTCACCACGCCGTTCGGATTACAACAATTTGTGACACTTCCATTCGGTTTGTTCGGGGCCCCAGCCACGTTCCAGCGTCTGATGGACCGTATCCTCCTCCCGCACTCCACTTACGCCGCTGCCTATTTAGATGACATCATTATCTACAGTAATGACTGGCAGCGGCATATACAACATTTGAGGGCAGTCCTGAAGTCGCTGCAGCGTGTGGGGACACAGCAAACCCCAAGAAGTGCACGATTGGGCGTGTGGAGGTACAGTATCTGGGGTTCCATTTGGGTCATGGCCAGGTGCGTCCCCAAATTGATAAGACCGCGGCGATTGCAACTTGCCCTAGACCTAAGACCAAAAAGGGGGTGAGGCAGTTCCTGGGGCTGGCTGACTATTATAGAAGATTTGTGCCTAATTATTCGGATGTCACCAGCCCACTGACTGACCTCACTAAAAAGGGGGCTCCAGATCCGAACCAATGGTCGGAGCAGTGCCAACAGGCATTTACACAAGTTAAAGCCGCACTCTGTGGAGGGCCGCTCTTGTATTCACCTAACTTCTCTCTCCCTTTCTTATTACAGACGGACGCTTCAGGCTGAGGGCTGGGGGCCGTACTCTCGCAGGTGGTGGAGGGGGAGGAGCGCCCGGTGCTGTACATCAGTAGGAAGCTCTCCTTAAGGGAAACGAAGTACAGCACCGTAGAGTCTGGCCATCAAGTGGGCGGTCCTCACACTCCGCTACTACCTGTTGGGGCGGGCCTTCACTCTCTGCTCGGATCACGCCACACTGCAGTGGCTACACCGCATGAAGGATACTAACGCCCAGATCACCCGTTGGTATCTGGCTCTCCAGCCTTTTAAGTTCAAGGTGGTCCACAGACCGGGGGTGCAGATGGCTGTTGCCGACTTCCTTTCCAGAAATGGGGGGGGGGGGGGGGGGGGTGGTGTTGTGGTTCTTGCCTGATTTGTGAAAAACTCACTCTTAAAGACTTGGAGTTTTTGATTTCAGAAGAATAGACTTTATTATCAGACCATAAAGCCGAGTTGCCCCTGCAGAAACAACTGAAGTGTCTTGAATTTTGCACACGCTTACATAGGTCTCACAAGGCGTGGCTAAAACAATGAATATCCTGTTTTGAGCTGAAAAACATCTTTGGAGCCCTAACAAATCTTCTTTATCTTTAAACCAGAAGTCTTCAGTTACATCCTGTGAGCCATTTTCACACTATGTAAAAACACTTTACTAAGAGGGGCCCATCATATATCTTCTTTAGCTTCAACAAAAGTAAATAGGAAACATCTGCATGTCATTTATGTGTGAGTGTCCATGTACCTCTGACATTCCATTCCCAGACTTTTATGCTGAACCACTCACATACACAAAAAACACATATGACCAACAGAAATAATTGTAGAATAAAATGGCATCGATTATACTTGATTAATGTATACTGAACTTGATAAAAATACACCACATATCCCCTCTCTGTGACTTTCAGAAGTCACATTTCCATTTTTACTCAGAGTGCAGTTTCACAATTCAGTCGCCTCAGTAATGCTAACTAGTGACTAAATTAAGTCACACAGCTTTACTACCAATGACCAGATTATGCCACCGCACTCCGTTGGAGATCACAGAACCAAACATCTCTACTCAACTTTGCTTAAGAATAGAGTAAAAGATTCTGTCCCGATATTCATTCAAAAAATAAAACATACAAAATTGTTTTAAGCATGAGCATGCAATTGGTTCAGCCTTGTGTTTGGTTGTCACAGTTATGTAGAGTGTATCATACAAAATATTCATCATCATTTTAAGAGTTCTTGCTTTTAGTGTAGATGTCTTCAACCCAGATACTTTGCGCATCGAAGAGGGTCACCCTTTGGGGAGAGGTTAGGCTAGCACTTACACCCAGGGCATGGTTCTTCATATCTTCTTATATATATTCATTAGAGAGATCAATTTTCTCCCATCTTGGTCTTTCTGTCCATCCAGGTTAGTTGTCATTGCTTTGGACCATATACATCGATCAAGGTAATCTACTTACTGTTGCTCAAATCAAGAATGACTTTAACAATGGTAACACACAACAGAATATTATTCCTTCCACAATGTTGTTATTCCAAACATTATATTAATTTTAGCTTATTGTGCACCCCATTTCTTTAAGTAATCTATTTAAATCGCTATAAACAAGTCAAACCATGTTAATTTTAGTTACCACCGTGTTTTCTTTTTTCCATTCTTCATTATTATTAAAATGCACATGAGTTCAATAAAAGCATAATCAAAAATAATTTTTCAATCTTAATTCTTCATCATACAAACAATCTCAGGTTTGTTCAATGCTTCTTTAATAATTTAGGCACCTCTTTGTATGCAACGGTTCTCAAAGCTTTACCCCCAAAAATCTATAACTTATCTTCTACACAGGGTGTGATCCCCTGATAACACAGTGATAGGATGCTTAGTATTTATCGCTGTGATGAAACATATTAATAAAGCGGTTATTAAGACACATTTGGATTGAGTGGAACTCACAACTTCGGGCAGGTTTCTTCTAAACCTCCCTTTTGATGCTTCTATCCTAAAAGCATCCATCCACTTCCTTAAACCCATATTACCCTCCCATCTTGGGCAGGTTTCCAGGGCGGTGGCACCCTGTCTTAGGCCGCTCTCATTTTGCCATTGGAGAGTCTTTCCCGTCATTGGGTCACCACCTCCTGCCACTGGTCTGATACCGCTCAGTCCTATCAGCCAATTCTTAATAATTTGGTATCTGTAAACAGATATTTTCTTTTGCTTTAGGAAGTATCACCTGAGAACCACCACAGCCAATGGAACCATCTAAATCTGCTTAAATATGAGACAGTTCAAAACATGGTTAAATTCACAAAGCATTATTCAAAATTAAACAGTCTATTAAAACTTAACAAATTAAACAAAATGCTAAAATTTAACTCATTTCCAGAACATTCATTTTCATTCAAATTGTATTTCTGCTCCTTTAGCAAATGTCACAAAAAGCCTTGTATAATCATGGGAACTAATATCAGAATAAAACAAATACAGGGTTGCCTCTGTCGAGCTTCTAGGAAGCTTAATTTAAAACATCACCTTAATCAATAATGGTTTCTAGATAGTTTTGAACCTACATTTATTCTCTCAGATGAATGTTCAACTCAATCTCTTATCTTTAATATAAGCACCTAACATCAAATTGTCCTCTGAATTGGGATATATTCATTAATTGCCCTTAAAATCTTTAATCATGAGGAAAGCGGTTTGAACTTCTCCTTCATGTCACTGTATCTAACATTAGTGTCACATCACATCATTTACCATATAAAAGAAAATTAAAAGAAAATTCAACAATTTAAAGATGTGCCTTTAGCATATACTTCAACATCTGCTCTTGAGTTTCTTGTTTCAAGCAGACACTTATCACACAGAGAGTGAGAAAGGGGAGGAGTTCTGAGGGGGACATTCCATCTCATTACAGCTGTTCCTTCTTTCTCATTTTAGAATCTCACAATAATATATTTAAGTTACCCTTCAACAGTGAAAAAAGTGATCATTATAAGAATTCATTTTATTATCTGCTTTCAAATTTTCCAGTTTAAACCATCTTCATATAAAACCTCTTCCAGAACGTTCCATCTTCTTCTCTTGTTAGAAATTTGATTACAGTTCCTGACCCCTGACCTGCTGAGGGCACTGCTTCCAGACATGTGCTAAATCTATCTTTCTCATGTCCATATAATACATAAACACATGCTTGAATGGTCCTTCTGGCACTGGCATATGAGCTATGAGTGGTTTTATTCCACCAGCTATGCTTCATGAAATCGCCATATACATTGTGTCTTTTTCTCTTTCTCTTTTTTTTTCTTCACATAGTATGTTCATAAGTTCAACACAAGCTTTTCCTCTCTTTTTCAACATTCTCTTTACATTCAATACAACTAACTTTAGCCTTCTGTTCAAGCAGATCTTTACATTTACAACACCCATCTTATCCCTTCTTTTTTCTTTCTGTTGAATAACTCTCTAATGATACCTTTATCTGTTTTCTTACTCTCTCACGAGAAGCAAGTTCCATTCTATCTAATGAAACAACAAAAATCACCTTTTTAAACTAACAGAAAAGTAAATGTTTAAACAAAATAAAGTATAAAAAAGGCACAATTAAAATTCATCAAATCTCTTGTGTTTTAAAATAATTGTTCAGTAAAATACATTAAATCCTTCTAATTTCTCATAACTCATCTTTTAAATCCTAATGTTTAGCATCATTTAACAATAAGATTTTTGTTTATTATTATTCTCTTATATTCCTCAGCATTTCCTTATAAATGATTCAGTTAAATCATAGAGACAAACACCACTGTGCAGAAACTGTATGCCTCTAAAGTGATACTTTCATAGATTCATCTCAAAATGGAAATATTTACACTAGAAAAAGATACTCTATCAACTCTTTGTAACACCCACTACCCTTTTTCTTTAAAGTGAGGGTACGCTCTGGAAATTTAGGTGAGTACCAATCCAATAGGTAACTCTTACTTTGCCATACATTTGTAATATTTTACTCTTTAAATCAATAACTCAGTGGTTAGATGCTGGATTTAAATTTAGACCCTCGGAACAATTTAGACATGGGTATCGAACCCATGGATGGCAGTTGGAGAATCAAACATCCAATTAGTCATATATGACCAAAGTCAACTTATCCAGAGAAATGTAATCCACATTTGTAATGTCAATTCAGTAATGATTACCAGCAGTCATGATAGTGTGAGGGCCAATCAGATAATAGCCCACATCTTTCAGTCTTTTTCCCTCTGACTTCCTCCTGCAGGATTAGCCGCTTCAATAAATCATTTGGCCAGGTCATCTACAATGGTGAGAGACTAGTTGCAGAATGAGTTAATGAACAGCATACACATAATGATGACAGCTTGAAATTCTTAATGATATTCAATTTAATCTCAGTGTTTCTGCATGGGTTTCACCTGCTACCAATGACCAATTTTTAATAGCATTCTCAATTATTTTTATATTAAATATATCACATATTGGGACTTTATTTAAATTTTATCTGGCATGATTGGTCATAGAACAAACCCAAGAAAAAACTTTTCAAAACTTAGCAAATTTTTAAAAGTAGAGAACATGAAATTATCTAACTCATTCTTAAATGTATTTCCTCTAAATCTAGTTTTAGTGGCAGCTCTCAGTGTACCCATGATCAACCAATGCCTACACTGTATATATAAAACAAGAAATAAAAGAAAAATATCTCATCTTAAAAGAATCTACTATCTATCTTTTCTAAATTCGGGGCGCCCCTTTGTTTGAGTGGAGACATCAAGAGAGACAAGATGTTTTAGTGCAGGGTATAACCCCTCCTGCTCTCTCTCCTTACAGAGCCTCACAGATCTCACTCAATCTCTCCATTCAGACATTCCCTAGCAAAAATAATAAACACTACCGGTCTCATTTTTGTTGGTTGATCAAGTTTACACTGACAAAGTTGCACTCACATGTAAATTGTTCTCTAGACTTATTTAAACAAATCAAAAACAAAACATATAATCACGGGTTTTTACATTTAGATATCAAAACATTATAGTGTTTAATTTAATACTGACAAACATTTTTTCTCATAAAATTGAATAGACAGCACTTAAAACAGATACATGAATGTGAAGTTTTCTCATTTAAGATTTACTTTTCATACTCCAGTTACAAAATCCTTCTTTTTAATTTCTCTTTCCCATTATCTTGAGATGTTAGCATTTCCATTGTGGCTTTCTGGTATAGGTTTACTGCTTACCAGCATACGTGAATGCAAATAAGTGTCTACTTTCCTCTGCCACCGGAATACTGAAAAAGGCGGAGCATAAATCAATCATAGCAAAGTATTTGGCATCAAGAGGGACATTTGTCAGCAGCGTGTGCGGATTTTGAACATCAGCCTGACCATTTTCTACTATATCATTGATTGCTCGTAAGTCATGAACAAGGCGCCATTTAGATTTGTTTGCTTTGATCACAAGCAAAATTGGAGTATTACAGTAACTGTTTGTTTCTATTAATACTCCTGCTTTTATTAAACCATCTATAGTGTCTTTTATGCCCGTTTCAGCCTCAGGCCGTAAAGGGTACTGCGATTTCTTTTGGCAGACGTGCACCTGGTTTAAGTTGTATTCTTATTGGACTGGCTGAATTTACCAGTCCTACATCTGTGTCATGCTGAGACCATAACTTATTTGGTACCTGACGCTCCAATTCTTTAAATAGTTCAGCATCAATAGTGTCTACCAATTTGTGTGTTGTTGTCATCTGTGTTTGTATATTTTTTATTTTTATTGATGACTACTTCCTGAGGGGTACCCATCAATGGAGTCCCACACAACTTTTTAATGTAATTTTTGTCAACAGAATGAAAAATCAATGGATATACTGTTGTTTCCCATTGGCACTGTTTAGTTTTTTTTTTTTTCATCTTTGGCCCCCAATATTTTGCAATACAATTCTTCCCTAAATATAAGAATACATATGGATCAGAATCTACTACATTACAAGTTCATTCTCAGTTATACTCAAAGCTGCTCCCTGTTTACCTCTTATGATGTATAAATTTTTCAGTTTCTTTTATGTATTTGTGCTTCTATTACTTGCACTTCTGCTTCAATCTCCTCTTCTTCTGTTCTCACTTGCCCTAAAAGTTCTTTTTCACATACAGTATCTTCATCATATTTCAATTTAATTTTTCCTAAAGCTGCCCGTGCTTGTTCATAACAATCTAATTTTTTCTCACTTTTTCTGAACTTTTTTTTATTTTATTTTTTTTTATTTTCTTACGTTCTTTTTCTAAATCCACAATCCACATTCTCCTAAACCTTCTATAGTTCCCTTGAGTATTGGGAACTGACCTTCTGAGGGCACATATGGAGGTGATTTGACAAGGGCCTCGTCTCCTTCCCTCCCTTCTGCATCCTTCAGTATTTTCCTACCTGTCTTATATTTTTCAGATCATTTTCTCCTTCTGTTTTGAACAATGCTAACAATTCTCTCTCCCTTTCTCTTTTTTCTTCTATCTTTTTATTTGTATTCTTATCTTTAGTTTTGTAATCTTTTATCAATGTTTCCATTTCCTCACACAAAGATGCATCAAATCTTCCTTTGGCTACTTTGTCATCAAATTTTTGGTTCTTTTTTCCCATTTGTTTGAGAGTTTACCTATAAGTTCCTTAAACACTGGATATTTTAATCCTAATATGTCCACAGGAGTGGCTGCCATAATTACACCTTATGTATTATGATAACACTTATCTTTACTACAACCTTTGTTTAAAATCCAATTACTCAGTTGAATTTAGTTTAATGCAAAACACTGGAGTCAAAGTTTTTTCTCAGATAATTTGATTTCCCAAATGAAATTTAAGTACTTTAAAGTTTTATATTATTTTAATGTTCTTACTTGTCGCTGTGAAATGAACTCATAAGCACAGTTATATCACTTAACTGTATAACTTCTCTTGTATGAAGTTAAATACTTGTCTTTGCTTCAGTCTAGTTAGGAGTTATGACCAGTCAACAGCTGCTTTTTCTCAGTTTATCTAATCTTACACCAGGCTTCCTGTGTTGCCTGAATTGAACAGTCCTTGACTAAATTTTTTCTTCCAGCCAAATGTTAATTTTTCCCTTCCATGCACATCTTTACAGCTGTGTTGTCTTATAGTTTTTATTATTCTCCCTATTGTTAATTTATACTGTATTACTCTTTTGCCTCATATATTGATGGAAGATTGAAAATAGGTCTAAATAGATATTCTTTTATATAAATTGCATATATACTCTTTGTTGGTTATGCATTAAAGACTGAGTTTTTTCCTTGGATCACAGAGGCAACCCATAAAGCCAGGATTTCTGTTGACCAAGGAAATTCCTTACCAAAGTTTCACGAGACAGGCTTTCATTCCCAACATCCATTCAACATATAAAAGACAAATCTTCTTTATTAGACAACTTTATTCCATTCATCCTGTCCCTTTTTAATTTTAGGGCTTATATTTCACACTTGTCCCTTATTTATAAGGCTCATAACATACACTCTGTGTTCCTTTTATTGTTAAGGACTCATCATACATTCCAATCCCTGTACTGGGCTTATATTTGTACTCAGTCATACACTTCCATACACACCCTTTCAAACACAGACACAAGTACTCTCACAACCACAGCAATTTCACACTTATTACACACACAAGGCCTTTACAAACACAGAGCTCACAATAACACAACATAGTTCTAGAACACAACTATTCTACCACTCCTCTTGAGTGACCCGTTCCTACAGGATTTATACACACACACACTCCTCTTGAGTGACCCGTTCCTACAGGATTTATACACACACACACACACACACTCCTCTTGAGTGACCTGTTCCTACAGGATTTATACACACACACACACTCCTCTTGAGTGACCTGTTCCTACAGGATTTACACACATACAAAAATGTTTGCCTTCCTGGTCAAAAATTTCTGTACTATTAATTTTTTGTCATCCTCTAGGCCCACTTGACAGTAGAAAATTATTAATTTTTTGTCATCCTCTAGGCCCACTTGACAGTAGAAAATTATTAATTTTTTGTCATCCTCTAGGCCCACTTGACAGTATTAAACTATTTTTTGTCATCCATCAAGGCCCTCTTGACAGTAGAAAACTATTTATTTTTTGTCATCCATCTAGGCCCACTTGACAGCAAAAAAAATTATCTATTTCATGCAATTATTTCTTCTGGAATCAAAACCCTCTATTTATTTTATTTTCCTTATCTGAATTTGGAAGAGCTTTTAGAGTGTTCTTACCACCACAGGTAAACTGGCAAGCAACACAAACTTTTATATAAGCAAAAATGCTTACCTTTTCGGTGGCCACCGTTTATTGTGTTGCTTGTCAAGAAAGCCCGTCGTGGTCACTCTTCTGCCCTGTTCCGTCCCTTCGTGGTCGCCATTTGTTGTGGTTCTTGCCTGATTTGTGAAAAACTCACTCTTAAAGACTTGGAGTTTTTGATTTCAGAAGAATAGACTTTATTATCAGACCATAAAGCCGAGTTGCCCCTGCAGAAACAACTGAAGTGTCTTGAATTTTGCACACGCTTACATAGGTCTCACAAGGCGTGGCTAAAACAATGAATATCCTGTTTTGAGCTGAAAAACATCTTTGGAGCCCTAACAAATCTTCTTTATCTTTAAACCAGAAGTCTTCAGTTACATCCTGTGAGCCATTTTCACACTATGTAAAAACACTTTACTAAGAGGGGCCCATCATATATCTTCTTTAGCTTCAACAAAAGTAAATAGGAAACATCTGCATGTCATTTATGTGTGAGTGTCCATGTACCTCTGACATTCCATTCCCAGACTTTTATGCTGAACCACTCACATACACAAAAAACACATATGACCAACAGAAATAATTGTAGAATAAAATGGCATCGATTATACTTGATTAATGTATACTGAACTTGATAAAAATACACCACAGTGGTAGGCAGGCCGGATGACGCCCCGGCCTGAGTCGGGCGGTGGGGGTATGTGGCAGCGGGGGGCGTGGTCAAGCGCCCGTCCAGAGACGGAAAGCGGTAAGGGCGCTTGCACCTGAGCTAAATCATGTCTAACACCTGTCTCTAATTTCAGTGAGCATGGGGAGATCGGATAAAAAGGCCACAGTTCCGCCAGTAGAGAGAGAGAGTCGCCAGTCCAGTGTTGGCAACATAGAGAGACGTTTATTTGTTCTGTGTAAAAGACTGTATGTTTAGTGAAGTCTGCGTTCATGTTCTACCCCTGTGTGTGTGAATAATCTGGAATTAAAAAGCCTTACCTGTGAGTCGAACCCTGTTCCCGTGTCCTCCTTCCCGTCCTGTGAACTCAAACTGTTTACATTGTGATATAACATTAACTTGTTGCTATGATAATTCTGCAATGTTTTTGGCATAAAATATTGGGGAAGATAGTGCACTCTTATTTAGGTTGAACATTTATTTGTCAATACTTTACAGTACTGAACAAATCTTGAATGGATTTTGTCTCTAAGCTTGCTGGAATACATTCTGGAATACATGTGATGCTGGCTCAGAATTTGACCAAAAGAGGGTACCTAAGAAGGCAGCATAAACATTGGAATAGCCTAGTCTTTGGAGCATACCTATGAGGCCTGGTTTATTTGCTGGATTCTCAAGTAGCTCAGCTTTGTTCACTAGTTCATTTTTCTTGGCAGTCACTGATAGATTTTTAAATAACAAGCTACAAAAAAACAACACTCTCAGAAAAAAGGTACTAAACTCTACGTTTTAAGGTACAACAAACACTTGAGTGATTCCCTTGTTTTGGGTATATAGTTGTACCCTTAAGGAGACAAAAGGGTACTGCTAATTTTTGTTCTGAGAGGAGCAAAACATTTTAATTAACCTTTTAAGGTAGACAATAGGTATAAGTATAACTAATAGCTATGCATCCAAAATTATTTAAATATTTTGATTAAAGGTACAAAACGGCTGGTCCTGGCAACTTAAAAAGTAAAAAAAAAATAATACAAAAAAATAATAAATCTGTGAATGAATATTATAGTTAACTGTGCAATATGTAACAATTTTCATCTAATATTCACCTTTTTTGCAAATGTGTAAACGGCTTGTAACAACTTAAAAAAGTAGTCCTTCCCAGACTTCCTAGGTTGCCTATTAAACCTGTAGACAGATTTTCACGCAAAGGGAGCGGGTTGCTTTTGCTGGGAAAATCCAAAGGATGTGATGTTTATGCGCACTCGTTAGAGCCTTGTCTCAGTGCGTCCGCTATTCATCAGCGACAACAAACTGCAACAGTAGGTAACGTTGTCTTAGAGATGGAATCCAGCTAACGTCCAGCTCTCAGCACAACACCAACTCCTATACAAACTCTTGAGTAAGCCAAAAAAAAAACATTTATCCACTGAATCCAGTATCGATAAGCAGGAATGTGATCATGGTCGAGCAAAAACTAGAGTTAACATTGGCAGGGCATTTGACTCCTGGAGGGGCCTTCGTTCGGTTTGGAGGATCAAAACCGCCCCGGAATTGGCATTCAATGCAAGTCAAGTCAAGTGGTTTTTATTGTCGTTCAACCATATACAGTTAGTGCAGTACACAGTGAAACAAGACATCGTTCTTCCAGGACCATGGTGCTTCGTAATCAACATAGGACAAACACAGAACCAAATGAGACTACACAGACTAAATAACATACCTAAGTGCACGTGCAAACGTGTGCAAAATGTAAGGGACAGTACAATAAATTACTAAAAATTAACAGGACAATAGGCACAGTGAGAGTCAGTGCAGCGCCGACCTGTACGCAGTAGTGCAAAAAGATGACAGTTTCAAAAATGCCAAATGTAAACATAACATACTATGAGATCTGTTCTATGCACATAGCAGTTATTGAGGTAGCAGCAAGGTATAAAGTGACAAATTAAAGTGCAACTCAGGACACGTGTGTGTGTGTCAGTCCAGTCTCTGAGTATTGAGGTGTCTGATGGCTTGTGGGAAGAAGCTGTTACACAGTCTGGCTGTGAGGGCCTGAATGCTTCGGTACCTCTTGCCAGACGGCAGAAGGGTGAAGAGTTTGTGTGAGGGGTGTGTGGGGTCATCCACAATGCTGGATGCTTTGCGGATGCAGTGTTTTTTGTAAATGTCTTTGATGGAGGGAAGAGAGACCCCGATGATCTTCTCAGCTGTCCTCACTATCCTCTGCAGGGCTTTGCGGTCCAAAACGGTGCAAGTCCCAAACCAGACAGTGATGCAGCTGCTCAGGGTGCTCTCAATAGACACTCTATAGAATGTAGTGAGGATGGGGGTGGGAGGAGAGGTTCCTCAGCCTTTGAAGAAAGTAGAGACGCTGCTGGGCTTTTCTTGGTAATAGAGCTGGTGTTGAGAGACCAGGTAAGGTTCTTCGCCAGGTGAACAGCAAGGAATTTGGTGCTCTTGACGATCTCCACAGAGGAGCCATCGATGTTCAGTGGAGAATGGTCACTCTGTACTCTCCTAAAGTCAACAACCATCTCTTTTGTTTTGTCCACATTCAGAGACAGGTTGTTGGCTCTACACCAGTCCGTTAGTCTGTTCTTCTTATTGGAAAGTATGCCTTACATAACTGCAAAGCATGTGAAATATAGTGCCATAAGGATTGATCTGTGTAATTTTAGCTAACTTGATCTTGCCTGCTAATGCTGACAAATTGCAAGCTACCTTGTTTTGTAACTTTTAAATTATTTCAATGATCTTCTCTTTATAGTAAAAATCAGGTATGCTGATTCACAGTAACTGACATAAACAATGCTAATCTGTAATTATGCAGCAAGGTAAACTACAATAACACATGAAATGAATGCTAGACAATGTTCATGATAATGTAAAAAGACCCATTAGTGTAACGTAACTGGTTATGCAGAAAATATATACATTCTATTATTATAAAACAATAGTGCATCGATATATAAAAATGCCAGTTGTGATGGTATCACATCAATACTGAATTGTGTCAACATATTTATAATATCCATTTTATAAACAGCTTCTGTCATCATCCACCAAATTTAGCTAACTGTTCCAGCACTGGAGAGTCAAATATACAGTCTCAAAGTTTCATTACTGTGTAATTTTAATTATGCTATCTAGTCTGTCAGCATGATGTCGGTGAATCACGTTCAATCTCTTTGTACGTTATGTCATTGTTTTAGTCGATGCTTGCTTGCTCGCATCCCTATGGAGTGTGTACGCGAGCACGAGCAACAGTTAGCTGGCTGCAGTTCACTTAATGGCCACAGGTGTCATTAATAACAAGGGTTTCTGAATTTTACATACTGCACCTTTAAGTGTTACTTCAAGAAGACCAATGATGATATCTGCCTCTGCTGAAAGACTTTATGAGTGTGAGATATCAGATGACAGGCACAGCAGATGGCCATACATCAGCAGTTTTTACTTATTCCCTAAGGGAAATCTAGCAGGGATTTTTTGGTAACAGAATAATTCAGGGACTTTTCACTATAGTGCCACTATATTTAATGTTTGCTTCAATACAATTGAATGTGAACTGTAATGAACATTGTCTACTTTTAAAAGTTTAACAAGTGTAAAAACCACCAAATGTCCAATTACACAACTGAAGCTGGTATGATCTTGGACCTATCAAATAACCAGAGTGTGAAAGATCATTGCTTTGAGTCCTAGTGTTTTCTGTGGCTCTTCACAGCAATAATCCTGCACGTCAGGACAGAATCTGGTCTGCAGATTGTGGTCCAGTCATTGACCTGTCCTTTGCGTCACAATCAGTTAGACAAAAAGACTGAAAACTAAAGCGATCGATGTGCCTTACAGCTTCACACCCACCTACCACTTCAGGGGTGTGTGTGCCATGCAGTTTTTCCATTAACGTGATTGAAATTCACCTCCAAATCTCTAGCACTGCACATGTGTGTTGCTTCATTGACAGCACAAAGCTAAGCTAAAGGCACCCATTAAGAATCTGGGAATAATTGACTTACTTTTGAAGCCCACATCAGAACCATCACTAAAACTGCTTTCTTCCATCTATATCACATTGCACAACTTTGCCCCATTCTCAATTTGAAGGATGCAGAATCACTAGTTCATGCTTTCATATCATCATGTCTCGACTACTGTAACTGTCTCTTTACTGGCCTACCAGCTAAAACTATCGCCCAGTTACAAGCGTTCTGCACACATTACTCCCATCTTGTTTAGTCTTCACTGGCTACCTGTCTCATGCACCCTTAAGTTAAAAATTCTTCTCTTTACATACAAAGCTCTCAATGATCTGGCACCCCATTATATATGCATATTATTTCCTCCTTTGTAATTGAGATTATAACTTCTGTTGAAATATAAATTTTATGTACTTTGCCCTGTTAAATGTATATGGAGTGTAAAGTGTCCTTGAGCTTGTGGAAAGGTTATTATAAAATATGATGATTATTATTATTAATAGTTCTGTCAAAATAAAGTGTTTTATTGGTAGTGTGTATCAGTGTCTGTTTAGGACATGCAGAAGGATATGTCAGCTGTGAGATGACAGTTTGTTTAATGAAGTTAGATAATTTCCTATTTGTTTGGCTTAATTATTCAGTTATTTGTTATTGAACATTTGAATGTTTCATTTCAAAATTGTAAAAATTGTAGCATGAGTCTCAAGCATTTTCTCAATAATAATCAACTAAATCAATGGTTTGAACTTATTTCTCTACCTCCATGCCATAATGGTAAAAAGTTAATATAACTCTTTTATTTCAAGTTTTATGCATGTAAAGCGGCAATAATAATAATAATAATACAATGTTCAGAGGCAGAAAGCAGAGTATGTTAATATCCATTAGTACATCTGAATAAATTTCTTAAATGACGTAAGCATAAATTATTCAATGACTGAATTTTTTCATGGACATTCTAAAAATAAATATTATACATGTTGGAAGTGGCAATCTTACCTTCAAGTTGAAGATGCTGCTAATTGTTGAATCACACAAACTCTCTAGAATCATCCAAACATGAGCACACTGATCTGATCCTGTCCTGAAACTGTATGAGAAGAGATGTGAACCCGCGCCGAGATGAGTCGCTTACAGAGAGGGAGAGAGAGCGAGAGAGAGAGAGCGAGCGAGCGCAATATTCATTCTCAGACGTGATAGAGATTATACGGGCATGTTATCACATTTATGAATATGTTCCAATAGAGTTAGAGTAATGATTTATTACTGATGTTTCATCACTGATGTGTTCCAACAATTTATTTATGGCTCTATAAATGTATGTTTATATTGAAATATTTCTAATTTATGATACATTAATATTACATACAAATAATACAGGCCTACTGCTTCTATATAAAATACATTTTAGGTAAGAAGAAATCTTTAGAAGAAACATTTAAAAATGACACTATACTGTTGGCACAGATCAGTGTCGGATTGGTTTAGCATATTGGAATACAATCCCGGTTACCATGGGAGTTTTCAAAGCCAAGAAGGTTGAATTTGTTAACATTAGTTAACACATTAGGTATAATAAACTAACAATAAACAATGGCAACTTGACGTTGCACGGCGTGGAGCATGGGATCAAGGCGGAGTCCAGGTGGGGGCATGAGAGGCTCGAGGGCCGGAGCCAATGGGGCTCAGGACCAAGGAGGAGTTGTAGGGATGGAGGTCACCTGTGGAGCAGATGCAGGTCTGGACCATGGAGCAGAGGCGTGTCTGGACGTGGAGCAGAGGCGGGCCTGGTCTGTGGAGCAGAGGCGGGCCTGGAGCGTGGAGCAGAGGCTTGCTTATGACCTGGAGCACTCTGGGGCTTGTCTGTGACATGGCACGGAGAAGTCTGGGGCTTGGCTGTGACATGGCATGGAGCAGACTGAGGTTTGTTTGTGACATGGCACAGAGCAGTCGGAGGTTCAGCGGTGACATGGCACAGAGCAGATTCAGGGATGGTGGTGACATGGCATGGAGCAGACATGGGCATGGCAGTGACATGGCATGATGCAGACACAGGCATGGCGGTGACATGGGATGGAGCAGAATCTGTGGTCGTTTACATGGGCAGAGACTTGGAAACGACCTCCGTGATCGTGAACATGGGCAGAGACTTGGAAATGACCTCTGTGGTAGTGGGCATGAACAGAGTCTCGGGAGCAACTTCTGTGATTGTGGGCGTGAACAGAGTCTTGGGAGCAACCTCTGTGGTCCTGGGCATGGACAGAGTATCTGGAACGATCTCTGTGGTCATGAACACAGGCTGAGACTCAGAGACGAAATCCCTTCTCCTCCTCCTCCTCCTCCTCCGTGAGGGCGAAGTTGATGGTGCAGGCTCTGATTTACACATAACATAGCTTCACGGTTGAGAGTGGTGCTTTTGCCATACCAGGCAGTGATGAGCCAGTCTGGATGCTCTCTAAAGTGCTGGTGTAGAACCGTGTGAGGATGTGGTGGTTCATTCCTCGAAGTTCACAGGTAGTGAACTTCCTCAGCCGTCTCAGGAAGAAGAGGCACTTGTGAGCCTTCTTCACAATGGCCTCAGTGTGGACAGACCATGTGAGTTCCTCAGTGATGTGGACACAGAGGAATTGAAGCTGCTTACTCTCTCCACTGGTGCTCCATTGATGGTGGTGGGGCTGTGTTCTCTTTCTTTTCTCCTGAAGTCAACCACAAGCTCCTTGGTCTTGCTGACATTGAGGGAGAGGCTGACAGGGATTACAGGAGTGGGCTGAGAACACAGCCATGCAGGGCTCTGTAGGCCCATTTATCGGTCCAATGGCGGTCTCCAATAATACGGGTGAAGGTCTCTGCGCGTTACTGTCTTTCTTTTACGCAACACAACAAGATTAAATAAAATACATTTTCTCTCATGTATTACCTCGTTATTTCATCTGACTCCATAAATGAAAAAAGGTTTAATGATATCTGAGCATCATTAAAAGTGAGCGAATGTTTGATTATTCTTTTTAACTCTTTAATTATATTTTACCCGTTCAGATTAGGAAACTATGTCACTTTGAGGTCCTCGCGTGTTTTCTCTACACTGCGGGTCTCACGATCACAAGCGGCCAGTATTGGATCATCAAACAGAGGTAATTGCTATATACCTGAGATCGGTCACGTTCATGTATACACAATCAAAGATACGTCAGTATAGCCCCCATGGAATTGCATACACTTGAATTTAACTTAACGTTTTCTTCAGTAGAGGTCACGGCCACTATTACAGATATAAGTTGACCAACATAACTTCTCTTATAATAGCTTTGGATTGGCCATGCGTGGTTTCCCGCGTACACTTATCTGGAGAAACATCAAATTAAAACAGAGGTAAGACACACCCAAATTTATATTGGCCAAGCAGCATTAAGCTGTTCTAAATGGAAATACACTTTCTGTCTCTGCAAACCAAGTACACTTGAATTGATGCCAAATATTAGTCGTCACTAATCTGACGCAGACTTGCGTTAACATACGAATCGCTCAATCTGTTTGGGAAAACAATTTCAGAGTCAGTCAGAATAAAATCAAATGTTTACAATTTATTGACCAGGTAATGGAACAATAATTCAAATCCAATTCATAAGGCAATATCATCAACCAATCAATATAATCACAACAATTTGGAAATTGAGGAATTTGTAGAAATATTACCTGGCAACGAAAAACTACACACAGCGATCATGTGGGAAGTCTACCTACAGACTCCCAGAACCTTTTGCCCATTCTCTTATAAACCCAGATAATTCAATAAGCTTACCAAATGGTGGTGTCTGTCCTTCTAATTAGATTTTGGTCCCCCATTGAGGGGTTCACTACATTTACATATAGTAGGTATGGAGGATCTGGAGGAGGGCACACCTTTAAGGGGCACACCACATCTCTCATATTCTATAACTTCTTCTAGCTTTTCATTATGGCTGGGAGGATGAGACCAGTTTACCAGGCACACTGAGACACTTAAAATGATACCAAACATGTATTGTTACTTTTTTTGTACACTCTTGACATTGTATAGGTTTTTAGTGAGTTCTAAGTGAGGAGGAGAGGGGGGAATAGGGGGAGGTAATCAGACGGTAGAAGGTAGGTGTGAGCTACCCTGCTGGCTGTGTCTCGGATGTTGCTGTTAAATGTGCAAGAGAGAGTTCAAATGTTGATTCTCATGAGAGCCTTTTGTCTCCCGAGGAGTATCCCAGACTCGCTGGCACCTTACAGCTCCAATGTTGAGGGTCAGTGATGAGATGTTTCCACCCATTCTAACCACCTGCAAATCCAGGATCCAGCTGTGCAGTGAGCTGTTTAAGCCCGGAGTTTCACATCAAGCTTTGAGGGCACTATGGTGTTGAATGCTGAGCTGTAGTCTACAAACAGCATTCTCACATATGTGTTCTTTTTTCCAGGTGGGAGAAAGCAGAGTGTAGTACTAGTGCAATGGCATCATCAGTGGAGCAGTTGTTGCAGTAAGCAAACTGCAGTGAGTCCAGTGAGGAAGGCAGCACAGAGCAGATGTAATCTCTGATTAGCCTCTCAAAGCATTTGCTGATGATGGGGTTCAAAGCAACAGGATGCTAGTCATTTAAACAAGTGATTTTGAGTTGCTTTGGTACAGGCATAATGGTGGACATATTAAAAGCATGTGGTGACCACAGGGAAATGGACTCTTTCTACTCTGAAAATGTTCCCCAACTCTGAGGATTGTTTTTTTCCAGCAGTACAATGCTCCATGCCACACAGCCAGGTCAAAATGTGGATGGAAGACCACTGGATCAAGACCCTGTCATGGCCAGCCCAATCTCCAGACCTGAACCCCATTGAAAACCTCTAAATGTGACCAAGAGGGAGATGGATGACCATAAGCTATCAAACAAAACCGAGCTGCTTGTATTTTTGTGCCAAGAGTGGCATAAATTCACACAACAGCAATATAAAAGACTGGTGAAGATCATTCCAAGACCAATAAAAGCTGTGATAGGAAACTTCTCGGTTACGTATGTAACCTCCGTTCCCTGATGGAGGGAACGAGACGTCGTGTCGAAGAAGCGACACTAGGGGTCTCTCTTGAGCGCCGAAAGATGCCTCTGATCTATGAAAAAAGGCCAATGAGAGTTGGCGAACAGTATTTGCATACCCCGCCTCCGGATACGGATATAAAGGCGAGGGAAATACGCTCGTTCATTCAGGATTTTTCTGAGGAGCCGGGAGTGTTCCGGGCACCTCAGCGGCTCGGCTCAGCGACGTGGCCGGGAAGACACGACGTCTCGTTCCCTCCATCAGGGAACAGAGGTTACATACGTAACTGAGACGTTCCCCGTCTGTCGCTCACTTTGACGTCGTGTCGAAGAAGCGACACTAGGGGTCCACTTCAAAACTCGCCATGCGCTGAGCAGGTATTTCTACGTGCACAAGTGACTAACTGTGTTCAGGCTGCACGTACTCTTCCCCAATGCCCCCAAAAAGTCGTCAGAATCCTTTTGGTTACCCTAGGGGGGAACAAGGTGATGCTCCCAACTAGGGAACGGGCCAAGCCTGGCTGGGCCTCTTTTCTCTCTATGTTTTCTCGGCATAGAGCAAGAGCAGCCGGGGCCCTTACCGCATCAAGGGAAGGGGTCTTATCCCGAATTCCTATTCTTTTAGGGGGAAAAGACCCTGCGGAGGCCACACCCACCCGAAAGGGGAGGTAGAGGTGGCAAAATACATCACATGGCCTCTTGGGTCACATGTGGGAAGAATGGCACGGTGGTAGATCCAACCTCGAGGAGGGGGGAGTTGCTACAACACGGCGACCGGAGGGCAGCCAAGGACTGCCTAAGGGAGACGCGGGTCAGCTCGTAAGGTGACCGTACCGCGGAAGTACACACAAGGAGTCCCGTAGGAGGCCTGATCTGTGGAGCACCTATTCCAGTAGGGGTAGCCTGGGGTACCCATAGTGGACTGGGCCAGCAAGTTCCTCCGCTGAACTGCTGCGCTGGCCCAAAGGGCTAGGGAGGAATCAACCAGGGACTTAGGTCCTCTGGGAAAGAAGTGCACTGTTTTGCCTTGGCAGAGGGAAACGGTGCTGGAACAAGCGATTCACCCGGTCAGATCGTCGACGTGTACCGAGTTCTACGGGCTCGGACCTGAGAAAACACGGGACGAGACTGACTCAACCCTGAGATTGTAAAATCTCGTAAAGGTGTTAGGTGCTGCCCAGCCTGCAGCTTTGCAAATGTCTGCTAGGGAGGTGCATCTCGCCAGTGCCCATGAGGATGCCACGCTCCTAGTAGAGTGGGCTCGAACCCGTAAAGGGGGTGGCATGGCCTGGGTGTGGTAGGCCAACTGAATGGCATCCACCACCCAGTGAGACAACCTCTGTTTGGAGACAGCGTTCCCTTTCTGCTGTCCTCTAAAGCAGACAAAGAGCTGCTCAGAGCGCCTAAAACTCTGGGTGCGTTCCAGGTAGGTGCGCAAGGCACGTACCGGACACAGTAGTGAGAGGGCTGGGTCTGCCTCCTCCCGGGGCAGCGCTTGTAGGTTCACTACCTGATCTCTGAAGGGCGTGGTAGGAACCTTGGGCACATAGGCCGGTCGAGGTCTTAGGATCACATGAGTGTCTGCCAGACCGAACTCCAGGCAAGTGTCGTTAGTAGAGAACGCTTGCAGGTCCCCGACCCTCTTGATGGAGGCGAGCGTGATCAGCAGGACCGTTTTTAGAGAGAGAGCCCTGAGTCCAGCTGATTCTAGCGGCTCGAAAGGGGATCTCTGAAGACCGGCGAGGACCACCGAGAGATCCCAGGAGGGGAACAGGTTTGGCTGGGAGGGGTTTAACCTCCGGGCACCTCTTAGGAACCTGACTATTAAGTCGTGCTTACCCAGAGACTTGCCATCTACTGGGTCGTGGTGAGCTGCGATAGCGGCAACATACACCTTCAAGGTGGACAGGGACAGCCTCCCCTCCAACCTCTCCTGTAGGAACAGGAGCACCGACCTAACTGCGCACCTCGTGGGTCTTCTGCCCGGGAAGAACACCAATTGACAAACAGACGCCACTTCAGGGCGTAGAGTTGCCTGGAAGAAGGGGCTCTAGCTTGGTTGATCGTGGCTATGACCGTGGGTGGTAGACCAGCTAGATTTTCTGCGTCCCATCCAGGGGCCAGACGTGGAGGTTCCAGAGGTCTGGGTGCAGATGCCAGAGCGTGCCCCGTCCCTGAGAAAGAAGGTCCTTCCTCAGGGGAATTCGCCAGGGAGGGGCTGTCGTGAGGAGTACGAGGTCCGAGAACCAGGCCCGGGTGGGCCAGTAAGGAGCCACGAGAGTGACTTGCTCCTCATCCTCCCTGACCTTGCACAGCACCTGTGCAAGAACGCTCACTGGGGGGAATGCATACTTGCGCAGCCCCACCAGCCAGCTGTGTGCTAGTGCATCTGCCCCGAGGGGAGCCTCTGAATGGGCGTACCAGAGTGGGCAGTGGGAGGTCTCTCGGGAGGCAAACAGGTCTACCTGGGCCTTGCCGAACCGTTCCCAAATCAGCTGAACCGAGTGGGGGTGAAGCCTCCACTCTCCGCCAGGCAAGCGTTGTCGTGACAACGCGTCTGCTATCACATTGAGGTTGCCGGGGATGTGTGTGGCACGCAGCGACTGGCTCCAAAGGAGGAGTGTGTGGCTGGGTCCAAAGGAGGAGACGAAGGGCAAGTTGTGACATGTGGCGGGAGCGTACGCCACCTTGGCGATTTATGTATGCGACCGCAGTGGTGCTGTCCGACCTGACTAGGATATGTTCGTCCCAAATTAACGGGAGAAACTTCTGCAGGGCCAAAAGGACGGTCAACAACTCGAGGCAGTTGATGTGCCAACGCAGCTGGGCCCCTTTCCAATGGCCTGAGGCTGCGTGCCCATTACGGCGCCCCAACCCAATCTGGAGGCGTCAGTCGTGACCAGGACGCGTCTGGACACCTGCTGTAGGGGTACTCCAGCCCATAAGAAACAGAGGTCTGTCCAGGGGTTGAATGTTTGACGGCAGGTGGGGGTGATTGTTACCCGGTGCGTGCCGTGGCGCCATGCTCGTCTCGGGACTCGGGTCTGGAGCCAGTGTTGGAGCGGTCTCATATGCATCAACCCCAGTGGCGCAACCGCCGCGGAGGACGCCATATGCCCCAGGAGCCTCTGGAAAAGTTTTAAGGGGACCGCTGTGCCTGGCCTGAAGGCAGTGAGGCAGTTCAACACTGACTGGGCACGCTCATTGGTGAGATGTGCCGACATTCAGACCGAGTCTAACTCCATCCCGAGAAAAGAGATGCTCTGAACTGGAGTGAGCTTGCTCTTTTCCCAGTTGACCTGAAGCCCCAGACGGCTGAGGTGCCTGAGCACCTGGTCTCTGTGGGCGCATAGTAACTCTCGCGAGTGGGCCAGGATGAGCCAGTCGTCGAAGTAGTTGAGTATGCGGATGCCGGCTTCTCGGAGTGGGGCAAGAGCTGCCTCTGCGACTTTCGTGAAGACGCGAGGGGACAGTTACAGGCCGAAGGGGAGGACTTTGTACCGATACGCCTGGCCCTCGAACGCAAACCGCAGGTAGGGGCGGTGTCGAGGCAGGATGGAGACGTGGAAGTACGCGTCCTTCAGGTCTATCGCTGCGAACCAATCTAGATGCCGGACGCAGGTTAAGATGTGCTTCTGCATGAGCATTTTGAACGGGAGTTTGTGCAACGCTCGGTTGAGAACTCGCAGGTCCAAGATTGGTCGTAAGCCACTGCTTTTCTTGGGTACGATGAAGTAAGGGCTGTAGAAACCCTTCTTCATCTCGGTTGGAGGGACAGGCTCTATCGCGTCTTTGGCCAGAAGAGTCGCGATTTCCACGCACAGGGACTGGGTGTTCGCCGTGTACTGCGGAAAAGCAGACGCCCATGAAGGGGGGGCGGGGGCCTGGCAAACTGAATTGCGTGGCCAGCCAGCGAGACAGGTTGGGAAGTGAAAGCCACGTGTCCAACCTCTGCGCTAGGGGCACCAAAGGGACGATCAATTTGGATGTACCCAGCGGGGCTTCGCAGCGGGGCGGAGCAGGTAGGGCAGCGACGAAGTGACCCGAAGCTGAGGTGCAGAGAAAAGACTCAAAGCACTTACCTTGCTCTGCACACCTGGCAGGGGGCGGGTTGGCGTCCTCTAGACTCGTCGGAACCGGCCGGCCGGGGGACAGTCGTGGGGCTGAAGACGGGTGGTCCGTGTCCAGGAAGCCAGGACTGTTGAGATCTGAGGGCAAAGTGCCGTGAGAACGGCATTTGCGGGCCAGGTGACCCAGAGACATAGGAAATAGCTCTTTTGTTGAGAATGTGGGTACCTCAACCCCATCTACGGGGGAGCAGCATATGAAATTGTTTAAAAACAAAATATTCTCCTCCCGGCCCTCCACCGGGGGACGGAGCGGTCTTACCACCTCCGGAGCTAACGTCTGTGTCGCTGGGTCGTCCGTCTCAGGACCGCCTGGGAGACTTCTGGGTCCTCGAGGGAGTCCAGGAGACGGGGGGCGTCTGCTTCCTGCGGTGTGCTCGACGCAGGGGCTGAGAGCTGGGCCCGGGTTCAGGCGGAGCAGGTTTCTTAGCTGCAGGGGGACGCCCTCGGCAAGCAGACGGGGCAGTGGCCTTGGCGGCAGGTTTGCGGCGAGGCAGGATGTGAGATATGGCCTCCGTCTGTTTTCTCACCGCGGAGAACTGCTGGGCGAAGTCCTCGACGGTGTCGCCAAAGAGGCCAAGCTGGGAGACAGGGGCATCGAGGAAGCGAACTTTGTCGGCCTCACGCATCTCGACCAGGTTGAGCCAAAGATGACGTTCCTGGACCACAAGGGTGGCCATCGCCTGCCCGAGTGCCTGCGCGGTGACCTTCGTGGCTCTGAGGGCGAGGTCGGTTGCTGAGCGCAGTTCCTGCAGCACATCGGGGTCAGGGCTACCCTCGTGCAGATCTCTGAGCGCCTTGGCCTGGTGGACTTGCAGGATGGCCATGGTGTGCAAGGCGGAGTCCCACCTAACAGGGAACGTTCCAACAACTTTGGCTAACATTATTTAAAGGTTTGGGGGGGAAAAAATTATATAAAACGTTAATGGAACATCCTTATAACGTTATTAACCTTAAAAAACGTTCTACTAATGTTAAGAAAACTGGACATTTTCATGTTCCCACAACCAAATACTAACGTTAGGAAAACGTTCTTAGAACATAAAATTGTTAGCTGGGGTCGGCCTGTCCCGCAGCGCTGTAGGCTTTGTTGTTCAGTGAGGATGAAGTCCTACAGGCCTTGGAAGGGGTTACAGGGCATCCACGCCAGGTGGTAGGGTCACCGGGACAAAGATGGAGCGCAACTGCCCTATCCACCTGGGGAATCGCCGTGTACCCGTGGGCCTCTCCGCCGTCGAGGGTAGCGAGAGCAGACGAGCAGGGCTTTTGACGAATGGAGAGCGGCGCTCTCCATTAAGACGTCAGCTCGTCATGCACCTCCTGGAAAAACGGGACTGGTGGGGCGTGGCTTTGAGCGGCGCCCAGACCCCAGGAACCAGTCATCCAACCGTGACGGGTGTGGGGAGGGTGGAGGTTTCCAGTCCAACACCACCCCGACGGCGGCCCGGGCAAGCATGTCGGACATCTGTGCATCCGCCTCAGCCTGGGCGTGCTGGTCCGAAGGCGGCAGCCCAGGGGAGGAGTCAGCATCAGATGCCGTGCTCTCCGACGGAGCGGCGAGCTCATCGGCTTCAAGCTCCAGAGGATAGGCTGACCGGCCCGGAGGCGAGTCGCCGTTACCTCGAGGCTGGACGGAGGTTAACGAGCGTGTCGGGGGGCGGGTGGTCCGAGGGGACGTGCCCGGCGGAACCGCACCCGCTGCCCTCCCCAAATCGCCTCCATCGCCAGCCGCATCGTCCTCAATCCCGTGGGAAGAAGGGGGCGGCTGGAGTGGCGTGCTTTCTATTGAAAGCAAGCCGTGACCGCAACGTTACCATGGTCATGTTCTCGCAGTGAGAACATGAACCATCCACGAACACTGCCTCGGTGTGATCGGCGCCCAGACACACGAGACAGCGCCTGTGGCCGTCAGAAGCGGAGAGCACTCTACCGCATCCAGGAACTACACAGGGGTTGAATGGCATCTTTATAAAGACGCGCCCTGAAAAGGGCGTTCAACACCACTGTGTATTGCTCTTTCAGAGAAATAAACTCTTTATGGAGAAATATTACTCTTTTAAAATGGAACTCTTTTAACTCTGCACTGTCGAAGCGTCCAGGGGCAAACTGCACCCCGGCAGAGAAGAGAAAAACCCGCTGAAGTGTGCCGTAAATCCAACAGCAGCAGAGCGTCAGAGGATCAGAAGCAGGATCAGTTGTGTTACACGCAGCTGACAGCATACACACGACCATCGGCTCCGAAGAAAATTACTGAATGAACGAGCGTATTTCCCTCGCCTTTATATCCGTATCCGGAGGCGGGGTATGCAAATACTGTTCGCCAACTCTCATTGGCCTTTTTTCATAGATCAGAGGCATCTTTCGGCGCTCAAGAGAGACCCCTAGTGTCGCTTCTTCGACACGATGAAGAAGTGAGCGACAGACGGGGAATCAAGGTTAATCCACCAAATATTGATGATGAACTCTTCCAAAGTTAAAACATTAGTATTGTGTTGTTTCAAATTAATATGAACTTATGCATTATTCAATGTCTGAAAACACTGCATGTTTTTGTTATTTTGACCTTCTTAAATTTTCTGCAAATAAATGCTCTAAATTACGATATTTTTATTTTGAATTTGAGAGAAATGTTGTCAGTACTTTATAAAATAAAACAAACATTTTAATTTTACTCAAACACATACCTATAAATAGTAAATCCAGAGAAACTGATAATTTTGCAGTGTTCTCTTAATTATATCCAGAGCTGTATATTACATTAACAGCTGTATATGTTAAAATTATTTAATCAATCAATAATCAATAAATTAATCAATATGATAAAAAAACAAACAAAAGTATTTTGATTAAGTGTCATTAACCAATATTAATAAATTGTGTATTTAACTCACTGTTTATTGTTGATTCCTTTAGCATTAATTGAGGTTAACAAAATAAACTTATTGTAATGTGCTACCAAATAACAACTACTATTGATCATACTTAAGTATTAAAATTAAGTATTAAACTTTGTGTGTGACTGTAACGTTGAGGCAGGCTGAAGTAGCAGACGAAAACGGTGATGAAAGTGCAGTTCCCTTTACAAAAAGCTTCACTATGATGCTGCGCTGAAGAGCGCTTTGGGAACACGTCTCAGTTGTGACCAGCTGTGAATATGTATGCAACATGTCAATGAACATTGACCGGAATTTATAGCCTCTGCCGATGTAATCATTGGACGCACCTGGCACAGTGGCTATAAATAGATGCTTCACCGGTGCATCATCAGATTTTTCGTCTTCAAAGCCTTTCTGTGCTGTGTGTCATCACGGGCCTGTCAAACTTTCTTTCCTCTGTTAGGAGTTAGATTTTGTTAGGCAGTGCGCAGTGAACCTTTTCTCCTTTCTATTTCCTCTGAAAAAAAATTGGAAAAAAGGAAAAGAATGATTGATAAACAAAACAAGTTTTTGTTTTGTGTGTTTGGGGAAGAGCATGCTGCTCTTGCGTTGGGGCAGGCCAGGTGCGAGCTTTGTGATCCGTTTACAGTCGAAATGCTTCGCGCTTGTCTCGCTTACTTCCAAGAGCCATATCTCGCATATATCTGGCTGAGGAGTGAGAGACGGGTCTGTCACTATCGCTCGCTCTCTCCAGCTGATCCTTCTCGTTACTTGAGGTGGTTACTTGGGCTGTGGCCAGACTACAGCTAGACTGGTCATGCGAACAAGAGACCCCCCCCCCAAACGCTCCAAACTATAAGACAGATTTCTGTCTGGTGGCTAAAAAGAAAAAGGAAGGGAACGCTATATCAGTCGCTTCCTTTCTTTGATGACCTCCATAACGAGCTTTCTCGTTCATGAAGGAATCTATTCGTTGATGCTTCCGGTAGAAGAGACACCTGCGGGTTATCTCTCGCCGGGCTCGGCATCGTCATTTAAAAAGCCTTCTTTCCCCTCAAAGCCTTGCAGGATGACCTCCACTTTAGTGGGACGGGCTTATCAAGCAGCTTGTCAGGCTGGTGCTGCTCTGCACACAATGGCTGTATCACAGGCTTACCATGCTGACCTGCTGGACGACCTGAGTGTGGAAGCTGCGCTCGATGAGCGAGCTTTTTCTGAGCTTCTTCGAGCCACAGATCTTTCTCTCCGCACGACCAAGCAAACAGCCCGTGCTTTTGGCCGGTCTATGTCCGCCTTGGTCAGCACGGAGAGGCACCTTTGGCTCAACCTTTCGGGCATCAAGGACAAGGATAAAATTTTCCTCCTTGATGTCCCGATTTCGCCCACTGGCCTATTCGGAGACACCATGAGCAGGTTATCTCCAAGTTCCAGGATGCGAAAAGCCACGAGGAAGCCTTCGGCAGTTCCTCCCTCGCTGCACTCAGACTCGCTTGAGTCCTGTTAGAAGGGAGGTTCAAAAGTAAAGCATGGCGAGTCGTGCTCCACCTCCCAGGGTACAAAATTTAATTAACTCACCTCCTTCTGTGTTTCAATGGTGTGGTTCCCACTACCGTAAACCGGATCAGTCATGTCTACTGTGAGAAAAAAACTGCAAAATCTCCTGGTTAAAGGGGCCATAGAACGTGTTCCCCTTCCAGAGAGAGAGAGTCAAGTTATTACACTGAGTACTTCCTGGTTCCCATGGAGGATGAGGGGTTGCGTCTGGCCTTAGATCTCAAAGCTCGAACTGCCCTGTCTAAGTGTTCAAGTCCTAGATCTGCCTACCAAGACGATCGTGTCACAAGCCCAACATCACTTTTGGCTGATCACCATCGATCTTATGACGCACTTCTTTACTTCTTTGTTTAGAAGTTTTGCCACAACACAGGAAGTTCCTGAGGTTCGCTTTCGGGGGTGAAGCTTTCCAGTATCGGGTTCTTCCATTCGGCGTAGCCCTCTTAACCCGCACATTCATAAATGCAGGATGCAGCGCCGGCTCCTTTGTGACTCCAAGGCATCTGCATTTTGAATTATATAGAAGACTGGCTGATCATAGCGCAGTTCCAGCGACTGGCAGTTCAGCACAGGGATACCGTCTTAGCTCATCTGGTTTCTCTGGGGTTGAGGCTCAACGCCAAGAAAAGTGTCCTCTCTCCCACTCAGAATGCTGTTTATCGGGTATGGAGTTCGATCACAATGCGAGCACAAGTCAAGTGGTTTTAATTGTTGTTTCAACCATATAAACTTAGTACAGTACACAGCGAAACGAGACAACATTCCTCCAGGAATGCTACATAAAACAACATAGGACAAACACAGAACCACATGAGACTACACAGACTAAATAAAGTACCTAAATAAAGTGCACGTGCAAACGTGTGCAAAAGTACGGGACAGTACAATAAATTACTAACTATGAACAGGACAATAGACACAGTGAGAGACAGTGCAGCGCCGACCAGTACAGTAGTGCAAAAAGATGACAGTTCCTAAAAATGAAATGTAAACATAACATACTATGAGATAGTGTTCTATGCACATAGCAGTTATTGAGGTAGCAGACAGTTATAAAGTGACAGTAATTAAAGTGCAACTCAAGACGTGTGTGTGTCAAACCAATCTCTGAATATTGAGGAGTCTGATGGCTTGGGGGAAGAAGCTGTTACACAGTCTGGCTGTGAGGGCCCGAATGCTTCGGTACCTCTTGCTGGACGGCGGGAGGGTGAAGAGTTTGTGTGAAGGGTGTGTGGGGTCATCCACAATGCTGTTGGCTTTGCGGATGCAGTGTAGGGAAGAGAGACCCAGATGATCTTCTCAGCTGTCCTCACTATCCTCTGCAGGGCTTTGCGGTCCAAAACGATGGCAGTGATGCAGCTGCTCAGGATGCTCTCAATAGTCCCTCTATAGAATGTAGTGACGATGGGGGGTGGGAGATGTGCTTTCCTCAGCCTTCGCAGAAAGTACACAACTGTCTCCCGCTAGAATCGAGTCCATTTAGAATACCCTGAGCAAAATCAGGCTAGGTCAAGTTTTTACTAGGTCTCAGGCGACTGCGTCCTCGGTAATCCCTCTGGACCGTCTGCAAATGAGACCGTTTTTGTTGTGGCTCAAAGCCAGGGGATTTCTTCCAAGGGCCAAATCCCCTAGGCTGATAAGGGTTACGCGCCGCAGGCTTAGTTCCCTTTTTATGTGGTTCAGACCCTGGTTTCTTACCTTGGGTCCCACTCTAGGTGCGTCTTGTTGTCGCAGGCTGCTAACGACAGACACCTCCCTGACGGGCAGGGTAGTGGCCTTAAGTGGTCATCCGGCTTAAAGGGATAGGAGGGTCTTCAGTTTGGTTGTCACAGTAATTGTCTCGAGCTGATGGCTGTATTTCTGGTCCTGAAATACTTCCTCCTGAGGCTGCCTTGTCTTGGTGCGGGTGGGCAATACAGCAAAAGCCTGTTACATAAATCATCAGGGGGATCCACGTTCATGTCAGCTGAATTTCTGGCACATTGGATCCTCCTTGGGGCCCAGGGAAGCTCCTGTCCCTCTGGACAGTTTTGTCCCTGGATGCCCATGTGTGGGACCAGATTTACTGTCCTGACAGGAAATACCGGCGGGGGAGTGATAACTCCACCCTGAGGTGGTGAACAAATCTGGGTGAGATTTCACAGGGCAGAAGAGGACCTCTTCGCCTCTATGGACAGCGCAATGTCTCCTCTACTTCTCCGTGAGTCACCCAGCCCCCCTTGGGGTCTGGACATAATGGCACATACATGACCCAGAATGCGTTTGTATGCGTTTTCTATCCATGGTTCTTTCTCTACTCCCGGGAGTCTTGGCAAGGTTCGCCAGCAAGGGTCTTGCCTCCTCCTTATAGTGCCGCGCTGGCCGAACAGGGTATGGTTCTCGGATATAAATTCTCCCCTCGATGGCTCACCTCTGGCGATTCCGAACAGGAAGGACCTTCTTTCTCAGGCACAGGGGACTGTATTTCATCCCCGGCCCGAATTGTGGAACCTTTTCATGCTTGGCCCCTGTTGGGTACCAACTGAGGTACACAGGGCTTTCTCCTGAGGTTATCAAGGACATTTTAAGTGCTAGGGCTCCCTCCAATTGGAACAGTTCTAGGTAGATTTTACAAGGTAGAAGAGGACCTCTTCGCCTCTATGAATAGTGCAATGTCTCCTCTACTTCTCCCCGTGTCACCCAGTGAAAAAACATTCGAGAGAGTAATTTTTATGCCCTACAATTAGATGAATTGACTTTGTAAACCTTTCCAATCTCCTTGCTTATGTATGGTATGTACATAATGGAGAATTGCAAGATGATTTCCTTTTCTGTAAGCCGCTGCCGACTCAATCAACTGCCAAAGCCATATTTGATATTTTGAATGCGTTTATTGTGACAAATGGAATAGATTGGTCTAAATGCATGGGTCTGAGCACAGACAGAGCATGAGCCATGGTGGGGCACATCAACGGAGTCATTGTGTGCATGTAAAGGTTGCGCCACTCATAAGCTCCATCCACTGCAATTTACATCGGGAAGCACTAGCTACCAAGAAGATGCCCACAGATTTCAGATGTGTCTTGGAATGAGGTTGTTATAGGGAACTGTGAATAGTTCATTTCATAAAGACCAGGCCCCTTCAGTCATGTTTGTTTTGACTTCTCGGTGAAGAAATGGGCAGTAACGATGTTCAGCTTCTTTTACACACTGAGGTACAATGGCTTTCACGATGCAGGGTGCTTACCCGTCTCTTCAAATTAAATTTTCAAAATTTCACCTTTCGGACTGCCTCAGTGATTTTGAGTAGCTTGCAAAATTGTCCTACCTTTCTGATATTTTCAATCACTTAAATGGTCTGAACTTGAGTCTTCAAGGCAAATCAGTGACAGCATTTGAAATCCAAAATAAAATCGAAGCCACAATAAAGAAACTGGGCATGTGGACCAGGTGTATTTGCAAATCAAACTCTAAGGCAAGTTCAAGAAATAACTATGTTGACATGTGACCCATGAAGAATTTGAAATTCAGACTGAATCATTTGAGAATTTGTCAAATTTTTTGACAAGAAGCCATGAGCCTACCTGCCAAAGCTGATTGAAGAGCATCTCCAAGGTCTGAGGATCTCCAGGTGTTCAGGTTACCTGGATTGAATATCCTTTTGTAAACTTTTGTGAGGGAGCCGTCGCAAATTTAAGCACAAAGGAGCATGACAGCCTTATTGACTTATCTTGTAACAGTGCTTTAAAATGACTGTGTCACAAAAATCTTTGACAAATTTTTGGATCCATACTCTCACTGAGTATCCTGATCTTTCTGACAAAGCTCTGAGGTTTTTGATACCATTTCCGACAACATACTTATGCAAAGCTGGATTTTCTGCATTGGTGGCACTCAATACAAAATACCAGAATAAGCTTCATGTGAAGCCTAGCAACTTTCTACTCTTCAGTCCGACATACAGCGCTTAGTAAATGCTAAACAACACCAACCTTCGCATTAGGTGAGTCACAATGATTGTAGTTTATGAGGTCTAATTTTCATGTGAACAAGTCAAGAAGGTTTTTTATTTAGGTAAGTTTATATCATGGTTGTAGTTTTCAAATAATTCACAAATTGAAAATTACAAATGGTCAGGATTAGGGTTTTATTGCTATCTTCTCAATACTGTGTTTTCCTCGTGTTTTTGTTTTTCCCTTCAACATGGCAGCTGCGCACAGTGCAGCAGCTCATTGGTTTCACACATGTTTTCTCTCTATTGATTGCTCACTTTTATATCTGCTCTCACTTTGCTCTTGTCACTCGAGCCTGACTCTAGTCTTGCCTTGCCTTCCGGTTTTGATTCTGCTCGTCTCTACCCTGCACTGCCTGTTCCCTCTGACTGATTGCTCTGCTGACGGTCTACCCACTTCCAACCTATGTGGTTTTCCCTTTGTCCTGAACACTGCCAGCCTGAGTCTCTCGAGGCTCTGTGATCAATTATCTGCGTTTTCTGTTTATTGCCAGTTTATTCAATAAAGACTGTTAAAAATCTCAGCTTACACCAACCCAACATAAAGAGTTGAGTCCGTTAAAATGTTTGCAGTGGGCCGCGGAAATTTATGTGTTTGGTTGTGTGGGACTTGAGTTGAAAAGGTTGGGAACCACTGGATTAGGGTTTAGAGGTTTTGGGATAAGGATTGGGTTAGGGGTCAATTTAACAGTGTAACTAAAAATGTAATTAAATGCAAGTACTTTAAATGTAATTACAATGCGACAACATGCATGTACATAATAAGCACATTGTATCAAATGATTATGTACATAGTAGTTAAGGCCAACTTATAAAAAGTCTTTATTTTCATAATTTTCATAACATATTTTCATAACTTATATTTTCAGTCTTCTTTGTCTCCTGATTTCCTCCTGTAGTATTAGTAACTTCAATGAAATCATCTTGCCAAGCCATCTGCAGTGGTGAGAAACTAGTTCCAGAATGAGTTAGTGAAACAACATACACAATGATGACAAAAGAAGACAAAAAGTTATTAACATTCATATTTGAGGAAGTTATGATGTTCAATTTAATCTTAACCTTTCTCCATGGGCTTCACCTGCCCCCAAAACCAATTTTTAAATGATCCAAATCATTCTTAAATTTATTTTCCTTTAATTTTAGTCTCAAAGGCAGCTTCTCAGTGTACCCATGATCAACCAAGACCTATTCTGTGTATACCATACAAAAAAAATCTATTTGCTATCTATGTTTTTCTAAAGTCGGGGCCCCTTTCTGTCTGTCTGAAGACATCAAGAGAGGCTTGTTTCCCCTCAAAGTCTGCAGAGTATCATTGACACCATCCTCAATCCCTTTATCAGACAGTCCCTAACAAAAATAAAAAATCTCTGCCTATCTTTTGTTGATTGATCAAGTTTACACCGACAACGCTGCACTCACATTTAAATTGTTCTCCAGACATTTTTAAAACACAGAAAAATTTAAAACAAACAAACAATCATGGGTACTTTAATTTAAATATCAAGACTTTCTAGTGTTTAATCGAATAATGTTAAAATAGCATTCTCTCATAAACTGGACCAGACAGAACATAAAACAGACACATGAATGTAAAGTTTTCACATTTAAGGGTTACTTTCATAAATTACAAAATATAATTTTCTTAATAGTTATTTATCATCATATCTTTGGTCCTTTTTTGCCATTTGCTTGAATATAACAACACTTATCTTAAATACAACCTTTGTTTAAAATCCAATTACATATTTGACTTTAGTTTAACACAATACACTAGACTCAAAGCTTTATTGTTTGTCCAGATAATGTGATTTACCAAATGGAATTCAATCACTCTAAGTTTAAGTTTTTTTATAATCTACTCTAACTTTAACTTTAACTCTAAGCACAGTTATACCTCTTGAATGTACAGTATAAATTCTCTGTATGAAGTAAAATCAATTTCTATGTTACACTCTAGATTAGGAGATTTGATCAGATATGTCCATTCAACAGCTGCTCCTTCTCAGTTTAGTTAATCTCACATCAGGCTTCCTTCATGGCATGAAAAGAACAGCCCAATAATAAACATTGTCTAGTCAGCTAAGAGTTAACTTTTTGATTTCATGCACATTTTTGTTTTACAGCTATTCTTCTCCTATTGTCAGTTTATACCTTATTATATATACCTTATATATATATATATATATATATATATATATATATATATATATATATATAATTATCCTTGGTTTTAACTTTCCAACCAGAATATTTATTAAGTGCCCTCTCTGCCTTTAATCATCAGATCTCTTTTACCTCATATTGATGGAAGTTTGAAAATAGCCTAAATAGATTTTCTTTGCTGTAAATTACATACATACTCCTCATTAGTTATGCAGCAAAGGCTCAATCTCTCTATCTGGATCACAAATAAATGTTTTTTTTTTTTTTTTTTTGAAGAATGGCCAAACAACCCACAAAGCCAATATTTCTGAACGTTTTTAGACTCTTCTCTATATTAACCAAGGAAATTCCTTTACAAAATTTCATGAGACAGCTTTCATTCCCAATATCCATTCAATATATAAAAGACAATCTTTCTTTTTTAGACAAAATTTACTCCATTCATCGTAATACCTTTGTAGGGCTTATATTCACTTTTGTCCCCTTATTTATTGGGCTAATATACTGTAACATACACTCTGCCTTCCTTTTATTGTTAAGGACTCATCATAAAGTTCCATATGCAATCACACTTCAGTCATACTTCCCACACTTACAGATACAGATACTCTCACAAACACAAACTTTCACACTTTTTACAAACACAAGGCCTTTATAAACAGAGCTCTCAAAAAATACGATACAATTCTAAAACAAAACTATTACTTTTGCCCCTCCTTTTGCTCTCCTCTTTTTATCCCTCTCTCTCCTTTATTTCCATAAAAACCACTCATTATTTACAGTGGTTGATTGCTATATCTATTACTTATTTTTAGATTAAAACCCATGTACACCCACCCACAGCTGTCACATCCATTTTGGGTCTTTTTTAAAGAAAATTTCTACATTGGTTCAATTCTCCTTTACTCTCTCTAAATTTTGGATTGTAGTTAATTTGTTCATAACTTCTCTTCAGAAATGACACACTAAACTGTGTTTCTATTATTAATCTTTTTAATTCTATTTATTTTCTCCTCTCGGTTAGCCTCCTTTCAACTTCAGCAAAAACTTGCTTCCACATTAGGATTTTTGTTTCATTAGGAAAACTGAGACAAGAAAAAAAGACTTCTCTGTTTCTGTGCATGCTCACAGCCCTCCCTTTACTGCTCCGTCTCTGCTCAGCCAGCCCCTCCGTTACAGATCTTCATATCACATTGTTACTTAGCCAATATCCAAACAGTCAATATGGTGTATTTCTTTGTGTGTTTCTCTAAAAACAGGTGTTTCTGTTAATTAGTTGTATATTCTTACAAAGATACTTTTGGCAAGAGAGATATCTCTCATTCTGTCATGGTGTCTGCCCTAACAACCTGAATGTATGATGAATATCTTTAGAGCCTGTACTCCCTTCTTTAGAGCTTGTACTCCCTTTCATTGATCTAATAATATTGTGAGTGTGAGCAAAAGAAGCCGCCTCATTAAGAGGGTACACTGAAATGTGGGTCAAAGGTATAAGGTATGTGATGGGGACATGGCTGTTTTTCTCATACACAGGTGTTTCTTAATTGAAGTGCCCTTTCCATGAACTATGGAATATGTCCAAAACATGAGAGGTAACTAGCTGAATATGAAAGAAATCTGTTTTTTAAAATAGGTAAGCGAGGGATTTTCCACCAATATTTAATTAACGAAGAACATAAAACATATTGGTGGTGAGGGAGAGTGATAAGGGCAATGACCCCATTGGCCAGAGATAATGAGTAGAAAGATAACAAAAAGGTATATAACTGGGAACTTAGGATAATGAAATCAGAACAGACAGCTGACCGGTCTCATGTTGTTTATTGGTGTTCAATAAACTACAACTTTGGCATCTGGAACTCGGGACTCTGAGAGTTTTCTTACAACTTAGAGAGAATCTTCGTGAATATTCCACGACATATTCCGTGGCGACCATACGAAGGGACGGCATTGAGGTCAAGGGGCCAGAGGTTACTGACAGGACACTGGCACGGGTCGCACAAAATCATCGGCGCCATATATCGAGGTAAGCGTTTTGCTTGGGTGATCTGTGATAGCAAGTCCCAGTAAGTAGCTTCCCTAAGACTTTTGCTGGTCCGGACATAGAATAATTTGGACTAATTGGCTAAAATAGAGGTGAGTTCCAGATTTAAAAAAAACTGGGGAGGGGGGGTAATTATTTAAAGAAGGAAGAAAAAGCCTGAGAGGTGTGTCGGAAGTGCGACGCGCGTGAAAATTCCTGTGTTAGGTGCATTTAATCAAGTGTTGGCCCAGAAGTGAGGCATGAAATCCTGTACAGGTAAGAATCCTAACGCGGGTGGAGAAGTGAAAATTCGCGCAAAATTCCTCCAGGTGGTAGATTAGATTATTTTATTGCAGTGTTTTGACGGAACCCGGACTGTGCAGAAAACGGGAAATTGTTGGACTCTGTGCATGTATGATATGAGTAATGTGCATGACTAACTATGTTGTTAGTGCCTGTGTACTTACAAATAGTAATTGCGCTGGTTTTGTGTGTTTGTTTAAATGCATGATTTTAGTGTTGATTAGGTATTGTGTGCAAGGGCGTGGTGCGGAGAATCAGATACAATAAAGAAATGCCCAAGAATGAAATGGGAGAAATGAACTGAAACAAATTGACTGAGTAAAATGTCTGTTGAAAATTATAGAAACTAATGGTATCTGATTCTCTGTTATTTCCTTGCCTTGCTCTCGCTCACTGGTTGGCTGAACGGACAGCCCCATGTGAGGGAGAGAAAGAGAGAGGAAACTTAGAATAGAGAAATTTAATAATTGGAAAAAGATAAAGAAAAGGCTAAATGTTTTCCATTGCAGTGAACAAGACTAGAGAAAATGCAGAGACACGCTAATGTTGTAAAGATCGAAAGTCAACGCAGATCTAAGTGGGAGAGAGAATTGGAAAGAGCGCTGATAGAGTCAAAGGGAATCAGCGATCATTTTTGGAAAGAATCAGAATACATAGATTACATAGGGCAGAAGAGAAAATTAACTGCAACAAAGAAGAAGGAGTTAATGAGCAAGATAACTGAGGTGGTGAATTTAGCAGAAATAACACAGGAGTGGCCATTTTTTGATTGGATGGGGATTGTTTTGAAAAACTTAAATCTTAAATCATTTGAGGAACACATAACTACACTCTGTGAAGTAGGCCTTAGAGAAGAAATAGATACATACAGGGGATATTTAACAGTGTGGGTCAAGGAGGTGAACATTCCTTCCTTGAAATCTGAAGTGGTACATTATTGAGAAATGTTGAAAGAACCAGTGGGCTTGGGGGTAACTGTTTTGAAAAATGTGAAAATGGAAATAACTAGTATAATAAGAAAAGTAGAACGAAAAAGTAGAGTGATATTCTGTAAAAATTAAAGAGGAGAAAACATACCAGCAACCACAATTGAAGGAACAATTGAGAAATTTGAAGTGAGGATCTATTTAGGTTACCCAGCAGAAATAAAGCAGACACAGGTGGAAATATTTGAAAGACTGCCAAGAAACCACTAGAGGGCAGACTAGGATAGGGAAACGCATATATATATGCATGATGAAGAAGTACATGTTAGGGCTTAGTATATGCTGTTCATATAGATATTGTTAATGATGCATTACTTATGTGAAAGCAATGTATTACTCATGCTGAAATGAATATGTAACCAGATTTGAAAGCATAATGCATGATAAAGTTATAGTTAGGAAAATGAATGTATTAGTTTAGACACTTATAATCATGCTGTATGTATAAGAAATAAGCAATGTACACTTATGTTAACTAGCTTAGACTTTGTACCCAAGCTGTGTGTATAAGAAGTAAGTGATGTATAACCATGCTTAAAGAAAAGCCTTGTAATTCACAAAATAAGATTGCTTGAACAAATATAAAGCATGAATAAATAAATAACTTGTTTTGAGAAGAAATAAAATTAAACTATATAAGCAATAAAAGAAGAGATGTAAGCAAATAATAAAATGAAAGAATAAGAAAAACAGGAGTTGAGAAAATAACAAAAAAAGAGTGAAAACAAATAAATAAAAGATGATAAGTAAATATAAGGAGAAGAGATAATAAATAAAATAAAGTATAATATATATATATATATATATATATATATATATATATATATATATATATATATACAAAGTATTAGTAATAATAAATAAAAGTATTAGTTATAATAAATGTTGGCTCTGTCATTTAGTTGGACACTATCCAAAGTGTAGTTAAAAAAGCACAGTTGTTAATTGTAGTACAGTACTAGAGACTGAAAGCTGAGCAAGGAGGTGTGAGGGAGGGGGCTGACTGAGTGCTGAACAAGGAGGCGTAAGGGAGGGTTTGACAGAGCTGAGCAAGAAGCAGTAAAGGAGGGGCTACTAGAACAAGAAAAGGGAGCTGTAAAGGAAGGGCTTTGAGAATGCATAGAGAAAGAAAGGACTTTTCTTTCTTTTCTCGGTTTTCCTCCTGAAGAATTAAAAGGATAATAAATAATAAGTTAAGGAAAGTAAAAGAGCAATTAACAATGATGAATAATAGAGTCAAAAGAAGGAGGGGAAAAGAGGGAAAGGTATATTGCATAGAAAAGAAAGAGAAGACCTGATCATGTTTCTTGAACCTATATATTTAGAACAATTTGAACAAAATGAAATAAATATCACTGTAAAAGCATGGGAAGAATGCCAAATAGAATTAACCCCATGTCTCACCTTTATACACTGGGCAGGCGAAGTAATTGGAACAGGTCGAAGGCTCACCGTGGAAAGATCCTGGAGCATTGATTTGATAATCCTGAGAGGATCCATTATCTGGATACGAAATAATTCTTGCTTGGTGGGGCCAGAGGACGAACCAACAAGGCCACTAAGCAGAAAGCAAGTGAAGGCAGTACTGAAGTATTTAAGAAAAATTAAGAAACATTCTTCAGAAAAAGTCCTCAACCCAGAGAAATCCCAGGGGAAGTCAGGGGTCGGATACTTTTAGTGGTCCTCGTCTGACCAGCCTGGTGAAGATTAGTATAAAAGAATAAGAACACTCTGGGGTTAAAGAGGTACTGAATTAATAATAAAATAAACACATAGGGATAACAAAATGGCACCAACACCGATAGATCAGATATGCATGGATTTAAAAATGGCCAGTAGAGGGCACATTTGACGTGGGGGTATGTAGGGAGATGGAAGCACTAATAAAAAATCATAAACCAAAAGATAAGAGCCAGGTTAGGATAATGAAATGAGATAGGGAACTAATGATGCTACAAATGTTCAAAACCAAAGGGATAAAAATATTAAAACAGGAAAGGGAAGGAAAAAAGATGGATGAAGAAAAAGTGGAAAGACCTCCTCCCTATGCACCACCAATGGAGATGAAAGAAAAGATGCAGATGCCCCTGGTAGGATTTAAAGGAGAACTCCAAGTGGAAGGAGAAATAGAAATAAATGAAATACCACAGTCAGAATCGCAAGAGGACCTAATGAAGTCACCCCAGGCACGTGCATATCCAGGGCTATCAGGAATAAACAAAGACAGCGAAGGAGAAAAATCAGATGACAGCACACCAAGTGAAATTAAACTACAAGATGAACTGAGAGAACAATGCAGTGACACAAAGGAAAGAGTGATAACAAAATATAAATTAGCGGACAAGTGAAAGAAGCCTGTCACCTGGCATTGCAAAATGGGCTGGCAGAATATTGTTTCTAAGCACTAAAATAAAGGTCATAGAATGTTGCTAACACGTGTTTTTCATGATGGTAGCACGTTTTTAGAATGTTTTAGCACTTTGCTAGGTGAAGCTAGCATGTGTTAGCATGATACTAGCACATTTTTAGCATGTTTTAGCACTTCCTTTGGCAATGCTAACATGTGTTAGCATGATGCTAGCATCTTTTTAACATGTTTTAGCAATCCCCTAAGCAATGCTAACATGCATTAGCATGATACTAGCACATTTCTAACATGTTTTAGCACTTTGCTAGGCGATGCTAACATGTGTTAGCATGATGCTAGCACGTTTTTAACATGTTTTAGCAATCCCCTAAGCAATGCTAACATGCATTAGCATAATGCTAGCACATTTTAACATGTTTTAGCACTTTGCTAGGCAATGCCAGCATGTGTTAGCATGATGCTAGCACGTTTTTAGCATGTTTTAACACTTTGCTAGGCACTACTAGCATGTGTTAGCATGTTGTTAGCACGTTTTTAGCATGTTTTAGCACTTCGCTAGGCGATGCTAACATGTGTTAGCATGATGCTAGCACATTTTTAACATGTTTTATCAATCCCCTAAGCAATGCTAACATGCATTAGCATAATACTAGCACGTTTTTAGCATGTTTTAGCACTTCGCTAGGCGACGCTAACATGTGTTAGCATGATGCTAGCACATTTTTAACATGTTTTAGCAATCCCCTAAGCAATGCTAACATGCATTAGCATAATGCTAGCACGTTTTTAGCTTGTTTTAGCACTTCGCTAGGCGATGCCAGCATGTGTTAGCATGATTCTAGCACATTTTTAACATGTTTTATGTTGTGGCTATGAAGATTTTTATTGGCTGCTTGATAAAAGAAATCCTCTGAGGGAGAGAGAGAGAGAGACGCAGGGCTGACAGGCCCTTTTTTGTCTGTGTGTGTGAAAATGTCAGTTGGGATTTAAATTTCTGAACATTCCGCAATGTTAATCAATGGGAGTTTTTGCCCAATTTTTTGCCCCTGGGGCAAACAACGTACCCCCGATCGCTTAGAAAAGATATAGCACACCTCTCCTCAATGAGCCGCACGATTTGATGCCTCACTCAGGGGTCTGTGACAAAAGCTGCGGGAGGAGTAGCGCGCCAAACTATGTGTGGAATAATAATAATTATAATAATAATAATAATAAGTATGCAAGAGAACAATAGTGATGCTTTGCCTATGGCAAGCACCACTAACTAGATTAAAAAGTTTGAGTACAAACTTTAGGTTGGCTTGAGAAAGCCTAGCATAAAGTTTGAAGTAGTTGTAAAAGCTTGAAGATTGAAGGTTTAGTTTGATGTAGTTATTAATTTTAGTAGTTCTCAAAGTTCAAAGATTTTAAGACCATTCAGTCTATCAAATATGATAGATAGATAGATAGATAGATAGATAGATAGATAGATAGATAGATAGATAGATAGAGAATGACCCTCAGATAGATAGATGGATAGATAGAGAATGACCCTCAGATAGATAGACAGATTGATCGAGTATGACCCACAGATAGATAGATAGATAGATAGATAGATAGATAGATAGATAGATAGATAGACAGAGAATGACCCTGAGATAGATAGATAGATAGAGAATGACCCTCAGATAGATAGATAGATAGACAGATAGATAGATAGACAGAGAATGACCCTGAGATAGATAGATAGATAGAGAATGACCCTCAGATAGATAGATAGATAGATAGATAGATAGATAGATAGATAGATAGATAGATAGATAGATAGATAGATAGATAGATAGATAGAGAATGACCCTCAGATGGATAGATAGATTGATAGAGTATGACCCACAGATAGATAGATAGATAGAGAATGACCCTCAGATAGATAGATAGATAGACAGATAGATAGATAGACAGAGAATGACCCTGAGATAGATAGATAGATAGATAGATAGATAGATAGATAGATAGATAGATAGATAGATAGATAGATAGATAGAGAATGACCCTCAGATAGATAGATAGATCGATAGATAGATCGATAGATAGATAGTGTATGACCCACAGATAGATAGATAGATAGATAGATAGATAGATAGATAGATAGATAGATATTGACCATCAGTTAGATAGATAGATAGATAGATAGATAGATAGATAGATAGATAGATAGATAGATAGATAGATAGATATTGACCATCAGATAGATAGATAGATCGATAGATAGATCGATAGATAGATAGATAGATATTGACCCTCAGATAGATAGATAGATCGATAGATAAATCGATAGATAGATAGAGTATGACCCACAGATAGATAGATAGATAGATAGATAGATAGATAGATAGATAGATATTGACCATCAGTTAGATAGATAGATAGATAGATAGATAGATAGATAGATAGATAGATAGATAGATAGATAGATAGATAGATATTGACCATCAGATAGATAGATAGATCGATAGATAGATCGATAGATAGATCGATAGATAGATAGATAGATAGACAGATAGATATATCATTTTTTACTTGGTTGCTAGGGTAACCCAATGTGGTTGCTAGGCAGTTTCCAGGGTGATCCTTATCAAGCCTCCTTTTCATTCTGAGTGAATAAATTCAACCCGGAAGTCTCTATGATTTTCTGTTGCATAGATATGTGATTTGTTACTTGGTTGCTAGGGTAACCATATCTGGTTGATAGGCAGTTACCAGAGTGATATATATCAAGGCTACTTTCCATCTTGAGTAAAATAAGTGAAACAGGAAGTCTCTACGATTTTCTAGTGCAGAGATAGGTGATTTGTTAGTTGGTTGCTAGGGTAAACACATCTGGTTGCTAGGCAGTTACCAAGGTGATACTCATAAGGCTCCTTGCAATCCTGTGTGAAATATGTCAACCCCTAAGTCTCTACGATGTTCTGGTTCAAAGATATGTGATTTGTTACTTGGTTGCTAGGGTAACCGCATCTGGTTGCTAGGCAGTTACCAGAGGGATACATATCAAGGCTACTTTCCTTCCTGAGTGAAATAAGTGAAACAGGAAGTCTCTATGATTTTCTGGTGCAGAGATATGTGACTTGTTACTTGGTTGCTAGGGTAAACACATCTGGTTGCTAGGCAGTTACCAAAGTGATACTCATAAGGCTCCTTGCAATCCTGTGTGAAATATGTCAACCCCTAAGTCTCTACGATGTTCTGGTTCAAAGATATGTGATTTGTTACTTGGTTGCTAAGGTAACCCTGTCTGGTTGCTATGCAGTTACCAGAGTGATACATATCAAGGCTACTTTCCATCCTGAGTGAAATAAGTGAAACAGGTAGTCTCTACGATATTCTGGTGCAGAGATATGTGATTTGTTACTTGGTTGCTAGGGTAACCCCGTCTGGTTGCTAGGCAGTTACCAGAGTGATACATATCAAGGCTACTTTCCATCCTGAGTGAATAAAGTCAACCCGGAAGTCTCTATGATTTTCTGTTGCAGAGATATGTGATTTGTTACTTGGTTGCTAGGGTAATCACATCTGGTTGCTAGGCAGTTACCAGAGTGATACATATCAAGGCTACTTTCCATCCTGAGTGAAATAAGTCAACCCGGAAGTCTCTCTGATTTTCTGTTGCAGAGATATGTGATTTGTTACTTGGTTGCTAGGGTAATCACATCTGGTTTCTAGGCAGTTACCAGAGTGATACATATCAAGGCTACTTTCCATCCTGAGTGAAATAAGTGAAACAGGAAGTCTCTACGATTTTCTGGTGCAGAGATATGTGATTTGTTACTTGGTTGCTAGGGTAACCCCGTCTGGTTGCTAGGCAGTTACCAGAGTGATACTTATCAAGGCTACTTTCCATCCTGAGTGAATAAAGTCAACCCGGAAGTCTCTATGATTTTCTGTTGCAGAGATATGTGATTTGTTACTTGGTTGCTAGGGTAATCACATCTGGTTGCTAGGCAGTTACCAGAGTGATACATATCAAGGCTACTTTCCATCCTGAGTGAAATAAGTGAAACAGGTAGTCTCTACGATTTTCTGGTGCAGAGATATGTGATTTGTTACTTGGTTGCTAGGGTAACCCCGTCTGGTTGCTAGGCAGTTACCAGGGTGATACATATCAAGGCTACTTTCCATCCTGAGTGAATAAAGTCAACCCGGAAGTCTCTCTGATTTTCTGTTGCAGAGATATGTGATTTGTTACTTGGTTGCTAGGGTAATCACATCTGGTTGCTAGGCAGTTACCAGAGTGATACATATCAAGGCTACTTTCCATCCTGAGTGAAATAAGTCAACCCGGAAGTCTCTCTGATTTTCTGTTACAGAGATATGTGATTTGTTACTTGATTGCTAGGGTAATCACATCTGGTTGCTAGGCAGTTACCAGAGTGATACATATCAAGGCTACTTTCCATCTTGAGTAAAATAAGTGAAACAGGAAGTCACTACGATTTTCTGGTGCAGAGATAGGTGATTTGTTAGTTGGTTGCTAGGGTAAACACATCTGGTTGCTAGGCAGTTACCAAGGTGATACTCATAAGGCTCCTTGCAATCCTGTGTGAAATATGTCAACCCCTAAGTCTCTACGATGTTCTGGTTCAAAGATATGTGATTTGTTACTTGGTTGCTAGGGTAACCGCATCTGGTTGCTAGGCAGTTACCAGAGGGATACATATCAAGGCTACTTTCCTTCCTGAGTGAAATAAGTGAAACAGGAAGTCTCTATGATTTTCTGGTGCAGAGATATGTGACTTGTTACTTGGTTGCTAGGGTAAACACATCTGGTTGCTAGGCAGTTACCAAAGTGATACTCATAAGGCTCCTTGCAATCCTGTGTGAAATATGTCAACCCCTAAGTCTCTACGATGTTCTGGTTCAAAGATATGTGATTTGTTACTTGGTTGCTAAGGTAACCCTGTCTGGTTGCTATGCAGTTACCAGAGTGATACATATCAAGGCTACTTTCCATCCTGAGTGAAATAAGTGAAACAGGTAGTCTCTACGATATTCTGGTGCAGAGATATGTGATTTGTTACTTGGTTGCTAGGGTAACCCCGTCTGGTTGCTAGGCAGTTACCAGAGTGATACATATCAAGGCTACTTTCCATCCTGAGTGAATAAAGTCAACCCGGAAGTCTCTATGATTTTCTGTTGCAGAGATATGTGATTTGTTACTTGGTTGCTAGGGTAATCACATCTGGTTGCTAGGCAGTTACCAGAGTGATACATATCAAGGCTACTTTCCATCCTGAGTGAAATAAGTCAACCCGGAAGTCTCTCTGATTTTCTGTTGCAGAGATATGTGATTTGTTACTTGGTTGCTAGGGTAATCACATCTGGTTTCTAGGCAGTTACCAGAGTGATACATATCAAGGCTACTTTCCATCCTGAGTGAAATAAGTGAAACAGGAAGTCTCTACGATTTTCTGGTGCAGAGATATGTGATTTGTTACTTGGTTGCTAGGGTAACCCCGTCTGGTTGCTAGGCAGTTACCAGAGTGATACTTATCAAGGCTACTTTCCATCCTGAGTGAATAAAGTCAACCCGGAAGTCTCTATGATTTTCTGTTGCAGAGATATGTGATTTGTTACTTGGTTGCTAGGGTAATCACATCTGGTTGCTAGGCAGTTACCAGAGTGATACATATCAAGGCTACTTTCCATCCTGAGTGAAATAAGTGAAACAGGTAGTCTCTACGATTTTCTGGTGCAGAGATATGTGATTTGTTACTTGGTTGCTAGGGTAACCCCGTCTGGTTGCTAGGCAGTTACCAGGGTGATACATATCAAGGCTACTTTCCATCCTGAGTGAATAAAGTCAACCCGGAAGTCTCTCTGATTTTCTGTTGCAGAGATATGTGATTTGTTACTTGGTTGCTAGGGTAATCACATCTGGTTGCTAGGCAGTTACCAGAGTGATACATATCAAGGCTACTTTCCATCCTGAGTGAAATAAGTCAACCCGGAAGTCTCTCTGATTTTCTGTTACAGAGATATGTGATTTGTTACTTGATTGCTAGGGTAATCACATCTGGTTGCTAGGCAGTTACCAGAGTGATACATATCAAGGCTACTTTCCATCTTGAGTGAAATAAGTGAAACAGGAAGTCACTACGATTTTCTGGTGCAGAGATATGTGATTTGTTACTTGGTTGCTAGGGTAACCCCATCTGGTTGCTAGGCAGTTACCAGAGTGATACATATCAAGGCTACTTTCCATCCTGAGTGAAATAAGTGAAACAGGAAGTCTGTATGATATTCTGGTGCAGAGATATGTGATTTGTTACTTGGTTGCTAGGGTAACCCCATCTGGTTGCTAGGCAGTTACCAGAGTGATACATATCAAGGCTACTTTCCATCCTGAGTGAAATAAGTGAAACAGGAAGTCTGTATGATTTTCTGGTGCAGAAATATGTGATTTGTTATTTGGTTGCTAGGGTAACCCTGTCTGGTTGCTATGCAGTTACCAGGGTGATACTTATCAAGCCTCCTTTAAATACTGAGTGAATCAAGTCAACCTGGAAGCTACTATACTGTGGCTATGAAGATTTTAGGTCATTACTTATTGGCTGCTTGATAAAAGAAATCCTCTGAGGGAGAGAGAGAGGGAGAGACGCAGGGCTGACAGGCCCTTTTTCGTCTGTGTGTGTGAAAACGTCAGTTGGGATTTAAATTTCTGAACATTCCGCAATGTTAATCAATGGGAGTTTTTCCGAGTTTTGATCGTCATTTTTAGGAAAACCGTAAGTCCGATCAGTTAGAAAAGATATAGCACACTATTCGGGATTAGTCTGAAGGTCTGTGCCGAGTTTGGTGCATGTAGCTTAAAAGCTCTAGGAGGAGTTACATTTAGAAATTTAGTCTCAGAATAATAATAATATTAATAATAATAATAACTAGATTAAAAAGTTTGAGTACAAACTTTAGGTTGGCTTGAGAAAGCCTAGCATAAAGTTTGAAGTAGTTGTAAAAGTTTGAAGATTTAAGGTTTTTAGTTTGATGTAATTATAAGTAGTAGTTTTCAAAGTTCAAAGTTTAGAGATTATAAAACCATTCAGTCTATCAAATAGATAGATAGATAGATAGATAGATAGATAGATAGATAGATAGATAGATAGATAGATAGATAGATAGATAGATAGATAGATAGATATTGACCATCAGATAGATAGATAGACAGATAGACAGATAGAGTATGACCCACAGATAGATAGATAGATAGATAGATAGATAGATAGATAGATAGATAGATAGATAGATATTGACCATCAGATAGATAGATAGATAGATAGATAGATAGATAGATAGATATTGACCCTCAGATAGATAGATAGATAGATAGATAGATAGATAGATAGATAGATATTGACCCTCAGATAGATAGATAGACAGATAGATAGATAGAGTATGACCCACAGATAGATAGATAGATAGATAGATAGATAGATAGATAGATATTGACCCTCAGATAGATAGATAGATAGATAGATAGATAGATAGATAGATAGATAGATAGATAGATAGATAGATATTGATCCTCAGATAGATAGATAGATAGATAGATAGATAGATAGATAGATAGTCATTGACCCTTAGATAGATAGATAGATAGATAGATAGATAGATAGATAGATAGATAGATAGATAGATAGATAGATAGAGTATGACCCACAGATAGATAGATAGATAGATAGATAGTTATTGACCCTCAGATAGATAGATAGATAGATAGATAGATAGATAGATAGATAGATAGATAGATATTGACCCTCAGAAAGATAGATAGATAGATAGATAGAGTATGACCCACAGATAGATAGATAGATAGATAGATAGATAGATAGATAGATAGATAGATAGATAGACAGATAGATAGATAGATAGATAGATAGATAGATAGATAGATAGATAGTCATTGACCCTTAGATAGATAGATAGATAGATAGATAGATAGATAGATAGATAGATAAATAGATAGAGTATGACCCACAGATAGATAGATAGATAGATAGATAGATAGATAGATAGATAGAGTATGACCCACAGATAGATAGATAGATATTGACCCTCAGATAGATAGATAGATAGATAGACAGATAGATATTGACCCTCAGAAAGATAGATAGATATATTATTTTTTACTTGGTTGCTAGGGTAACCCAATCTGGTTGCTAGGCAGTTTCCAGGGTGATCCTTATCAAGCCTCCTTTTCATTCTGAGTGAATAAAGTCAACCTGGAAGTCTCTACGATTTTCTTTTGCATAGATATGTGATTTGTTACTTGGTTGCTAGGGTAACCATATCTGGTTGATAGGCAGTTACCAGAGTGATACATATCAAGGCTACTTTCCATTCTGAGTGAAATAATTCAAACAGGAAGTGTATACGATTTTCTGGTGCAGAGATATGTGATTTGTTACTTGGTTGCTAGGGTAACCCCATCTGGTTGCTAGGCAGTTACCAACGTGTTACTCATAAGGCTCCTTGCAATCCTGTGTGAAATATGTCAACCCCTAAGTCTTTATGATTTTCTGGTTCAAAGATATGTGATTTGTTACTTGGTTGCTAGGGTAACCACATCTGGTTGCTATGCAGTTACCAACGTGTTACTCATAAGGCTCCTTGCAATCCTGTGTGAAATATGTCAACCCCTAAGTCTCTATGATGTTCTGGTTCAAAGATATGTGATTTGTTACTTGGTTGCTAGGGTAACCCCGTCTGGTTGCTAGTTAGTTACCAAAGTGATACTCATAAGGCTCCTTGCAATCCTGAGTGAAATATGTGAAACAGGAAGTCTCTACGATGTTCTGGTTCAAATATATATGATTTGTTACTTGGTTGCTAGGGTAACCATATCTGGTTGCTAGGCAGTTACCAGAGTGATACATATCAAGGCTACTTTCCATCCTGAGTGAAATAAGTGAAACAGGACGTCAGTATGATTTTCTGGTGCAGAGATATGTGATTTGTTACTTGGTTGCTAGGGTAACCCCATCTGGTTGCTAGGCAGTTACCAGAGTGATACATATCAAGGCTACTTTCCATCCTGAGTGAAATAAGTGAAACAGGAAGTCTGTATGATTTTCTGGTGCAGAAATATGTGATTTGTTATTTGGTTGCTAGGGTAACCCTGTCTGGTTGCTATGCAGTTACCAGGGTGATACTTATCAAGCCTCCTTTCCATACTGAGTGAACAAAGTCAACCTGGAAGCTACTATACTGTGGCTATGAAGATTTTAGGTCATTACTTATTGGCTGCTTGATAAAATAAATCCTCTGAAGGAGAGAGAGAGGGAGAGACGCAGGGCTGACAGGCCCTTTTTTGTCTGTGTGTGTGAAAACGTCAGTTGGGATTTAAATTTCTGAACATTCCGCAATGTTAAGTCAATGGGAGTTTTTCCGAGTTTTGATCGTCATTTTTAGGAAAACCGTAAGTCCAATCAGTTAGAAAAGATATAGCACACTATTCGGGATTAGTCTGAAGGTCTGTGCCGAGTTTGGTGCATGTAGCTTAAAAGCTCTAGGAGGAGTTAGATTTAGAAATTTAGTCTCAGAAGAATAATAATAATATTAAGTTTAAATAGGATTTCAGTAAGTTGGCTTTCTCAAGCCAACCTAATAAGTTTGAATAGGATTTCAGTAAGTTGGCTTTCTCAAGCCAACCTAACTAGATTAAAAAGTTTGAGTACAAACTTTAGGTTGGCTTGAGAAAGCCTAGCATAAAGTTTGAAGTAGTTGTAAAAGTTTGAAGATTTACGGTTTCTAGTTTGATGTAATTATAAGTAGTAGTTTTCAAAGTTCAAAGTTTAGAGATTATAAAACCATTCAGTCTATCAAATAGATTAGATAGATAGATAGATAGATAGATAGATAGATAGATAGATAGATAGATAGATAGATATTGACCCTCAGATAGATAGATAGATAGATAGAGTATGACCCACAGATAGACAGATAGATAGATAGATAGATAGATAGATAGATAGATAGATAGATATTGACCCTCAGATAGATAGATAGATAGATAGATAGATAGATAGAGTCTGACCCACAGATAGATAGATAGATAGATAGATAGATAGATATTGACCATCAGATAGATAGATCGATAGATAGATCGATAGATAGATAGATAGATAGATAGATAGATAGATAGATAGATAGATAGTTATTGACCATCAGATAGATAGGTAGATAGATAGATAGATAGATAGATAGATAGATAGATAGATAGATAGATAGATATTGACCCTCAGATAGATAGATAGATAGATAGTCATTGACCCTGAGATATAGATAGATAGAGTATGACCCACAGATAGATAGATAGATAGTCATTGACCCTTAGATAGATAGATAGATATTGACCGTCAGATATATAGATAGATAGATAGTCATTGACCCTGAGATATAGATAGATAGAGTATGACCCACAGATAGATAGATAGATAGTTATTGACCCGCAGATAGTTAGATAGATATATAGATAGAAATTGACCCTCAGATAGATAGATACTGTAGATAGATAGATAGATAGATAGATATTGACCTCAGAAAGATAAATAGATAGATAGATAGATAGACAGATAGATATATCATTTTTTACTTGGTTGCTAAGGTAACCCAATCTGGTTGCTAGGCAGTTTCCAGGGTGATCCTTATCAAGCCTCCTTTTCATTCTGAGTGAAAAAGTCAACCCGAAGTCTCTATGATTTTCTGTTGCATAGATATGTGATTTGTTACTTGGTTGCTAGGGTAACCATATCTGGTTGATAGGCAGTTACCAGAGTGATATATATCAAGGCTACTTTCCATCTTGAGTAAAATAAGTGAAACAGGAAGTCTCTACGATTTTCTGGTGCAGAGTTATGTGATTTGTTACTTGGTTGCTAGGGTAAGCCCTTGTTGCTATGCAGTTACCAGGGTGATACTTATCAAGCCTCCTTTCCATCCTGAGTGAATTATGTCAACCCGGAAGTCTCTACGATTTTCTGTTGCAGAGATATGTGATTTGTTACTTGGTTGCTAGGGTATCCCTGTCTGGTTGCTATGCAGTTACCAGGGTGATACTTATCAAGCCTCCTTTCCATCCTGAGTGAAATAAGTGAAACAGGAAGTCTCTACGATTTTCTGGTGCAGAGATATGTGATTTGTTAGTTGGTTGCTAGGGTAACCCCATCTGGTTGCTAGGCAGTTACCAAGGTGATACTCATAAGGCTCCTTGCAATCCTGTGTGAAATATGTCAACCCCTAAGTCTCTACGATGTTCTGGTTCAAAGATATGTGATTTGTTACTTGGTTGCTAGGGTAACCGCATCTGGTTGCTATGCAGTTACCAGAGTGATACATATCAAGGCTACTTTCCATCCTGAGTGAAATAAGTGAAACAGGTAGTCTCTACGATATACTGGTGCAGAGTTATGTGATTTGTTACTTGGTTGCTAGGGTAAGCCCTTGTCGTTGCTAGGCAGTTACCAGAGTGATACTTTTCAAGACTCCTTGCTATCCTGAGTGAAATAAGTCAAACAGGAAGTCTCTACGATTTTCTGGTGAAGAGATATATTATTTGTTACTTGGTTGCTAGGGTAACCCCATCTGGTTGCTATGCAGTTACCAGGGTGATACTTATGCTTTTCATTCTGAGTGAATAAAGTCAACCCGGAAGTCTCTATGATTTTCTGGTGCAGAGATATGTGATTTGTTAGTTGGTTGCTAGGGTAACCCCATCTGGTTGCTAGGCAGTTACTAAGGTGATACTCATAAGGCTCCTTGAAATCCTGTGTGAAATATGTCAACCCCTAAGTCTCTACGATGTTCTGGTTCAAAGATATGTGATTTGTTACTTGGTTGCTAGGGTAACCGCATCTGGTTGCTAGGCAGTTACCAGAGGGATACATATCAAGGCTACTTTCCATCCTGAGTGAAATAAGTGAAACAGAAAGTCTCTCTGATTTTCTGTTGCAGAGATATGTGATTTGTTACTTGGTTGCTAGGGTAATCACATCTGGTTGCTAGGCAGTTACCAGAGTGATACATATCAAGGCTACTTTCCATCCTGAGTGAAATAAGTCAACCCGGAAGTCTCTCTGATTTTCTGTTGCAGAGATATGTGATTTGTTACTTGGTTGCTAGGGTAATCACATCTGGTTGCTAGGCAGTTACAAGAGTGATACATATCAAGGCTACTTTCCATCTTGAGTGAAATAAGTGAAACAGGAAGTCACTACGATTTTCTGGTGCAGAGATATGTGATTTGTTACTTGGTTGCTAGGGTAACCCCATCTGGTTGCTATGCAGTTACCAGGGTGATACTTATCAAGCCTCCTTTCCATACTGAGTGAATCAAGTCAACCTGGAAGCTACTATACTGTGGCTATGAAGATTTTAGGTCATTACTTATTGGCTGCTTGATAAAAGAAATCCTCTGAGGGAGAGAGAGAGGGAGAGACGCAGGGCTGACAGGCCCTTTTTTGTCTGTGTGTGTGAAAACGGCAGTTGGGATTTAAATTTCTGAACATTCCGCAATGTTAATCAATGGGAGTTTTTCCGAGTTTTGATCGTCATTTTTAGGAAAACCGTAAGTCCGATCAGTTAGAAAAGATATAGCACACTATTCGGGATTAGTCTGAAGGTCTGTGCCGAGTTTGGTGCATGTAGCTTAAAAGCTCTATGAGGAGTTACATTTAGAAATTTAGTCTCAGAATAATAATAATAATAATAAGTTTAAATAGGATTTCAGTAAGTTGGCTTTCTCAAGCCAACCTAATAATAATAAGTATAAATAGGATTTCAGTAAGTTGGCTTTCTCAAGCCAACCTAACTAGAATGTACATTTCCTGAAGAAAATGTGAGTGGTGCTTGCCGTGGCAAAACTCGTCAAATAGCATTTTCTAACTTGTTTCTAAGCACTAAAATAAAGGCCATAGACTGTTGTTAGCACATGTTTTTCATGATGGTAGCACGTTTTTAGAATGTTTTAGCACTTCGCTAGGCGATGCTAGCATGTGTTAGCATGTTTTAGCAATTCCATAGGCAATGCTAACATCTGTTGGCATAATACTAGCATGTTTTAGCACTTCGTTAGGCGATGCTAGCATGTGTTAGCATGATTCTAGCAAGTTTTTAGCATGTTTAGCACTTTGTTAGGTGATGCTAGCATGTGTTAGCATGTTTCTAGAATGTTTTTAGCATGTTTTAGCACTTCACTAGGCAATGCCAGTATGTGTTAGAATGATGCTAGCATGTTTTTAACATGTTTTAGCATTTTGCTAGGCAATACTAGCATGTGTTAGCATGTTGTTAGCACATTTTTAACATGTTTTATCACTTTGCTAGGCGATGCCAACATGTGTTAGCATGATGCTAGCACGTTTTTAGCATGTTTTAGCACTTTGCTAGGCGATACTAGCATGTGTTAACATGTTGTTAGCACGTTTTTAGCATGTTTTAGCACTTTGCTAGGTGATACTAGCATGTGTTAGCATGTAATTAGCACGTTTTTAGCATGTTTTAGTACTTCACTAGGCGATGCCAACATGTGTTAGCATGATGCTAGCATGTTTTAGTACTTTGCTATGCGATACTAGTATGTGTTAGCATAATACTAGCATGTTTTAACATGTTTTAACACTTCGCTAGGCGATGCCAGCATGTGTTATCATGATGTTAACATGTTTTTAGTATGTTTTAGCACTTTGCTAGGTGATGCCAGCATGTGTTAGCATGATGCTAGCACGTTTTTAGCATGTTTTAGCATTTTACTAGGCAATACTACCATGTGTTAGCATGTTGTTAGTTGGTTGCTAGGGTAACCCCATCTGGTTGCTAGGCAGTTAACAAGGTGATACTCATAAGGCTCCTTGCAATCCTGTGTGAAATATGTCAACCCCTAAGTCTCTACGATGTTCTGGTTCAAAGATATGTGATTTGTTACTTGGTTGCTAGGGTAACCGCATCTGGTTGCTAGGCAGTTACCAGAGGGATACATATAAAGGCTACTTTCCATCCTGAGTGAAATAAGTGAAACAGGAAGTCTCTATGATATTCTGGTGCAGAGATATGTGATTTGTTACTTGGTTGCTAGGGTAAACACATCTGGTTGCTAGGGAGATACCAAAGTGATACTCATAAGGCTCCTTGCAATCCTGTGTGAAATATGTCAACCCCTAAGTCTCTACGATGTTCTAGTTCAAAGATATGTGATTTGTTACTTGGTTGCTAAGGTAACCCTGTCTGGTTGCTATGCAGTTACCAGAGTGATACATATCAAGGCTAGTTTCCATCCTGAGTGAAATAAGTGAAACAGGTAGTCTCTACGATTTTCTGGTGCAGAGATATGTGATTTGTTACTTTGGTTGCTAGGGTAACCCCGTCTGGTTGCTAGGCAGTTACCAGAGTGATACATATCAAGGCTACTTTCCATCCTGAGTGAATAAAGTCAACCCGGAAGTCTCTATGATTTTCTGTTGCAGAGATATGTGATTTGTTACTTGGTTGCTAGGGTAATCACATCTGGTTGCTAGGCAGTTACCATAGTGATACATATCAAGGCTACTTTCCATCCTGAGTGAAATAAGTCAACCCGGAAGTCTCTCTGATTTTCTGTTGCAGAGATATGTGATTTGTTACTTGGTTGCTAGGGTAATCACATCTGGTTGCTAGGCACTTACCAGGGTGATACTTATCAAGCCTCCTTTCCATACTGAGTGAATCAAGTCAACCTGGAAGCTACTATACTGTGGCTATGAAGATTTTAGGTCATTACTTATTGGCTGCTTGATAAAAGAAATCCTCTGAGGGAGAGAGAGAGGGAGAGACGCAGGGCTGACAGGCCCTTTTTTGTCTGTGTGTGTGAAAACGTCAGTTGGGATTTAAATTTCTGAACATTCCGCAATGTTAAGTCAATGGGAGTTTTTCCGAGTTTTGATCATCATTTTTAGGAAAACCGTAAGTCCGATCAGTTAGAAAAGATATAGCACACTATTCGGGATTAGTCTGAAGGTCTGTGCCGAGTTTGGTGCATGTAGCTTAAAAGCTCTAGGAGGAGTTAGATTTAGAAATTTAGTGTCAGAAGAATAATAATAATAACTAGATTAAAAAGTTTGAGTACAAACTTTAGGTTGGCTTGAGAAAGCCTAGCATAAAGTTTGAAGTAGTTGTAAAAGTTTGAAGATTTACGGTTTCTAATTTGATGTAATTATAAGTAGTAGTTTTCAAAGTTCAAAGTTTAGAGATTATAAAACCATTCAGTCTATCAAATAGATAGATAGATAGATAGATAGATAGATAGATAGATAGATAGATAGATAGATAGATAGATAGATAGATATTGACCCTCAGATAGATAGATAGATAGATAGATATTGACCCTCAGATAGATAGATAGATAGATGATAGATAGATAGATAGATAGATAGATAGATAGATAGATAGATAGATAGATAGATAGATATTGACCCTCAGATAGATAGATAGATAGTTATTGACCATCAGATAGATAGATAGATAGATAGATAGATAGATAGATAGATAGATAGATGGATAGTTATTGACCATCAGATAGATAGATAGATATTGACCATTAGATAGATAGATAGATAGATAGATAGATAGATAGATAGATATTGATCCTCAGATAGATAGATAGATATTGACCCTCAGATAGATAGATGATAGATAGATAGATAGATAGATAGATATTGACCCTCAGATAGATAGATAGATAGATAGTTATTGACCATCAGATAGATAGATAGATAGATAGATAGATAGATAGATAGATAGATAGATAGATAGATAGATAGATAGATAGATAGATATTGACCATCAGATAGATAGATAGATAGTTATTGACCATCAGATAGATATATAGATAGATAGATAGATATTGACCATTAGATAGATAGATAGATAGATATTGATCCTCAGATAGATAGATAGATATTGACCCTCAGATAGATAGATAGATAGATAGATAGTCATTGACCCGCAGATAGTTAGATAGATAGATAGATAGATAGATAGATATTGACCCTCAGATAGATAGATAGATAGATAGATAGATAGATAGTCATTGACTCTTAGATAGATAGATAGATAGATAGATAGATAGATATTGACCGTCAGATATATAGATAGACAGATAGTCATTGACCCTGAGATATAGATAGATAGAGTATGACCCACAGATAGATAGATAGATAGTTATTGACCCGCAGATAGTTAGATAGATAGATATTGACCCTCAGATAGATGGATAGATAGATAGATATTGACCATCAGAAAGATAGATAGATAGATAGACAGATAGACAGATAGATATATCATTTTTTACTTGGTTGCTAGGGTAACCCAATCTGGTTGCTAGGCAGTTTCCAGGGTGATCCTTATCAAGCCTCCTTTTCATTCTGAGTGAATAAAGTCAACACGGAAGTCTCTATGATTTTCTGTTGCATAGATATGTGATTTGTTACTTGGTTGCTAGGGTAACCATATCTGGTTGATAGGCAGTTACCAGAGTGATATATATCAAGGCTACTTTCCATCTTGAGTGAAATAAGTGAAACAGGAAGTCTCTACGATTTTCTGGTGCAGAGTTATGTGATTTGTTACTTGGTTGCTAGGGTAAGCCCTTGTCGTTGCTAAGCATTTACCAGAGTGATACTTACAAGCCTCCTTTCCATCCTGAGTGAATTATGTCAACCCGGAAGTCTCTACGATTTTCTGGTGCAGAGATATGTGATTTGTTAGTTGGTTGCTAGGGTAACCCCATCTGGTTGCTAGGCAGTTACTAAGGTGATACTCATAAGGCTCCTTGAAATCCTGTGTGAAATATGTCAACCCCTAAGTCTCTACGATGTTCTGGTTCAAAGATATGTGATTTGTTACTTGGTTGCTAGGGTAACCGCATCTGGTTGCTAGGCAGTTACCAGAGGTATACATATCAAGGCTACTTTCCATCCTGAGTGAAATAAGTGAAACAGAAAGTCTCTCTGATTTTCTGTTGCAGAGATATGTGATTTGTTACTTGGTTGCTAGGGTAATCACATCTGGTTGCTAGGCAGTTACCAGAGTGATACATATCAAGGCTACTTTCCATCCTGAGTGAAATAAGTCAACCCGGAAGTCTCTCTGATTTTCTGTTGCAGAGATATGTGATTTGTTACTTGGTTGCTAGGGTAATCACATCTGGTTGCTAGGCAGTTACAAGAGTGATACATATCAAGGCTACTTTCCATCTTGAGTGAAATAAGTGAAACAGGAAGTCACTACGATTTTCTGGTGCAGAGATATGTGATTTGTTACTTGGTTGCTAGGGTAACCCCATCTGGTTGCTATGCAGTTACCAGGGTGATACTTATCAAGCCTCCTTTCCATACTGAGTGAATCAAGTCAACCTGGAAGCTACTATACTGTGGCTATGAAGATTTTAGGTCATTACTTATTGGCTGCTTGATAAAAGAAATCCTCTGAGGGAGAGAGAGAGGGAGAGACGCAGGGCTGACAGGCCCTTTTTTGTCTGTGTGTGTGAAAACGGCAGTTGGGATTTAAATTTCTGAACATTCCGCAATGTTAATCAATGGGAGTTTTTCCGAGTTTTGATCGTCATTTTTAGGAAAACCGTAAGTCCGATCAGTTAGAAAAGATATAGCACACTATTCGGGATTAGTCTGAAGGTCTGTGCCGAGTTTGGTGCATGTAGCTTAAAAGCTCTATGAGGAGTTACATTTAGAAATTTAGTCTCAGAATAATAATAATAATAATAAGTTTAAATAGGATTTCAGTAAGTTGGCTTTCTCAAGCCAACCTAATAATAATAAGTATAAATAGGATTTCAGTAAGTTGGCTTTCTCAAGCCAACCTAACTAGAATGTACATTTCCTGAAGAAAATGTGAGTGGTGCTTGCCGTGGCAAAACTCGTCAAATAGCATTTTCTAACTTGTTTCTAAGCACTAAAATAAAGGCCATAGACTGTTGTTAGCACATGTTTTTCATGATGGTAGCACGTTTTTAGAATGTTTTAGCACTTCGCTAGGCGATGCTAGCATGTGTTAGCATGTTTTAGCAATTCCATAGGCAATGCTAACATCTGTTGGCATAATACTAGCATGTTTTAGCACTTCGTTAGGCGATGCTAGCATGTGTTAGCATGATTCTAGCAAGTTTTTAGCATGTTTAGCACTTTGTTAGGTGATGCTAGCATGTGTTAGCATGTTTCTAGAATGTTTTTAGCATGTTTTAGCACTTCACTAGGCAATGCCAGTATGTGTTAGAATGATGCTAGCATGTTTTTAACATGTTTTAGCATTTTGCTAGGCAATACTAGCATGTGTTAGCATGTTGTTAGCACATTTTTAACATGTTTTATCACTTTGCTAGGCGATGCCAACATGTGTTAGCATGATGCTAGCACGTTTTTAGCATGTTTTAGCACTTTGCTAGGCGATACTAGCATGTGTTAACATGTTGTTAGCACGTTTTTAGCATGTTTTAGCACTTTGCTAGGTGATACTAGCATGTGTTAGCATGTAATTAGCACGTTTTTAGCATGTTTTAGTACTTCACTAGGCGATGCCAACATGTGTTAGCATGATGCTAGCATGTTTTAGTACTTTGCTATGCGATACTAGTATGTGTTAGCATAATACTAGCATGTTTTAACATGTTTTAACACTTCGCTAGGCGATGCCAGCATGTGTTATCATGATGTTAACATGTTTTTAGTATGTTTTAGCACTTTGCTAGGTGATGCCAGCATGTGTTAGCATGATGCTAGCACGTTTTTAGCATGTTTTAGCATTTTACTAGGCAATACTACCATGTGTTAGCATGTTGTTAGCATGTTTTTAGCATGTTTTAGCACTTCGCTAGGTGATGCCAACATGTGTTAGCATGATGCTAGCACGTTTTTAGCATGTTTTAGCACTTTGCTAGGCAATACTAGCATGTGTTAGCATGTTGTTAGCACGTTTTTAGCATGTTTTAGCACTTTGCTAGGTGATACTAGCATGTGTTAGCATGATGCTAGCACGTATTTAGCATGTTTTAACACTTCAGTAGGCAATACTAGCATGTGTTAGCATGTTGTTAGCACGTTTTTAGCATGTTTTAGCACTTCGCTAGACAATGCCAACATGTGTTAGCATGATGGTAACACGTTTATAGCATGTTTTAGCACTTCGCTAGACAATGCCAACATGTGTTAGCATGATGGTAACACGTTTATAGCATGTTTTAGCACTTCGCTAGGCGATGCCAGCATATGTTAGCATGATGCTAGCACATTTTTAGCATGTTTTAGGGTGTGGCTATGAAGATTTTTATTGGCTGCTTGATAAAATAAATCCTCTGAGAGAGAGAGAGAGGGAGAGACGCAGGGCTGACAGGCCCTTTTTTGTCTGTGTGTGTGAAAATGTCAGTTGGGATTTAAATTTCTGAACATTCCGCAATGTAAAGTCAATGGGACTTTTTTGGCCGCTTTTTCGTCCGCTGTTCGAACATCGTACACCCGATCGCTTAGAAAAGATATAGCACACCTCTCCTCAATGAGCCGCACGATTTGATGCCTCACTCAGGGGTCTGTGACAAAAGCTGCGGGAGGAGTAGCGCGCCAAACTTTGTGTGGAATAATTTATGCAAGAGAACAATAGTGATGCTTTGCCTTTGGCAAGCACCACTAATAATAATAATAATAATAAGTTTAAATAGGATTTCAGTAAGTTGGCTTTCTCAAGCCAACCTAATAATAAGTTTAAATAGGATTTCAGTAAGTTGGCTTTCTCAAGCCAACCTAACTAGATTAAAAAGTTTGAGTACAAACTTTAGGTTGGCTTGAGAAAGCCTAGCATAAAGTTTGAAGTAGTTGTAAAAGTTTGAAGATTTATGGTTTCTAGTTTGATGTAATTATAAGTAGTAGTTTTCAAAGTTCAAAGTTTAGAGATTATAAAACCATTCAGTCTATCAGATAGATAGATAGATAGATAGATAGATAGATAGATAGATAGATAGATAGATAGATAGATAGATAGATAGATAGATAGACAGATAGATAGATAGATAGATAGATAGATAGTTATTGACAATCAGATAGATAGATAGATAGATAGATAGTTATTGACCATCAGATAGATAGATAGATAGATAGATAGATAGATAGATAGATAGATAGATAGTTATTGACCATCAGATAGATAGATAGATAGATAGATAGATAGATAGATAGATAGATAGTTATTGACCATCAGATAGATAGATAGATAGATAGATAGATAGATAGATAGTTATTGACCATCAGATAGATAGATAGATAGTTATTGACCATCAGATAGATAGATAGATAGATAGATAGATAGATAGATAGATAGATAGATATTGACCATTAGATAGATAGATAGATAGATAGATAGATATTGATCCTCAGATAGATAGATAGATATTGACCCTCAGATGATAGATAGATAGATAGATAGATAGATAGATAGATAGATAGATAGATAGATAGATAGATAGATAGATAGATAGAAAGACAGATTGATAGTCATTGACCCTTAGATAGATAGATAGATATTGACCTTCAGATATATAGATAGATAGATAGTCATTGACCCTGAAATATAGATAGATAGAGTATGAACCACAGATAGATAGATAGATAGATAGATAGTTATTGACCCGCAGATAGTTAGATAGATAGATAGAGTATGACCCATAGATAGATAGATAGATAGATAGATATTGACCCTCAGATAGATAGATAGATAGATAGATAGATAGATAGATAGATAGATAGATAGATAGATAGATAGATAGATAGATAGTTATTGACCATCAGATAGATAGATAGATAGATAGATAGATAGATAGTTATTGACCATCAGATAGATAGATAGATAGATATTGACCATTAGATAGATAGATAGAGATAGATAGATATTGATCCTCAGATAGATAGATAGATATTGACCCTCAGATAGATAGATAGATAGATAGATAGATAGATAGATAGATAGATAGATAGAAAGATAGAAAGACAGATTGATAGTCATTGACCCTTAGATAGATAGATATTGACCTGCAGATATATAGATAGATAGATAGTCATTGACCCTGAGATATAGATAGATAGAGTATGAACCACAGATAGATAGATAGATAGATAGATAGTTATTGACCCGCAGATAGTTAGATAGATAGATAGATATTGACCCTCAGATAGATAGATAGATAGATAGATAGATAGATAGATAGATAGATAGGTCATTGACCCTTAGATAGATAGATAGATATTGACCGTCAGATATATAGATAGACAGATAGTCATTGACCCTGAGATATAGATAGATAGAGTATGACCCACAGATAGATAGATAGATAGTTATTGACCCGCAGATAGTTAGATAGATAGATAGATAGATAGATATTGACCCTCAGATAGATAGATAGATAGATAGATAGATAGATAGATAGATAGATAGATAGATAGATAGATAGATAGATAGATAGATATTGACCATTAGATAGATAGATAGATAGATAGATAGATATTGATCCTCAGATAGATAGATAGATATTGACCCTCAGATAGATAGATAGATAGATAGATAGATAGATAGATAGATAGAAAGACAGATTGATAGTCATTGACCCTTAGATAGATAGATAGATATTGACCTTCAGATATATAGATAGATAGATAGTCATTGACCCTGAAATATAGATAGATAGAGTATGAACCACAGATAGATAGATAGATAGATAGATAGTTATTGACCCGCAGATAGTTAGATAGATAGATAGATATTGACCCTCAGATAGATAGATAGATAGATAGAGTATGACCCATAGATAGATAGATAGATAGATAGATATTGACCCTCAGATAGATAGATAGATAGATAGAGTATGACCCATAGATAGATAGATAGATAGATAGATATTGACCCTCAGATAGATAGATAGATAGATAGATAGATAGATAGATAGATAGATAGATAGATAGATAGATAGATAGATAGATAGATAGATAGTTATTGACCATCAGATAGATAGATAGATAGATAGATAGATAGATAGATAGATAGATAGATAGTTATTGACCATCAGATAGATAGATAGATAGATATTGACCATTAGATAGATAGATAGAGATAGATAGATATTGATCCTCAGATAGATAGATAGATATTGACCCTCAGATAGATAGATAGATAGATAGATAGATAGATAGATAGAAAGATAGAAAGACAGATTGATAGTCATTGACCCTTAGATAGATAGATATTGACCTTCAGATATATAGATAGATAGATAGTCATTGACCCTGATATATAGATAGATAGAGTATGAACCACAGATAGATAGATAGATAGATAGATAGTTATTGACCCGCAGATAGTTAGATAGATAGATAGATATTGAACCTCAGATAGATAGATAGATAGATAGATAGATAGATAGGTCATTGACCCTTAGATAGATAGATAGATATTGACCGTCAGATATATAGATAGACAGATAGTCATTGACCCTGAGATATAGATAGATAGAGTATGACCCACAGATAGATAGATAGATAGTTATTGACCCGCAGATAGTTAGATAGATAGATAGATAGATAGATAGATATTGACCCTCAGATAGATAGATAGATAGATAGATATTGAACATCAGAAAGATAGATAGATAGATAGATAGATAGACAGATAGACAGATAGATATATAATTTTTTACTTGGTTGCTAGGGTAACCCAATCTGGTTGCTAGGCAGTTTCCAGGGTGATCCTTATCAAGCCTCCTTTTCATTCTGAGTGAATAAAGTCAACCCGGAAGTCTCTATGATTTTCTGTTGCATAGATATGTGATTTGTTACTTGGTTGCTAGGGTAACCATATCTGGTTGATAGGCAGTTACCAGAGTGATATATATCAAGGCTACTTTCCATCTTGAGTAAAATAAGTGAAACAGGAAGTCTCTACGATTTTCTGGTGCAGAGTTATGTGATTTGTTACTTGGTTGCTAGGGTAAGCCCTTGTCGTTGCTAGGCAGTTACCAGAGTGATACTTATCAAGCCTCCTTTCCATCCTGAGTGAATTATGTCAACCCGGAAGTCTCTACGATTTTCTGGTGCAGAGATATGTGATTTGTTAGTTGGTTGCTAGGGTAACCCCATCTGGTTGCTAGGCAGTTACTAAGGTGATACTCATGAGGCTCCTTGCAATCCTGTGTGAAATATGTCAACCCCTAAGTCTCTACGATGTTCTGGTTCAAAGATATGTGATTTGTTACTTGGTTGCTAGGGTAACCGCATCTGGTTGCTAGGCAGTTACCAGAGTGATACATATCAAGGCTACTTTCCATCTTGAGTGAAATAAGTGAAACAGGAAGTCACTACGATTTTCTGGTGCAGAGATATGTGATTTGTTACTTGGTTGCTAGGGTAACCCCATCTGGTTGCTAGGCAGTTACCAGAGTGATACATATCAAGGCTACTTTCCATCCTGAGTGAAATAAGTGAAACAGGAAGTCTGTATGATTTTCTGGTGCAGAGATATGTGATTTGTAACTTGGTTGCTAGGGTAACCCCATCTGGTTGCTAGGCAGTTACCAGAGTGATACATATCAAGGCTACTTTCCATCCTGAGTGAAATAAGTGAAACAGGATGTCTGTATGATTTTCTGGTGCAGAAATATATGATTTGTTATTTGGTTGCTAGGGTAACCCTGTCTGGTTGCTATGCAGTTACCAGGGTGATACTTATCAAGCCTCCTTTCCATACTGAGTGAATCAAGTCAACCTGGAAGCTACTATACTGTGGCTATGAAGATTTTAGGTCATTACTTATTGGCTGCTTGATAAAAGAAATCCTCTGAGGGAGAGAGAGAGGGAGAGACGCAGGGCTGACAGGCCCTTTTTCGTCTGTGTGTGTGAAAACGTCAGTTGGGATTTAAATTTCTGAATATTCCGCAATGTTAATCAATGGGAGTTTTTCCGAATTTTGATCGTCATTTTTAGGAAAACCGTAAGTCCGATCAGTTAGAAAAGATATAGCACACTATTCGGGATTAGTCTGAAGGTCTGTGCCGAGTTTGGTGCATGTAGCTTAAAAGCTCTAGGAGGAGTTACATTTAGAAATTTAGTCTCAGAATAATAATAATAACTAGATTAAAAAGTTTGAGTACAAACTTTAGGTTGGCTTGAGAAAGCCTAGCATAAAGTTTGAAGTAGTTGTAAAAGTTTGAAGATTTACGGTTTCTAGTTTGATGTAATTATAAGTAGTAGTTTTCAAAGTTCAAAGTTTAGAGATTATAAAACCATTCAGTCTATCAAATAGATTAGATAGATAGATAGATAGATAGATAGATAGATAGATAGATAGATAGATAGATAGATAGATAGATAGATAGATAGATAGATAGATAGATATTGACCCTCAGATAGATAGATAGATATTGACCCTCAGATAGATAGATAGATAGATAGATAGATAGAGTATGACCCATAGATAGATAGATAGATAGATAGATATTGACCCTCAGATAGATAGATAGATAGATAGATAGATAGATAGATAGATTGTTATTGACCATCAGATAGATAGATAGATAGATAGATAGATAGACAGATATTGACCATTAGATAGATAGATAGATAGATATTGATCCTCAGATAGATAGATAGATATTGACCCTCAGATAGATAGATAGATAGATAGATAGATAGAAAGATAGAAAGATAGATTGATAGTCATTGACCCTTAGATAGATAGATAGATATTGACCGTCAGATATATAGATAGATAGATAGTCATTGACCCTGAGATATAGATAGATAGAGTATGAACCACAGATAGGTAGATAGATAGATAGATAGTTATTGACCCGCAGATAGCTAGATAGATAGATAGATAGATATTGACCCTCAGATAGATAGATAGATAGATAGATAGTCATTGACCCTTAGATAGATAGATATTGACCGTCAGATATATAGATAGACAGATAGTCATTGACCCTGAGATATAGATAGATAGAGTATGACCCACAGATAGATAGATAGATAGATAGTTATTGACCCGCAGATAGTTAGATAGATAGATAGATAGATATTGACCCTCAGATAGATAGATAGATATTGACCATCAGATAGATAGATAGATAGATAGATAGATATATCATTTTTTACTTGGTTGCTAGGGTAACCCAATCTGGTTGCTAGGCAGTTTCCAGGGTGATCCTTATCAAGCCTCCTTTTCATTCTGAGTGAATAAAGTCAACCCGGAAGTCTCTATGATTTTCTGTTGCATAGATATGTGATTTGTTACTTGGTTGCTAGGGTAACCATATCTGGTTGATAGGCAGTTACCAGAGTGATATATATCAAGGCTACTTTCCATCTTGAGTGAAATAAGTGAAACAGGATGTCTCTATGATTTTCTGGTGCAGAGATATGTGACTTGTTACTTGGTTGCTAGGGTAAACACATCTGGTTACTAGGCAGTTACCAAAGTGATACTCATAAGGCTCCTTGCAATCCTGTGTGAAATATGTCAACCCCTAAGTCTCTACGATGTTCTGGTTCAAAGATATGTGATTTGTTACTTGGTTGCTAAGGTAACCCTGTCTGGTTGCTATGCAGTTACCAGAGTGATACATATCAAGGCTACTTTCCATCCTGAGTGAAATAAGTGAAACAGGTAGTCTCTACGATATACTGGTGCAGATATATGTGATTTGTTACTTGGTTGCTAGGGTAACCCCGTCTGGTTGCTAGGCAGTTACCAGAGTGATACATATCAAGGCTACTTTTCATCCTGAGTGAATCAAGTCAACCCGGAAGTCTCTGATTTTCTGATGCAGAGATATGTGATTTGTTACTTGGTTGCTAGGGTAATCACATCTGGTTGCTAGGCGGTTACCAGAGTGATACATATCAAGGCTACTTTCCATCCTGAGTGAAATAAGTCAACCCGGAAGTCTCTCTGATTTTCTGTTGCAGAGATATGTGATTTGTTACTTGGTTGCTAGGGTAATCACATCTGGTTGCTAGGCAGTTACCAGAGTGATACATATCAAGGCTACTTTCCATCCTGAGTGAAATAAGTGAAACAGGAAGTCTCTATGATTTTCTGGTGCAGATATATGTGATTTGTTACTTGGTTGCTAGGGTAACCCCGTCTGGTTGCTAGGCAGTTACCAGAGTGATACATATCAAGGCTCCTTGCAATCCTGTGTGAAATATGTTAACCCCTAAGTCTCTACGATGTTCTGGTTCAAAGATATGTGATTTGTTACTTGGTTGCTAGGGTAATCGCATCTGGTTGCTAGGCAGTTACCAGAGGGATACATATCAAGGCTACTTTCCATCCTGAGTGAAATAAGTGAAACAGGAAGTCTCTATGATTTTCTGGTGCAGAGATATGTGATTTGTTACTTGGTTGCTAGGGTAAACACATCTGGTTGCTAGGCAGTTACCAAAGTGATACTCATAAGGCTCCTTGCAATCCTGTGTGAAATATGTCAACCCCTAAGTGTCTACGATGTTCTGGTTCAAAGATATGTGATTTGTTACTTGGTTGCTAAGGTAACCCTGTCTGGTTGCTATGCAGTTACCAGAGTGATACATATCAAGGCTACTTTCCATCCTGAGTGAAATAAGTGAAACAGGTAGTCTCTACGATTTTCTGGTGCTGAGATATGTGATTTGTTACTTGGTTGCTAGGGTAACCCCATCTGATTGCTAGGCAGTTACCAACGTGTTACTCATAAGGCTCCTTGCAATCCTGTGTGAAATATGTCAACCCTTAAGTCTTTATGATTTTCTGGTTCAAAGATATGTGATTTGTTACTTGGTTGCTAGGGTAACCACATCTGGTTGCTATGCAGTTACCAACGTGTTACTCATAAGGCTCCTTGCAATCCTGTGTGAAATATGTCAACCCCTAAGTCTTTATGATTTTCTGGTTCAAAGATATGTTATTTGTTACTTGGTTGCTAGGGTAACCCCATCTGGTTGCTATGCAGTTACCAGGGTGATACTTATCAAGCCTCCTTTCCATCCTGAGTGAATTATGTCAACCCGGAAGTCTCTACGATTTTCTGTTGCAGAGATATGTGATTTGTTACTTGGTTGCTAGGGTAACCACATCTGGTTGCTAGGCAGTTACCAGAGTGATACATATCAAGGCTACTTTCCATCCTGAGTGAAATAAGTGAAACAGGAAGTCTCTACGATTTTCTGGTGCAGAGATATGTGATTTGTTACTTGGTTGCTAGGGTAAACACATCTGGTTGCTAGGCAGTTACCAAAGTGATACTCATAAGGCTCCTTGCAATCCTGTGTGAAATATGTCAACCCCTAAGTCTCTATGATGTTCTGGTTCAAAGATATGTGATTTGTTACTTGGTTGCTAGGGTAACCCCGTCTGGTTGCTAGTTAGTTACCAAAGTGATACTCATAAGGCTCCTTGCAATCCTGAGTGAAATATGTGAAACAGGAAGTCTCTACGATGTTCTGGTTCAAATATATATGATTTGTTACTTGGTTGCTAGGGTAACCATATCTGGTTGCTAGGCAGTTACCAGAGTGATACATATCAAGGCTACTTTCCATCCTGAGTGAATAAAGTCAACCCGGAAGTCTCTATGATTTTCTGTTGCAGAGATATGTGATTTGTTACTTGGTTGCTAGGGTAATCACATCTGGTTGCTAGGCAGTTACCAGAGTGATACATATCAAGGCTACTTTCCATCCTGAGTGAAATAAGTGAAACAGGACGTCAGTATGATTTTCTGGTGCAGAGATATGTGATTTGTTACTTGGTTGCTAGGGTAACCCCATCTGGTTGCTAGGCAGTTACCAGAGTGATACATATCAAGGCTACTTTCCATCCTGAGTGAAATAAGTGAAACAGGAAGTCTGTATGATTTTCTGGTGCAGAAATATGTGATTTGTTATTTGGTTGCTAGGGTAACCCTGTCTGGTTGCTATGCAGTTACCAGGGTGATACTTATCAAGCCTCCTTTCCATACTGAGTGAACAAAGTCAACCTGGAAGCTACTATACTGTGGCTATGAAGATTTTAGGTCATTACTCATTGGCTGCTTGATAAAATAAATCCTCTGAGGGAGAGAGAGAGGGAGAGACGCAGGGCTGACAGGCCCTTTTTCGTCTGTGTGTGTGAAAACGTCAGTTGGGATTTAAATTTCTGAACATTCCGCAATGTTAAGTCAATGGGAGTTTTTCCGAGTTTTGATCGTCATTTTTAGGAAAACCGTAAGTCCAATCAGTTAGAAAAGATATAGCACACTATTCGGGATTAGTCTGAAGGTCTGTGCCGAGTTTGGTGCATGTAGCTTAAAAGCTCTAGGAGGAGTTAGATTTAGAAATTTAGTCTCAGAAGAATAATAATAATATTAAGTTTAAATAGGATTTCAGTAAGTTGGCTTTCTCAAGCCAACCTAATAATAATAATAATAATAAGTTTAAATAGGATTTCAGTAAGTTGGCTTTCTCAAGCCAACCTAATAATAATAAGTTTAAATAGGATTTCAGTAAGTTGGCTTTCTCAAGCCAACCTAATAATAATAACTAGAATGTACATTTCCTGAAGAAAATGTGAGTGGTGCTTGCCGTGGCAAAATTTCTTACCACAATGTCCCACCTACTGCCCAAAGTTGAAAGAGGCCACCCCCATGACAGTAGGATGTTCTGGTGCAGAGATATAGGTGTTGTTCCATGGTTGCTAGGGAAAACCATCTGGTTGATATGCAGTTACTAAGGTGACAGCCACCAACGCTACTTGCCATCTTGAGTAAAATAAGTCAACCCGGAAGTCTCTACAATTTTCTAGTACATAGATATGTGATTTGTTACTTGGTTGCTAGGGTAAGCCCATCTGGTTGCTATGCAGCTAACAAGGGGCAAGCCAACAATGCTCCTTGCCATCCTGAATGAAATAAGTCAACCCGGAATCTCTACGATTTTCTTGTTCAGAGATATGTGATTTGTTAATTGGTTGCTAGGGTAACCCCATCTGGTTGCTAGGCAGTTACCAAAGTGATACTCATAAGGCTCCTTGCAATCCTGAGTGAAATATGTCAACCCCTAAGTCTCTACGATGTTCTGGTTCAAAGATATGTGATTTGTTACTTGGTTGCTAGGGTAACCGCATCTGGTTGCTAGGCAGTTACCAGAGGGATACATATCAAGGCTACTTTCCATCCTGAGTGAAATAAGTGAAACAGGAAGTCTCTATGATTTTCTGGTGCAGAGATATGTGATTTGTTACTTGGTTGCTAGGGTAAACACATCTGGTTGCTAGGCAGTTACCAAAGTGATACTCATAAGGCTCCTTGCAATCCTGTGTGAAATATGTCAACCCCTAAGTCTCTACGATGTTCTGGTTCAAAGATATGTGATTTGTTACTTGGTTGCTAGGGTAACCGCATCTGGTTGCTAGGCAGTTACCAGAGTGATACATATCAAGGCTACTTTCCATCCTGAGTGAATTAAGTGAAACAGGTAGTGTCTACGATTTTCTGGTGCAGAGATATGTGATTTGTTATTTGGTTGCTAGGGTAACCCCGTCTTGTTGCTAGGCGGTTACCAGAGTGATACATATCAAGGCTACTTTCCATCCTGAGTGAATAAAGTCAACCCTGAAGTCTCTATGATTTTCTGTTGCAGAGATATGTGATTTGTTACTTGGTTGCTAGGGTAATCACATCTGGTTGCTAGGCAGTTACCAGAGTGATACATATCAAGGCTACTTTCCATCCTGAGTGAAATAAGTCAACCCGGAAGTCTCTCTAATTTTCTGTTGCAGAGATATGTGATTTGTTACTTGGTTGCTAGGGTAATCACATCTGGTTGCTAGGCAGTTACCAGAGTGATACATATCAAGGCTACTTTCCATCCTGAGTGAAATAAGTGAAACAGGAAGTCTGTATGATTTTCTGGTGCAGAGATATGTGATTTGTTACTTGGTTGCTAGGGTAAACACATCTGGTTGCTAGGCAGTTACCAAAGTGATACTCATAAGGCTCCTTGCAGTCCTGTGTGAAATATGTCAACCCCTAAGTCTCTACGATGTTCTGGTTCAAAGATATGTGATTTGTTACTTGGTTGCTAGGGTAATGCCGTCTGGTTGCTAAGCAGTTACCAGAGTGATACATATCAAGGCTACTTTCCATCCTGAGTGAAATAAGTCAACCCGGAAGTCTCTCTGATTTTCTGTTGCAGAGATATGTGATTTGTTACTTGGTTGCTAGGGTAATCACATCTGGTTGCTAGGCAGTTACCAGAGTGATACATATCAAGGCTACTTTCCATCCTGAGTGAAATAAGTCAACCCAGAAGTCTCTCTGATTTTCTGTTGCAGAGATATGTGATTTGTTACTTGGTTGCTAGGGTAATCACATCTGGTTGCTAGGCAGTTACCAGAGTGATACATATCAAGGCTACTTTCCATCTTGAGTGAAATAAGTGAAACAGGAAGTCACTACGATTTTCTGGTGCAGAGATATGTGATTTGTTACTTGGTTGCTAGGGTAACCCCATCTGGTTGCTAAGCAGTTACCAGAGTGATACATATCAAGGCTACTTTCCATCCTGAGTGAAATAAGTGAAACAGGAAGTCTGTATGATTTTCTGGTGCAGAGATATGTGATTTGTTACTTGGTTGCTAGGGTAACCCCATCTGGTTGCTAGGCAGTTACCAGAGTGATACATATCAAGGCTACTTTCCATCCTGAGTGAAATAAGTGAAACAGGATGTCTGTATGATTTTCTGGTGCAGAAATATGTGATTTGTTATTTGGTTGCTAGTGTAACCCTGTCTGGTTGCTATGCAGTTACCAGGGTGATACTTATCAAGCCTCCTTTCCATACTGAGTGAATCAAGTCAACCTGGAAGCTACTATACTGTGGCTATGAAGATTTTAGGTCATTACTTATTGGCTGCTTGATAAAAGAAATCCTCTGAGGGAGAGAGAGAGGGAGAGACGCAGGGCTGACAGGCCCTTTTTCGTCTGTGTGTGTGAAAACGTCAGTTGGGATTTAAATTTCTGAACATTCCGCAATGTTAATCAATGGGAGTTTTTCCGAGTTTTGATCGTCATTTTTAGGAAAACCGTAAGTCCGATCAGTTAGAAAAGATATAGCACACTATTCGGGATTAGTCTGAAGGTCTGTGCCGAGTTTGGTGCATGTAGCTTAAAAGCTCTAGGAGGAGTTACATTTAGAAATTTAGTCTCAGAATAATAATAATAACTAGATTAAAAAGTTTGAGTACAAACTTTAGGTTGGCTTGAGAAAGCCTAGCATAAAGTTTGATGTAGTTGTAAAAGTTTGAAGATTTACGGTTTCTAGTTTGATGTAATTATAAGTAGTAGTTTTCAAAGTTCAAAGTTTAGAGATTATAAAACCATTCAGTCTATCAAATAGATTAGATAGATAGATAGATAGATAGATAGATAGATAGATAGATAGATAGATAGATAGATAGATAGATAGATAGATATTGACCCTCAGATAGATAGATAGATATTGACCCTCAGATAGATAGATAGATAGATAGATAGATAGATAGATAGATAGAGTATGACCCATAGATAGATAGATAGATAGATAGATAGATATTGACCCTCAGATAGATAGATAGATAGATAGATAGATAGATAGATAGATAGATAGATAGATAGATAGTTATTGACCATCAGATAGATATATAGATAGATTGTTATTGACCATCAGATAGATAGATAGATAGATAGATAGATAGATAGATAGATAGACAGATATTGACCATTAGATAGATAGATAGATAGATAGATATTGATCCTCAGATAGATAGATAGATATTGACCCTCAGATAGATAGATAGATAGATAGATAGATAGAAAGATAGAAAGATAGATTGATAGTCATTGACCCTTAGATAGATAGATAGATATTGACCGTCAGATTTATAGATAGATAGATAGTCATTGACCCTGAGATATAGATAGATAGAGTATGAACCACAGATAGGTAGATAGATAGATAGATAGATAGTTATTGACCCGCAGATAGCTAGATAGATAGATAGATAGATATTGACCCTCAGATAGATAGATAGATAGATAGATAGTCATTGACCCTTAGATAGATAGATATTGACCGTCAGATATATAGATAGACAGATAGTCATTGACCCTGAGATATAGATAGATAGAGTATGACCCACAGATAGATAGATAGATAGATAGTTATTGACCCGCAGATAGTTAGATAGATAGATAGATAGATATTGACCCTCAGATAGATAGATAGATAGATATTGACCATCAGATAGATAGATAGATAGATAGATAGATATATCATTTTTTACTTGGTTGCTAGGGTAACCCAATCTGGTTGCTAGGCAGTTTCCAGGGTGATCCTTATCAAGCCTCCTTTTCATTCTGAGTGAATAAAGTCAACCCGGAAGTCTCTATGATTTTCTGTTGCATAGATATGTGATTTGTTACTTGGTTGCTAGGGTAACCATATCTGGTTGATAGGCAGTTACCAGAGTGATATATATCAAGGCTACTTTCCATCTTGAGTGAAATAAGTGAAACAGGATGTCTCTATGATTTTCTGGTGCAGAGATATGTGACTTGTTACTTGGTTGCTAGGGTAAACACATCTGGTTACTAGGCAGTTACCAAAGTGATACTCATAAGGCTCCTTGCAATCCTGTGTGAAATATGTCAACCCCTAAGTCTCTACGATGTTCTGGTTCAAAGATATGTGATTTGTTACTTGGTTGCTAAGGTAACCCTGTCTGGTTGCTATGCAGTTACCAGGGTGATACATATCAAGGCTACTTTCCATCCTGAGTGAAATAAGTGAAACAGGTAGTCTCTACGATATACTGGTGCAGATATATGTGATTTGTTACTTGGTTGCTAGGGTAACCCCGTCTGGTTGCTAGGCAGTTACCAGAGTGATACATATCAAGGCTACTTTCCATCCTGAGTGAATCAAGTCAACCCGGAAGTCTCTATGATTTTCTGATGCAGAGATATGTGATTTGTTACTTGGTTGCTAGGGTAATCACATCTGGTTGCTAGGCGGTTACCAGAGTGATACATATCAAGGCTACTTTCCATCCTGAGTGAAATAAGTCAACCCGGAAGTCTCTCTGATTTTCTGTTGCAGAGATATGTGATTTGTTACTTGGTTGCTAGGGTAATCACATCTGGTTGCTAGGCAGTTACCAGAGTGATACATATCAAGGCTACTTTCCATCCTGAGTGAAATAAGTGAAACAGGAAGTCTCTATGATTTTCTGGTGCAGATATATGTGATTTGTTACTTGGTTGCTAGGGTAACCCAGTCTGGTTGCTAGGCAGTTACCAGAGTGATACATATCAAGGCTCCTTGCAATCCTGTGTGAAATATGTTAACCCCTAAGTCTCTACGATGTTCTGGTTCAAAGATATGTGATTTGTTACTTGGTTGCTAGGGTAATCGCATCTGGTTGCTAGGCAGTTACCAGAGGGATACATATCAAGGCTACTTTCCATCCTGAGTGAAATAAGTGAAACAGGAAGTCTCTATGATTTTCTGGTGCAGAGATATGTGATTTGTTACTTGGTTGCTAGGGTAAACACATCTGGTTGCTAGGCAGTTACCAAAGTGATACTCATAAGGCTCCTTGCAATCCTGTGTGAAATATGTCAACCCCTAAGTGTCTACGATGTTCTGGTTCAAAGATATGTGATTTGTTACTTGGTTGCTAAGGTAACCCTGTCTGGTTGCTATGCAGTTACCAGAGTGATACATATCAAGGCTACTTTCCATCCTGAGTGAAATAAGTGAAACAGGTAGTCTCTACGATTTTCTGGTGCAGAGATATGTGATTTGTTACTTGGTTGCTAGGGTAACCCCGTCTGGTTGCTAGGCAGTTACCAGAGTGATACATATCAAGGCTACTTTCCATCCTGAGTGAAATAAGTCAACCCGGAAGTCTCTCTGATTTTCTGTTGCAGAGATATGTGATTTGTTACTTGGTTGCTAGGGTAATCACATCTGGTTGCTAGGCAGTTACCAGAGTGATACATATCAAGGCTACTTTCCATCTTGAGTGAAATAAGTGAAACAGGAAGTCACTACGATTTTCTGGTGCAGAGATATGTGATTTGTTACTTGGTTGCTAGGGTAACCCCATCTGGTTGCTAGGCAGTTACCAGAGTGATACATATCAAGGCTACTTTCCATCCTGAGTGAAATAAGTGAAACAGGAAGTCTGTACGATTTTCTGGTGCAGAAATATGTGATTTGTTATTTGGTTGCTAGGGTAACCCAGTCTGGTTGCTATGCAGTTACCAGGGTGATACTTATCAAGCCTCCTTTCCATACTGTGTGAATCGAGTCAACCTGGAAGCTACTATACTGTGGCTATGAAGATTTTAGGTCATTACTTATTGGCTGCTTGATAAAAGAAATCCTCTGAGGGAGAGAGAGAGAGAGAGAGACGCAGGGCTGACAGGCCCTTTTTTGTCTGTGTGTGTGAAAACGGCAGTTGGGATTTAAATTTCTGAACATTCCGCAATGTTAATCAATGGGAGTTTTTCCGAGTTTTGATCGTCATTTTTAGGAAAACCGTAAGTCCGATCAGTTAGAAAAGATATAGCACACTATTCGGGATTAGTCTGAAGGTCTGTGCCGAGTTTGGTGCATGTAGCTTAAAAGCTCTAGGAGGAGTTACATTTAGAAATTTAGTCTCAGAATAATAATAATAATAATAATAAGTTTAAATAGGATTTCAGTAAGTTGGCTTTCTCAAGCCAACCTAACTAGAATGTACATTTCCTGAAGAAAATGTGAGTGGTGCTTGCCGTGGCAAAACTCGTCAAATAGCATTTTCTAACTTGTTTCTAAGCACTAAAATAAAGGTCATAGAATGTTGCTAACACGTGTTTTTCATGATGGTAGCACGTTTTTAGAATGTTTTAGCACTTCGCTAGGTGAAGCTAGCATGTGTTAGCATGATACAAGCACGTTTTTAGCATGTTTAAGCACTTCTTTTGGCAATGCTAACATGTGTTAGCATGATGCTAGCACGTTTTTAACAAGTTTTAGCAATCCCCTAAGCAATGATAACATGCATTAGCATAATGCTAGCACGTTTTAACATGTTTTAGCACTTTGCTAGGTGAAGCTAGCATTTGTTAGCATGATACTAGCACGTTTTTAGCCTGTTTTAGCACTTCGCTAGGTGATGCTAACATGTGTTTGCATGATGCTAGCACGTTTTAACATGTTTTAACAATCCCCTAATAAATGCTAACATGCATTAGCATAATGCTAGCACGTTTTACCATGTTTTAGCACTTCGCTACGTGAAGCTAGCATGTGTTAGCATGATACTAGCACGTTTTTAGCCTGTTTTAGCACTTCGCTAGGCGATGCTAACATGTGTTAGCATGATGCTAGCACATTTTTAACATGTTGTAGCGATCCCCTAACCAATGCTAACATGCATTAGCATAATACTAGCACGTTTTTAGCATGTTTTAGCACTTCACTAGGCGATGCTAACATGTGTTAGCATGATGCTAGCACGTTTTTAACATGTTTTAGCAATCCCCTTAGCAATGCTAACATGCATTAGCATAATGCTAGCACGTTTTAACATGTTTTAACATTTTGCTAGTCAATGCCAGCATGTGTTAGCATGATACTAGCACGTTTTTAGCATGTTTTAGCACTTCGCTAGGCGATGCTAACATGTGTTAGCATGATGCTAGCACGTTTTTAACATGTTTTAGCACTTCACTAGGCGATGCTAACATGTGTTAGCATGATGCTAGCACGTTTTTAGCATGTTTTAGCACTTCACTAGGCGATGCTAACATGTGTTAGCATGATGCTAGCACGTTTTTAACATGTTTTAGCAATCCCCTAAGCAATGCTAACATGCATTAGCATAATGCTAGCACGTTTTAACATGTTTTAACATTTTGCTAGGCAATGCCAGCATGTGTTAGCATGATACTAGCACGTTTTTAACATGTTTTAGCACTTCGCTAGGCGATGCTAACATGTGTTAGCATGATGCTAGCACGTTTTTAACATGTTTTAGCAATCCCCTAAGCAATGCTAACATGCATTAGCATAATGCTAGCATGTTTTAACATGTTTTAACATTTTGCTAGGCAATGCCAGCATGTGTTAGCATGATACTAGCACGTTTTTAGCATGTTTTAGCACTTCGCTAGGCGATGCTAACATGTGTTAGCATGATGCTAGCACGTTATTAACATGTTTTAGCAATCCCCTAAGCAATGCTAACATGCATTAGCATAATGCTAGCACGTTTTAACATGTTTTAACACTTTGCTAGGCAATGCCAGCATGTGTTAGCATGATGCTAGCACGTTTTTAGCATTTTTTAACACTTCGCTAGGCAATACTATCATGTGTTAGCATGTTTTTAGCACGTTTTTAGCATGTTTTAGCACTTCGCTAGGTGATGCCAACATGTGTTAGCATGTTGCTAGCACGTTTTTAGCATGTTTTAGCACTTCGCTAGGTGATGCCAGCATATGTTAGCATGATGCTAGCACATTTTTAGCATGTTTTAGGGTGTGGCTATGAAGATTTTTATTGACTGCTTGATAAAAGAAATCCTCTGAGGGAGAGACAGAGAGAGAGACGCAGGGCTGACAGGCCCTTTTTTGTCTGTGTGTGTGAAAAAGTCAGTTGGGATTTAAATTTCTGAACATTCCGCAATGTAAAGTCAATGGGATTTTTTTGGCCGCTTTTTCATCCGCTGTTCGAACATCGTACACCCGATCGCTTAGAAAAGATATAGCACACCTCTCCTCAATGAGCCGCACGATTTGATGCCTCACTCAGGGGTCTGTGACAAAAGCTGCAGGAGGAGTAGCGCGCCAAACTTTGTGTGGAAAAATAATAATAATTATAATAATAACTAGAATGTACATTTCCTGAAGAAAATGTGAGTGGTGCTTGCCGTGGCAAAATTTCTTACCACAATGTCCCACCTACTGCCCAAAGTTGAAAGAGGCCACCCCCATGACAGTAGGATGTTCTGGTGCAGAGATATTGGTGTTGTTCCATGGTTGCTAGGGAAACCCATCTGGTTGATATGCAGTTACTAAGGTGACAGCCACCAATGCTACTTACCATCCTGAGTAAAATAAGTCAATCCGGAAGTCTCTACGATTTTGTAGTACAGAGATATGTGATTTGTTTCTTGGTTGCTAGGGTAACCCCATCTGGTTGCTAGGCAGTTACCAAGGTGACAGCCAACAATGCTCCTTGCTCTCCTGAGTGAAATAAGTCAACCCGGAAGTCTCTGTGATTTTCTTGTGCAGCGATATGTGATTTGTTTATTGGTTGCTAGGGTAACCCCATCTGGTTACTAGGCAGTTACCAAGGTGACAGGCAACAATGCTCCTTGCCATCCTGACTGAAATAAGTCAACCCGGAAGTCTCTGTGATTTTCTAGTACAGAGATATGTGATTTGTTTCTTGGTTGCTAGGGTAACCCCATCTGGTTGCTAGGCAGTTACCAAGGTGACAGCCAAGAATGCTCCTTGCCATCCTGACTGAAATAAGTCAACCTGGAATCTCTACGATTTTCTGGTTCAGAGATACGTGATTTGTTAATTGGTTGCTAGGGTAACCCCATCTGGTTGCTAGGCAGTTACCAAGGTGACAGCCAACAATGCTCCTTGCCATCCTGAGTGAAATAAGTCAACCCGGTAATCTCTGTGATTTTCTTGTGCAGAGATGTGTGATTTGTTTCTTGGTTGCTAGGGTAACCCCATCTGGTTGCTAGGCAGTTACCAAGGTGACAGGCAACAATGCTCCTTGCCATCCTGAGTGAAATAAGTCAACCCGGAAGTCTCTGTGATTTTCTTGTGCAGAGATATGTGATTTATTTCTTGGTTGCTAGGGTAACCCCATCTGGTTGCTAGGCAGTTACCAAGGTGACAGCAAACAATGCTCCGTGCCATCCTGAGTGAAATAAGTCAACCCGGAAGTCTCTGTGATTTTCTTGTGCAGAGATATGTGATTTGTTTATTGGTTGCTAGGGTAACCCCATTTGGTTGCTAGGCAGTTACCAGGGTGATATTTATCAAGTCTACTTTCCATCCTGAGTGAAATAAGTCAACCCGGAAGTCTCTACGACATTCTGATCCTAAGATACACATCTTAGTGATATTGAATGGATGTCAATGGTGTTTTGTTGCTAGGGTGCTTTAAATGGTTGCTAGGGCGTGGCTAAGTAGTTCACATGATGAAAGATGAAGACTGATTACTCACCCAATTAAAACAAAGCAACTATCATGTCTCTAGGACATTCTGATCTGAAGATATCTTACTTCAATTGAAATCAATAAATGTGGTTGCTAGGGTGCTCCAAATTGTTGCTAGGGAGTGGCTTGGCAGCTGCCAATGATGAATATCCAATGGCTGCTTGTCAGTATGAATGATACAAACCAACTCCCATGCCTCTGTGACATTCAGAATGGAAGATATCTCTCTTTGGATTTTGGTTGCTAAGGTGCTCGAAAATGGTTGCTAGGGAGGGGCTAGGAAGTGTTGAGGGGATTCATGATTGGCTGTTTTACTGCCCCAAGTCAAACGAGACCACCCTCGTGTTTCTATGATAATTCAGTCCGGAGATATCCCTTTGATCTCTTTCAATGGAAGTCTATGGGAGTTGTTGCTAAGGTGCTCTAAATGGTTGCTAGGGCGTGGCTTGATAGCTTCACAATGATCCTGAGAGACTGATTGGTCATCTGAGTAAAATGAGCCCGTCCCCTTGTCTCTAAGACACTGTGATCCAGAGTTATGTTCAATACAAAATCTACCATAGACTTAACATTGGGGCAACTTTGGGCAGCTCATGCCCCCCAGGGGTGCAACTTTTACCCCATTGTGAGGTATGTTCTCACAGAGCCTGTCAGCCTCTTCAAATGTGGTTAATCACACGTCTCTGTGAAATCCTCGATCTGAGCTATGACTCGTCAAAGTTCGGCGCAATGTTAAGTCAATGGGATTTTTTGCCCAATTTTTTGCCCCTGGGGCAATCACCGTACCCCCGATCGATTATAAAAGTCATAGGACACCATTCCCAAATAATCCGCACGATTTGACGCCTCATTTGTGGGTTTTCGACCAAAAAATTTTGAAAAAAATTCCATTGACTTACATTGGGGCAACTTTGGGCAGCTCCTGCCCCCCAGGGGTGCAACTTTTACCCCATTGTGAGGTATGTTCTCACAGAGCCTGTCAGCCTCTTCAAATGTGGTAAATCACACGTCTCTGTGAAATCCTCGCTTTGAGCTATGACTCGTCAAAGTTCGGCGCAATGTTAAGTCAATGGGATTTTTTGCCCAATTTTTTGCCCCTGGGGCAAACACCGTACCCCCGATCGCTTATAAAAGTCATAGCACACCTCTCCTCAATGAGCCGCACGATTTGACACCTCATTCATGGGTCTACGCCAAAAGGTGCGGGACGAGTTAGGTGCCGAAGTTTTGTACGGAAGAAGAAGAAGAAGAAGAAGAAGAAGAAGAAAAATAAGTATGTGAGATTACAATAGTGTTGCTTTGCAAGCACCACTAATAAGTATGAGCAATAACAATAGTGATGCCTTGCCTTTGGCAAGCACCACTAACTAGAATGTACATTTCCTGAAGAAAATGTGAGTGGTGCTTGCCGTGGCAAAATTTCGTACCACAATGTCCCACCTACTGCCCAAAGTTGAAAGAGGCCACCCCCATGACAGTAGGATGTTCTGGTGCAGAGATATAGGTGTTGTTCCATGGTTGCTAGGGAAAACCATCTGGTTGATATGCAGTTACTAAGGTGACAGCCACCAACGCGACTTGCCATCCTGAGTAAAATAAGTCAAACCGGAAGTCTCTACGATTTTCTAGTACAGAGATATGTGATTTGTTACTTGGTTGCTAGGGTAACCCCATCTGGTTGCTAGGCAGTTAAAAAGGGGCAAGCCAACAATGCTCCTTGCCATCCTGAATGAAATAAGTCAACCCGGAATCTGTACGATTTTCTGGTTCAGAGATATGTGATTTGTTAATTGGTTGCTAGGGTAACCCCATCTGGTTGCTAGGCAGTTACCAAGGTGACAGCCAACAATGCTCCTTGCCATCCTGAGTGAAATAAGTCAACCCGGAAGTCTCTGTGATTTTCTTGTGCAGAGATATGTGATTTGTTTCTTGGTTGCTAGGGTAACCCCATCTGGTTGCTAGGCAGTTACCAAGGTGACAGGCAACAATGCTCCTAGCCATCCTGAGTGAAATAAGTCAACCCGGAAGTCTCTGTGATTTTCTTGTGCAGAGATATGTGATTTGTTTCTTGGTTGCTAGGGTAACCCCATCTGGTTGCTAGGCAGTTACCAAGGTGACAGCAAACAATGCTCCTTGCCATCCTGAGTGAAATAAGTCAACCCGGAAGTCTCTGTGATTTTCTTGTGCAGAGATATGTGATTTGTTTCTTGGTTGCTAGGGTAACCCCATCTGGTTGCTAGGCAGTTACCAAGGTGACAGGCAACAATGCTCCTAGCCATCCTGAGTGAAATAAGTCAACCCGGAAGTCTCTGTGATTTTCTTGTGCAGAGATATGTGATTTGTTTCTTGGTTGCTAGGGTAACCCCATCTGGTTGCTAGGCAGTTACCAAGGTGACAGCAAACAATGCTCCTTGCCATCCTGAGTGAAATAAGTCAACCCGGAAGTCTCTGTGATTTTCTTGTGCAGAGATATGTGATTTGTTTCTTGGTTGCTAGGGTAACCCCATCTGGTTGCTAGGCAGTTACCAAGGTGACAGGCAACAATGCTCCTTGCCATCCTGAGTGAAATAAGTCAACCCGGAAGTCTCTGTGATTTTCTTGTGCAGAGATATGTGATTTGTTTCTTGGTTGCTAGGGTAACCCCATCTGGTTGCTAGGCAGTTACCTAGGTGACAGGCAACAATGCTCCTTGCCATCCTGAGTGAAATAAGTCAACCCGGAAGTCTCTGTGATTTTCTTGTGCAGAGATATGTGATTTGTATCTTGGTTGCTAGGGTAACCCCATTTGGTTGCTAGGCAGTTACCAGGGTGATATTTATCAAGTCTAATTTCCATCCTGAGTGAAATAAGTCAACCCGGAAGTCTCTACGTCATTCTGATCCTAAGATACACATCTTAGTGATTTTGAATGGATGTCAATGGTTCTTTGTTGCTAGGGTGCTTTAAATGGTTGCTAGGGCGTGGCTAAGTAGTTCACATGATGAAAGCTGAAGACTGATTACTCACCCAATGAAAACAAAGCAACTATCATGTCTCTAGGACATTCTGATGTGAAGATATCTTACTGTAATTGAAATCAATAAATGTGGTTGCTAGGGTGCTCTAAATTGTTGCTAGGGAGTGGCTTGGCAGCTGCCAATGATGAATCTCCAAAGGCTGCTTGTCAGTATGAATGATATAAACCAACTCCCATGCTTCTGTGACATTCAGAATGGAAGATATCTCTCTTTGGATTTTGGTTGCTAAGGTGCTCGAAAATGGTTGCTAGGGAGGGGCTAGGAAGTGTTGAGGGGATTCATGATTGGCTGTTTTACTGCCCCAAGTCAAACAAGACCACCCTCGTGTTTCTATGATAATTCAGTCCGGAGAAATCCCTTTGATCTCTTTCAATGGAAGTCTATGGGACTTGTTGCTAAGGTGCTGTAAATGGTTGCTAGGGCATGGCTTGATAGCTTCACAATGATCCTGAGAGACTGATTGGTCGTCTGAGTAAAATGAGCCCGCCCCCTTGTCTCTAAGACACTGTGATCCAGAGTTATGTTCAATACAAAATCTACCATTGACTTAACATTGGGGCAACTTTGGGCAGCTCCTGCCCCCCAGGGGTGCAACTTTTACCCCATTGTGAGGTATGTTCTCACAGAGCCTGTCAGCCTCTTCAAATGTGGTAAATCACACGTCTCTGCGAAATCCTTGCTCTGAGCTATGACTCGGCAAATTTCGGCTCAATGTTAAGTCAATGGGATTTTTTGCCCAATTTTTTGCCCCTGGGGCAAACACCGTACCCCCGAACGCTTATAAAAGTCATAGCACACCTCTCCTCAATGAGCCGCACGATTTGACACCTCATTAATGGGTCTACGCCAAAAGGTGTGGGACGAGTTACGCGCCGAAGTTTTGTACGGAAGAAGAAGAAAAAGAAAAACTAGAATGTACATTTCCTGAAGAAAATGTGAGTGGTGCTTGCCGTGGCAAAACTCGTCAAATAGCATTTTCTAACTTGTTTCTAAGCACTAAAATAAAGGTCATAGAATGTTGCTAACACGTGTTTTTCATGATGGTAGCACGTTTTTAGAATGTTTTAGCACTTCGCTAGGTGAAGCTAGCATGTGTTAGCATGATACTAGCACGTTTTTAGCATGTTTTAGCACTTTGTTTGGCAATGCTAACATGTGTTAGCATGATGCTAGCACGTTTTTAACATGTTTTAGCAATCCCCTAAGCAACGCTAACATGCATTAGCATAATGCTAGCACATTTTAACATATTTTAGCACTTCGCTAGGTGAAGCTAGCATGTGTTAGCATGGTACTAGCACGTTTTTAGCATGTTTTAGCACTTCGCTAGGCGATGCTAACATGTGTTAGCATGATGCTAGCACGTTTTTAACATGTTTTAGCAATCCCCTAAGCAATGCTAACATGCATTAGCATAATGCTAGCACGTTTTTAGCATGTTTTAACACTTTGCTAGGCAATGCCAGCATGTGTTAGCATGTTGTTATCACGTTTTTAGCATGTTTTAGCACTTCGCTAGGCGATGCCAACAAGTGTTAGCATGTTGCGAGCACGTTTTTAGCATGTTTTAGCACTTCGCTAGGCGATGCCAGCATGTGTTAGCCTGTTGCTAACACGTTTATAGCATGTTTTAGCACTTCGGTAGGTGATGCCAGCATATGTTAGCATGATGCTAGCACATTTTTAGCATGTTTTAACACTTCGCTAGACAATACTAGCATGTGTTAGCATGTTGTTATCACGTTTTTAGCATGTTTTAGCACTTCGCTAGACGATGCCAACATGTGTTAGCATGATGCTAGCACGTTTTTAACATGTTTTAGCAATCCCCTAAGCAATGCTAACATGCATTAGCATAATGCTAGCACGTTTTAACATGTTTTAGCACTTTGCTATGCAATGCCAGCATGTGTTAGCATGATGCTAGCACGTTTTTAGCATGTTTTAACACTTCGCTAGGCAATACTAGCATGTGTTAGCATGTTGTTATCATGTTTTTAGCATGTTTTAGCACTTCGCTAGGCGATGCCAACATGTGTTAGCATGTTGCTAACACGTTTATAGCATGTTTTAGCACTTCGCTAGGTGATGCCAGCATATATTAGCATGATGCTAGCACATTTTTAGCATGCTTTAAGGTGTAGCTATGAAGATTTTTATTGGCTGCTTGATAAAAGAAATCCTCTGAGGAAGAGAGAGAGAGAGACGCAGGGCTGACAGGCCCTTTTTTGTCTGTGTGTGTGAAAATGTCAGTTGGGATTTAAATTTCTGAACATTCCGCAATGTAAAGTCAATGGGACTTTTTTGGCTGCTTTTTTGTCCGCTGTTCGAACATCGTACACCCGATCGCTTAGAAAAGATATAGCACACATCTCCTCAATGAGCCGCACGATTTGATGCCTCACTCAGGGGTCTGTGACAAAAGCTGCGGGAGGAGTAGCGCGCCAAACTATGTGTGGAATAATAATAATTATAACTAGATTAAAAAGTTTGAGTACAAACTTTAGGTTGGCTTGAGAAAGCCTAGCATAAAGTTTGAAGTAGTTGTAAAAGTTTGAAGATTTACGGTTTCTAATTTGATGTAATTATAAGTAGTAGTTTTCAAAGTTCAAAGTTTAGAGATTATAAAACCATTCAGTCTATCAAATAGATTAGATAGATAGATAGATAGATAGATAGATAGATAGATAGATAGATAGATAGATAGATAGATAGATAGATAGATAGATAGATAGAGTATGACCCACAGATAGATAGATAGATAGATAGATAGATAGATAGATAGATAGAGTATGACCCACAGATAGATAGATAGATAGATAGATAGATAGATAGATAGATATTGACCATCAGATAGATAGATAGATAGATAGATAGAGTATGACACACAGATAGATAGATAGATAGATATTCACCATCAGATAGATAGATAGATAGATAGATAGAGTATGACCCACAGATAGATAGATAGATAGATATTGACCATCAGATAGATAGATCGATAGATAGATAGATAGAGTATGACCCACAGATAGATAGATAGATAGATAGATAGATAGATAGATAGATAGATAGATAGATAGATAGATAGATAGATAGATAGATAGATAGATAGATATTGACCCTCAGATAGATAGATAGATAGATAGATAGATAGATAGATAGATAGAGTATGACCCACAGAGAGATAGATAGATAGATAGATAGATAGATAGATAGATAGATAGATATTGACCATCAGATAGATAGATAGAGTTATTGACCATCAGATAGACAGATAGATAGATAGATAGATAGATAGATATTGATCCTCAGATAGATAGATAGATATTGATCCTCAGATAGATAGATAGATAGATATTGACCCTCAGATAGATAGATAGATAGATAGTCATTGACCCTTAGATAGATAGATAGATATTGACCGTCAGATCTATATAGGTAGATAGATAGTCATTGACCCTGAGATATAGATAGATAGAGTATGACCCACAGATAGATAGATAGATAGTTATTGACCCTCAGATAGATAGATAGATAGATAGATAGATATTGACCCTCAGATAGATAGATAGATAGATAGATAGATAGATAGATAGATAGATAGATAGATAGATAGATAGATAGATAGATATTGACCCTCAGATAGATAGATAGATAGATAGATAGATATTGACCCTCAGATAGATAGATAGATAGATAGATAGATATTGACCCTCAGATAGATAGATAGATAGATAGATAGATATTGACCCTCAGATAGATAGATAGATAGATAGATAGATAGATAGATAGATAGATAGATAGATAGATAGATAGATAGATAGATAGATAGATAGATATTAACCCTCAGATAGATAGACAGTTCGAAAGATAGATATAGATAGACTGATAAATAGACAGACAGACAGACAGATAGATAGATAGATCCTTGCTACCCTGAGTCCCATGAACAAAACCAGAAGTCTTTATGTTGTTCTGGTGCAGAGATATGTAATTTGTTACTTGGTTGCTATGGTAACCCTATCTGGTTGCTAGGCAGTTACCAGAGTAATACATATCAAGGCTACTTTCCATCATGAGTGAAATAAGTCAACCTGGAAGTCTCTACGATTTCTGTTAAATAGATATGTGATTTGTTACTTGGTTGCTAGGCTATCCCCATCTGGTTGCTAGGCAGTTACCAAAGTGTTACTCATAAGGCTTCTTGCAATCCTGAGTGAAATATGTCAACCCCTAAGTCTCTACGATGTTCTGGTTCAAAGATATGTGAATTGTTACTTGGTTGCTAGGGTAACCCTGTCTGGTTGCTATGCAGTTACCAGGGTGATACTTATCAAGCCTCCTTTCCATCTTGAGTGAATAAAGTCAACCCGCAAGTCTGTATGATTTAATGGTGCAGAGATATGTGATTTGTTATTTGGTTGCTAGGGTAACCCTGTCTGGTTGCTATGCAGTTACCAGGGTGATCCTTATCAAGCCTCCTTTCCATCCTGAGTGAATTAAGTCAACCCAGATGTCTCTACGGTTTTCTGGAGCAGAAATATATGATTTGTTACTTGGTTGCTAGGGTAACCCAATCTGGTTGCTAGGCAGTTACCAGAGTGATGCATATCAAGGCTACTTTCCATCCTGAGTGAAATAAGTGAAACAGGAAGTCTCTACGATTTTCTGGTGCAGAGATATGTGATTTGTAACTTGGTTGCTAGGGTAACCCCATCTGGTTGCTAGGCAGTTACCAAAGTGATACTCATAAGGCTCCTTGCAATCCTGAGTGAAATATGTCAACCCCTAAGTCTCTACGATGTTCTGGTTAAAAGATATGTGATTTGTTACTTGGTTGCTAGGGTAACCATATCTGGTTGCTATGCAGTAACCAGGGTGATACATATCAAGCCTCCTTTCCATCCTGAGTGAATAAAGTCAACCCGGAAGTCTGTATGAATTTCTGGTGCAGAGAAATGTGATTTGTTATTTGGTTGCTAGGGTAACCCTGTCTGGTTGCTATGCAGTTACCAGGGTGATAACTTGTCAAGCCTCCTTTCCATCCTGAGTGAATTAAGTCAACCCGGAAGTCTGTATGAATTTCTGGTGCAGAGATATGTGATTTGTTATTTGGTTGCTAGGGTAACCCTGTCTGGTTGCTATGCAGTTACCAGGGTGATAACTTGTCAAGCCTCCTTTCCATCCTGAGTGAATTAAGTCAACCCGGAAGTCTGTATGAATTTCTGGTGCAGAGATATGTGATTTGTTATTTGGTTGCTAGGGTAACCCTGTCTGGTTGCTATGCAGTTACCAGGGTGATACATATCAAGGCTACTTTCCATCCTGTGTGAAATATGTCAACTCCTAAGTCTCTACGATGTTCTGGTTCAAAGATATGTGATTTGTTACTTGGTTGCTAGGGTAACCACATCTGGTTGCTAGGCAGTTACCAGAGTGATACATATCAAGCCTCCTTTCCATCCTGAGTGAAATAAGTGAAACAGGAAGTCTCTACGATTTTCTGGTGCAAAGATATGTGATTTGTTACTTGGTTGCTAGGGTAACCCCATCTGGTTGCTAGGCAGTTACCAAGGTGACAGCCAACAATGCTCCTTGCAATCCTGAGTGAAATAAGTCAACCCAGATTTCTCTGTGATTTTCTAGTACAGAGATATGTGATTTGTTTCTTGGTTGCTAGGGTAACCCCATCTGGTTGCTAGGCAGTTACCAAGGTGACAGGCAACAATGCTCCTTGCCATCCTGAGTGAAATAAGTCAACCCGTAAGTCTCTGTGATTTTCTTGTGCAGAGATATGTGATTTGTTACTTGGTTGCTAAGGTAACCCCATCTGGTTGCTAGGCAGTTACCAAGGTGACAGGCAACAATGCTCCTTGCCATCCTGAGTGAAATAAGTCAACCCGGAAGTCTCTACATCATTCTGATCCTAAGATACACATCTTAGTGATTTTGAATGGATGTCAATGGTTCTTTGTTGCTAGGGTGCTTTAAATGGTTGCTAGGGCATGGCTAAGTAGTTCACATGATGAAAGCTGAAGACTGATTACTCACCCAATGAAAACAAAGCAACTATCATGTCTCTAGGACATTCTGATCTGAAGATATCTTACTGTAAATGAAATCAATAAATGTGGTTGCTAGGGTGCTCTAAATTGTTGCTAGGGAGTGGCTTGGCAGCTGCCAATGATGAATCTCCAAAGGCTGCTTGTCAATATGAATGATATAAACCAACTCCCATGCTTCTGTGACATTCAGAATGGAAGATATCTCTCTATGGATTTTGGTTGCTAAGGTGCTCGAAAATGGTTGCTAGGGAGGGGCTAGGAAGTGTTGAGGGGATTCATGATTGGCTGTTTTACTGCCCCAAGTCAAACGAGACCACCCTCGTGTTTCTATGATAATTCAGTCCGGAGAAATCCCTTTGATCTTTTTCAAAGGAAGTCTATGGGAATTGTTGCTAAGGTGCTGTAAATGGTTGCTAGGGCGTGGCTTGATAGCTTCACAATGATCCTGAGAGACTGATTGGTCGTCTGAGTAAAATGAGCCCGCCCCCTTGTCTGTAAGACACTGTGATCCAGAGTTATGTTCAATACAAAATCTACCATAGACTTAACATTGGGGCAAATTTGGGCAGCTCCTGCCCCCCAGGGGTGCAACTTTTACCCCATTGTGAGGTACGTTCTCACAGAGCCTGTCAGCCTCTTCAAATGAGGTAAATCACACGTCTCTGCGAAATCCTCGCTCTGAGCTATGACTCGTCAAAATTCGGCTCAATGTTAAGTCAATGGGATTGTTTGCCCAATTTTTTGCCCCTGGGGCAAACACCGTACCCCTGATCGCTTATAAAAGTCATAGCACACCATTCCCAAATAATCCGCACGATTTGACGCCTTATTCGTGGGTCAGCGACCAAAAATTTTTGCAAAAAATTCCATTGACTTACATTGGGGCAATTTTGGGCAGCTCCTGCCCCCCAGGGGTAAAACTTTTACCCCATTGTGAGGTATGTTCTCACAGAGCCTGTCAGCCTCTTCAAATGTGGTAAATCACATGTCTCTGCGAAATCCTCGCTCTGAGCTATGACTCGTCAAAGTTCGGCTCAATGTTAAGTCAATGGGATTTTTTGCCCAATTTTTTGCCCCTGGGGCAAACACCGTACCCCCGATCGTTTAGAAAAGATATAGCACACTATTCGGGATTAGTCTGAAGGTCTGTGCCGAGTTTGGTGCATGTAGCTTAAAAGCTCTAGGAGGAGTTAGATTTAGAAATTTAGTCTCAGAATAATAATAATAACTAGATTAAAAAGTTTGAGTACAAACTTTAGGTTGGCTTGAGAAAGCCTAGCATAAAGTATGAAGTAGCTTTAAAAGTTTGAAGATTTAAGGTTTTTAGTTTGATGTAATTATTAGTAGTTTTCAATGTTCAAAGTTTAGAGATTATAAAACTATTCAGTCTATCAAATAGATTAGATAGATAGATAGATAGATAGATAGATAGATAGATACATAGATAGATAGATAGATAGATAGATATTGACCCTCAGATAGATAGATAGATAGATAGATAGATAGATAGATAGATATAGATAGATAGATAGATAGAGTATGATTGATAGATAGATAGATAGATAGATAGATAGATAGATAGATAGATAGATAGATAGATATTGACCATCAGATAGATAGATAGATAGATAGATAGATAGATAGATATTGACCATCAGATAGATAGATAGATAGATAGATAGATAGATAGTTATTGACCCTCAGATAGATAGATAGATAGATAGATAGATAGATAGATAGATAGATAGATAGATAGTTATTGACCCTCAGATAGATAGATAGATAGTTATTGACCCTCAGATAGATAGATAGATAGATATTGACCCTCAGATAGATAGATAGATAGATAGATAGATAGATAGTTATTGACCCTCAGATAGATAGATAGATAGATAGATAGATAGATAGATAGATAGATAGATAGATAGATAGATAGATAGATAGATAGATAGATAGATAGATAAATAGATATTGACCCTCAGATAGATAGATAGATATTGACCCTCAGATAGATAGATAGATAGATAGATAGTTATTGACCCTCAGATAGATAGATAGATAGATAGATAGATAGATAGATAGATAGATAGATAGATATTGATCCTTAGATAGATAGATAGATATTGACCCTCAGATAGATAGATAGATAGATAGATAGATAGATAGATAGATAGTTATTGACCCTCAGATAGATAGATAGATAGATAGATAGATAGATAGATAGATAGATATTGACCCTCAGATAGATAGATTGATAGATAGATAGATAGATAGATAGATAGATAGATATTGACCCTCAGATAGATAGATAGAGACCCTCAGATAGATAGATAGATAGATAGATAGATAGATAGATAGATAGATAGATAGATAGATAGATATTGACCCATAGATAGAGAGATAGATAGATAGATAGATAGATAGATAGATATTAACCCTCACATAGATAGATAGTTCGAAAGATAGATATAGATAGATTGATAAATAGACAGACAGACATACAGATAGATAGATAGATCCTTGCAACCCTGAGTCCCATGAACAAAACCAGAAGTCTTTATGTTGTTCTGGTGCAGAGATATGTAATTTGTTACTTGGTTGCTAGGGTAACCCTATCTGGTTGCTAGGCAGTTACCAGAGTAATACATATCAAGGCTACTTTCCATCATGAGTGAAATAAGTCAACCTGGAAGTCTCTACGATTTTCTGTTAAATAGATATGTGATTTGTTACTTGGTTCCTAGGCTATCCCCATCTGGTTGCTAGGCAGTTACCAAAGTGTTACTCATAAGGCTCCTTGCAATCCTGAGTGAAATATGTCAACCCCTAAGTCTCTACGATGTTCTGGTTCAAAGATATGTGAATTGTTACTTGGTTGCTAGGGTAACCCTGTCTGGTTGCTATGCAGTTACCAGGGTGATACTTATCAAACCTCCTTTCCATCTTGAGTGAATAAAGTCAACCCGCAAGTCTGTATGATTTAATGGTGCAGAGATATGTGATTTGTTATTTGGTTGCTAGGGTAACCCTGTCTGGTTGCTATGCAGTAACCAGGGTGATCCTTATCAAGCCTCCTTTCCATCCTGAGTGAATTAAGTCAACCCAGATGTCTCTACGGTTTTCTGGAGCAGAAATATATGATTTGTTACTTGGTTGCTAGGGTAACCCAATCTGGTTGCTAGGCAGTTACCAGAGTGATGCATATCAAGGCTACTTTCCATCCTGAGTGAAATAAGTGAAACAGGAAGTCTCTACGATTTTCTGGTGCAGAGATATGTGATTTGTAACTTGGTTGCTAGGGTAACCCCATCTGGTTGCTAGGCAGTTACCAAAGTGATACTCATAAGGCTCCTTGCAATCCTGAGTGAAATATGTCAACCCCTAAGTCTCTACGATGTTCTGGTTCAAAGATATGTGATTTGTTACTTGGTTGCTAGGGTAACCATATCTGGTTGCTATGCAGTAACCAGGGTGTTACATATCAAGCCTCCTTTCCATCCTGAGTGAATAAAGTCAACCCGGAAGTCTGTATGAATTTCTGGTGCAGAGATATGTGATTTGTTATTTGGTTGCTAGGGTAACCCTGTCTGGTTGCTATGCAGTTACCAGGGTGATAACTTGTCAAGCCTCCTTTCCATCCTGAGTGAATTAAGTCAACCCGGAAGTCTGTATGAATTTCTGGTGCAGAGATATGTGATTTGTTATTTGGTTGCTAGGGTAACCCTGTCTGGTTGCTATGCAGTTACCAGGGTGATGCATATCAAGGCTACTTTCCATCCTGTGTGAAATATGTCAACCCCTAAGTCTCTACGATGTTCTGGTTCAAAGATATGTGATTTGTCACTTGGTTGCTAGGGTAACCACATCTGGTTGCTAGGCAGTTACCAGAGTGATACATATCAAGCCTCCTTTCCATCCTGAGTGATATAAGTGAAACAGGAAGTCTCTACGATTTTCTGGTGCAAAGATATGTGATTTGTTACTTGGTTGCTAGGGTAACCCCATCTGGTTGCTAGGCAGTTACCAAGGTGACAGCCAACAATGCTCCTTGCCATCCTGAGTGAAATAAGTCAACCCGGAAGTCTCTGTGATTTTCTAGTACAGAGATATGTGATTTGTTTCTTGGTTGCTAGGGTAACCCCATCTGGTCGCTAGGCAGTTACCAAGGTGACAGCCAACAATGCTCCTTGCAATCCTGAGTGAAATAAGTCAACCCAGATTTCTCTGTGATTTTCTAGTACAGAGATATGTGATTTGTTTCTTGGTTGCTAGGGTAACCCCATCTGGTTGCTAGGCAGTTACCAAGGTGACAGGCAACAATGCTCCTTGCCATCCTGAGTGAAATAAGTCAACCCGTAAGTCTCTGTGATTTTCTTGTGCAGAGATATGTGATTTGTTACTTGGTTGCTAAGATAACCCCATCTGGTTGCTAGGCAGTTACTAAGGTGACAGGCAACAATGCTCCTTGCCATCCTGAGTGAAATAAGTCAACCCGGAAGTCTCTACGTCATTCTGATCCTAAGATACACATCTTAGTGATTTTGAATGGATGTCAATGGTTCTTTGTTGCTAGGGTGCTTTAAATGGTTGCTAGGGCGTGGCTAAGTAGTTCACATGATGAAAGCTGAAGACTGATTACTCACCCAATGAAAACAAAGCAACTATCATGTCTCTAGGACATTCTGATCTGAAGATATCTTACTGTAAATGAAATCAATAAATGTGGTTGCTAGGGTGCTCTAAATTGTTGCTAGGGAGTGGCTTGGCAGCTGCCAATGATGAATCTCCAAAGGCTGCTTGTCAATATGAATGATATAAACCAACTCCCATGCTTCTGTGACATTCAGAATGGAAGATATCTCTCTTTGGATTTTGGTTGCTAAGGTGCTCGAAAATGGTTGCTAGGGAGGGGCTAGGAAGTGTTGAGGGGATTCATGATTGGCTGTTTTACTGCCCCAAGTCAAACGAGACCACCCTCGTGTTTCTATGATAATTCAGTCGGGAGAAATCCCTTTGATCTTTTTCAAAGGAAGTCTATGGGAATTGTTGCTAAGGTGCTGTAAATGGTTGCTAGGGCGTGGCTTGATAGCTTCACAATGATCCTGAGAGACTGATTGGTCGTCTGAGTAAAATGAGCCCGCCCCCTTGTCTGTAAGACACTGTGATCCAGAGTTATGTTCAATACAAAATCTACCATAGACTTAACATTGGGGCAAATTTGGGCAGCTCCTGCCCCCCAGGGGTGCAACTTTTACCCCATTGTGAGGTACGTTCTCACAGAGCCTGTCAGCCTCTTCAAATGAGGTAAATCACACGTCTCTGCGAAATCCTCGCTCTGAGCTATGACTCGTCAAAATTCGGCTCAATGTTAAGTCAATGGGATTGTTTGCCCAATTTTTTGCCCCTGGGGCAAACACCGTACCCCCCGATCGCTTATAAAAGTCATAGCACACCATTCCCAAATAATCCGCACAATTTGACGCCTCATTCGTGGGTCAGCGACCAAAAATTTTTGCAAAAAATTCCATTGACTTACATTGGGGCAATTTTGGGCAGCTCCTGCCCCCCAGGGGTAAAACTTTTACCCCATTGTGAGGTATGTTCTCACAGAGCCTGTCAGCCTCTTCAAATGTGGTAAATCACATGTCTCTGCGAAATCCTCGCTCTGAGCTATGACTCGTCAAAGTTCGGCTCAATGTTAAGTCAATGGGATTTTTTGCCCAATTTTTTGCCCCTGGGGCAAACACCGTACCCCCGATCGCTTAGAAAAGATATAGCACACTATTCGGGATTAGTCTGAAGGTCTGTGCAGAGTTTGGTGCATGTAGCTTAAAAGCTCTAGGAGGAGTTAGATTTAGAAATTTAGTCTCAGAATAATAATAATAATAATAATAAGTTTAAATAGGATTTCAGTAAGTTGGCTTTCTCAAGCCAACCTAATAATAATAAGTTTAAATAGGATTTCAGTAAGTTGGCTTTCTCAAGCCAACCTAACTAGAATGTACATTTCCTGAAGAAAATGTGAGTGGTGCTTGCCGTGGCAAAACTCGTCAAGTAGCATTTTCAAACTTGTTTCTAAGCACTAAAATAAAGGTCATAGAATGTTGCTAACATGTGTTTTTCATGATGGTAGCACGTTTTTAGAATGTTTTAGTACTTTGCTAGGTGAAGCTAGCATGTGTTAGCATGATACTAGCACATTTTTAGCATGTTTTAGCACTTCCTTTGGCAATGCTAACATGTGTTAGCATGATGCTAGCATCTTTTTAACATGTTTTAGCAATCCCCTAAGCAACGCTAACATGCATTAGCATAATGATAGCACGTTTTAACATGTTTTAGCACTTTGCTAGGTGAAGCTAGCATGTGTTAGCATGATACTAGCACGTTTCTAACATGTTTTAGCACTTTGCTAGGCGATGCTAACGTATGTTAGCATGATGCTAGCACGTATTTAACATGTTTTAGCAATCCCCTAAGCAATGCTAACATGCATTAGCATAATGCTAGCACGTTTTAACATGTTTTAGCACTTTGCTAGGTGAAGCTAGCATGTGTTAGCATGATACTAGCACGTTTCTAGCATGTTTTAGCACTTTGCTAGGCGATGCTAACATATGTTAGCATGATGCAAGCAAGTTTTTAACATGTTTTAGCACTTCGCTAGGCGATGCCAGCATGTGTTAGCATGATGCTAGCATGTTTTTAGCATGTTTTAGCACTTCGCTAGGCGATGCTAACATGTTTTAGCATGATGCTAGCACATTTTTAACATGTTTTAGCAATCCCCTAAGCAATGCTAACATGCATTAGCATAATGCTAGCACGTTTTAACATGTTTTAACATTTTGCTAGGCAATGCCAGCATGTGTTAGCATGATACTAGCACGTTTTTAGCATGTTTTAGCACTTCGCTAGGCGATGCTAACATGTGTTAGCATGATGCTAGCACGTTTTTAACATGTTTTAGCAATCCCCTAAGCAATGCTAACATGCATTAGCATAATGCTAGCACGTTTTAACATGTTTTAACACTTTGCTAGGCAATGCCAGCATGTGTTAGCATGATGCTAGCACGTTTTTAGCATTTTTTAACACTTCGCAAGGCAATACTATCATGTGTTAGCATGTTTTTAGCACGTTTTTAGCATGTTTTAGCACTTCGCTAGGTGATGCCAACATGTGTTAGCATGTTGCTAGCACATTTTTAGCATGTTTTAGCACTTCGCTAGGTGATGCCAACATGTGTTAGCATGTTGCTAGCACATTTTTAGCATGTTTTAGGGTGTGGCTATGAAGATTTTTATTGACTGCTTGATAAAAGAAATCCTCTGAGGGAGAGAGAGAGAGACGCAGGGCTGACAGGCCCTTTTTTGTCTGTGTGTGTGAAAAAGTCAGTTGGGATTTAAATTTCTGAACATTCCGCAATGTAAAGTCAATGGGATTTTTTTGGCCGCTTTTTCGTCCGCTGTTCGAACATCGTACACCCGATCGCTTAGAAAAGATAAAGCACACCTCTCCTCAATGAGCCGCACGATTTGATGCCTCACTCAGGGGTCTGTGACAAAAGCTGCAGGAGGAGTAGCGCGCCAAACTTTGTGTGGAAAAATAATAATAATTATAATAATAATAAGTATGCAAGAGAACAATAGTGATGCTTTGCCTATGGCAAGCACCACTAACTAGAATGTACATTTCCTGAAGAAAATGTGAGTGGTGCTTGCCGTGGCAAAATTTCTTACCACAATGTCCCACCTACTGCCCAAAGTTGAAAGAGGCCACCCCCATGACAGTAGGATGTTCTGGTGCAGAGATATTGGTGTTGTTCCATGGTTGCTAGGGAAACCCATCTGGTTGATATGCAGTTACTAAGGTGACAGCCACCAATGCTACTTACCATCCTGAGTAAAATAAGTCAATCCGGAAGTCTCTACGATTTTGTAGTACTGAGATATGTGATTTGTTTCTTGGTTGCTAGGGTAACCCCATCTGGTTGCTAGGCAGTTACCAAGGTGACAGCCAACAATGCTCCTTGCTCTCCTGAGTGAAATAAGTCAACCCGGAAGTCTCTGTGATTTTCTTGTGCAGCGATATGTGATTTGTTTATTGGTTGCTAGGGTAACCCCATCTGGTTACTAGGCAGTTACCAAGGTGACAGGCAACAATGCTCCTTGCCATCCTGACTGAAATAAGTCAACCCGGAAGTCTCTGTGATTTTCTAGTACAGAGATATGTGATTTGTTTCTTGGTTGCTAGGGTAACCCCATCTGGTTGCTAGGCAGTTACCAAGGTGACAGCCAAGAATGCTCCTTGCCATCCTGACTGAAATAAGTCAACCTGGAATCTCTACGATTTTCTGGTTCAGAGATACGTGATTTGTTAATTGGTTGCTAGGGTAACCCCATCTGGTTGCTAGGCAGTTACCAAGGTGACAGCCAACAATGCTCCTTGCCATCCTGAGTGAAATAAGTCAACCCGGTAGTCTCTGTGATTTTCTTGTGCAGAGATGTGTGATTTGTTTCTTGGTTGCTAGGGTAACCCCATCTGGTTGCTAGGCAGTTACCAAGGTGACAGGCAACAATGCTCCTTGCCATCCTGAGTGAAATAAGTCAACCCGGAAGTCTCTGTGATTTTCTTGTGCAGAGATATGTGATTTATTTCTTGGTTGCTAGGGTAACCCCATCTGGTTGCTAGGCAGTTACCAAGGTGACAGCAAACAATGCTCCGTGCCATCCTGAGTGAAATAAGTCAACCCGGAAGTCTCTGTGATTTTCTTGTGCAGAGATATGTGATTTGTTTATTGGTTGCTAGGGTAACCCCATTTGGTTGCTAGGCAGTTACCAGGGTGATATTTATCAAGTCTACTTTCCATCCTGAGTGAAATAAGTCAACCCGGAAGTCTCTACGACATTCTGATCCTAAGATACACATCTTAGTGATATTGAATGGATGTCAATGGTGTTTTGTTGCTAGGGTGCTTTAAATGGTTGCTAGGGCGTGGCTAAGTAGTTCACATGATGAAAGATGAAGACTGATTACTCACCCAATTAAAACAAAGCAACTATCATGTCTCTAGGACATTCTGATCTGAAGATATCTTACTTCAATTGAAATCAATAAATGTGGTTGCTAGGGTGCTCCAAATTGTTGCTAGGGAGTGGCTTGGCAGCTGCCAATGATGAATATCCCATGGCTGCTTGTCAGTATGAATGATACAAACCAACTCCCATGCCTCTGTGACATTCAGAATGGAAGATATCTCTCTTTGGATTTTGGTTGCTAAGGTGCTCGAAAATGGTTGCTAGGGAGGGGCTAGGAAGTGTTGAGGGGATTCATGATTGGCTGTTTTACTGCCCCAAGTCAAACGAGACCACCCTCGTGTTTCTATGATAATTCAGTCCGGAGATATCCCTTTGATCTCTTTCAATGGAAGTCTATGGGAGTTGTTGCTAAGGTGCTCTAAATGGTTGCTAGGGCGTGGCTTGATAGCTTCACAATGATCCTGAGAGACTGACTGGTCATCTGAGTAAAATGAGCCCGCCCCCTTGTCTCTAAGACACTGTGATCCAGAGTTATGTTCAATACAAAATCTACCATAGACTTAACATTGGAGCAACTTTGGGCAGCTCATGCCCCCCAGGGGTGCAACTTTTACCCCATTGTGAGGTATGTTCTCACAGAGCCTGTCAGCCTCTTCAAATCTGGTTAATCACACGTCTCTGTGAAATCCTCGATCTGAGCTATGACTCGTCAAAGTTCGGCGCAATGTTAAGTCAATGGGATTTTTTGCCCAATTTTTTGCCCCTGGGGCAATCACCGTACCCCCGATCGATTATAAAAGTCATAGGACACCATTCCCAAATAATCCGCACGATTTGACGCCTCATTTGTGGGTTTTCGACCAAAAAATTTTGAAAAAAATTCCATTGACTTACATTGGGGCAACTTTGGGCAGCTCCTGCCCCCCAGGGGTGCAACTTTTACCCCATTGTGAGGTATGTTCTCACAGAGCCTGTCAGCCTCTTCAAATGTGGTAAATCACATGTCTCTGCGAAATCCTCGCTTTGAGCTATGACTCGTCAAAGTTCGGCGCAATGTTAAGTCAATGGGATTTTTTGCCCAATTTTTTGCCCCTGGGGCAAACACCGTACCCCCGATCGCTTATAAAAGTCATAGCACACCTCTCCTCAATGAGCCGCACGATTTGACACCTCATTCATGGGTCTACGCCAAAAGGTGCGGGACGAGTTAGGTGCCGAAGTTTTGTACGGAAGAAGAAGAAGAAGAAGAAGAAGAAGAAGAAGAAAAATAAGTATGTGAGATTACAATAGTGTTGCTTTGCAAGCACCACTAACTAGATTAAAAAGTTTGAGTACAAACTTTAGGTTGGCTTGAGAAAGCCTAGCATAAAGTTTGAAGTAGTTGTAAAAGTTTGAAGATTTACGGTTTCTAGTTGGATGTAATTATTAGTAGTTTTCAAAGTTCAAAGTTTAGAGATTATAAAACCATTCAGTCTATCAAATAGATTAGATAGATAGATAGATAGATAGATAGATAGATATTGACCCTCAGATAGATAGATAGATAGATAGATAGATAGAGTATGACCCACAGATAGATAGATAGATAGATAGATAGATATTGACCCTCAGATAGATAGATAGATAGATAGATAGATAGATAGATAGATAGATAGAGTATGACCCACAGATAGATAGATAGATAGATAGATTGATAGATAGTTATTGACCATCAGATAGATAGATAGATAGATAGATATTGATCCTCAGATAGATAGATAGATATTGACCCTCAGAAAGATAGATAGATAGATAGATAGATAGATACCTGTAGATATTGACCATCAGATAGATAGATCGATAGATAGATCAATAGATAGATAGATAGATAGATAGATAGAGTATGACCCACAGATAGATAGATAGATAGATAGATAGATAGATAGATATTGACCATCAGATAGATAGATAGATAGATAGATAGATAGATAGATATTGATCCTCAGATAGATAGATAGATAGATATTGACCCTCAGATAGATAGATAGATAGATAGATAGATAGATAGATAGATAGATAGATAGATAGATAGATAGTCATTGACCCTTAGATAGATAGATATTGACCCTCAGAAAGATAGATACATAGATAGATAGATAGATAGATATTGACCATCAGATAGATAGATCGATAGATAGATAGATAGATATTGACCCTCAGAAAGATAGATAGATAGATAGATAGATAGATAGATAGATAGATAGATAGATAGATAGATAGATAGATATTGACCATCAGATAGATAGATCGATAGATAGATCAATAGATAGATAGATAGAGTATGACCCACAGATAGATAGATAGATAGATAGATAGATAGATAGATATTGACCCATAGATAGATAGATAGATAGATTGTTATTGACCATCAGATAGATAGATAGATAGATAGATAGATAGATAGATAGATAGATAGATATTGATCCTCAGATAGATAGATAGATAGATATTGACCCTCAGATAGATAGATAGATAGATAGATAGTCATTGACCCTTAGATAGATAGATAGATATTGACCGTCAGATATATAGATAGATAGATAGTCATTGACCCTGAGATATAGATAGATAGATATAGATATTGACCCTCAGATAGATAGATAGATAGATATTGACCCTCAGAAAGATAAATAGATAGATAGATAGATAGATAGATAGATAGATAGATAGATAGATAGATAGATAGATAGATCATTTTTTACTTGGTTGCTAGGGTAACCCAATCTGGTTGCTAGGCAGTTTCCAGGGTGATCCTTATCAAGCCTCCTTTTCATTCTGAGTGAATAAAGTCAACCCGGAAGTCTCTATGATTTTCTGTTGCATAGATATGTGATTTGTTACTTGGTTGCTAGGGTAACCATATCTGGTTGATAGGCAGTTACCAGAGTGATATATATCAAGGCTACTTTCCATCTTGATTAAAATAAGTGAAACAGGAAGTCTTTACGATTTTCTGGTGCAGAGTTATGTGATTTGTTACTTGGTTGCTAGGGTAAGCCCTTGTCGTTGCTAGGCAGTTACCAGAGTGATACTTTTCAAGACTCCTTGCTATCCTGAGTGAAATAAGTCAAACAGGAAGTCTCTACGATGTTCTGGTGAAGAGATACATTATTTGTTACTTGGTTGCTAGGGTAACCCCATCTGGTTGCTATGCAGTTACCAGGGTGATACTTATCAAGCCTCCTTTCCATCCTGAGTGAATTATGTCAACACGGAAGTCTCTACGATTTTCTGTTGCAGAGATATGTGATTTGTTACTTGGTTGCTAGGGTATCCCTGTCTGGTTGCTATGCAGTTACCAGGGTGATACTTATCAAGCCTCCTTTCCATCCTGAGTGAATTATGTCAACCCGGAAGTCTCTACGATTTTCTGGTGCAGAGATATGTGAATTGTTACTTGGTTGCTAGGGTAACCGCATCTGGTTGCTAGGCAGTTACCAAAGTGATACTCATAAGGCTCCTTGCAATCCTGTGTGAAATATGTCAACCCCTAAGTCTCTACGATGTTCTGGTTCAAAGATATGTGATTTGTTACTTGGTTGCTAGGCAGTTACCAGAGTGATACATATCAAGGCTACTTTCCATCCTGAGTGAATTAAGTGAAACAGGTAGTCTCTACGATTTTCTGGTGCAGAGATATGTGATTTGTTATTTGGTTGCTAGGGTAACCCCGTCTGGTTGCTAGGCAGTTACCAGGGTGATACTTATCAAGCCTCCTTTCCATCCTGAGTGAATTATGTCAACCCGGAAGTCTCTACGATTTTCTGTTGCAGAGATATGTGATTTGTTACTTGGTTGCTAGGGTATCCCTGTCTGGTTGCTATGCAGTTACCAGGGTGATACTTATCAAGCCTCCTTTCCATCCTGAGTGAAATAAGTGAAACATGAAGTCTCTACGCTTTTCTGCTGCAGAGATATGTGATTTGTTACTTGGTTGCTAGGGTAACCGCATCTGGTTGCTAGGCAGTTACCAGAGGGATACATATCAAGGCTACTTTCCATCCTGAGTGAAATAAGTGAAACAGGAAGTATCTATGATTTTCTGGTGCAGAGATATGTGATTTGTTACTTGGTTGCTAGGGTAAACACATCTGGTTGCTAGGGAGTTACCAAAGTGATACTCATAAGGCTCCTTGCAATCCTGTGTGAAATATGTCAACCCCTAAGTCTCTACGATGTTCTGGTTCAAAGATATGTGATTTGTTACTTGGTTGCTAAGGTAACCCCGTCTGGTTGCTAGGCAGTTACCAGAGTGATACATATCAAGGCTACTTTCCATCCTGAGTGAATAAAGTCAACCCGGAAGTCTCTATGATTTTCTGGTGCAGAGATATGTGATTTGTTACTTGGTTGCTAGGGTAACCCCATCTGGTTGCTAGGCAGTTACCAGAGTGATACATATCAAGGCTACTTTCCATCCTGAGTGAATAAAGTCAACCCGGAAGTCTCTATGATTTTCTGTTACAGAGATATGTGATTTGTTACTTGGTTGATAGGGTAATCACATCTGGTTGCTAGGCAGTTACCAGAGTGATACATATCAAGGCTACTTTCCATCCTGAGTGAAATAAGTCAACCCGGAAGTCTCTCTGATTTTCTGTTGCAGAGATATGTGATTTGTTACTTGGTTGCTAGGGTAATCACATCTGGTTGCTAGGCAGTTACCAGAGTGATACATATCAAGGCTACTTTCCATCCTGAGTGAAATAAGTGAAACAGGAAGTCTCTATGATTTTCTGGTGCAGAGATATGTGATTTGTTACTTGGTTGCTAGGGTAAACACATCTGGTTGCTAGGGAGTTACCAAAGTGATACTCATAAGGCTCCTTGCAATCCTGTGTGAAATATGTCAACCCCTAAGTCTCTACGATGTTCTGGTTCAAAGATATGTGATTTGTTACTTGGTTGCTAAGGTAACCCTGTCTGGTTGCTATGCAGTTACCAGAGTGATACATATCAAGGCTACTTTCCATCCTGAGTGAATAAAGTCAACCCGGAAGTCTCTATGATTTTCTGTTGCAGAGATATGTGATTTGTTACTTGGTTGCTAGGGTAACCCCGTCTGGTTGCTAGGCAGTTACCAGAGTGATACATATCAAGGCTACTTTCCATCCTGAGTGAATAAAGTCAACCCGGAAGTCTCTCTGATTTTCTGTTGCAGAGATATGTGATTTGTTACTTGGTTGCTAGGGTAATCACATCTGGTTGCTAGGCAGTTACCAGAGTGATACATATCAAGGCTACTTTCCATCCTGAGTGAAATAAGTCAACCCGGAAGTCTCTCTGATTTTCTGTTGCAGAGATATGTGATTTGTTACTTGGTTGCTAGGGTAATCACATCTGGTTGCTAGGCAGTTACCAGAGTGATACATATCAAGGCTACTTTCCATCCTGAGTGAAATAAGTGAAACAGGAAGTCTCTATGATTTTCTGGTGCAGAGATATGTGATTTGTTACTTGGTTGCTAGGGTAAACACATCTGGTTGCTAGGGAGTTACCAAAGTGATACTCATAAGGCTCCTTGCAATCCTGTGTGAAATATGTCAACCCCTAAGTCTCTACGATGTTCTGGTTCAAAGATATGTGATTTGTTACTTGGTTGCTAAGGTAACCCTGTCTGGTTGCTATGCAGTTACCAGAGTGATACATATCAAGGCTACTTTCCATCCTGAGTGAATAAAGTCAACCCGGAAGTCTCTATGATTTTCTGTTGCAGAGATATGTGATTTGTTACTTGGTTGCTAGGGTAACCCCGTCTGGTTGCTAGGCAGTTACCAGAGTGATACATATCAAGGCTACTTTCCATCCTGAGTGAATAAAGTCAACCCGGAAGTCTCTCTGATTTTCTGTTGCAGAGATATGTGATTTGTTACTTGGTTGCTAGGGTAATCACATCTGGTTGCTAGGCAGTTACCAGAGTGATACATATCAAGGCTACTTTCCATCCTGAGTGAAATAAGTGAAACAGGAAGTCTGTATGATTTTCTGGTGCAGAGATATGTGATTTGCTATTTGGTTGCTAGGGTAACCCTGTCTGGTTGCTATGCAGTTACCAGGGTGATACTTATCAAGCCTCCTTTCCATACTGAGTGAATCAAGTCAACCTGGAAGCTACTATACTGTGGCTATGAAGATTTTAGGTCATGACTTATTGGCTGCTTGATAAAAGAAATCCTCTGTGGGAGAGAGAGAGGGAGAGACGCAGGGCTGACAGGCCCTTTTTTGTCTGTGTGTGTGAAAACGTCAGTTGGGATTTAAATTTCTGAACATTCCGCAATGTTAAGTCAATGGGAGTTTTTCCGAGTTTTGATCGTCATTTTTAGGAAAACCGTAAGTCCGATCAGTTAGAAAAGATATAGCACACTATTCGGGATTAGTCTGAAGGTCTGTGCCGAGTTTGGTGCATGTAGCTTAAAAGCTCTAGGAGGAGTTAGATTTAGAAATTTAGTCTCAGAAGAATAATAATAATAACTAGATTAAAAAGTTTGAGTACAAACTTTAGGTTGGCTTGAGAAAGCCTAGCATAAAGTTTGAAGTAGTTGTAAAAGTTTGAAGATTTACGGTTTCTAGTTTGATGTAATTATAAGTAGTAGTTTTCAAAGTTCAAAGTTTAGAGATTATAAAACCATTCAGTCTATCAAATAGATTAGATAGATAGATAGATAGATAGATAGATAGATAGATAGATAGATAGATAGATAGATAGATAGATAGATAGATAGATAGATAGATAGATATTGACCCTCAGATAGATAGATAGATATTGACCCTCAGATAGATAGATAGATAGATAGATAGATAGATAGATAGATAGATAGATATTGACCCTCAGATAGATAGATAGATAGATAGATAGATAGATAGATAGATAGATAGATATTGACCCTCAGATAGATAGATAGATAGATAGATAGATAGATAGATAGATAGATAGATAGATAGATAGATAGATAGATAGATAGATACATAGTTATTGACCATCAGATAGATAGATAGATAGATAGTTATTGACCATCAGATAGATAGATAGATAGATAGATAGATAGATAGATAGATAGATAGATAGATATTGACCATTAGATAGATAGATAGATAGATAGATAGATAGATAGATAGATAGATAGATAGATAGATAGATAGAAAGATAGAAAGATAGAAAGATAGATTGATAGTCATTGACCCTTAGATAGATAGATAGATAGATATTGACCGTCAGATATATAGATAGATAGATAGTTATTGACCCTGAGATATAGATAGAGTATGAACCACAGATAGATAGATATATAGATAGTTATTGACCCGCAGATAGTTAGATAGATAGATAGATAGATATTGACCCTCAGATAGATAGATAGATAGATAGTCATTGACCCTTAGATTGATAGATAGAGACCGTCAGATATATAGATAGACAGATAGTCATTGACCCTGAGATATAGATAGATAGAGTATGACCCACAGATAGATAGATAGATAGATAGATATTGACCCTCAGATAGATAGATAGATAGATAGATAGATAGATAGATAGATATTGACCATCAGAAAGATAGATAGATAGATAGACAGATAGACAGATAGATATATCATTTTTTACTTGGTTGCTAGGGTAACCCAATCTGGTTGCTAGGCAGTTTCCAGGGTGATCCTTATCAAGCCTCCTTTTCATTCTGAATGAATAAAGTCAACCCGGAAGTCTCTATGATTTTCTGTTGCATAGATATGTGATTTGTTACTTGGTTGCTAGAGTAACCATATCTGGTTGATAGGCAGTTACCAGAGTGATATATATCAAGGCTACTTTCCATCTTGAGTAAAATAAGTGAAACAGGAAGTCTCTACGATTTTCTGGTGCAGAGTTATGTGATTTGTTACTTGGTTGCTAGGGTAAGCCCTTGTCGTTGCTAGGCAGTTACCAGAGTGATACTTATCAAGCCTCCTTTCCATCCTGAGTGAATTATGTCAACCCGGAAGTCTCTACGATTTTCTGGTGCAGAGATATGTGATTTGTTAGTTGGTTGCTAGGGTAACCCCATCTGGTTGCTAGGCAGTTACTAAGGTGATACTCATAAGGCTCCTTGCAATCCTGTGTGAAATATGTCAAACCCTAAGTCTCTACGATGTTCTGGTTCAAAGATATGTGATTTGTTACTTGGTTGCTAGGGTAACCGCATCTGGTTGCTAGGCAGTTACCAGAGGGATACATATCAAGGCTACTTTCCATCCTGAGTGAAATAAGTGAAACAGGAAGTCTCTATGATTTTCTGGTGCAGAGATATGTGACTTGTTACTTGGTTGCTAGGGTAAACACATCTGGTTGCTAGGCAGTTACCAAAGTGATACTCATAAGGCTCCTTGCAATCCTGTGTGAAATATGTCAACCCCTAAGTCTCTACGATGTTCTAGTTCAAAGATATGTGATTTGTTACTTGGTTGCTAAGGTAACCCTGTCTGGTTGCTATGCAGTTACCAGAGTGATACATATCAAGGCTACTTTCCATCCTGAGTGAAATAAGTCAACCCGGAAGTCTCTCTGATTTTCTGTTGCAGAGATATGTGATTTGTTACTTGGTCGCTAGGGTAATCACATCTGGTTGCTAGGCAGTTACCAGAGTGATACATATCAAGGCTACTTTTCATCCTGAGTGAAATAAGTGAAACAGGAAGTCACTACGATTTTCTGGTGCAAAGATATGTGATTTGTTACTTGGTTGCTAGGGTAACCACATCTGGTTGCTAGGCAGTTACCAAAGTGATACTCATAAGGCCCCTTGCAATCCTGTGTGAAATATGTCAACCCCTAAGTCTCTACCATGTTCTGGTTCAAAGATATGTGATTTGTTACTTGGTTGCTAGGGTAACCACATCTGGTTACTAGGCAGTTACCAGAGTGATACATATCAAGGCTACTTTCCATCCTGAGTGAAATAAGTGAAACAGGAAGTCTGTATGATTTTCTGGTGCAGAGATATGTGATTTGTTATTTGGTTGCTAGGGTAACCCTGTCTGGTTGCTATGCAGTTAAAAGGGTGATACTTATCAAGCCTCCTTTCCATACTGAGTAAATCAAGTCAACCTGGAAGCTACTATACTGTGGCTATGAAGATTTTAGGTCATTACTTATTGGCTGCTTGATAAAAGAAATCCTCTGAGGGAGAGAGAGAGGGAGAAACGCAGGGCTGACAGGCCCTTTTTTGTCTGTGTGTGTGAAAATGTCAGTTGGGATTTAAATTTCTGAACATTCCGCAATGTTAAGTCAATGGGAGTTTTTCCGAGTTTGATCGTCATTTTTAGGAAAACCGTAAGTCCGATCAGTTAGAAAAGATATAGCACACTATTCGGGATTAGTCTGAAGGTCTGTGCCGAGTTTGGTGCATGTAGCTTAAAAGCTCTAGGAGGAGTTAGATTTAGAAATTTAGTTTCAGAATAATAATAATAACTAGATTAAAAAGTTTGAGTACAAACTTTAGGTTGGCTTGAGAAAGCCTAGCATAAAGTTTGAAGTAACTTTAAAAGTTTGAAGATTTAAGGTTTTTAGTTTGATGTAATTATTAGTAGTTTTCAATGTTCAAAGTTTAGAGATTATAAAACTATTCAGTCTATCAAATAGATTAGATAGATAGATAGATAGATAGATAGATAGATAGATAGATAGATAGATAGATAGATAGATAGATATTGACCATCAGATAGATAGATAGATAGATAGATAGATAGATAGATAGTTATTGACCCTCAGATAGATAGATAGATAGATAGATAGATAGATAGATAGATAGATAGATAGATAGATAGATAGATAGATAGATAGATAGTTATTGACCCTCAGATAGATAGTTAGATATTGACCCTCAGATAGATAGATAGATAGATAGATAGATAGATAGATAGATAGATAGATAGTTATTGACTCTCAGATAGATAGATAGATAGATAGATAGATATTGACCCTCAGATAGATAGATAGATATTGACCCTCAGATAGATAGATAGATAGATAGTTATTGACCATCAGATAGATAGATAGATAGATAGATATTGACCCTCAGATAGATAGATAGATAGATAGTTATTGACCCTCAGATAGATAGATAGATAGATAGATAGATAGATAGATAGATAGATATTGACCCTCAGATAGATAGATTGATAGATAGATAGATATTGACCCTCAGATAGATAGATAGAGACCCTCAGATAGATAGATAGATAGATAGATAGATAGATAGATAGATATTGACCCATAGATAGAGAGATAGATAGATAGATAGATATTAACCCTCAGATAGATAGATAGTTCGAAAGATAGATATAGATAGATTGATAAATAGACAGACAGACATACAGATAGATAGATAGATCCTTGCAACCCTGAGTCCCATGAACAAAACCAGAAGTCTTTATGTTGTTCTGGTGCAGAGATATGTAATTTGTTACTTGGTTGCTAGGGTAACCCTATCTGGTTGCTAGGCAGTTACCAGAGTAATACATATCAAGGCTACTTTCCATCATGAGTGAAATAAGTCAACCTGGAAGTCTCTACGATTTTCTGTTAAATAGATATGTGATTTGTTACTTGGTTGCTAGGCTATCCCCATCTGGTTGCTAGGCAGTTACCAAAGTGTTACTCATAAGGCTCCTTGCAATCCTGAGTGAAATATGTCAACCCCTAAGTCTCTACGATGTTCTGGTTCAAAGATATGTGAATTGTTACTTGGTTGCTAGGGTAACCCTGTCTGGTTGCTATGCAGTTACCAGGGTGATACTTATCAAGCCTCCTTTCCATCTTGAGTGAATAAAGTCAACCCCCAAGTCTGTATGATTTAATGGTGCAGAGATATGTGATTTGTTATTTGGTTGCTAGGGTAACCCTGTCTGGTTGCTATGCAGTTACCAGGGTGATCCTTATCAAGCCTCCTTTCCATCCTGAGTGAATTAAGTCAACCCAGATGTCTCTACGGTTTTCTGGAGCAGAAATATATGATTTGTTACTTGGTTGCTAGGGTAACCCAATCTGGTTGCTAGGCAGTTACCAGAGTGATGCATATCAAGGCTACTTTCCATCCTGAGTGAAATAAATGAAACAGGAAGTCTCTAATTCTAGTTGTAAAAGTTTGAAGATTTACAGTTTCTAGTTTGATGTAATTATAAGTAGTAGTTTTCAAAGTTCAAAGTTTAGAGATTATAAAACCATTCAGTCTATCAAATAGATTAGATAGATAGATAGATAGATAGATAGATAGATAGATAGATAGATAGATAGATAGATAGATAGATAGATAGATAGATATTGACCCTCAGATAGATAGATAGATAGATAGATAGATAGATAGATAGATATTGACCCTCAGATAGATAGATAGATAGATAGATAGATAGTTATTGACCATCAGATAGATAGATAGATAGATAGATAGTTATTGACCATCAGATAGATAGATAGATAGATTGATAGATATTGACCATTAGATAGATAGATAGATAGATAGATAGATAGATATTGATCCTCAGATAGATAGATAGATATTGACCCTCAGATAGATAGATAGATAGATAGAAAGATAGAAAGATAGATTGATAGTCATTGACCCTTAGATAGATAGATAGATAGATATTGAACGTCAGATATATAGATAGATAGATAGTCATTGACCCTGAGATATAGATAGATAGAGTATGAACCACAGATAGATAGATAGATAGATAGTTATTGACCCGCAGATAGTTAGATAGATAGATAGATAGATATTGACCCTCAGATAGATAGATAGATAGATAGATAGATAGATAGTCATTGACTCTTAGATAGATAGATAGATATTGACCGTCAGATATATAGATAGACAGATAGTCATTGACCCTGAGATATAGATAGATAGAGTATGACCCACAGATAGATAGATAGATAGTTATTGACCCGCAGATAGTTAGATAGATAGATAGATAGATATTGACCCTCAGATAGATAGATAGATAGATAGATAGATATTGACCATCAGAAAGATAGATAGATAGATAGATAGATAGATAGATAGATAGATAGACAGATAGACAGATAGATATATCATTTTTTACTTGGTTGCTAGGGTAACCCAATCTGGTTGCTAGGCAGTTTCCAGGGTGATCCTTATCAAGCCTCCTTTTCATTCTGAGTGAATAAAGTCAACCCGGAAGTCTCTATGATTTTCTGTTGCATAGATATGTGATTTGTTACTTGGTTGCTAGGGTAACCATATCTGGTTGATAGGCAGTTACCAGAGTGATATATATCAAGTCTACTTTCCATCTTGAGTAAAATAAGTGAAACAGGAAGTCTCTTCGATTTTCTGGTGCAGAGTTATGTGATTTGTTATTTGGTTGCTAGGGTAAGCCCTTGTCATTGCTAGGCAGTTACCAGAGTGATACTTATCAAGCCTCCTTTCCATCCTGAATAAATTATGTCAACCCGGAATTCTCTACGATTTTCTGGTGCAGAGATATGTGATTTGTTAGTTGGTTGCTAGGGTAACCCCATCTGGTTGCTAGGCAGTTACTAAGGTGATACTCATAAGGCTCCTTGCAATCCTGTGTGAAATATGTCAACCCCTAAGTCTCTACGATGTTCTGGTTCAAAGATATGTTATTTGTTACTTGGTTGCTAGGGTAACCGCATCTGGTTGCTAGGCAGTTACCAGAGGGATACATATCAAGGCTACTTTCCATCCTGAGTGAAATAAGTGAAACAGGAAGTCTCTATGATTTCCTGGTGCAGAGATATGTGACTTGTTACTTGGTTGCTAGGGTAAACACATCTGGTTGCTAGGCAGTTACCAAAGTGATACTCATAAGGCTCCTTGCAATCCTGTGTGAAATATGTCAACCCCTAAGTCTCTACGATGTTCTGGTTCAAAGATATGTGATTTGTTACTTGGTTGCTAAGGTAACCCTGTCTGGTTGCTATGCAGTTACCAGAATGATACATATCAAGGCTACTTTCCATCCTGAGTGAAATAAGTGAAACAGGTAGTCTCTACGATATAATGGTGCAGATATATGTGATTTGTTACTTGGTTGCTAGGTTGCTAGGGTAACCCCGTCTGGTTACTAGGCAGTTACCAGAGTGATACATATCAAGGCTACTTTCCATCCTGAGTGAATAAATTCAACCCGGAAGTCTCTATGATTTTCTGTTGCAGAGATATGTGATTTGTTACTTGGTTGCTAGGGTAATCACATCTGGTTGCTAGGCAGTTACCAGAGTGATACATATCAAGGCTACTTTCCATCCTGAGTGAAATAAGTCAACCCGGAAGTCTCTCTGATTTTCTGTTGCAGAGATATGTGATTTGTTACTTGGTTGCTAGGGTAATCACATCTGGTTGCTAGGCAGTTACCAGAGTGATACATATCAAGGCTACTTTCCATCCTGAGTGAAATAAGTGAAACAGGTAGTCTCTACGATTTTCTGTTGCAGAGATATGTGATTTGTTACTTGGTTGCTAGGGTAACCCCTTCTGGTTGCTAGGCAGTTACCAAGGTGATACTCATAAGGCTCCTTGCAATCCTGTGTGAAATTTGTTAACCCCTAAGTCTCTACGATGTTCTGGTTCAAAGATATGTGATTTGTTACTTGGTTGCTAGGGTAACCGCATCTGGTTGCTAGGCAGTTACCAGAGGGATACATATCAAGGCTACTTTCCATCCTGAGTGAAATAAGTGAAACAGGAAGTCTCTATGATTTTCTGGTGCAGAGATATGTGATTTGTTACTTGGTTGCTAGGGTAAACACATCTGGTTGCTAGGCAGTTACCAAAGTGATACTCATAAGGCTCCTTGCAATCCTGTGTGAAATATGTCAACCCCTAAGTCTCTACGATGTTCTGGTTCAAAGATATGTGATTTGTTACTTGGTTGCTAAGGTAACCCTGTCTGGTTGCTATGCAGTTACCAGAGTGATACATATCAAGGCTACTTTCCATCCTGAGTGAAATAAGTGAAACAGGTAGTCTCTACGATTTTCTGGTGCAGAGATATGTGATTTGTTACTTGGTTGCTAGGGTAACCCCGTCTGGTTGCTAGGCAGTTACCAGAGTGATACATATCAAGGCTACTTTCCATCCTGAGTGAATAAAGTCAACCCGGAAGTCTCTATGATTTTCTGTTGCAGAGATATGTGATTTGTTACTTGGTTGCTAGGGTAATCACATCTGGTTGCTAGGCAGTTACCAGAGTGATACATATCAAGGCTACTTTCCATCCTGAGTGAAATAAGTCAACCCGGAAGTCTCTCTGATTTTCTGTTGCAGAGATATGTGATTTGTTACTTGGTTGCTAGGGTAATCACATCTGGTTGCTAGGCAGTTACCAGAGTGATACATATCAAGGCTACTTTCCATCCTGAGTGAAATAAGTGAAACAGGAAGTCTCCACGATTTTCTGGTGCAGAGATATGTGATTTGTTAGTTGGTTCCTAGGGTAACTCCATCTGGTTGCTAGGCAGTTACCAAGGTGATACTCATAAGGCACCTTGCAATCCTGTGTGAAATATGTTAACCGCTAAGTCTCTACGATGTTCTGGTTCAAAGATATGCGATTTGTTACTTGGTTGCTAGGGTAACCGCATCTGGTTGCTAGGCAGTTACCAGAGGGATACATATCAAGGCTACTTTCCATCCTGAGTGAAATAAGTCAAACAGGAAGTCTCTCTGATTTTCTGTTGCAGAGATATGTGATTTGTTACTTGGTTGCTAGGGTAATCACATCTGGTTGCTAGGCAGTTACCAGAGTGATACATATCAAGGCTACTTTCCATCTTGAGTGAAATAAGTGAAACAGGAAGTCACTACGATTTTCTGGTGCAGAAATATGTGATTTGTTACTTGGTTGCTAGGGTAACCCCATCTGGTTGCTAGGCAGTTACCAGAGTGATACATATCAAGGCTACTTTCCATCCTGAGTGAAATAAGTGAAACAGGAAGTCTGTATGATTTTCTGGTGCAGAGATATGTGATTTGTTATTTGGTTGCTAGGGTAACCCCATCTGGTTGCTAGGCAGTTACCAGAGTGATACATATCAAGGCTACTTTCCATCCTGAGTGAAATAAGTGAAACAGGATGTCTGTATGATTTTCTGGTGCAGAAATATGTGATTTGTTATTTGGTTGCTTGGGTAACCCTGTCTGGTTGCTATGCAGTTACCAGGGTGATACTTATCAAGCCTCCTTTCCATACTGAGTGAATCAAGTCAACCTGGAAGCTACTATACTGTGGCTATGAAGATTTTAGGTCATTACTTATTGGCTGCTTGATAAAAGAAATCCTCTGAGGGAGAGAGAGAAGGAGAGACGCAGGGCTGACAGGCCCTTTTTCGTCTGTGTGTGTGTGAAAACGTCAGTTGGGATTTAAATTTCTGAACATTCCGCAATGTTAATCAATGGGAGTTTTTCCGAGTTTTGATCGTCATTTTTAGGAAAACCGTAAGTCCGATCAGTTAGAAAAGATATAGCACACTATTCGGGATTAGTCTGAAGGTCTGTGCCGAGTTTGGTGCATGTAGCTTAAAAGCTCTAGGAGGAGTTACATTTAGAAATTTAGTCTCAGAATAATAATAATAACTAGAATGTACATTTCCTGAAGAAAATGTGAGTGGTGCTTGCCGTGGCAAAATTTCTTACCACAATATCCCACCTACTGCCCAAAGTTGAAAGACGCTACCCCCATGACAGTAGTATGTTCTGGTGCAGAGATATTGGTGTTGTTCCATGGTTGCTAGGGTAACCCCATCTGGTTGCTAGGCAGTTACCAAGGTGACAGCCAACAATGCTCCTTGCCATCCTGAGTGAAATAAGTCAACCCGGAAGTCTCTGTGATTTTCTTGTGCAGAGATATGTGATTTGTTTCTTGGTTGCTAGGTTAACCCCATCTGGTTGCTAGGCAGTTACCAAGGTGACATGCAACAATGAACCTTATCATCCTGAGTGAAATAAGTCAACCCGGAAGTCTCTGTGATTTTCTTGTGCAGAGATATGTGATTTGTTTATTGGTTGCTAGGGTAACCCCATCTGGTTGCTAGGCAGTTACCAAGGTGACAGCCAACAATGCTCCTTGCCATCCTGAGTGAAATAAGTCAACCCGGAAGTCTCTGTGATTTTCTAGTACATAGATATGTGATTTGTTACTTGGTTGCTAGGATAACCCCATCTGGTTGCTAGGCAGTTACCAGGGTGATATTTATCAAGACTACATTCCATCCTGAGTGAAATAAGTCAACCCGGAAGTCTCTGTGATTTTCTTGTGCAGAGATAGGTGATTTGTTTCTTGGTTGCTAGGGTAACCCCATCTGGTTGCTAGGCAGTTACCAAGGTGACAGCCAACAATGCTCCTTATCATCCTGAGTGAAATAAGTCAACCCGGAAGTCTCTGTGATTTTCTTGTGCAGAGATATGTGATTTGTTTCTTGGTTGCTAGGGAAACCCCATCTGGTTGCTAGGCAGTTACCAAGGTGACAGGCAACAATGCTCCTTGCCATCCTGGGTGAAATAAGTCAAACCAGAAGTCTCTGTGATTTTCTTGTGCAGAGATATGTGATTTGTTTCTTGGTTGCTAGGGTAATCCCATTTGTTTGTTAGGCAGTTACCAGGGTGATATTTATCAAGTCTACTTTCCATCCTAAGTAAAATAAGTCAACCCTGAAGTCTCTACGTCATTCTGATCCTAAGATAGACATCTTAGTGATTTTGAATGGATGTCAATGGTTCTTTGTTGCTAGGGTGCTTTTATTGGTTGCTAGGGCATGGCTAAGTAGTTCACCTGATGAAAGCTGAAGACTGATTACTCACCCAATGAAAACAAAGCAACTATCATGTCTCTAGGACATTCTGATGTGAAGATATCTTACTGTAATTGAAATCAATAAATGTTGTTGCTAGGGTGCCCTAAATTGTTGCTAGGGAGTGGCTTGGCAGCTGCCAATGATGAATCTCCAAAGGCTGCTTGTCAGTATGAATGATATAAACCAACTCCCATGCCTCTGTGACATTCAGAATGGAAGATATCTGTCTTTGGATTTTGGTTGCTAAGGTGCTCGAAAATGGTTGCTAGGGAGGGGCTAGGAAGTGTTGAGGGGATTCATGATTGGCTGTTTTACTGCCCCAAGTCAAACGAGACCACCCTCGTGTTTCTATGATAATTCAGTCCAGAGAAATCCCTTTGATCTCTTTCAATGGAAGTCTATGGGACTTGTTGCTAAGGTACTGTAAATGGTTGCTAGGGCGTGGCTTGATAGCTTCACAATGATCCTGAGAGACTGATTGGTCGTCTGAGTAAAATGAGCCCGCCCCCTTGTCTCTAAGACACTGTGATCCAGAGTTATGTTCAATACAAAATCTACCATAGACTTAACATTGGGGCAAATTTGGGCAGCTCCTGCCCCCCAGGGGTAAAACTTTTACCCCATTGTGAGGTATGTTCTCACAGAGCCTGTCAGCCTCTTCAAATGTGGTAAATCACACGTCTCTGTGAAATCCTCGCTCTGAGCTATAACTCGTCAAAGTTCGGCTCAATGTTAAGTCAATGGGATTTTTTGCCCAATTTTTTGCCCCTGGGGCAAATACCGTACCCCCGATCACTTATAGTAGCCATAGCACACCATTCCCAAATAATCTGCACGATTTGACGCCTCATTTGTGGGTCTGCGAGCCAAAAATTTTTCAAAAAATTCCATTGACTTACATTGGGGCAACTTTGGGCAGCTCCTGCCCCCCTGGGGTAAAACTTTTACCCCATTGTGAGGTATGTTCTCAGAGAGCCTGTCAGCCTCTTCAAATGTGGTAAATCACACGTCTCTGTGAAATCCTCGCTCTGAGCTATAACTCGTCAAAGTTTGGCTCAATGTTAAGTCAATGGGATTTTTTTGCCCAATTTTTTGCCCCTGGGGCAAACACCGTACCCCCGATCGCTTATAGTAGCCATAGCACACCATTCCCAAATAATCTGCACGATTTGACGCCTCATTTGTGGGTCTGCGAGCCAAAAATTTTTCAAAAAATTCCATTGACTTACATTGGGGCAACTTTGGGCAGCTCCTGCCCCCCAGGGGTAAAACTTTTACCCCATTGTGAGGTATGTTCTCAGAGAGCCTGTCAGCCTCTTCAAATGTGGTAAATCACACGTCTCTGTGAAATCCTCGCTCTGAGCTATAACTCGTCAAAGTTTGGCTCAATGTTAAGTCAATGGGATTTTTTTGCCCAATTTTTTGCCCCTGGGGCAAACACCGTACCCCCGATCGCTTAGAAAAGATATAGCACACCTCTCCTCAATGAGCCGCACGATTTGATGCCTCACTCAGAGGTCTGTGACAAAAGCTGCGGGAGGAGTAGCGCGCCAAACTATGTGTGGAAAAATAATAATAATTATAATAATAATAATAAGTATGCAAGAGAACAATAGTGATGCTTTGCCTATGGCAAGCACCACTAATAACTAGATTAAAAAGTTTGAGTACAAACTTTAGGTTGGCTTGAGAAAGCCTAGCATAAAGTTTGAAGTAGTTGTAAAAGTTTGAAGATTTACGGTTTCTAGTTTGATGTAATTATAAGTAGTAGTTTTCAAAGTTCAAAGTTTAGAGATTATAAAACCATTCAGTCTATCAAATAGATTAGATAGATAGATAGATAGATAGATAGATAGATAGATAGATAGATAGATAGATAGATAGATAGATATTGACCCTCACATAGATAGATAGATATTGACCCTCAGATAGATAGATAGATAGATAGATAGATAGATAGAGTATGACCCATAGATAGATAGATAGATAGATAGATAGATATTGACCCTCAGATAGATAGATAGATAGATAGATAGATAGATAGATAGTTATTGACCATCAGATAGATATATAGATAGATTGTTAATGACCATCAGATAGATAGATAGATAGATAGATAGATAGACAGATAGACAGATATTGACCATTAGATAGATAGATAGATAGATAGATATTGATCCTCAGATAGATAGATAGATATTGACCCTGAGATAGATAGATAGACAGATAGATAGAAAGATAGAAAGATAGATTGATAGTCATTGACCCTTAGATAGATAGATAGATATTGACCGTCAGATATATAGATAGATAGATAGTCATTGACCCTGAGATATAGATAGATAGAGTATGAACCACAGATAGGTAGATAGATAGATAGATAGTTATTGACCCGCAGATAGCTAGATAGATAGATAGATAGATATTGACCCTCAGATAGATAGATAGATAGATAGATAGTCATTGACCCTTAGATAGATAGATATTGACCGTCAGATATATAGATAGACAGATAGTCATTGACCCTGAGATATAGATAGATAGAGTATGACCCACAGATAGATAGATAGATAGATAGTTATTGACCCGCAGATAGTTAGATAGATAGATAGATAGATATTGACCCTCAGATAGATAGATAGATAGATATTGACCATCAGATAGATAGATAGATAGATAGATAGATAGATATATCATTTTTTACTTGGTTGCTAGGGTAACCCAATCTGGTTGCTAGGCAGTTTCCAGGGTGATCCTTATCAAGCCTCCTTTTCATTCTGAGTGAATAAAGTCAACCCGGAAGTCTCTATGATTTTCTGTTGCATAGATATGTGATTTGTTACTTGGTTGCTAGGGTAACCATATCTGGTTGATAGGCAGTTACCAGAGTGATATATATCAAGGCTACTTTCCATCTTGAGTGAAATAAGTGAAACAGGATGTCTCTATGATTTTCTGGTGCAGAGATATGTGACTTGTTACTTGGTTGCTAGGGTAAACACATCTGGTTACTAGGCAGTTACCAAAGTGATACTCATAAGGCTCCTTGCAATCCTGTGTGAAATATGTCAACCCCTAAGTCTCTACGATGTTCTGGTTCAAAGATATGTGATTTGTTACTTGGTTGCTAAGGTAACCCTGTCTGGTTGCTATGCAGTTACCAGAGTGATACATATCAAGGCTACTTTCCATCCTGAGTGAAATAAGTGAAACAGGTAGTCTCTACGATATACTGGTGCAGATATATGTGATTTGTTACTTGGTTGCTAGGGTAACCCCGTCTGGTTGCTAGGCAGTTACCAGAGTGATACATATCAAGGCTACTTTCCATCCTGAGTGAATCAAGTCAACCCGGAAGTCTCTATGATTTTCTGATGCAGAGATATGTGATTTGTTACTTGGTTGCTAGGGTAATCACATCTGGTTGCTAGGCGGTTACCAGAGTGATACATATCAAGGCTACTTTCCATCCTGAGTGAAATAAGTCAACCCGGAAGTCTCTCTGATTTTCTGTTGCAGAGATATGTGATTTGTTACTTGGTTGCTAGGGTAATCACATCTGGTTGCTAGGCAGTTACCAGAGTGATACATATCAAGGCTACTTTCCATCCTGAGTGAAATAAGTGAAACAGGAAGTCTCTATGATTTTCTGGTGCAGATATATGTGATTTGTTACTTGGTTGCTAGGGTAACCCCGTCTGGTTGCTAGGCAGTTACCAGAGTGATACATATCAAGGCTCCTTGCAATCCTGTGTGAAATATGTTAACCCCTAAGTCTCTACGATGTTCTGGTTCAAAGATATGTGATTTGTTACTTGGTTGCTAGGGTAATCGCATCTGGTTGCTAGGCAGTTACCAGAGGGATACATATCAAGGCTACTTTCCATCCTGAGTGAAATAAGTCAACCCGGAAGTCTCTCTGATTTTCTGTTGCAGAGATATGTGATTTGTTACTTGGTTGCTAGGGTAATCACATCTGGTTGCTAGGCAGTTACCAGAGTGATACATATCAAGGCTACTTTCCATCCTGAGTGAAATAAGTGAAACAGGAAGTCTCTATGATTTTCTGGTGCAGATATATGTGATTTGTTACTTGGTTGCTAGGGTAACCCCGTCTGGTTGCTAGGCAGTTACCAGAGTGATACATATCAAGGCTCCTTGCAATCCTGTGTGAAATATGTTAACCCCTAAGTCTCTACGATGTTCTGGTTCAAAGATATGTGATTTGTTACTTGGTTGCTAGGGTAATCGCATCTGGTTGCTAGGCAGTTACCAGAGTGATACATATCAAGGCTACTTTCCATCCTGAGTGAAATAAGTGAAACAGGAAGTCTCTATGATTTTCTGGTGCAGAGATATGTGATTTGTTACTTGGTTGCTAGGGTAAACACATCTGGTTGCTAGGCAGTTACCAAAGTGATACTCATAAGGCTCCTTGCAATCCTGTGTGAAATATGTCAACCCCTAAGTGTCTACGATGTTCTGGTTCAAAGATATGTGATTTGTTACTTGGTTGCTAAGGTAACCCTGTCTGGTTGCTATGCAGTTACCAGAGTGATACATATCAAGGCTACTTTCCATCCTGAGTGAAATAAGTGAAACAGGTAGTCTCTACGATTTTCTGGTGCAGAGATATGTGATTTGTTACTTGGTTGCTAGGGTAACCCCGTCTGGTTGCTAGGCAGTTACCAGAGTGATACATATCAAGGCTACTTTCCATCCTGAGTGAATTAAGTCAACCCGGAAGTCTCTATGATTTTCTGTTGCAGAGATATGTGATTTGTTACTTGGTTGCTAGGGTAATCACATCTGGTTGCTAGGCAGTTACCAGAGTGATACATATCAAGGCTGCTTTCCATCCTGAGTGAAATAAGTCAACCCGGAAGTCTCTACGATATACTGGTGCAGAGATATGTGATTTGTTACTTGGTTGCTAGGGTAATCACATCTGGTTGCTAGGCAGTTACCAGAGTGATACATATCAAGGCTACTTTCCATCCTGAGTGAAATAAGTGAAACAGGAAGTCTCTATGATTTTCTGGTGCAGGTATATGTGATTTGTTACTTGGTTGCTAGGGTAACCCCGTCTGGTTGCTAGGCAGTTACCAGAGTGATACATATCAAGGCTACTTTCCATCCTGAGTGAATCAAGTCAACCCGGAAGTCTCTATGATTTTCTGATGCAGAGATATGTGATTTGTTACTTGGTTGCTAGGGTAATCACATCTGGTTGCTAGGCGGTTACCAGAGTGATACATATCAAGGCTACTTTCCATCCTGAGTGAAATAAGTCAACCCGGAAGTCTCTCTGATTTTCTGTTGCAGAGATATGTGATTTGTTACTTGGTTGCTAGGGTAATCACATCTGGTTGCTAGGCAGTTACCAGAGTGATACATATCAAGGCTACTTTCCATCCTGAGTGAAATAAGTGAAACAGGAAGTCTCTATGATTTTCTGGTGCAGGTATATGTGATTTGTTACTTGGTTGCTAGGGTAACCCCGTCTGGTTGCTAGGCAGTTACCAGAGTGATACATATCAAGGCTCCTTGCAATCCTGTGTGAAATATGTTAACCCCTAAGTCTCTACGATGTTCTGGTTCAAAGATATGTGATTTGTTACTTGGTTGCTAGGGTAATCGCATCTGGTTGATTGGCAGTTACCAGAGGGATACATATCAAGGCTACTTTCCATCCTGAGTGAAATAAGTGAAACAGGAAGTCTCTATGATTTTCTGGTGCAGAGATATGTGATTTGTTACTTGGTTGCTAGGGTAAACACATCTGGTTGCTAGGCAGTTACCAAAGTGATACTCATAAGGCTCCTTGCAATCCTGTGTGAAATATGTCAACCCCTAAGTGTCTACGATGTTCTGGTTCAAAGATATGTGATTTGTTACTTGGTTGCTAAGGTAACCCTGTCTGGTTGCTATGCAGTTACCAGAGTGATACATATCAAGGCTACTTTCCATCCTGAGTGAAATAAGTGAAACAGGTAGTCTCTACGATTTTCTGGTGCAGAGATATGTGATTTGTTACTTGGTTGCTAGGGTAATCACATCTGGTTGCTAGGCAGTTACCAGAGTGATACATATCAAGGCTACTTTCCATCCTGAGTGAAATAAGTCAACCCGGAAGTCTCTCTGATTTTCTGTTGCAGAGATATGTGATTTGTTACTTGGTTGCTAGGGTAATCACATCTGGTTGCTAGGCAGTTACCAGAGTGATACATATCAAGGCTACTTTCCATCTTGAGTGAAATAAGTGAAACAGGAATTCACTACGATTTTCTGGTGCAGAAATATGTGATTTGTTACTTGGTTGCTAGGGTAACCCCATCTGGTTGCTAGGCAGTTACCAGAGTGATACATATCAAGGCTACTTTCCATCCTGAGTGAAATAAGTGAAACAGGAAGTCTGTATGATTTTCTGTTGCAGAGATATGTGATTTGTTACTTGGTTGCTAGGGTAACCCCATCTGGTTGCTAGGCAGTTACCAGAGTGATACATATCAAGGCTACTTTCCATCCTGAGTGAAATAAGTGAAACAGGATGTCTGTATGATTTTCTGGTGCAGAAATATGTGATTTGTTATTTGGTTGCTAGGGTAACCCTGTCTGGTTGCTATGCAGTTACCAGGGTGATACTTATCAAGCCTCCTTTCCATACTGAGTGAATCAAGTCAACCTGGAAGCTACTATACTGTGGCTATGAAGATTTTAGGTCATTACTTATTGGATGCTTGATAAAAGAAATCCTCTGAGGGAGAGAGAGAAGGAGAGACGCAGGGCTGACAGGCCCTTTTTCGTCTGTGTGTGTGAAAACGTCAGTTGGGATTTAAATTTCTGAACATTCCGCAATGTTAATCAATGGGATTTTTTCCGAGTTTTGATCGTCATTTTTAGGAAAACCGTAAGTCCGATCAGTTAGAAAAGATATAGCACACTATTCGGGATTAGTCTGAAGGTCTGTGCCGAGTTTGGTGCATGTAGCTTAAAAGCTCTAGGAGGAGTTACATTTAGAAATTTAGTCTCAGAAGAATAATAATAATAATAAGTTTAAATAGGATTTCAGTAAGTTGGCTTTCTCAATCCAACCTAATAATAAGTTTAAATAGGATTTCAGTAAGTTGGCTTTCTCAAGCCAACCTAACTAGAATGTACATTTCCTGAAGAAAATGGGAGTGGTGCTTGCCGTGGCAAAATTTCTTACCACAATGTCCCACCTACTGCCCAAAGTTGAAAGAGGCCACCCCCATGACAGTAGGATGTTCTGGTGCAGAGATATTGGTGTTGTTCCATGGTTGCTAGGGAAACCCATCTGGTTGCTAGGCAGTTACCAAGGTGACAGGCAACAATGCACCTTATCATCCTGAGTGAAATAAGTCAACCCGGAAGTCTCTGTGATTTTCTTGTGCAGAGATATGTGATTTGTTTCTTGGTTGCTAGGGTAACCCCATCTGGTTCCTAGGCAGTTACCAAGGTGACAGCCAACAATACTCCTTGCCATCCTGAGTGAAATAAGTCAACCCGGAAGTCTCTGTGATTTTCTAGTACATAGATATGTGATTTGTTACTTGGTTGCTAGGATAACCCCATCTGGTTGCTAGGCAGTTACCAGGGTGATATTTATCAAGTCTACATTCCATCCTGAGTGAAATAAGTCAACCCGGAAGTCTCTGTGATTTTCTTGTGCAGAGATATGTGATTTGTTTCTTGGTTGCTAGGGTAACCCCATCTGGTTGCTAGGCAGTTACCAAGGTGACAGCCAACAATGCTCCTTGCCATCCTGAGTGAAATAAGTCAACCCGGAAGTCTCTGTGATTTTCTAGTACATAGATATGTGATTTGTTACTTGGTTGCTAGGATAACCCCATCTGGTTGCTAGGCAGTTACCAGGGTGATATTTATCAAGTCTACATTCCATCCTGAGTGAAATAAGTCAACCCGGAAGTCTCTGTGATTTTCTTGTGCAGAGATATGTGATTTGTTTCTTGGTTGCTAGGGTAACCCCATCTGGTTGCTAGGCAGTTACCAAGGTGACAGCCAACAATGCTCCTTGCCATCCTGAGTGAAATAAGTCAACCCGGAAGTCTCTGTGATTTTCTTGTGCAGAGATATGTGATTTGTTTCTTGGTTGCTAGGATAACCCCATCTGGTTGCTAGGCAGTTACCAGGGTGATATTTATCAAGTCTACATTCCATCCTGAGTGAAATAAGTCAACCCGGAAGTCTCTGTGATTTTCTTGTGCAGAGATATGTGATTTGTTTCTTGGTTGCTAGGGTAACCCCATCTGGTTGCTAGGCAGTTTCCAAGGTGACAGCCAACAATGCTCCTTGCCATCCTGAGTGAAATAAGTCAACCCGGAAGTCTCTGTGATTTTCTTGTACATAGATATGTGATTTGTTACTTGGTTGCTAGGATAACCCCATCTGGTTGCTAGGCAGTTACCAGGGTGATATTTATCAAGTCTACATTCCATCCTGAGTGAAATAAGTCAACCCGGAAGTCTCTGTGATTTTCTTGTGCAGAGATATGTGATTTGTTTCTTGGTTGCTAGGGTAACCCCATCTGGTTGCTAGGCAGTTACCAAGGTGACAGCCAACAATGCTCCTTGCCATCCTGAGTGAAATAAGTCAACCCGGAAGTCTCTGTGATTTTCTTGTGCAGAGATATGTGATTTGTTTCTTGGTTGCTAGGGTAAGCCCATCTGGTTGCTAGGCAGTTACCTAGGTGACAGGCAACAATGCTCCTTGCCATCCTGAGTAAAATAAGTCAACCCGGAAGTCTCTGTGATTTTCTTGTGCAGAGATATGCGATTTCTTTCTTGGTTGCTAGGGTAACCCCATCTGGTTGCTAGGCAGTTACCTACGTGATACTCATAAGGCCCCTTGCAATCCTGTGAGAAATATTTCAACCCCTATGTCTCTACGATGTTCTGGTTGAAAGATATGTGATTTGTTACTTGGTTACTAGGGTAACCCCATCTGGTTGCTAGGCAGTTACCAAGGTGACAGCCAACAATGCTCCTTGCCATCCTGAGTGAAATAAGTCAACCCGGAAGTCTCTGTGATTTTCTTGTGCAGAGATATTTGATTTGTTTCTTGGTTGCTAGGGTAACCCCATCTGGTTGCTAGGCAGTTATGAAGGTGACAGGGAACAATGCTCCTTGCCATCCTGAGTGAAATAAGTCAACCCGGAAGTCTCTACGTCATTCTGATCCTAAGATACACATCTTAGTGATTTTGAATGGATGTCAATGGTTCTTTGTTGCTAGGGTGCGTTAAATGGTTGCTAGGGCATGGCTAAGTAGTTCACATGATGAAAGCTGAAGACTGATTACTCACCCAATTAAAACAAAGCAACTATCATGTCTCTAGGACATTCTGATCTGAAGATATCTTACTGTAATTGAAATCAATAAATGTGGTTGCTAGGGTGCTCTAAATTGTTGCTAGGGAGTGGCTTGGCAGCTGCCAATGATGAATCTCCAAAGGCTGCTTGTCAGTATGAATGATATAAACCAACTCCCATGCCTCTGTGACATTAAGAATGGAAGATATCTCTCTTTGTATTTTGGTTGCTAAGGTGCTTGAAAATGGTTGCTAGGGAGGGGCTAGGAAGTGTTGAGGGGATTCATGATTGGCTGTTTTACTGCCCCAAGTCAAACGAGACCACCCTCGTGTTTCTATGATAATTCAGTCTGGAGAAATCCCTTTGATCTCTTTCAATGGAAGTCTATGCGACTTGTTGCTAAGGTGCTGTAAATGGTTGCTAGGGCGTGGCTTGATAGCTTCACAATGATCCTGAGAGACTGATTGGTCGTCTGAGTAAAATGAGCCCGCCCCTTTGTCTCTAAGACACTGTGATCCAGAGTTATGTTCAATACAAAATGTACCATAGACTTAACATTGGGGCAAATTTGGGCAGCTCCTGCCCCCAAGGGGTGCAACTTTTACCCCATTGTGAGGTATGTTCTCACAGAGCCTGTCAGCCTCTTCAAATGTGGCCAATCACACGTGTCTGTGAAATCCATGCTCTGAGCTATGACTTGTCAAATTTGGCTCAGTGTTAAATCAATGGGATGTTTTGCACAATTTTTTGCCCCTGGGGCAAATACCGTACCCCCGATCACTTATAGAAGTCAAAGCACACCATTCCCAAATAATCCGCACGATTTGACGCCTCATTTGTGGGTCTGCGACCAAAAATTTTTTCAAAAATTCCATTGACTTACATTGGGGCAATTTTGGGCAGCTACTGCCCCCCAGGGGTAAAACTTTTACCCCATTGTGAGGTATGTTCTCAGAGAGCCTGTCAGCCTCTTCAAATGTGGTAAATCACACGTCTCTGTGAAATCCTCGCTCTGAGCTATAACTCGTCAAAGTTTGGCTCAATGTTAAGTCAATGGGATTTTTTTGCCCAATTTTTTGCCCCTGGGGCAACCACCGTACCCCCGATCGCTTAGAAAAGATATAGCACACCTCTCCTCAATGAGCCGCACGATTTGATGCCTCACTCAGAGGTCTGTGACAAAAGCTGCGGGAGGAGTAGCGCGCCAAACTATGTGTGGAAAAATAATAATAATTATAATAATAAAAACTAGAATGTACATTTCCTGAAGAAAATGTGAGTGGTGCTTGCCGTGGCAAAACTCGTCAAGTAGCATTTTCAAACTTGTTTCTAAGCACTAAAATAAAGGTCATAGAATGTTGCTAACATGTGTTTTTCATGATGGTAGCACGTTTTTAGAATGTTTTAGTACTTTGCTAGGTGAAGCTAGCATGTGTTAGCATGATACTAGCACATTTTTAGCATGTTTTAGCACTTCCTTTGGCAATGCTAACATGTGTTAGCATGATGCTAGCATCTTTTTAACATGTTTTAGCAATCCCCTAAGCAACGCTAACATGCATTAGCATAATGATAGCACGTTTTAACATGTTTTAGCACTTTGCTAGGTGAAGCTAGCATGTGTTAGCATGATACTAGCACGTTTCTAACATGTTTTAGCACTTTGCTAGGCGATGCTAACGTATGTTAGCATGATGCTAGCACGTTTTTAACATGTTTTAGCAATCCCCTAAGCAATGCTAACATGCATTAGCATAATGCTAGCACGTTTTAACATGTTTTAGCACTTTGCTAGGTGAAGCTAGCATGTGTTAGCATGATACTAGCACGTTTCTAGCATGTTTTAGCACTTTGCTAGGCGATGCTAACATGTGTTAGCATGATGCAAGCAAGTTTTTAACATGTTTTAGCACTTCGCTAGGCGATGCCAGCATGTGTTAGCATGATGCTAGCATGTTTTTAGCATGTTTTAGCACTTCGCTAGGCGATGCTAACATGTTTTAGCATGATGCTAGCACATTTTTAACATGTTGTAGCAATCCCCTAACCAATGCTAACATGCATTAGCATAATACTAGCACGTTTTTAGCATGTTTTAGCACTTCACTAGGCGATGCTAACATGTGTTAGCATGATGCTAGCACGTTTTTAACATGTTTTAGCAATCCCCTAAGCAATGCTAACATGCATTAGCATAATGCTAGCACGTTTTAACATGTTTTAACATTTTGCTAGGCAATGCCAGCATGTGTTAGCATGATACTAGCACGTTTTTAGCATGTTTTAGCACTTCGCTAGGCGATGCTAACATGTGTTAGCATGATGCTAGCACGTTTTTAACATGTTTTAGCAATCCCCTAAGCAATGCTAACATGCATTAGCATAATGCTAGCACGTTTTAACATGTTTTAACACTTTGCTAGGCAATGCCAGCATGTGTTAGCATGATGCTAGCACGTTTTTAGCATTTTTTAACACTTCGCTAGGCAATACTATCATGTGTTAGCATGTTTTTAGCACGTTTTTAGCATGTTTTAGCACTTCGCTAGGTGATGCCAACATGTGTTAGCATGTTGCTAGCACGTTTTTAGCATGTTTTAGCACTTCGCTAGGTGATGCCAACATGTGTTAGCATGTTGCTAGCACATTTTTAGCATGTTTTAGGGTGTGGCTATGAAGATTTTTATTGACTGCTTGATAAAAGAAATCCTCTGAGGGAGAGAGAGAGAGAGACGCAGGGCTGACAGGCCCTTTTTTGTCTGTGTGTGTGAAAAAGTCAGTTGGGATTTAAATTTCTGAACATTCCGCAATGTAAAGTCAATGGGATTTTTTTGGCCGCTTTTTCGTCCGCTGTTCGAACATCGTACACCCGATCGCTTAGAAAAGATATAGCACACCTCTCCTCAATGAGCCGCACGATTTGATGCCTCACTCAGGGGTCTGTGACAAAAGCTGCAGGAGGAGTAGCGCGCCAAACTTTGTGTGGAAAAATAATAATAATTATAATAATAACTAGAATGTACATTTCCTGAAGAAAATGTGAGTGGTGCTTGCCGTGGCAAAATTTCTTACCACAATGTCCCACCTACTGCCCAAAGTTGAAAGAGGCCACCCCCATGACAGTAGGATGTTCTGGTGCAGAGATATAGGTGTTGTTCCGTGGTTGCTAGGGAAAACCATCTGGTTGATAGGCAGTTACTAAGGTGACAGCCACCAACGCTACTTGCCATCCTGAGTAAAATAAGTCAACCCGGAATTCTCTACGATTTTGTAGTACATAGATATGTGATTTGTTACTTGTTTGCTAGGGTAACCCCATCTGGTTGCTAGGCAGTTAACAAGGGGCAAGCCAAAAATGCTCCTTGCCATCCTGACTGAAATAAGTCAACCTGGAATCTCTACGATTTTCTGGTTCAGAGATATGTGATTTGTTAATTGGTTGCTAGGGTAACCCCATCTGGTTGCTAGGCAGTTACCAAGGTGACAGCCAACAATGCTCCTTGCCATCCTGAGTGAAATAAGTCAACCCGGTAGTCTCTGAGATTTTCTTGTGCAGAGATGTGTGATTTGTTTCTTGGTTGCTAGGGTAACCCCATCTGGTTGCTAGGCAGTTACCAAGGTGACAGGCAACAATGCTCCTTGCCATCCTGAGTGAAATAAGTCAACCCGGAAGTCTCTGTGATTTTCTTGTGCAGAGATATGTGATTTGTTTCTTGGTTGCTAGGGTAACCCCATCTGGTTGCTAGGCAGTTACCAAGGTGACAGCAAACAATGCTCCGTGCCATCCTGAGTGAAATAAGTCAACCCGGAAGTCTCTGTGATTTTCTTGTGCAGAGATATGTGATTTGTTTCTTGGTTGCTAGGGTAACCCCATTTGGTTGCTAGGCAGTTACCAGGGTGATATTTATCAAGTCTACTTTCCATCCTGAGTGAAATAAGTCAACCCGGAAGTCTCTACGACATTCTGATCCTAAGATACACATCTTAGTGATATTGAATGGATGTCAATGGTGTTTTGTTGCTAGGGTGCTTTAAATGGTTGCTAGGGCATGGCTAAGTAGTTCACATGATGAAAGATGAAGACTGATTACTCACCCAATTAAAACAAAGCAACTATCATGTCTCTAGGACATTCTGATCTGAAGATATCTTACTTCAATTGAAATCAATAAATGTGGTTGCTAGGGTGCTCCAAATTGTTGCTAGGGAGTGGCTTGGCAGCTGCCAATGATGAATCTCCAAAGGCTGCTTGTCAGTATGAATGATTCAAACCAACTCCCATGCCTCTGTGACATTCAGAATGGAAGATATCTCTCTTTGGATTTTGGTTGCTAAGGTGCTCGAAAATGGTTGCTAGGGATGGGCTAGGAAGTGTTGAGGGGATTCATGATTGGCTGTTTTACTGCCCCAAGTCAAACGAGACCACCCTCGTGTTTCTATGATAATTCAGTCCGGAGATATCCTTTGATCTCTTTCAATGGAAGTCTATGGGAGTTGTTGCTAAGGTGCTCTAAATGGTTGCTAGGGCGTGGCTTGATAGCTTCACAATGATCCTGAGAGACTGATTGGTCATCTGAGTAAAATGAGCCCGCCCCCTTGTCTCTAAGACACTGTGATCCAGAGTTATGTTCAATACAAAATCTACCATAGACTTAACATTGGGGCAACTTTGGGCAGCTCATGCCCCCCAGGGGTGCAACTTTTACCCCATTGTGAGGTATGTTCTCACAGAGCCTGTCAGCCTCTTCAAATCTGGTTAATCACACGTCTCTGTGAAATCCTCGATCTGAGCTATGACTCGTCAAAGTTCGGCGCAATGTTAAGTCAATGGGATTTTTTGCCCAATTTTTTGCCCCAGTGGCAATCACCGTACCCCCGATTGATTATAAAAGTCATAGGACACCATTCCCAAATAATCCGCACGATTTGACGCCTCATTTGTGGGTTTGCGACCAAAAAATTTTGAAAAAAATTCCATTGACTTACATTGGGGCAACTTTGGGCAGCTCCTGCCCCCCAGGGGTGCAACTTTTACCCCATTGTGAGGTATGTTCTCACAGAGCCTGTCAGCCTCTTCAAATGTGGTAAATCACACGTCTCTGCGAAATCCTCGCTTTGAGCTATGACTCGTCAAAGTTCGGCGCAATGTTAAGTCAATGGGATTTTTTGCCCAATTTTTTGCCCCTGGGGCAAACACCGTACCCCCGATCGCTTATAAAAGTCATAGCACACCTCTCCTCAATGAGCCGCACGATTTGACACCTCATTCATGGGTCTACGCCAAAAGGTGCGGGACGAGTTAGGTGCCGAAGTTTTGTACGGAAGAAGAAGAAGAAGAAGAAGAAGAAGAAGAAGAAGAAGAAAAATAAGTATGTGAGATTACAATAGTGTTGCTTTGCAAGCACCACTAAGTAGAATGTACATTTCCTGAAGAAAATGTGAGTGGTGCTTGCCGTGGCAAAATTTCTTACCACAATGTCCCACCTACTGCCCAAAGTTGAAAGAGGCCACCCCCATGACAGTAGGATGTTCTGGTGCAGAGATATTGGTGTTGTTCCATGGTTGCTAGGGAAACCCATCTGGTTGATATGCAGTTACTAAGGTGACAGCCACCAATGCTACTTACCATCCTGAGTAAAATAAGTCAATCCGGAAGTCTCTACGATTTTGTAGTACAGAGATATGTGATTTGTTTCTTGGTTGCTAGGGTAACCCCATCTGGTTGCTAGGCAGTTACCAAGGTGACAGCCAACAATGCTCCTTGCTCTCCTGAGTGAAATAAGTCAACCCGGAAGTCTCTGTGATTTTCTTGTGCAGCGATATGTGATTTGTTTATTGGTTGCTAGGGTAACCCCATCTGGTTACTAGGCAGTTACCAAGGTGACAGGCAACAATGCTCCTTGCCATCCTGACTGAAATAAGTCAACCCGGAAGTCTCTGTGATTTTCTAGTACAGAGATATGTGATTTGTTTCTTGGTTGCTAGGGTAACCCCATCTGGTTGCTAGGCAGTTACCAAGGTGACAGCCAAGAATGCTCCTTGCCATCCTGACTGAATTAAGTCAACCTGGAATCTCTACGATTTTCTGGTTCAGAGATACGTGATTTGTTAATTGGTTGCTAGGGTAACCCCATCTGGTTGCTAGGCAGTTACCAAGGTGACAGCCAACAATGCTCCTTGCCATCCTGAGTGAAATAAGTCAACACGGTAGTCTCTGTGATTTTCTTGTGCAGAGATGTGTGATTTGTTTCTTGGTTGCTAGGGTAACCCCATCTGGTTGCTAGGCAGTTACCAAGGTGACAGGCAACAATGCTCCTTGACATCCTGAGTGAAATAAGTCAACCCGGAAGTCTCTGTGATTTTCTTGTGCAGAGATATGTGATTTATTTCTTGGTTGCTAGGGTAACCCCATCTGGTTGCTAGGCAGTTACCAAGGTGACAGCAAACAATGCTCCGTGCCATCCTGAGTGAAATAAGTCAACCCGGAAGTCTCTGTGATTTTCTTGTGCAGAGATATGTGATTTGTTTATTGGTTGCTAGGGTAACCCCATTTGGTTGCTAGGCAGTTACCAGGGTGATATTTATCAAGTCTACTTTCCATCCTGAGTGAAATAAGTCAACCCGGAAGTCTCTACGACATTCTGATCCTAAGATACACATCTTAGTGATATTGAATGGATGTCAATGGTGTTTTGTTGCTAGGGTGCTTTAAATGGTTGCTAGGGCGTGGCTAAGTAGTTCACATGATGAAAGATGAAGACTGATTACTCACCCAATTAAAACAAAGCAACTATCATGTCTCTAGGACATTCTGATCTGAAGATATCTTACTTCAATTGAAATCAATAAATGTGGTTGCTAGGGTGCTCCAAATTGTTGCTAGGGAGTGGCTTGGCAGCTGCCAATGATGAATATCCAATGGCTGCTTGTCAGTATGAATGATACAAACCAACTCCCATGCCTCTGTGACATTCAGAATGGAAGATATCTCTCTTTGGATTTTGGTTGCTAAGGTGCTCGAAAATGGTTGCTAGGGAGGGGCTAGGAAGTGTTGAGGGGATTCATGATTGGCTGTTTTACTGCCCTAAGTCAAACGAGACCACCCTCGTGTTTCTATGATAATTCAGTCCGGAGATATCCCTTTGATCTCTTTCAATGGAAGTCTATGGGAGTTGTTGCTAAGGTGCTCTAAATGGTTGCTAGGGCGTGGCTTGATAGCTTCACAATGATCCTGAGAGACTGATTGGTCATCTGAGTAAAATGAGCCCGCCCCCTTGTCTCTAAGACACTGTGATCCAGAGTTATGTTCAATACAAAATCTACCATAGACTTAACATTGGGGCAACTTTGGGCAGCTCATGCCCCCCAGGGGTGCAACTTTTACCCCATTGTGAGGTATGTTCTCACAGAGCCTGTCAGCCTCTTCAAATGTGGTAAATCACATGTCTCTGCGAAATCCTCGCTTTGAGCTATGACTCGTCAAAGTTCGGCGCAATGTTAAGTCAATGGGATTTTTTGCCCAATTTTTTGCCCCTGGGGCAAACACCGTACCCCCGATCGCTTATAAAAGTCATAGCACACCTCTCCTCAATGAGCCGCACGATTTGACACCTCATTCATGGGTCTACGCCAAAAGGTGCGGGACGAGTTAGGTGCCGAAGTTTTGTACGGAAGAAGAAGAAGAAGAAGAAGAAGAAGAAAAATAAGTATGTGAGATTACAATAGTGTTGCTTTGCAAGCACCACTAACTAGAATGTACATTTCCTGAAGAAAATGTGAGTGGTGCTTGCCGTGGCAAAATTTCTTACCACAATGTCCCACCTACTGCCCAAAGTTGAAAGAGGCCACCCCCATGACAGTAGGATGTTCTGGTGCAGAGATATTGGTGTTGTTCCATGGTTGCTAGGGAAACCCATCTGGTTGATATGCAGTTACTAAGGTGACAGCCACCAATGCTACTTACCATCCTGAGTAAAATAAGTCAATCCGGAAGTCTCTACGATTTTGTAGTACAGAGATATGTGATTTGTTTCTTGGTTGCTAGGGTAACCCCATCTGGTTGCTAGGCAGTTACCAAGGTGACAGCCAACAATGCTCCTTGCTCTCCTGAGTGAAATAAGTCAACCCAGAAGTCTCTGTGATTTTCTTGTGCAGCGATATGTGATTTGTTTATTGGTTGCTAGGGTAACCCCATCTGGTTACTAGGCAGTTACCAAGGTGACAGGCAACAATGCTCCTTGCCATCCTGACTGAAATAAGTCAACCCGGAAGTCTCTGTGATTTTCTAGTACAGAGATATGTGATTTGTTTCTTGGTTGCTAGGGTAACCCCATCTGGTTGCTAGGCAGTTACCAAGGTGACAGCCAAGAATGCTCCTTGCCATCCTGACTGAAATAAGTCAACCTGGAATCTCTACGATTTTCTGGTTCAGAGATACGTGATTTGTTAATTGGTTGCTAGGGTAACCCCATCTGGTTGCTAGGCAGTTACCAAGGTGACAGCCAACAATGCTCCTTGCCATCCTGAGTGAAATAAGTCAACCCGGTAGTCTCTGTGATTTTCTTGTGCAGAGATGTGTGATTTGTTTCTTGGTTGCTAGGGTAACCCCATCTGGTTGCTAGGCAGTTACCAAGGTGACAGGCAACAATGCTCCTTGCCATCCTGAGTGAAATAAGTCAACCCGGAAGTCTCTGTGATTTTCTTGTGCAGAGATATGTGATTTATTTCTTGGTTGCTAGGGTAACCCCATCTGGTTGCTAGGCAGTTACCAAGGTGACAGCAAACAATGCTCCGTGCCATCCTGAGTGAAATAAGTCAACCCGGAAGTCTCTGTGATTTTCTTGTGCAGAGATATGTGATTTGTTTATTGGTTGCTAGGGTAACCCCATTTGGTTGCTAGGCAGTTACCAGGGTGATATTTATCAAGTCTACTTTCCATCCTGAGTGAAATAAGTCAACCCGGAAGTCTCTACGACATTCTGATCCTAAGATACACATCTTAGTGATATTGAATGGATGTCAATGGTGTTTTGTTGCTAGGGTGCTTTAAATGGTTGCTAGGGCGTGGCTAAGTAGTTCACATGATGAAAGATGAAGACTGATTACTCACCCAATTAAAACAAAGCAACTATCATGTCTCTAGGACATTCTGATCTGAAGATATCTTACTTCAATTGAAATCAATAAATGTGGTTGCTAGGGTGCTCCAAATTGTTGCTAGGGAGTGGCTTGGCAGCTGCCAATGATGAATATCCAATGGCTGCTTGTCAGTATGAATGATACAAACCAACTCCCATGCCTCTGTGACATTCAGAATGGAAGATATCTCTCTTTGGATTTTGGTTGCTAAGGTGCTCGAAAATGGTTGCTAGGGAGGGGCTAGGAAGTGTTGAGGGGATTCATGATTGGCTGTTTTACTGCCCCAAGTCAAACGAGACCACCCTCGTGTTTCTATGATAATTCAGTCCGGAGATATCCCTTTGATCTCTTTCAATGGAAGTCTATGGGAGTTGTTGCTAAGGTGCTCTAAATGGTTGCTAGGGCGTGGCTTGATAGCTTCACAATGATCCTGAGAGACTGATTGGTCATCTGAGTAAAATGAGCCCGCCCCCTTGTCTCTAAGACACTGTGATCCAGAGTTATGTTCAATACAAAATCTACCATAGACTTAACATTGGGGCAACTTTGGGCAGCTCATGCCACCCAGGGGTGCAACTTTTACCCCATTGTGAGGTATGTTCTCACAGAGCCTGTCAGCCTCTTCAAATCTGGTTAATCACACGTCTCTGTGAAATCCTCGATCTGAGCTATGACTCGTCAAAGTTCGGCGCAATGTTAAGTCAATGGGATTTTTTGCCCAATTTTTTGCCCCTGGGGCAATCACCGTACCCCCGATCGATTATAAAAGTCATAGGACACCATTCCCAAATAATCCGCACGATTTGACGCCTCATTTGTGGGTTTTCGACCCAAAAATTTTGAAAAAAATTCCATTGACTTACATTGGGGCAACTTTGGGCAGCTCCTGCCCCCCAGGGGTGCAACTTTTACCCCATTGTGAGGTATGTTCTCACAGAGCCTGTCAGCCTCTTCAAATGTGGTAAATCACATGTCTCTGCGAAATCCTCGCTTTGAGCTATGACTCGTCAAAGTTCGGCGCAATGTTAAGTCAATGGGATTTTTTGCCCAATTTTTTGCCCCTGGGGCAAACACCGTACCCCCGATCGCTTATAAAAGTCATAGCACACCTCTCCTCAATGAGCCGCACGATTTGACACCTCATTCATGGGTCTACGCCAAAAGGTGTGGGACGAGTTAGGTGCCGAAGTTTTGTACGGAAGAAGAAGAAGAAGAAGAAGAAGAAGAAGAAAAATAAGTATGTGAGATTACAATAGTGTTGCTTTGCAAGCACCACTAATAAGTATGCAAGAGAACAATAGTGATGCTTTGCCTATGGCAAGCACCACTAATAATAAGTATGCAAGAGAACAATAGTGATGCTTTGCCTATGGCAAGCACCACTAACTAGATTAAAAAGTTTGAGTACAAACTTTAGGTTGGCTTGAGAAAGCCTAGCATAAAGTTTGAAGTAGTTGTAAAAGCTTGAAGATTGAAGGTTTAGTTTGATGTAGTTATTAATTTTAGTAGTTCTCAAAGTTCAAAGATTTTAAGACCATTCAGTCTATCAAATATGATAGATAGATAGATAGATAGATAGATAGATAGATAGATAGATAGATAGATAGATAGAGAATGACCCTCAGATAGATAGATGGATAGATAGAGAATGACCCTCAGATAGATAGACAGATTGATCGAGTATGACCCACAGATAGATAGATAGATAGATAGATAGATAGATAGATAGATAGATAGAGAATGACCCTCAGATAGATAGATAGATAGACAGATAGATAGATAGACAGAGAATGACCCTGAGATAGATAGATAGATAGAGAATGACCCTCAGATAGATAGATAGATAGATAGATAGATAGATAGATAGATAGATAGATAGATAGATAGATAGATAGATAGAGAATGACCCTCAGATGGATAGATAGATTGATAGAGTATGACCCACAGATAGATAGATAGATAGAGAATGACCCTCAGATAGATAGATAGATAGACAGATAGATAGATAGACAGAGAATGACCCTGAGATAGATAGATAGATAGATAGATAGATAGATAGATAGATAGATAGATAGATAGATAGATAGAGAATGACCCTCAGATAGATAGATAGATCGATAGATAGATCGATAGATAGATAGAGTATGACCCACAGATAGATAGATAGATAGATAGATAGATAGATATTGACCATCAGTTAGATAGATAGATAGATAGATAGATAGATAGATAGATAGATAGATATTGACCATCAGATAGATAGATAGATCGATAGATAGATCGATAGATAGATAGATAGATAGATATTGACCCTCAGATAGATAGATAGATCGATAGATAGATCGATAGATAGATAGAGTATGACCCACAGATAGATAGATAGATAGATAGATAGATAGATAGATATTGACCATCAGTTAGATAGATAGAGAGATAGATAGATAGATAGATAGATAGATAGATAGATAGATAGATAGATAGATATTGACCATCAGATAGATAGATAGATCGATAGATAGATCGATAGATAGATAGATAGATAGATAGATAGATAGACAGATAGATATATCATTTTTTACTTGGTTGCTAGGGTAACCCAATGTGGTTGCTAGGCAGTTTCCAGGGTGATCCTTATCAAGCCTCCTTTTCATTCTGAGTGAATAAATTCAACCCGGAAGTCTCTATGATTTTCTGTTGCATAGATATGTGATTTGTTACTTGGTTGCTAGGGTAACCATATCTGGTTGATAGGCAGTTACCAGAGTGATATATATCAAGGCTACTTTCCATCTTGAGTAAAATAAGTGAAACAGGAAGTCTCTACGATTTTCTGGTGCAGAGATAGGTGATTTGTTAGTTGGTTGCTAGGGTAAACACATCTGGTTGCTAGGCAGTTACCAAGGTGATACTCATAAGGCTCCTTGCAATCCTGTGTGAAATATGTCAACCCCTAAGTCTCTACGATGTTCTGGTTCAAAGATATGTGATTTGTTACTTGGTTGCTAGGGTAACCGCATCTGGTTGCTAGGCAGTTACCAGAGGGATACATATCAAGGCTACTTTCCATCCTGAGTGAAATAAGTGAAACAGGAAGTCTCTATGATTTTCTGGTGCAGAGATATGTGACTTGTTACTTGGTTGCTAGGGTAAACACATCTGGTTGCTAGGCAGTTACCAAAGTGATACTCATAAGGCTCCTTGCAATCCTGTGTGAAATATGTCAACCCCTAAGTCTCTACGATGTTCTGGTTCAAAGATATGTGATTTGTTACTTGGTTGCTAAGGTAACCCTGTCTGGTTGCTATGCAGTTACCAGAGTGATACATATCAAGGCTACTTTCCATCCTGAGTGAAATAAGTGAAACAGGATGTCTCTACGATATTCTGGTGCAGAGATATGTGATTTGTTACTTGGTTGCTAGGGTAACCCCGTCTGGTTGCTAGGCAGTTACCAGAGTGATACATATTAAGGCTACTTTCCATCCTGAGTGAATAAAGTCAACCCGGAAGTCTCTATGATTTTCTGTTGCAGAGATATGTGATTTGTTACTTGGTTGCTAGGGTAATCACATCTGGTTGCTAGGCAGTTACCAGAGTGATACATATCAAGGCTACTTTCCATCCTGAGTAAAATAAGTCAACCCGGAAGTCTCTCTGATTTTCTGTTGCAGAGATATGTGATTTGTTACTTGGTTGCTAGGGTAATCACATCTGGTTTCTAGGCAGTTACCAGAGTGATACATATCAAGGCTACTTTCCATCCTGAGTGAAATAAGTGAAACAGGAAGTCTCTACGATTTTCTGGTGCAGAGATATGTGATTTGTTACTTGGTTGCTAGGGTAACCCCGTCTGGTTGCTAGGCAGTTACCAGAGTGATACTTATCAAGGCTACTTTCCATCCTGAGTGAATAAAGTCAACCCGGAAGTCTCTATGATTTTCTGTTGCAGAGATATGTGATTTGTTACTTGGTTGCTAGGGTAATCACATCTGGTTGCTAGGCAGTTACCAGAGTGATACATATCAAGGCTACTTTCCATCCTGAGTGAAATAAGTCAACCCGGAAGTCTCTCTGATTTTCTGTTGCAGAGATATGTGATTTGTTACTTGGTTGCTAGGGTAATCACATCTGGTTGCTAGGCAGTTACCAGAGTGATACATATCAAGGCTACTTTCCATCCTGAGTGAAATAAGTGAAACAGGTAGTCTCTACGATTTTCTGGTGCAGAGATATGTGATTTGTTACTTGGTTGCTAGGGTAACCCCGTCTGGTTGCTAGGCAGTTACCAGGGTGATACATATCAAGGCTACTTTCCATCCTGAGTGAATAAAGTCAACCCGGAAGTCTCTCTGATTTTCTGTTGCAGAGATATGTGATTTGTTACTTGGTTGCTAGGGTAATCACATCTGGTTGCTAGGCAGTTACCAGAGTGATACATATCAAGGCTACTTTCCATCCTGAGTTAAATAAGTCAACCCGGAAGTCTCTCTGATTTTCTGTTGCAGAGATATGTGATTTGTTACTTGGTTGCTAGGGTAATCACATCTGGTTGCTAGGCAGTTACCAGAGTGATACATATCAAGGCTACTTTCCATCTTGAGTGAAATAAGTGAAACAGGAAGTCACTACGATTTTCTGGTGCAGAGATATGTGATTTGTTACTTGGTTGCTAGGGTAACCCCATCTGGTTGCTAGGCAGTTACCAGAGTGATACATATCAAGGCTACTTTCCATCCTGAGTGAAATAAGTGAAACAGGAAGTCTGTATGATTTTCTGGTGCAGAGATATGTGATTTGTTACTTGGTTGCTAGGGTAACCCCATCTGGTTGCTAGGCAGTTACCAGAGTGATACATATCAAGGCTACTTTCCATCCTGAGTGAAATAAGTGAAACAGGAAGTCTTTATGATTTTCTGGTGCAGAAATATGTGATTTGTTATTTGGTTGCTAGGGTAACCCTGTCTGGTTGCTATGCAGTTACCAGGGTGATACTTATCAAGCCTCCTTTCCATACTGAGTGAATCAAGTCAACCTGGAAGCTACTATACTGTGGCTATGAAGATTTTAGGTCATTACTTATTGGCTGCTTGATAAAAGAAATCCTCTGAGGGAGAGAGAGAGGGAGAGACGCAGGGCTGACAGGCCCTTTTTCGTCTGTGTGTGTGAAAACGTCAGTTGGGATTTAAATTTCTGAACATTCCGCAATGTTAATCAATGGGAGTTTTTCCGAGTTTTGATCGTCATTTTTAGGAAAACCGTAAGTCCGATCAGTTAGAAAAGATATAGCACACTATTCGGGATTAGTCTGAAGGTCTGTGCCGAGTTTGGTGCATGTAGCTTAAAAGCTCTAGGAGGAGTTACATTTAGAAATTTAGTCTCAGAATAATAATAATATTAACTAGAATGTACATTTCCTGAAGAAAATGTGAGTGGTGCTTGCCGTGGCAAAACTCGTCAAGTAGCATTTTCAAACTTGTTTCTAAGCACTAAAATAAAGGTCATAGAATGTTGCTAACATGTGTTTTTCATGATGGTAGCACGTTTTTAGAATGTTTTAGTACTTTGCTAGGTGAAGCTAGCATGTGTTAGCATGATACTAGCACATTTTTAGCATGTTTTAGCACTTCCTTTGGCAATGCTAACATGTGTTAGCATGATGCTAGCATCTTTTTAACATGTTTTAGCAATCCCCTAAGCAACGCTAACATGCATTAGCATAATGATAGCACGTTTTAACATGTTTTAGCACTTTGCTAGGTGAAGCTAGCATGTGTTAGCATGATACTAGCACGTTTCTAACATGTTTTAGCACTTTGCTAGGCGATGCTAACGTATGTTAGCATGATGCTAGCACGTTTTTAACATGTTTTAGCAATCCCCTAAGCAATGCTAACATGCATTAGCATAATGCTAGCACGTTTTAACATGTTTTAGCACTTTGCTAGGTGAAGCTAGCATGTGTTAGCATGATACTAACACGTTTCTAGCATGTTTTAGCACTTTGCTAGGCGATGCTAACATGTGTTAGCATGATGCAAGCAAGTTTTTAACATGTTTTAGCACTTCGCTAGGCGATGCCAGCATGTGTTAGCATGATGCTAGCATGTTTTTAGCATGTTTTAGCACTTCGCTAGGCGATGCTAACATGTTTTAGCATGATGCTAGCACATTTTTAACATGTTGTAGCAATCCCCTAACCAATGCTAACATGCATTAGCATAATACTAGCACGTTTTTAGCATGTTTTAGCACTTCACTAGGCGATGCTAACATGTGTTAGCATGATGCTAGCACGTTTTTAACATGTTTTAGCAATCCCCTAAGCAATGCTAACATGCATTAGCATAATGCTAGCACGTTTTAACATGTTTTAACATTTTGCTAGGCAATGCCAGCATGTGTTAGCATGATACTAGCACGTTTTTAGCATGTTTTAGCACTTCGCTAGGCGATGCTAACATGTGTTAGCATGATGCTAGCACGTTTTTAACATGTTTTAGCAATCCCCTAAGCAATGCTAACATGCATTAGCATAATGCTAGCACGTTTTAACATGTTTTAACACTTTGCTAGGCAATGCCAGCATGTGTTAGCATGATGCTAGCACGTTTTTAGCATTTTTTAACACTTCGCTAGGCAATACTATCATGTGTTAGCATGTTTTTAGCACGTTTTTAGCATGTTTTAGCACTTCGCTAGGTGATGCCAACATGTGTTAGCATGTTGCTAGCACGTTTTTAGCATGTTTTAGCACTTCGCTAGGTGATGCCAACATGTGTTAGCATGTTGCTAGCACATTTTTAGCATGTTTTAGGGTGTGGCTATGAAGATTTTTATTGACTGCTTGATAAAAGAAATCCTCTGAGGGAGAGAGAGAGAGAGACGCAGGGCTGACAGGCCCTTTTTTGTCTGTGTGTGTGAAAAAGTCAGTTGGGATTTAAATTTCTGAACATTCCGCAATGTAAAGTCAATGGGATTTTTTTGGCCGCTTTTTCGTCCGCTGTTCGAACATCGTACACCCGATCGCTTAGAAAAGATATAGCACACCTCTCCTCAATGAGCCGCACGATTTGATGCCTCACTCAGGGGTCTGTGACAAAAGCTGCAGGAGGAGTAGCGCGCCAAACTTTGTGTGGAAAAATAATAATAATTATAATAATAATAAGTATGCAAGAGAACAATAGTGATGCTTTGCCTATGGCAAGCACCACTAATAATAATAATAATAAGTTTAAATAGGATTTCAGTAAGTTGGCTTTCTCAAGCCAACCTAATAATAATAAGTTTAAATAGGATTTCAGTAAGTTGGCTTTCTCAAGCCAACCTAATAATAATAAGTTTAAATAGGATTTCAGTAAGTTGGCTTTCTCAAGCCAACCTAATAATAATAAGTATGCAAGAGAACAATAGTGATGCTTTGCCTATGGCAAGCACCACTAATAATAATAAAAATAACTAGAATGTACATTTCCTGAAGAAAATGTGAGTGGTGCTTGCCGTGGCAAAATTTCGTACCTCAATGTCCCACCTACAGCCCAAAGTTGAAAGAGGCCACCCCCATTACAGTAGGGTGTTCTGGTGCAGAGATATGGGATTTGTTACTTGGTTGCTAGGGTATCCCCATCTGGTTTTTAGGCAGATACCAATTTGACAGCCAACAATGCTCCTTGCCATCCCGAGTGAAAAAAGTCAAAACAGAAGTCTCTACGATTTTCTTGTGCAGAGATATGTGATTTGTTTCTTGGTTGCTAGGGTAACCCCATCTGGATGCTAGGCAGTTACCAAGGTGACAGCCAACAATGCGCCTTGCCATCCTGAGAGAAATAAGTCAACCCGGAAGTCTCTGTGATTTTCTAGTACAGAGATATGTGATTTGTTTCTTGGTTCCTAGGGTAACCCCATCTGGTTGCTAGGCAGTTACAAAGGTGACAGCCAACAATGCTCCTTTCCATCCTGAGTGAAATAAATCAACCCGGAAGTCTCTGTGATTTTCTAGTACAGACATATGTTATTTGTTTCTTGGTTGCTAGGGTAACCCCATCTGGTTGCTAGGCAGTTACCAAGGTGACAGCCAACAATGCTCCTTGCCATCCTGAGTGAAATAAGTCAACCCGGAAGTCTCTGTGATTTTCTAGTACAGAGATATGCGATTTGTTTCTTGGTTGCTAGGGTAACCCCATCTGGTCGCTAGGCAGTTACCAAGGTGACAGCCAACAATGTTCCTTGCCATCCTGAGTGAAATAAGTCAACCCAGATTTCTCTGTGATTTTCCAGTACAGAGATATGTGATTTGTTTCTTGGTTGCTAGGGTTACCCCATCTGGTTGCTAGGCAGTTACCAAGGTGACAGGCAACAATGCTCCTTGCCATCCTGAGTGAAATAAGTCAACCCGTAAGTCTCTGTGATTTTCCAGTACAGAGATATGTGATTTGTTTCTTGGTTGCTAGGGTTACCCCATCTGGTTGCTAGGCAGTTACCAAGGTGACAGCCAACAATGCTCCTTGCCATCCTGAGTGAAATAAATCAACCCGGAAGTCTCTGTGATTTTCTTGTGCAGAGATATGCTATTTGTTTCTTGGTTGCTAGGGTAACCCCATTTGGTTGCTAGGCAGTTACCAGGGTGATATTTATCAAGTCTAATTTCGAGTGAAATAAGTCAACCCGGAAGTCTCTACGACATTCTGATCCTAAGATACACATCTTAGTGATATTGAATGGATGTCAATGGTGTTTTGTTGCTAGGCTGCTTTAAATGGTTGCTAGGGCGTGGCTAAGCAGTTCACATGATGAAAGATGAAGACTGATTACTCACCCAATTAAAACAAAGCAACTATCATGTCTCTAGGACATTCTGATCTGAAGATATCTTACTTCAATTGAAATCAATAAATGTGGTTGCTAGGGTGCTCCAAATTGTTGCTAGGGAGTGGCTTGGCAGCTGCCAATGATGAATATCCCATGGCTGCTTGTCAGTATGAATGATACAAACCAACTCCCATGCCTCTGTGACATTCAGAATGGAAGATATCTCTCTTTGGATTTTGGTTGCTAAGGTGCTCGAAAATGGTTGCTAGGGAGGGGCTAGGAAGTGTTGAGGGGATTCATGATTGGCTGTTTTACTGCCCCAAGTCAAACGAGACCACCCTCGTGTTTCTATGATAATTCAGTCCGGAGATATCCCTTTGATCTCTTTCAATGGAAGTCTATGGGAGTTGTTGCTAAGGTGCTCTAAATGGTTGCTAGGGCGTGGCTTGATAGCTTCACAATGATCCTGAGAGACTGACTGGTCATCTGAGTAAAATGAGCCCGCCCCCTTGTCTCTAAGACACTGTGATCCAGAGTTATGTTCAATACACAATTTACCATAGACTTAACATTGGGGCAAATTTGGGCAGCTCCTGCCCCCAAGGGGTGCAACTTTTACCCCATTGTGAGGTATGTTCTCACAGAGCCTGTCAGCCTCTTCAAATGTGGTAAATCACATGTCTCTGCGAAATCCTCGCTTTGAGCTATGACTCGTCAAAGTTCGGCGCAATGTTAAGTCAATGGGATTTTTTGCCCAATTTTTTGCCCCTGGGGCAAACACCGTACCCCCGATCGCTTATAAAAGTCATAGCACACCTCTCCTCAATGAGCCGCACGATTTGACACCTCATTCATGGGTCTACGCCAAAAGGTGCGGGACGAGTTAGGTGCCGAAGTTTTGTACGGAAGAAGAAGAAGAAGAAGAAGAAGAAGAAAAATAAGTATGTGAGATTACAATAGTGTTGCTTTGCAAGCACCACTAATAATAATAAAAATAATAATAAGTATGAGCAATAACAATAGTGATGCCTTGCCTTTGGCAAGCACCACTAATAATAATAATAATAATAATAATAATAAGTATGAGCAATAACAATAGTGATGCCTTGCCTTTGGCAAGCACCACTAACTAGAATGTACATTTCCTGAAGAAAATGTGAGTGGTGCTTGCCGTGGCAAAATTTCTTACCACAATGTCCAACCTACTGCCCAAAGGTGAAAGAGGCCACCCCCATGACAGTAGGATGTTCTGGTGCAGAGATAAAGGTGTTGTTCCATGGTTGCTAGAGAAACCCATCTGGTTGATATGCAGTTACTAAGGTGACAGCAACCAACGCGACTTGCCATCCTGAGTAAAATAAGTCAACCCGGAAGTCTCTACGATTTTCTAGTACAGAGATATGTGATTTGTTACTTGGTTACTAGGCTAACCCCATCTGGTTGCTAGGCAGTTACCAAGGGGCAAGCCAACAATGCTCCTTGCCATCCTAAATGAAATAAGTCAACACGGAATCACTACGATTTTCTGGTTCAGAGATATGTGATTTGTTACTTGGTTGCTAGGGTAACCCCATCTGGTTGCTAGGCAGTTACCAAGGTGACAGCCAACAATTCTCCTTGCCTTCCTGGGTGAAATAAGTCAACCCGGAAGTCTCTGTGATTTTCTTGTGCAGAGATATGTGATTTGTTTCTTGGTTGCTAGGGTAACCCCATTTGGTTGCTAGGCAGTTACCAGGGTGATATTTATCAAGTCTACTTTCCATCCTGAGTGAAATAAGTCAACCAGGAAGTCTCTGTGATTTTCTTGTGCAGAGATATGTGATTTGTTTCTTGGTTGCTAGGGTAACCCCATCTGGTTGCTAGGCAGTTACCAAGGTGATAGGCAACAATGCTCCTTGCCATCCTGAGTGAAATAAGTCAACCCGGAAGTCTCTACGTCATTCTGATCCTAAGATACACATCTTAGTGATTTTGAATGGATGTCAATGGTTCTTTGTTGCTTGGGTGCTTTAAATGGTTGCTAGGGTGTTGCTAAGTAGTTCACATGATGAAAGCTGAAGACTGATTACTCACCCAATGAAAACAAAGCAACTATCATGTCTCTAGGACATTCTGATGTGAAGATATCTTACTGTAATTGAAATCAATAAATGTGGTTGCTAGGGTGCTCTAAATTGTTGCTAGGGAGTGGCTTGGCAGCTGCCAATGATGAATCTCCAAAGGCTGCTTGTCAGTATGAATGATATAAACCAACTCCCATGCTTCTGTGACATTCAGAATGGAAGATATCTCTCTTTGGATTTTGGTTGCTAAGGTGCTCGAAAATGGTTGCTAGGGAGGGGCTAGGAAGTGTTGAGGGGATTCATGATTGGCTGTTTTACTGTCCCAAGTCAAACGAGACCACCCTCGTGTTTCTATGATAATTCAGTCCGGAGATATCCCTTTGATCTCTTTCAATGGAAGTCTATGGGAGTTGTTGCTAAGGTGCTCTAAATGGTTGCTAGGGCGTGGCTTGATAGCTTCACAATGATCCTGAGAGACTGATTGGTCATCTGAGTAAAATGAGCCCGCCCCCTTGTCTCTAAGACACTGTGATCCAGAGTTATGTTCAATACAAAATCTACCATAGACTTAACATTGGGGCAACTTTGGGCAGCTCATGCCACCCAGGGGTGCAACTTTTACCCCATTGTGAGGTATGTTCTCACAGAGCCTGTCAGCCTCTTCAAATCTGGTTAATCACACGTCTCTGTGAAATCCTCGATCTGAGCTATGACTCGTCAAAGTTCGGCGCAATGTTAAGTCAATGGGATTTTTTGCCCAATTTTTTGCCCCTGGGGCAATCACCGTACCCCCGATCGATTATAAAAGTCATAGGACACCATTCCCAAATAATCAGCACGATTTGACGCCTCATTTGTGGGTTTTCGACCCAAAAATTTTGAAAAAAATTCCATTGACTTACATTGGGGCAACTTTGGGCAGCTCCTGCCCCCCAGGGGTGCAACTTTTACCCCATTGTGAGGTATGTTCTCACAGAGCCTGTCAGCCTCTTCAAATGTGGTAAATCACATGTCTCTGCGAAATCCTCGCTTTGAGCTATGACTCGTCAAAGTTCGGCGCAATGTTAAGTCAATGGGATTTTTTGCCCAATTTTTTGCCCCTGGGGCAAACACCGTACCCCCGATCGCTTATAAAAGTCATAGCACACCTCTCCTCAATGAGCCGCACGATTTGACACCTCATTCATGGGTCTACGCCAAAAGGTGTGGGACGAGTTAGGTGCCGAAGTTTTGTACGGAAGAAGAAGAAGAAGAAGAAGAAGAAAAATAAGTATGTGAGATTACAATAGTGTTGCTTTGCAAGCACCACTAATAAGTATGCAAGAGAACAATAGTGATGCTTTGCCAATGGCAAGCACCACTAATAATAAGTATGCAAGAGAACAATAGTGATGCTTTGCCTATGGCAAGCACCACTAACTAGATTAAAAAGTTTGAGTACAAACTTTAGGTTGGCTTGAGAAAGCCTAGCATAAAGTTTGAAGTAGTTGTAAAAGCTTGAAGATTGAAGGTTTAGTTTGATGTAGTTATTTATTTTAGTAGTTCTCAAAGTTCAAAGATTTTAAGACCATTCAGTCTATCAAATATGATAGATAGATAGATAGATAGATAGATAGATAGATAGATAGATAGATAGATAGATAGATAGATAGATAGATAGATAGATAGATAGATAGAGAATGACCCTCAGATAGATAGATGGATAGATAGAGAATGACCCTCAGATAGATAGACAGATTGATCGAGTATGACCCACAGATAGATAGATAGATAGATAGATAGATAGATAGATAGATAGATAGATAGATAGAGAATGACCCTCAGATAGATAGATAGATAGACAGATAGATAGATAGACAGAGAATGACCCTGAGATAGATAGATAGATAGAGAATGACCCTCAGATAGATAGATAGATAGATAGATAGATAGATAGATAGATAGATAGATAGATAGATAGATAGATAGATAGATAGAGAATGACCCTCAGATGGATAGATAGATTGATAGAGTATGACCCACAGATAGATAGATAGATAGAGAATGACCCTCAGATAGATAGATAGATAGACAGATAGATAGATAGACAGAGAATGACCCTGAGATAGATAGATAGATAGATAGATAGATAGATAGATAGAGAATGACCCTCAGATAGATAGATAGATCGATAGATAGATCGATAGATAGATAGAGTATGACCCACAGATAGATAGATAGATAGATAGATAGATAGATATTGACCATCAGTTAGATAGATAGATAGATAGATAGATATATAGATAGATAGATAGATAGATAGATAGATAGATAGATAGATAGATAGATAGTGTTGAGGGGATTCATGATTGGCTGTTTTACTGTCCCAAGTCAAACGAGACCACCCTCGTGTTTCTATGATAATTCAGTCCGGAGATATCCCTTTGATCTCTTTCAATGGAAGTCTATGGGAGTTGTTGCTAAGGTGCTCTAAATGGTTGCTAGGGCGTGGCTTGATAGCTTCACAATGATCCTGAGAGACTGATTGGTCATCTGAGTAAAATGAGCCCGCCCCCTTGTCTCTAAGACACTGTGATCCAGAGTTATGTTCAATACAAAATCTACCATAGACTTAACATTGGGGCAACTTTGGGCAGCTCATGCCACCCAGGGGTGCAACTTTTACCCCATTGTGAGGTATGTTCTCACAGAGCCTGTCAGCCTCTTCAAATCTGGTTAATCACACGTCTCTGTGAAATCCTCGATCTGAGCTATGACTCGTCAAAGTTCGGCGCAATGTTAAGTCAATGGGATTTTTTGCCCAATTTTTTGCCCCTGGGGCAATCACCGTACCCCCGATCGATTATAAAAGTCATAGGACACCATTCCCAAATAATCCGCACGATTTGACGCCTCATTTGTGGGTTTTCGACCCAAAAATTTTGAAAAAAATTCCATTGACTTACATTGGGGCAACTTTGGGCAGCTCCTGCCCCCCAGGGGTGCAACTTTTACCCCATTGTGAGGTATGTTCTCACAGAGCCTGTCAGCCTCTTCAAATGTGGTAAATCACATGTCTCTGCGAAATCCTCGCTTTGAGCTATGACTCGTCAAAGTTCGGCGCAATGTTAAGTCAATGGGATTTTTTGCCCAATTTTTTGCCCCTGGGGCAAACACCGTACCCCCGATCGCTTATAAAAGTCATAGCACACCTCTCCTCAATGAGCCGCACGATTTGACACCTCATTCATGGGTCTACGCCAAAAGGTGTGGGACGAGTTAGGTGCCGAAGTTTTGTACGGAAGAAGAAGAAGAAGAAGAAGAAGAAAAATAAGTATGTGAGATTACAATAGTGTTGCTTTGCAAGCACCACTAATAAGTATGCAAGAGAACAATAGTGATGCTTTGCCTATGGCAAGCACCACTAATAATAAGTATGCAAGAGAACAATAGTGATGCTTTGCCTATGGCAAGCACCACTAACTAGATTAAAAAGTTTGAGTACAAACTTTAGGTTGGCTTGAGAAAGCCTAGCATAAAGTTTGAAGTAGTTGTAAAAGCTTGAAGATTGAAGGTTTAGTTTGATGTAGTTATTAATTTTAGTAGTTCTCAAAGTTCAAAGATTTTAAGACCATTCAGTCTATCAAATATGATAGATAGATAGATAGATAGATAGATAGATAGATAGATAGATAGATAGATAGAGAATGACCCTCAGATAGATAGATGGATAGATAGAGAATGACCCTCAGATAGATAGACAGATTGATCGAGTATGACCCACAGATAGATAGATAGATAGATAGATAGATAGATAGATAGATAGATAGATAGATAGATAGATAGATAGATAGATAGAGAATGACCCTCAGATAGATAGATAGATAGACAGATAGATAGATAGACAGAGAATGACCCTGAGATAGATAGATAGATAGAGAATGACCCTCAGATAGATAGATAGATAGATAGATAGATAGATAGATAGATAGATAGATAGAGAATGACCCTCAGATGGATAGATAGATTGATAGAGTATGACCCACAGATAGATAGATAGATAGAGAATGACCCTCAGATAGATAGATAGATAGACAGATAGATAGATAGACAGAGAATGACCCTGAGATAGATAGATAGATAGATAGATAGATAGATAGATAGATAGATAGATAGAGAATGACCCTCAGATAGATAGATAGATCGATAGATAGATCGATAGATAGATAGAGTATGACCCACAGATAGATAGATAGATAGATAGATAGATAGATAGATATTGACCATCAGTTAGATAGATAGATAGATAGATAGATAGATAGATAGATAGATAGATAGATAGATAGATATTGACCATCAGATAGATAGATAGATCGATAGATAGATCGATAGATAGATAGATAGATAGATATTGACCCTCAGATAGATAGATAGATCGATAGATAGATCGATAGATAGATAGAGTATGACCCACAGATAGATAGATAGATAGATAGATAGATAGATATTGACCATCAGTTAGATAGATAGAGAGATAGATAGATAGATAGATAGATAGATAGATAGATAGATAGATAGATAGATAGATAGATAGATAGATAGATAGATAGATAGATATTGACCATCAGATAGATAGATAGATCGATAGATAGATCGATAGATAGATAGATAGATAGATAGATAGATAGACAGATAGATATATCATTTTTTACTTGGTTGCTAGGGTAACCCAATGTGGTTGCTAGGCAGTTTCCAGGGTGATCCTTATCAAGCCTCCTTTTCATTCTGAGTGAATAAATTCAACCCGGAAGTCTCTATGATTTTCTGTTGCATAGATATGTGATTTGTTACTTGGTTGCTAGGGTAACCATATCTGGTTGATAGGCAGTTACCAGAGTGATATATATCAAGGCTACTTTCCATCTTGAGTAAAATAAGTGAAACAGGAAGTCTCTACGATTTTCTGGTGCAGAGATAGGTGATTTGTTAGTTGGTTGCTAGGGTAAACACATCTGGTTGCTAGGCAGTTACCAAGGTGATACTCATAAGGCTCCTTGCAATCCTGTGTGAAATATGTCAACCCCTAAGTCTCTACGATGTTCTGGTTCAAAGATATGTGATTTGTTACTTGGTTGCTAGGGTAACCGCATCTGGTTGCTAGGCAGTTACCAGAGGGATACATATCAAGGCTACTTTCCATCCTGAGTGAAATAAGTGAAACAGGAAGTCTCTATGATTTTCTGGTGCAGAGATATGTGACTTGTTACTTGGTTGCTAGGGTAAACACATCTGGTTGCTAGGCAGTTACCAAAGTGATACTCATAAGGCTCCTTGCAATCCTGTGTGAAATATGTCAACCCCTAAGTCTCTACGATGTTCTGGTTCAAAGATATGTGATTTGTTACTTGGTTGCTAAGGTAACCCTGTCTGGTTGCTATGCAGTTTCCAGAGTGATACATATCAAGGCTACTTTCCATCCTGAGTGAAATAAGTGAAACAGGATGTCTCTACGATATTCTGGTGCAGAGATATGTGATTTGTTACTTGGTTGCTAGGGTAACCCCGTCTGGTTGCTAGGCAGTTACCAGAGTGATACATATTAAGGCTACTTTCCATCCTGAGTGAATAAAGTCAACCCGGAAGTCTCTATGATTTTCTGTTGCAGAGATATGTGATTTGTTACTTGGTTGCTAGGGTAATCACATCTGGTTGCTAGGCAGTTACCAGAGTGATACATATCAAGGCTACTTTCCATCCTGAGTAAAATAAGTCAACCCGGAAGTCTCTCTGATTTTCTGTTGCAGAGATATGTGATTTGTTACTTGGTTGCTAGGGTAATCACATCTGGTTTCTAGGCAGTTACCAGAGTGATACATATCAAGGCTACTTTCCATCCTGAGTGAAATAAGTGAAACAGGAAGTCTCTACGATTTTCTGGTGCAGAGATATGTGATTTGTTACTTGGTTGCTAGGGTAACCCCGTCTGGTTGCTAGGCAGTTACCAGAGTGATACTTATCAAGGCTACTTTCCATCCTGAGTGAATAAAGTCAACCCGGAAGTCTCTATGATTTTCTGTTGCAGAGATATGTGATTTGTTACTTGGTTGCTAGGGTAATCACATCTGGTTGCTAGGCAGTTACCAGAGTGATACATATCAAGGCTACTTTCCATCCTGAGTGAAATAAGTCAACCCGGAAGTCTCTCTGATTTTCTGTTGCAGAGATATGTGATTTGTTACTTGGTTGCTAGGGTAATCACATCTGGTTGCTAGGCAGTTACCAGAGTGATACATATCAAGGCTACTTTCCATCCTGAGTGAAATAAGTGAAACAGGTAGTCTCTACGATTTTCTGGTGCAGAGATATGTGATTTGTTACTTGGTTGCTAGGGTAACCCCGTCTGGTTGCTAGGCAGTTACCAGGGTGATACATATCAAGGCTACTTTCCATCCTGAGTGAATAAAGTCAACCCGGAAGTCTCTCTGATTTTCTGTTGCAGAGATATGTGATTTGTTACTTGGTTGCTAGGGTAATCACATCTGGTTGCTAGGCAGTTACCAGAGTGATACATATCAAGGCTACTTTCCATCCTGAGTTAAATAAGTCAACCCGGAAGTCTCTCTGATTTTCTGTTGCAGAGATATGTGATTTGTTACTTGGTTGCTAGGGTAATCACATCTGGTTGCTAGGCAGTTACCAGAGTGATACATATCAAGGCTACTTTCCATCTTGAGTGAAATAAGTGAAACAGGAAGTCACTACGATTTTCTGGTGCAGAGATATGTGATTTGTTACTTGGTTGCTAGGGTAACCCCATCTGGTTGCTAGGCAGTTACCAGAGTGATACATATCAAGGCTACTTTCCATCCTGAGTGAAATAAGTGAAACAGGAAGTCTGTATGATTTTCTGGTGCAGAGATATGTGATTTGTTACTTGGTTGCTAGGGTAACCCCATCTGGTTGCTAGGCAGTTACCAGAGTGATACATATCAAGGCTACTTTCCATCCTGAGTGAAATAAGTGAAACAGGAAGTCTTTATGATTTTCTGGTGCAGAAATATGTGATTTGTTATTTGGTTGCTAGGGTAACCCTGTCTGGTTGCTATGCAGTTACCAGGGTGATACTTATCAAGCCTCCTTTCCATACTGAGTGAATCAAGTCAACCTGGAAGCTACTATACTGTGGCTATGAAGATTTTAGGTCATTACTTATTGGCTGCTTGATAAAAGAAATCCTCTGAGGGAGAGAGAGAGGGAGAGACGCAGGGCTGACAGGCCCTTTTTCGTCTGTGTGTGTGAAAACGTCAGTTGGGATTTAAATTTCTGAACATTCCGCAATGTTAATCAATGGGAGTTTTTCCGAGTTTTGATCGTCATTTTTAGGAAAACCGTAAGTCCGATCAGTTAGAAAAGATATAGCACACTATTCGGGATTAGTCTGAAGGTCTGTGCCGAGTTTGGTGCATGTAGCTTAAAAGCTCTAGGAGGAGTTACATTTAGAAATTTAGTCTCAGAATAATAATAATATTAACTAGAATGTACATTTCCTGAAGAAAATGTGAGTGGTGCTTGCCGTGGCAAAACTCGTCAAGTAGCATTTTCAAACTTGTTTCTAAGCACTAAAATAAAGGTCATAGAATGTTGCTAACATGTGTTTTTCATGATGGTAGCACGTTTTTAGAATGTTTTAGTACTTTGCTAGGTGAAGCTAGCATGTGTTAGCATGATACTAGCACATTTTTAGCATGTTTTAGCACTTCCTTTGGCAATGCTAACATGTGTTAGCATGATGCTAGCATCTTTTTAACATGTTTTAGCAATCCCCTAAGCAACGCTAACATGCATTAGCATAATGATAGCACGTTTTAACATGTTTTAGCACTTTGCTAGGTGAAGCTAGCATGTGTTAGCATGATACTAGCACGTTTCTAACATGTTTTAGCACTTTGCTAGGCGATGCTAACGTATGTTAGCATGATGCTAGCACGTTTTTAACATGTTTTAGCAATCCCCTAAGCAATGCTAACATGCATTAGCATAATGCTAGCACGTTTTAACATGTTTTAGCACTTTGCTAGGTGAAGCTAGCATGTGTTAGCATGATACTAACACGTTTCTAGCATGTTTTAGCACTTTGCTAGGCGATGCTAACATGTGTTAGCATGATGCAAGCAAGTTTTTAACATGTTTTAGCACTTCGCTAGGCGATGCCAGCATGTGTTAGCATGATGCTAGCATGTTTTTAGCATGTTTTAGCACTTCGCTAGGCGATGCTAACATGTTTTAGCATGATGCTAGCACATTTTTAACATGTTGTAGCAATCCCCTAACCAATGCTAACATGCATTAGCATAATACTAGCACGTTTTTAGCATGTTTTAGCACTTCACTAGGCGATGCTAACATGTGTTAGCATGATGCTAGCACGTTTTTAACATGTTTTAGCAATCCCCTAAGCAATGCTAACATGCATTAGCATAATGCTAGCACGTTTTAACATGTTTTAACATTTTGCTAGGCAATGCCAGCATGTGTTAGCATGATACTAGCACGTTTTTAGCATGTTTTAGCACTTCGCTAGGCGATGCTAACATGTGTTAGCATGATGCTAGCACGTTTTTAACATGTTTTAGCAATCCCCTAAGCAATGCTAACATGCATTAGCATAATGCTAGCACGTTTTAACATGTTTTAACACTTTGCTAGGCAATGCCAGCATGTGTTAGCATGATGCTAGCACGTTTTTAGCATTTTTTAACACTTCGCTAGGCAATACTATCATGTGTTAGCATGTTTTTAGCACGTTTTTAGCATGTTTTAGCACTTCGCTAGGTGATGCCAACATGTGTTAGCATGTTGCTAGCACGTTTTTAGCATGTTTTAGCACTTCGCTAGGTGATGCCAACATGTGTTAGCATGTTGCTAGCACATTTTTAGCATGTTTTAGGGTGTGGCTATGAAGATTTTTATTGACTGCTTGATAAAAGAAATCCTCTGAGGGAGAGAGAGAGAGAGACGCAGGGCTGACAGGCCCTTTTTTGTCTGTGTGTGTGAAAAAGTCAGTTGGGATTTAAATTTCTGAACATTCCGCAATGTAAAGTCAATGGGATTTTTTTGGCCGCTTTTTCGTCCGCTGTTCGAACATCGTACACCCGATCGCTTAGAAAAGATATAGCACACCTCTCCTCAATGAGCCGCACGATTTGATGCCTCACTCAGGGGTCTGTGACAAAAGCTGCAGGAGGAGTAGCGCGCCAAACTTTGTGTGGAAAAATAATAATAATTATAATAATAATAAGTATGCAAGAGAACAATAGTGATGCTTTGCCTATGGCAAGCACCACTAATAATAATAATAATAAGTTTAAATAGGATTTCAGTAAGTTGGCTTTCTCAAGCCAACCTAATAATAATAAGTTTAAATAGGATTTCAGTAAGTTGGCTTTCTCAAGCCAACCTAATAATAATAAGTTTAAATAGGATTTCAGTAAGTTGGCTTTCTCAAGCCAACCTAATAATAATAAGTATGCAAGAGAACAATAGTGATGCTTTGCCTATGGCAAGCACCACTAATAATAATAAAAATAACTAGAATGTACATTTCCTGAAGAAAATGTGAGTGGTGCTTGCCGTGGCAAAATTTCGTACCTCAATGTCCCACCTACAGCCCAAAGTTGAAAGAGGCCACCCCCATTACAGTAGGGTGTTCTGGTGCAGAGATATGGGATTTGTTACTTGGTTGCTAGGGTATCCCCATCTGGTTTTTAGGCAGATACCAATTTGACAGCCAACAATGCTCCTTGCCATCCCGAGTGAAAAAAGTCAAAACAGAAGTCTCTACGATTTTCTTGTGCAGAGATATGTGATTTGTTTCTTGGTTGCTAGGGTAACCCCATCTGGATGCTAGGCAGTTACCAAGGTGACAGCCAACAATGCGCCTTGCCATCCTGAGAGAAATAAGTCAACCCGGAAGTCTCTGTGATTTTCTAGTACAGAGATATGTGATTTGTTTCTTGGTTCCTAGGGTAACCCCATCTGGTTGCTAGGCAGTTACAAAGGTGACAGCCAACAATGCTCCTTTCCATCCTGAGTGAAATAAATCAACCCGGAAGTCTCTGTGATTTTCTAGTACAGACATATGTTATTTGTTTCTTGGTTGCTAGGGTAACCCCATCTGGTTGCTAGGCAGTTACCAAGGTGACAGCCAACAATGCTCCTTGCCATCCTGAGTGAAATAAGTCAACCCGGAAGTCTCTGTGATTTTCTAGTACAGAGATATGCGATTTGTTTCTTGGTTGCTAGGGTAACCCCATCTGGTCGCTAGGCAGTTACCAAGGTGACAGCCAACAATGTTCCTTGCCATCCTGAGTGAAATAAGTCAACCCAGATTTCTCTGTGATTTTCCAGTACAGAGATATGTGATTTGTTTCTTGGTTGCTAGGGTTACCCCATCTGGTTGCTAGGCAGTTACCAAGGTGACAGGCAACAATGCTCCTTGCCATCCTGAGTGAAATAAGTCAACCCGTAAGTCTCTGTGATTTTCCAGTACAGAGATATGTGATTTGTTTCTTGGTTGCTAGGGTTACCCCATCTGGTTGCTAGGCAGTTACCAAGGTGACAGCCAACAATGCTCCTTGCCATCCTGAGTGAAATAAATCAACCCGGAAGTCTCTGTGATTTTCTTGTGCAGAGATATGCTATTTGTTTCTTGGTTGCTAGGGTAACCCCATTTGGTTGCTAGGCAGTTACCAGGGTGATATTTATCAAGTCTAATTTCGAGTGAAATAAGTCAACCCGGAAGTCTCTACGACATTCTGATCCTAAGATACACATCTTAGTGATATTGAATGGATGTCAATGGTGTTTTGTTGCTAGGCTGCTTTAAATGGTTGCTAGGGCGTGGCTAAGCAGTTCACATGATGAAAGATGAAGACTGATTACTCACCCAATTAAAACAAAGCAACTATCATGTCTCTAGGACATTCTGATCTGAAGATATCTTACTTCAATTGAAATCAATAAATGTGGTTGCTAGGGTGCTCCAAATTGTTGCTAGGGAGTGGCTTGGCAGCTGCCAATGATGAATATCCCATGGCTGCTTGTCAGTATGAATGATACAAACCAACTCCCATGCCTCTGTGACATTCAGAATGGAAGATATCTCTCTTTGGATTTTGGTTGCTAAGGTGCTCGAAAATGGTTGCTAGGGAGGGGCTAGGAAGTGTTGAGGGGATTCATGATTGGCTGTTTTACTGCCCCAAGTCAAACGAGACCACCCTCGTGTTTCTATGATAATTCAGTCCGGAGATATCCCTTTGATCTCTTTCAATGGAAGTCTATGGGAGTTGTTGCTAAGGTGCTCTAAATGGTTGCTAGGGCGTGGCTTGATAGCTTCACAATGATCCTGAGAGACTGACTGGTCATCTGAGTAAAATGAGCCCGCCCCCTTGTCTCTAAGACACTGTGATCCAGAGTTATGTTCAATACACAATTTACCATAGACTTAACATTGGGGCAAATTTGGGCAGCTCCTGCCCCCAAGGGGTGCAACTTTTACCCCATTGTGAGGTATGTTCTCACAGAGCCTGTCAGCCTCTTCAAATGTGGTAAATCACATGTCTCTGCGAAATCCTCGCTTTGAGCTATGACTCGTCAAAGTTCGGCGCAATGTTAAGTCAATGGGATTTTTTGCCCAATTTTTTGCCCCTGGGGCAAACACCGTACCCCCGATCGCTTATAAAAGTCATAGCACACCTCTCCTCAATGAGCCGCACGATTTGACACCTCATTCATGGGTCTACGCCAAAAGGTGCGGGACGAGTTAGGTGCCGAAGTTTTGTACGGAAGAAGAAGAAGAAGAAGAAGAAGAAGAAAAATAAGTATGTGAGATTACAATAGTGTTGCTTTGCAAGCACCACTAATAATAATAAAAATAATAATAAGTATGAGCAATAACAATAGTGATGCCTTGCCTTTGGCAAGCACCACTAATAATAATAATAATAATAATAATAATAAGTATGAGCAATAACAATAGTGATGCCTTGCCTTTGGCAAGCACCACTAACTAGAATGTACATTTCCTGAAGAAAATGTGAGTGGTGCTTGCCGTGGCAAAATTTCTTACCACAATGTCCAACCTACTGCCCAAAGGTGAAAGAGGCCACCCCCATGACAGTAGGATGTTCTGGTGCAGAGATAAAGGTGTTGTTCCATGGTTGCTAGAGAAACCCATCTGGTTGATATGCAGTTACTAAGGTGACAGCAACCAACGCGACTTGCCATCCTGAGTAAAATAAGTCAACCCGGAAGTCTCTACGATTTTCTAGTACAGAGATATGTGATTTGTTACTTGGTTACTAGGCTAACCCCATCTGGTTGCTAGGCAGTTACCAAGGGGCAAGCCAACAATGCTCCTTGCCATCCTAAATGAAATAAGTCAACACGGAATCACTACGATTTTCTGGTTCAGAGATATGTGATTTGTTACTTGGTTGCTAGGGTAATCACATCTGGTTTCTAGGCAGTTACCAGAGTGATACATATCAAGGCTACTTTCCATCCTGAGTGAAATAAGTGAAACAGGAAGTCTCTACGATTTTCTGGTGCAGAGATATGTGATTTGTTACTTGGTTGCTAGGGTAACCCCGTCTGGTTGCTAGGCAGTTACCAGAGTGATACTTATCAAGGCTACTTTCCATCCTGAGTGAATAAAGTCAACCCGGAAGTCTCTATGATTTTCTGTTGCAGAGATATGTGATTTGTTACTTGGTTGCTAGGGTAATCACATCTGGTTGCTAGGCAGTTACCAGAGTGATACATATCAAGGCTACTTTCCATCCTGAGTGAAATAAGTCAACCCGGAAGTCTCTCTGATTTTCTGTTGCAGAGATATGTGATTTGTTACTTGGTTGCTAGGGTAATCACATCTGGTTGCTAGGCAGTTACCAGAGTGATACATATCAAGGCTACTTTCCATCCTGAGTGAAATAAGTGAAACAGGTAGTCTCTACGATTTTCTGGTGCAGAGATATGTGATTTGTTACTTGGTTGCTAGGGTAACCCCGTCTGGTTGCTAGGCAGTTACCAGGGTGATACATATCAAGGCTACTTTCCATCCTGAGTGAATAAAGTCAACCCGGAAGTCTCTCTGATTTTCTGTTGCAGAGATATGTGATTTGTTACTTGGTTGCTAGGGTAATCACATCTGGTTGCTAGGCAGTTACCAGAGTGATACATATCAAGGCTACTTTCCATCCTGAGTTAAATAAGTCAACCCGGAAGTCTCTCTGATTTTCTGTTGCAGAGATATGTGATTTGTTACTTGGTTGCTAGGGTAATCACATCTGGTTGCTAGGCAGTTACCAGAGTGATACATATCAAGGCTACTTTCCATCTTGAGTGAAATAAGTGAAACAGGAAGTCACTACGATTTTCTGGTGCAGAGATATGTGATTTGTTACTTGGTTGCTAGGGTAACCCCATCTGGTTGCTAGGCAGTTACCAGAGTGATACATATCAAGGCTACTTTCCATCCTGAGTGAAATAAGTGAAACAGGAAGTCTGTATGATTTTCTGGTGCAGAGATATGTGATTTGTTACTTGGTTGCTAGGGTAACCCCATCTGGTTGCTAGGCAGTTACCAGAGTGATACATATCAAGGCTACTTTCCATCCTGAGTGAAATAAGTGAAACAGGAAGTCTTTATGATTTTCTGGTGCAGAAATATGTGATTTGTTATTTGGTTGCTAGGGTAACCCTGTCTGGTTGCTATGCAGTTACCAGGGTGATACTTATCAAGCCTCCTTTCCATACTGAGTGAATCAAGTCAACCTGGAAGCTACTATACTGTGGCTATGAAGATTTTAGGTCATTACTTATTGGCTGCTTGATAAAAGAAATCCTCTGAGGGAGAGAGAGAGGGAGAGACGCAGGGCTGACAGGCCCTTTTTCGTCTGTGTGTGTGAAAACGTCAGTTGGGATTTAAATTTCTGAACATTCCGCAATGTTAATCAATGGGAGTTTTTCCGAGTTTTGATCGTCATTTTTAGGAAAACCGTAAGTCCGATCAGTTAGAAAAGATATAGCACACTATTCGGGATTAGTCTGAAGGTCTGTGCCGAGTTTGGTGCATGTAGCTTAAAAGCTCTAGGAGGAGTTACATTTAGAAATTTAGTCTCAGAATAATAATAATATTAACTAGAATGTACATTTCCTGAAGAAAATGTGAGTGGTGCTTGCCGTGGCAAAACTCGTCAAGTAGCATTTTCAAACTTGTTTCTAAGCACTAAAATAAAGGTCATAGAATGTTGCTAACATGTGTTTTTCATGATGGTAGCACGTTTTTAGAATGTTTTAGTACTTTGCTAGGTGAAGCTAGCATGTGTTAGCATGATACTAGCACATTTTTAGCATGTTTTAGCACTTCCTTTGGCAATGCTAACATGTGTTAGCATGATGCTAGCATCTTTTTAACATGTTTTAGCAATCCCCTAAGCAACGCTAACATGCATTAGCATAATGATAGCACGTTTTAACATGTTTTAGCACTTTGCTAGGTGAAGCTAGCATGTGTTAGCATGATACTAGCACGTTTCTAACATGTTTTAGCACTTTGCTAGGCGATGCTAACGTATGTTAGCATGATGCTAGCACGTTTTTAACATGTTTTAGCAATCCCCTAAGCAATGCTAACATGCATTAGCATAATGCTAGCACGTTTTAACATGTTTTAGCACTTTGCTAGGTGAAGCTAGCATGTGTTAGCATGATACTAACACGTTTCTAGCATGTTTTAGCACTTTGCTAGGCGATGCTAACATGTGTTAGCATGATGCAAGCAAGTTTTTAACATGTTTTAGCACTTCGCTAGGCGATGCCAGCATGTGTTAGCATGATGCTAGCATGTTTTTAGCATGTTTTAGCACTTCGCTAGGCGATGCTAACATGTTTTAGCATGATGCTAGCACATTTTTAACATGTTGTAGCAATCCCCTAACCAATGCTAACATGCATTAGCATAATACTAGCACGTTTTTAGCATGTTTTAGCACTTCACTAGGCGATGCTAACATGTGTTAGCATGATGCTAGCACGTTTTTAACATGTTTTAGCAATCCCCTAAGCAATGCTAACATGCATTAGCATAATGCTAGCACGTTTTAACATGTTTTAACATTTTGCTAGGCAATGCCAGCATGTGTTAGCATGATACTAGCACGTTTTTAGCATGTTTTAGCACTTCGCTAGGCGATGCTAACATGTGTTAGCATGATGCTAGCACGTTTTTAACATGTTTTAGCAATCCCCTAAGCAATGCTAACATGCATTAGCATAATGCTAGCACGTTTTAACATGTTTTAACACTTTGCTAGGCAATGCCAGCATGTGTTAGCATGATGCTAGCACGTTTTTAGCATTTTTTAACACTTCGCTAGGCAATACTATCATGTGTTAGCATGTTTTTAGCACGTTTTTAGCATGTTTTAGCACTTCGCTAGGTGATGCCAACATGTGTTAGCATGTTGCTAGCACGTTTTTAGCATGTTTTAGCACTTCGCTAGGTGATGCCAACATGTGTTAGCATGTTGCTAGCACATTTTTAGCATGTTTTAGGGTGTGGCTATGAAGATTTTTATTGACTGCTTGATAAAAGAAATCCTCTGAGGGAGAGAGAGAGAGAGACGCAGGGCTGACAGGCCCTTTTTTGTCTGTGTGTGTGAAAAAGTCAGTTGGGATTTAAATTTCTGAACATTCCGCAATGTAAAGTCAATGGGATTTTTTTGGCCGCTTTTTCATCCGCTGTTCGAACATCGTACACCCGATCGCTTAGAAAAGATATAGCACACCTCTCCTCAATGAGCCGCACGATTTGATGCCTCACTCAGGGGTCTGTGACAAAAGCTGCAGGAGGAGTAGCGCGCCAAACTTTGTGTGGAAAAATAATAATAATTATAATAATAATAAGTATGCAAGAGAACAATAGTGATGCTTTGCCTATGGCAAGCACCACTAATAATAATAATAATAAGTTTAAATAGGATTTCAGTAAGTTGGCTTTCTCAAGCCAACCTAATAATAATAAGTTTAAATAGGATTTCAGTAAGTTGGCTTTCTCAAGCCAACCTAATAATAATAAGTTTAAATAGGATTTCAGTAAGTTGGCTTTCTCAAGCCAACCTAATAATAATAAGTATGCAAGAGAACAATAGTGATGCTTTGCCTATGGCAAGCACCACTAATAATAATAAAAATAACTAGAATGTACATTTCCTGAAGAAAATGTGAGTGGTGCTTGCCGTGGCAAAATTTCGTACCTCAATGTCCCACCTACAGCCCAAAGTTGAAAGAGGCCACCCCCATTACAGTAGGGTGTTCTGGTGCAGAGATATGGGATTTGTTACTTGGTTGCTAGGGTATCCCCATCTGGTTTTTAGGCAGATACCAATTTGACAGCCAACAATGCTCCTTGCCATCCCGAGTGAAAAAAGTCAAAACAGAAGTCTCTACGATTTTCTTGTGCAGAGATATGTGATTTGTTTCTTGGTTGCTAGGGTAACCCCATCTGGATGCTAGGCAGTTACCAAGGTGACAGCCAACAATGCGCCTTGCCATCCTGAGAGAAATAAGTCAACCCGGAAGTCTCTGTGATTTTCTAGTACAGAGATATGTGATTTGTTTCTTGGTTCCTAGGGTAACCCCATCTGGTTGCTAGGCAGTTACAAAGGTGACAGCCAACAATGCTCCTTTCCATCCTGAGTGAAATAAATCAACCCGGAAGTCTCTGTGATTTTCTAGTACAGACATATGTTATTTGTTTCTTGGTTGCTAGGGTAACCCCATCTGGTTGCTAGGCAGTTACCAAGGTGACAGCCAACAATGCTCCTTGCCATCCTGAGTGAAATAAGTCAACCCGGAAGTCTCTGTGATTTTCTAGTACAGAGATATGCGATTTGTTTCTTGGTTGCTAGGGTAACCCCATCTGGTCGCTAGGCAGTTACCAAGGTGACAGCCAACAATGTTCCTTGCCATCCTGAGTGAAATAAGTCAACCCAGATTTCTCTGTGATTTTCCAGTACAGAGATATGTGATTTGTTTCTTGGTTGCTAGGGTTACCCCATCTGGTTGCTAGGCAGTTACCAAGGTGACAGGCAACAATGCTCCTTGCCATCCTGAGTGAAATAAGTCAACCCGTAAGTCTCTGTGATTTTCCAGTACAGAGATATGTGATTTGTTTCTTGGTTGCTAGGGTTACCCCATCTGGTTGCTAGGCAGTTACCAAGGTGACAGCCAACAATGCTCCTTGCCATCCTGAGTGAAATAAATCAACCCGGAAGTCTCTGTGATTTTCTTGTGCAGAGATATGCTATTTGTTTCTTGGTTGCTAGGGTAACCCCATTTGGTTGCTAGGCAGTTACCAGGGTGATATTTATCAAGTCTAATTTCGAGTGAAATAAGTCAACCCGGAAGTCTCTACGACATTCTGATCCTAAGATACACATCTTAGTGATATTGAATGGATGTCAATGGTGTTTTGTTGCTAGGCTGCTTTAAATGGTTGCTAGGGCGTGGCTAAGCAGTTCACATGATGAAAGATGAAGACTGATTACTCACCCAATTAAAACAAAGCAACTATCATGTCTCTAGGACATTCTGATCTGAAGATATCTTACTTCAATTGAAATCAATAAATGTGGTTGCTAGGGTGCTCCAAATTGTTGCTAGGGAGTGGCTTGGCAGCTGCCAATGATGAATATCCCATGGCTGCTTGTCAGTATGAATGATACAAACCAACTCCCATGCCTCTGTGACATTCAGAATGGAAGATATCTCTCTTTGGATTTTGGTTGCTAAGGTGCTCGAAAATGGTTGCTAGGGAGGGGCTAGGAAGTGTTGAGGGGATTCATGATTGGCTGTTTTACTGCCCCAAGTCAAACGAGACCACCCTCGTGTTTCTATGATAATTCAGTCCGGAGATATCCCTTTGATCTCTTTCAATGGAAGTCTATGGGAGTTGTTGCTAAGGTGCTCTAAATGGTTGCTAGGGCGTGGCTTGATAGCTTCACAATGATCCTGAGAGACTGACTGGTCATCTGAGTAAAATGAGCCCGCCCCCTTGTCTCTAAGACACTGTGATCCAGAGTTATGTTCAATACACAATTTACCATAGACTTAACATTGGGGCAAATTTGGGCAGCTCCTGCCCCCAAGGGGTGCAACTTTTACCCCATTGTGAGGTATGTTCTCACAGAGCCTGTCAGCCTCTTCAAATGTGGTAAATCACATGTCTCTGCGAAATCCTCGCTTTGAGCTATGACTCGTCAAAGTTCGGCGCAATGTTAAGTCAATGGGATTTTTTGCCCAATTTTTTGCCCCTGGGGCAAACACCGTACCCCCGATCGCTTATAAAAGTCATAGCACACCTCTCCTCAATGAGCCGCACGATTTGACACCTCATTCATGGGTCTACGCCAAAAGGTGCGGGACGAGTTAGGTGCCGAAGTTTTGTACGGAAGAAGAAGAAGAAGAAGAAGAAGAAGAAAAATAAGTATGTGAGATTACAATAGTGTTGCTTTGCAAGCACCACTAATAATAATAAAAATAATAATAAGTATGAGCAATAACAATAGTGATGCCTTGCCTTTGGCAAGCACCACTAATAATAATAATAATAATAATAATAATAAGTATGAGCAATAACAATAGTGATGCCTTGCCTTTGGCAAGCACCACTAACTAGAATGTACATTTCCTGAAGAAAATGTGAGTGGTGCTTGCCGTGGCAAAATTTCTTACCACAATGTCCAACCTACTGCCCAAAGGTGAAAGAGGCCACCCCCATGACAGTAGGATGTTCTGGTGCAGAGATAAAGGTGTTGTTCCATGGTTGCTAGAGAAACCCATCTGGTTGATATGCAGTTACTAAGGTGACAGCAACCAACGCGACTTGCCATCCTGAGTAAAATAAGTCAACCCGGAAGTCTCTACGATTTTCTAGTACAGAGATATGTGATTTGTTACTTGGTTACTAGGCTAACCCCATCTGGTTGCTAGGCAGTTACCAAGGGGCAAGCCAACAATGCTCCTTGCCATCCTAAATGAAATAAGTCAACACGGAATCACTACGATTTTCTGGTTCAGAGATATGTGATTTGTTACTTGGTTGCTAGGGTAACCCCATCTGGTTGCTAGGCAGTTACCAAGGTGACAGCCAACAATTCTCCTTGCCTTCCTGGGTGAAATAAGTCAACCCGGAAGTCTCTGTGATTTTCTTGTGCAGAGATATGTGATTTGTTTCTTGGTTGCTAGGGTAACCCCATTTGGTTGCTAGGCAGTTACCAGGGTGATATTTATCAAGTCTACTTTCCATCCTGAGTGAAATAAGTCAACCAGGAAGTCTCTGTGATTTTCTTGTGCAGAGATATGTGATTTGTTTCTTGGTTGCTAGGGTAACCCCATCTGGTTGCTAGGCAGTTACCAAGGTGATAGGCAACAATGCTCCTTGCCATCCTGAGTGAAATAAGTCAACCCGGAAGTCTCTACGTCATTCTGATCCTAAGATACACATCTTAGTGATTTTGAATGGATGTCAATGGTTCTTTGTTGCTAGGGTGCTTTAAATGGTTGCTAGGGTATTGCTAAGTAGTTCACATGATGAAAGCTGAAGACTGATTACTCACCCAATGAAAACAAAGCAACTATCATGTCTCTAGGACATTCTGATGTGAAGATATCTTACTGTAATTGAAATCAATAAATGTGGTTGCTAGGGTGCTCTAAATTGTTGCTAGGGAGTGGCTTGGCAGCTGCCAATGATGAATCTCCAAAGGCTGCTTGTCAGTATGAATGATATAAACCAACTCCCATGCTTCTGTGACATTCAGAATGGAAGATATCTCTCTTTGGATTTTGGTTGCTAAGGTGCTCGAAAATGGTTGCTAGGGAGGGGCTAGGAAGTGTTGAGGGGATTCATGATTGGCTGTTTTACTGTCCCAAGTCAAACGAGACCACCCTCGTGTTTCTATGATAATTCAGTCCGGAGAAATCCCTTTGATCTCTTTCAATGGAAGTCTATGGGACTTGTTGCTAAGGTGCTGTAAATGGTTGCTAGGGCGTGGCTTGATAGCTTCACAATGATCCTGAGAGACTGATTGGTTGTCTGAGTAAAATGAGCCCGCCCCCTTGTCTCTAAGACACTGTGATCCAGAGTTATGTTCAATACAAAATCTACCATAGACTTAACAGTGGGGCAAATTTGGGCAGCTCATGCCCCCCAGGGGTGCAACTTTTACCCCATTGTGAGGTATGTTCTCACAGAGCCTGTCAGCCTCTTCAAATGTGGTAAATCACACGTCTCTGCGAAATCCTCGCTCTGAGCTATGACTCGGCAAAGTTCGGTTCAATGTTAGGTCAATGGGATTTTTTGCCCAATTTTTTGCCCTTGGGGCAAACACCGTACCCCCGATCGCTTATAAAAGTCATAGCACACCATTCCCAAATAATCCGCACGATTTGACGCCTCATTTGTGGGTCTGCGACCAAATAATTTTGCAAAAAATTCCATTGACTTACATTGGGGCAAATTTGGGCAGCTCCTGCCCCCCAGGGGTGCAACTTTTACCCCATTGTGAGGTATGTTCTCAAAGAGCCTGTCAGCCTCTTCAAATGTGGTAAATCACACGTCTCTGCGAAATCCTCGCTCTGAGCTATGACTCGTCAAAGTTCGGCTCAATGTGAAGTCAATGGGATTTTTTGCCCAATTTTTTGCCCCTGGGGCAAACACTGTACCCCCGATCGCTATAAAAGTCATAGCACACCTCTCCTCAATGAGCCGCACGATTTGACACCTCATTCATGGGTCTACGCCAAAAGGTGCGGGACGAGTTAGGCGCCGAATTTTTGTACGGAAGAAGAAGAAGAAAAAGAAAAATAACTAGAATGTACATTTCCTGAAGAAAATGTGAGTGGTGCTTGCCGTGGCAAAATTTCTTACCACAATGTCCCACCTACTGCCCAAAGGTGAAAGAGGCCACCCCCATGACAGTAGGATGTTCTGGTGCAGAGATATAGGTGTTGTTCCATGGTGCTAGGGAAAACCATCTGGTTGATATGCAGTTACTAAGGTGACAGCCACCAACGCGACTTGCCATCCTGAGTAAAATAAGTCAACCCGGAAGTCTCTACGATTTTCTAGTACAGAGATATGTGATTTGTTGCTTGGTTGCTAGGGTAACCCCATCTGGTTGCTAGGCAGTTAACAAGGGGCAAGCCAACAATGCTCCTTGCCATCCTAAATGAAATAAGTCAACACGGAATCACTACGATTTTCTGGTTCAGAGATATGTGATTTGTTACTTGGTTGCTAGGGTAACCCCATCTGGTTGCTAGGCAGTTACCAAGGTGACAGCCAACAATGCTCCTTGCCATCCTGAGTGAAATAAGTCAACCCGGAAGTCTCTGTGATTTTCTTGTGCAGAAATATGTGATTTGTTTCTTGGTTGCTAGGGTAACCCCATCTGGTTGCTAGGCAGTTACCAAGGTGACAGCCAACAATGCTCCTTGCCATCCTGAGTGAAATAAGTCAACCTGGAAGTATCTGTGATTTTCTTGTGCAGAGATATGTGATTTGTTTCTTGGTTGCTAGGGTAACCCCATCTGGTTGCTAGGCAGTTACCAAGGTGACAGCCAACAATTCTCCTTGCCTTCCTGGGTGAAATAAGTCAACCTTGAAGTCTCTGTGATTTTCTTGTGCAGAGATATGTGATTTGTTTCCTGGTTGCTAGGGTAACCCCATTTGGTTGCTAGGCAGTTACCAGGGTGATATTTATCAAGTCTACTTTCCATCCTGAGTGAAATAAGTCAACCCGGAAGTCTCTGTGATTTTCTTGTACAGAGATATGTGATTTGTTTCTTGGTTGCTAGGGTAACCCCATCTGGTTGCTAGGCAGTTACCAAGGTGATAGGCAACAATGCTCCTTGCCATCCTGAGTGAAATAAGTCAACCCGGAAGTCTCTTTGTCATTCTGATCCTAAGATACACATCTTAGTGATTTTGAATGGATGTCAATGGTTCTTTGTTGCTAGGGTGCTTTAAATGGTTGCTAGGGCGTGGCTAAGTAGTTCACATGATGAAAGCTGAAGACTGATTACTTACCCAATGAAAACAAAGCAACTATCATGTCTCTAGGACATTCTGATGTGAAGATATCTTACTGTAATTGAAATCAATAAATGTGGTTGCTAGGGTGCTCTAAATTGTTGCTAGGGAGTGGCTTGGCAGCTGCCAATGATGAATCTCCAAAGGCTGCTTGTCAGTATGAATGATATAAACCAACTCCCATGCTTCTGTAACATTCAGAATGGAAGATATCTCTCTTTGGATTTTGGTTGCTAAGGTGCTCGAAAATGGTTGCTAGGGAGGGGCTAGGAAGTGTTGAGGGGATTCATGATTGGCTGTTTTACTGTCCCAAGTCAAACGAGACCACCCTCGTGTTTCTATGATAATTCAGTCTGGAGAAATCCCTTTGAACTCTTTCAATGGAAGTCTATGGGACTTGTTGCTAAGGTGCTGTAAATGGTTGCTAGGGCGTGGCTTGATAGCTTCACAATGATCCTGAGAGACTGATTGGTTGTCTGAGTAAAATGAGCCCGCCCCCTTGTCTCTAAGACACTGTGATCCAGAGTTATGTTCAATACAAAATCTACCATAGACTTAACAGTGGGGCAAATTTGGGCAGCTCATGCCCCCCAGGGGTGCAACTTTTACCCCATTGTGAGGTATGTTCTCACAGAGCCTGTCAGCCTCTTCAAATGTGGTAAATCACACGTCTCTGCGAAATCCTCGCTCTGAGCTATGACTCGGCAAAGTTCGGTTCAATGTTAGGTCAATGGGATTTTTTGCCCAATTTTTTGCCCTTGGGGCAAACACCGTACCCCCGATTGCTTATAAAAGTCATAGCACACCATTGCCAAATAATCCGCACGATTTGACGCCTCATTTGTGGGTCTGCGACCAAAAAATTTTGCAAAAAATTCCATTGACTTACATTGGGGCAAATTTGGGCAGCTCCTGCCCCCCAGGGGTGCAACTTTTACCCCATTGTGAGGTATGTTCTCAAAGAGCCTGTCAGCCTCTTCAAATGTGGTAAATCACACGTCTCTGCGAAATCCTCGCTCTGAGCTATGACTCGTCAAAGTTCGGCTCAATGTTAAGTCAAAGGGATTTTTTGCCCAATTTTTTGCCCCTGGGGCAAACACTGTACCCCCGATCGCTATAAAAGTCATAGCACACCTCTCCTCAATGAGCCGCACGATTTGACACCTCATTCATGGGTCTACGCCAAAAGGTGCGGGACGAGTTAGGCGCCGAATTTTTGTACGGAAGAAGAAGAAGAAAAAGAAAAATAACTAGAATGTACATTTCCTGAAGAAAATGTGAGTGGTGCTTGCCGTGGCAAAATTTCTTACCACAATGTCCCACCTACTGCCCAAAGTTGAAAGAGGCCACCCCCATGACAGTAGGATGTTCTGGTGCAGAGATATAGGTGTTGTTCCATGGTTGCTAGGGAAAACCATCTGGTTGATATGCAGTTACTAAGGTGACAGCCACCAATGCTACTTGCCATCCTGAGTAAAATAAGTCAACCCGGAAGTCTCTACGATTTTCTAGTATATAGATATGTGATTTGTTACTTGGTTGCTAGGGTAACCCCATCTGGTTGCTAGGCAGTTAACAAGGGGCAAGCCAACAATGCACCTTGCCATCCTAAATGAAATAAGTCAACACGGAATCACTACGATTTTCTGGTTCAGAGATATGTGATTTGTTACTTGGTTGCTAGGGTAACCCCATCTGGTTGCTAGGCAGTTACCAAGGTGACAGCCAACAATGCTCCTTGCCATCCTGAGTGAAATAAGTCAACCCGGAAGTCTCTGTGATTTTCTTGTGCAGAAATATGTGATTTGTTTCTTGTTTGCTTGGGTAACCCCATCTGGTTGCTAGGCAGTTACCAAGGTGACAGCCAACAATGCTCCTTGCCATCCTGAGTGAAATAAGTCAACCTGGAAGTATCTGTGATTTTCTTGTGCAGAGATATGTGATTTGTTTCTTGGTTGCTAGGGTAACCCCATCTGGTTGCTAGGCAGTTACCAAGGTGACAGCCAACAATTCTCCTTGCCTTCCTGGGTGAAATAAGTCAACCTTGAAGTCTCTGTGATTTTCTTGTGCAGAGATATGTGATTTGTTTCCTGGTTGCTAGGGTAACCCCATTTGGTTGCTAGGCAGTTACCAGGGTGATATTTATCAAGTCTACTTTCCATCCTGAGTGAAATAAGTCAACCCGGAAGTCTCTGTGATTTTCTTGTACAGAGATATGTGATTTGTTTCTTGGTTGCTAGGGTAACCCCATCTGGTTGCTAGGCAGTTACCAAGGTGATAGGCAACAATGCTCCTTGCCATCCTGAGTGAAATAAGTCAACCCGGAAGTCTCTATGTCATTCTGATCCTAAGATACACATCTTAGTGATTTTGAATGGATGTCAATGGTTCTTTGTTGCTAGGGTGCTTTAAATGGTTGCTAGGGCGTGGCTAAGTAGTTCACATGATGAAAGCTGAAGACTGATTACTCACCCAATGAAAACAAAGCAACTATCATGTCTCTAGGACATTCTGATGTGAAGATATCTTACTGTAATTGAAATCAATAAATGTGGTTGCTAGGGTGCTCTAAATTGTTGCTAGGGAGTGGCTTGGCAGCTGCCAATGATGAATCTCCAAAGGCTGCTTGTCAGTATGAATGATATAAACCAACTCCCATGCTTCTGTAACATTCAGAATGGAAGATATCTCTCTTTGGATTTTGGTTGCTAAGGTGCTCGAAAATGGTTGCTAGGGAGGGGCTAGGAAGTGTTGAGGGGATTCATGATTGGCTGTTTTACTGTCCCAAGTCAAACGAGACCACCCTCGTGTTTCTATGATAATTCAGTCCGGAGAAATCCCTTTGATCTCTTTCAATGGAAGTCTATGGGACTTGTTGCTAAGGTGCTGTAAATGGTTGCTAGGGCGTGGCTTGATAGCTTCACAATGATCCTGAGAGACTGATTGGTTGTCTGAGTAAAATGAGCCCGCCCCCTTGTCTCTAAGACACTGTGATCCAGAGTTATGTTCAATACAAAATCTACCATAGACTTAACAGTGGGGCAAATTTGGGCAGCTCATGCCCCCCAGGGGTGCAACTTTTACCCCATTGTGAGGTATGTTCTCACAGAGCCTGTCAGCCTCTTCAAATGTGGTAAATCACACGTCTCTGCGAAATCCTCGCTCTGAGCTATGACTCGGCAAAGTTCGGTTCAATGTTAGGTCAATGGGATTTTTTGCCCAATTTTTTGCCCTTGGGGCAAACACCGTACCCCCGATCGCTTATAAAAGTCATAGCACACCATTCCCAAATAATCCGCACGATTTGACGCCTCATTTGTGGGTCTGCGACCAAAAAATTTTGCAAAAAATTCCATTGACTTACATTGGGGCAAATTTGGGCAGCTCCTGCCCCCCAGGGGTGCAACTTTTACCCCATTGTGAGGTATGTTCTCAAAGAGCCTGTCAGCCTCTTCAAATGTGGTAAATCACACGTCTCTGCGAAATCCTCGCTCTGAGCTATGACTCGTCAAAGTTCGGCTCAATGTTAAGTCAAAGGGATTTTTTGCCCAATTTTTTGCCCCTGGGGCAAACACTGTACCCCCGATCGCTATAAAAGTCATAGCACACCTCTCCTCAATGAGCCGCACGATTTGACACCTCATTCATGGGTCTACGCCAAAAGGTGTGGGACGAGTTAGGCGCCGAATTTTTGTACGGAAGAAGAAGAAGAAAAAGAAAAATAACTAGAATGTACATTTCCTGAAGAAAATGTGAGTGGTGCTTGCCGTGGCAAAATTTCTTACCACAATGTCCCACCTACTGCCCAAAGTTGAAAGAGGCCACCCCCATGACAGTAGGATGTTCTGGTGCAGAGATATAGGTGTTGTTCCATGGTTGCTAGGGAAAACCATCTGGTTGATATGCAGTTACTAAGGTGACAGCCACCAATGCTACTTGCCATCCTGAGTAAAATAAGTCAACCCGGAAGTCTCTACGATTTTCTAGTACATAGATATGTGATTTGTTACTTGGTTGCTAGGGTAACCCCATCTGGTTGCTAGGCAGTTAACAAGGGGCAAGCCAACAATGCTCCTTGCCATCCTGAATGAAATAAGTCAACCCGGAATCTCTACGATTTTCTGGTTCAGAGATATGTGATTTGTTTCTTGGTTGCTAGGGTAACCCCATCTGGTTGCTAGGCAGTTACCAAGGTGACAGGCAACAATGCTCCTTGCCATCCTGAGCGAAATAAGTCAACCCGGAAGTCTCTGTGATTTTCTTGTGCAGAGATATGTGATTTGTTTCTTGGTTGCTAGGGTAACCCCATCTGGTTGCTAGGCAGTTACCAAGGTGACAGCCAACAATTCTCCTTGCCTTCCTGGGTGAAATAAGTCAACCCGGAAGTCTCTGTGATTTCATTGTGCAGAGATATGTGATTTGTTTCTTGGTTGCTAGGGTAACCCCATTTGGTTGCTAGGCAGTTACCAGGGTGATATTTATCAAGTCTACTTTCCATCCTGAGTGAAATAAGTCAACCCAGAAGTCTCTGTGATTTTCTTGTGCAGAGATATGTGATTTGTTTCTTGGTTGCTAGGGTAACCCCATCTGGTTGCTAGGCAGTTACCAAGGTGATAGGCAACAATGCTCCTTGCCATCCTGAGTGAAATAAGTCAACCCGGAAGTCTCTACGTCATTCTGATCCTAAGATACACATCTTAGTGATTTTGAATGGATGTCAATGGTTCTTTGTTGCTAGGGTGCTTTAAATGGTTGCTAGGGCGTGGCTAAGTAGTTCACATGATGAAAGCTGAAGACTGATTACTCACCCAATTAAAACAAAGCAACTATCATGTCTCTAGGACATTCTGATGTGAAGATATCTTACTGTAATTGAAATCAATAAATGTGGTTGCTAGGGTGCTCTAAATTGTTGCTAGGGAGTGGCTTGGCAGCTGCCAATGATGAATCTCCAAAGGCTGCTTGTCAGTATGAATGATATAAACCAACTCCCATGCTTCTGTAACATTCAGAATGGAAGATATCTCTCTTTGGATTTTGGTTGCTAAGGTGCTCGAAAATGGTTGCTAGGGAGGGGCTAGGAAGTGTTGAGGGGATTCATGATTGGCTGTTTTACTGTCCCAAGTCAAACGAGACCACCCTCGTGTTTCTATGATAATTCAGTCCAGAGAAATCCCTTTGATCTCTTTCAATGGAAGTCTATGGGACTTGTTGCTAAGGTGCTGTAAATGGTTGCTAGGGCGTGGCTTGATAGCTTCACAATGATCCTGAGAGACTGATTGGTTGTCTGAGTAAAATGAGCCCGCCCCCTTGTCTCTAAGACACTGTGATCCAGAGTTATGTTCAATACAAAATCTACCATAGACTTAACAGTGGGGCAAATTTGGGCAGCTCATGCCCCCCAGGGGTGCAACTTTTACCCCATTGTGAGGTATGTTCTCACAGAGCCTGTCAGCCTCTTCAAATGTGGTAAATCACACGTCTCTGTGAAATCCTCGCTCTGAGCTATGACTCGTCAAATTTCGGAGCAATGTTAAGTCAATGGGATTTTTTGCCCAATTTTTTGCCCCTGGGGCAATCACCGTACCCCCGATCGCTTATAAAAGTCATAGCACACCATTCCCAAATAATCCGCACGATTTGACGCCTCATTTGTGGGTCTGCGACCAAAAAATTTTGAAAAAAATTCCATTGACTTACATTGGGGCAACTTTGGGCAGCTCCTGCCCCCCAGGGGTGCAACTTTTACCCCATTGTGAGGTATGTTCTCACAGAGCCTGTCAGCCTCTTCAAATGTGGTAAATCACACGTCTCTGCGAAATCCTCGCTCTGAGCTATGACTCGGCAAAGTTCGGCTCAATGTTAAGTCAATGGGATTTTTTGCCCAATTTTTTGCCCCTGGGGCAAACACCGTACCCCCGATCGCTTATAAAAGTCATAGCACACCTCTCCTCAATGAGCCGCACGATTTGACACCTCATTCATGGGTCTACGCCAAAAGGTGCGGGACGAGTTAGGTGCCGAAGTTTTGTACGGAAGAAGAAGAAGAAGAAGAAGAACTAGAATGTACATTTCCTGAAGAAAATGTGAGTGGTGCTTGCCGTGGCAAAATTTCTTACCACAATGTCCCACCTACTGCCCAAAGTTGAAAGAGGCCATCCCCATGACAGTAGGATGTTCTGGTGCAGAGATATTGGTGTTGTTCCATGGTTGCTAGGGAAACCCATCTGGTTGATATGCAGTTACTAAGGTGACAGCCACCAATGCTACTTGCCATCCTGAGTAAAATAAGTCAACCCGGAAGTCTCTACGATTTTCTAGTACAGAGATATGTGATTTGTTACTTGGTTGCTAGGGTAACCCCATCTGGTTGCTAGGTAGTTAACAAGGGGCAAGCCAACAATACTCCTTGCCATCCTGAATGAAATAAGTAAACCCGGAATCTGTACAATTTTCTGGTTCAGAGATATGTGATTTGTTACTTGGTTGCTAGGGTAACCCCATCTGGTTGCTAGGCAGTTACCAAGGTGACAGCCAACAATGCTGCTTGCCATCCTGAGTGAAATAAGTCAACCCTGAAGTGTCTGTGATTTTCTTGTGCAGAGATATGTGATTTGTTTCTTGGTTGCTAGGGTAACCCCATCTGGTTGCTAGGCAGTTACCAAGGTGACAGACAACAATGCTCCTTGCCATCCTGAGTGAAATAAGTCAACCCGGAAGTCTCTGTGATTTTCTTGTGCAGAGATATGTGATTTGTTTCTTTGTTGCTAGGGTAACCCCATCTTGTTGTTAGGCAGTTACCAAGGTGACAACCAACAATGCTCCTTGCCATCCTGAGTGAAATAAGTCAACCCGGAAGTCTCTGTGATTTTCTAGTACAGAGATATGTGATTTGTTTCTTGGTTGCTAGGGTAACCCCATCTGGTCGCTAGGCAGTTACCAAGGTGACAGCCAACAATGCTCCTTGCCATCCTGAGTGAAATAAGTCAACCCAGATTTCTCTGTGATTTTCTAGTACAGAGATATGTGATTTGTTTCTTGGTTGCTAGGGTAACCCCATCTGGTTGCTAGGCAGTTACTAATGTGACAGCCAACAATGCTCCTTGCCATCCTGAGTGAAATAAGTCAACCCGGAAGTCTCTGTGATTTTCTTGTGCAGAGATATGTGATTTGTTTCTTGGTTGCTAGGGTAACCCCATCTGGTTGCTAGGCAGTTACCAATGTGACAGCCAACAATGCTCCTTGCCATCCTGAGTGAAATAAGTCAACCCGGAAGTCTCTGTGATTTTCTTGTGCAGAGATATTTGATTTGTTTCTTGGTTGCTAGGGTAACCCCATCTGGTTGCTAGGCAGTTACCAAGGTGACAGGCAACAATGCTCCTTGCCATCCTGAGTGAAACAAGTCAACCCGTAAGTCTCTGTGATTTACTTGTGCAGAGATATGTGATTTGTTTCTTGGTTGCTAGGGTAACCCCATCTGGTTGCTAGGCAGTTACCAAGGTGACAGCCAACAATGCTCCTTGCCATCCAGAGTGAAAGAAGTCAACCCGGAAGTCTCTGTGATTTTCTTGTTCAGAGATATGCTATTTGTTACTTGGTTGTTAGGGTAACCCCATCTGGTTGCTAGGCAGTTATGAAGGTGACAGGGAACAATGCTCCTTGCCATCCTGAGTGAAATAAGTCAACCCGGAAGTCTCTACGTCATTCTGATCCTAAGATACACATCTTAGTGATTTTGAATGGATGTCAATGGTTCTTTGTTGCTAGGGTGCTTTAAATGGTTGCTAGGGCATGGCTAAGTAGTTCACATGATGAAAGATGAAGATTGATTACTCACCCAATTAAAACAAAGCAACTATCATGTCTCTAGGACATTCTGATGTGAAGATATCTTACTGTAATTGAAATCAATAAATGTGGTTGCTAGGGTGCTCTAAATTGTTGCTAGGGAGTGGCTTGGCAGCTGCCAATGATGAATCTCCAAAGGCTGCTTGTCAGTATGAATGATACAAACCAACTCCCATGCCTCTGTGACATTCAGAATGGAAGATATCTCTCTTTGGATTTTGGTTGCTAAGGTGCTCGAAAATGGTTGCTAGGGAGGGGCTAGGAAGTGTTGAGGGGATTCATGATTGGCTGTTTTACTGCCCCAAGTCAAATGAGACCACCCTCGTGTTTCTATGATAATTCAGTCCGGAGATATCCCTTTGATCTCTTTCAATGGAAGTTTATTGGAGTTGTTGCTAAGGTGCTCTAAATGGTTGCTAGGGCGTGGCTTGATAGCTTCACAATGATCCTGAGAGACTGATTGGTCGTCTGAGTAAAATGAGCCCTCCCCCTTGTCTCTAAGACACTGTGATCCAGAGTTATGTTCAATACAAAATCTACCATAGACTTAACATTGGGGCAACTTTGGGCAGCTCATGCCCCCCAGGGGTGCAACTTTTACCCCATTGTGAGGTATGTTCTCACAGAGCCTGTCAGCCTCTTCAAATGTGGTAAATCACACGTCTCTGTGAAATTCTCGCTCTGAGCTATGACTCGTCAAAGTTCGGCGCAATGTTAAGTCAATGCGATTTTTTTGCCCAATTTTTTGCCCCTGGGGCAATCACCGTACCCCCGATCGCTTATAAAAGTCATAGCACACCATTCCCAAATAATCCGCACGATTTGACGCCTCATTTGTGGGTCTGCGACCAAAAAAATTTTAAAAAAATTCCATTGACTTACATTGGGGCAACTTTGGGCAGCTCCTGCCCCCCAGGGGTGCAACTTTTACCCCATTGTGAGGTATGTTCTCACAGAGCCTGTCAGCCTCTTCAAATGTGGTAAATGACACGTCTCTGCGAAATCCTTGCTCTGAGCTATGACTCGTCAAAGTTCGGCTCAATGTTAAGTCAATGGGAATTTTTGCCCAATTTTTTGCCCCTGGGGCAAACACCGTACCCCCGATCGCTTATAAAAGTCATAGCACACCTCTCCTCAATGAGCCGCACGATTTGACACCTCATTCATGGGTCTAAGCCAAAAGGTGTGGGACGAGTTACGCTCCAAAGTTTTGTACGGAAGAATAATAATAAGTATGTGAGATTACAATAGTGTTGCTTTGCAAGCACCACTAATAATAATAAGTATGAGCAATAACAATAGTGATGCCTTGCCTTTGGCAAGCACCACTAATAAGTATGCAAGAGAACAATAGTGATGCTTTGCCTATTGCAAGCACCACTAATAATAAGTTTAAATAGGATTTCAGTAAGTTGGCTTTCTCAAGCCAACCTAATAATAATAAGTTTAAATAGAATTTCAGTAAGTTGGCTTTCTCAAGCCAACCTAATAAGTATGAGCAATAACAATAGTGATGCCTTGCCTTTGGCACGCACCACTAATAAGTATGTGAGATTACAATAGTGTTGCTTTGCAAGCACCACTAATAAGTATGTGAGATTACAATAGTGTTGCTTTGCAAGCACCACTAATAAGTATGTGAGATTACAATAGTGTTGCTTTGCATGCACCACTAATAAGTATGTGAGATTACAATAGTGTTGCTTTGCAAGCACCACTAATAAGTATGTGAGATTACAATAGTGTTGCTTTGCAAGCACCACTAATAATAAGTATGAGCAATAACAATAGTGTTGCCTTGCCTTTGGCAAGCACCACTAATAATAATAATAATAATAATAAGTATGAGCAATAACAATAGTGTTGCCTTGCCTTTGGCAAGCACCACTAATAATAATAATAATAATAAAAATAATAATAAGTATGAGCAATAACAATAGTGTTGCCTTGCCTTTGGCAAGCACCACTAATAAGTATGAGCAATAACAATAGTGTTGCCTTGCCTTTGGCAAGCACCACTAAAAAGAAGAATAAGTATGCAAGAGAACACTAGTGATGCTTTGCCTTTGGCAAGCACCACTAATAATAAGTATGCAAGAGAACACTAGTGATGCTTTGCCTTTGGCAAGCACCACTAATAAGTATGCAAGAGAACACTAGTGATGCTTTGCCTTTGGCAAGCACCACTAAAAATAAGTATGTGAGATTACAATAGTGTTGCTTTGCAAGCACCACTAATAAGTATGTGAGATTACAATAGTGTTGCTTTGCAAGCACCACTAATAAGTATGCAAGAGAACACTAGTGATGCTTTGCCTTTGGCAAGCACCACTAATAAGTATGCAAGAGAACACTAGTGATGCTTTGCCTTTGGCAAGCACCACTAATAATAATAATAAGTTTAAATAGGATTTCAGTAAGTTGGCTTTCTCAAGCCAACCTAATAAGTTTAAATAGGATTTCAGTAAGTTGGCTTTCTCAAGCCAACCTAATAAGTATGCAAGAGAACAATAGTGATGCTTTGCCTTTGGCAAGCACCACTAATAAGAAAAATAAGTATGCAAGAGAACAATAGTGATGCCTTGCCTTTGGCAAGCACCACTAATAAATGTATGTAACATAACAATATGTTGGCTTTCTCAAGCCAACATAGTTATGTCATCTTGAAGCATGTTAGGTTTGGAAAACCATCAGTCAAAATTACATTTGGTTTATTGACACATATATATTAAGGCAATGTGGTCATTTACATAAACACGTGCCTTTCAGACATTTTGTATTGTATTCATTCTTGCTAAGTAACAAATTTAAAGACATCAATTCTACACATGGTTACCAAATGCCTCAAGTCAATTGGATCTACGGTTCAAGAGAAGAAGAGTTTAGTAGGTTTCCCCAAATTTTCACTGTACAGGACAATCCATTATGTAGAACCTTATGGGTCCTTGAGGCTTTTTTGTTCCCAATGAGAAATGAGGCATGTATAACAAGCTTTAGAATAATGGGAAAATTGGGGTGAAAATGGCATAATTTTGAAAATGGTACATTTGGGTGTGGCCTGTAGCGAACCGCCAAGGGCAAATATGGGCAATTCTTTGCACAGTATTTCAAAGGGATGTTATCTTGAAGCATGTTAGGTTTGAAAAACCATCAGTCAAAATTACATTTGATTTATTGACATATATTTTGATAAAATGTGTACATTTACATAAACACGCCCCTTTCAGCCATTTTGTATCGTACCATGGGTACTATGGGTCATTGAGGCTTTTTTGTTCCCCATGAGAAATGAGGCATGTACACCAGGTTTCAGAATAATTGGACAAAATGCGTGGAAATATTTTCAATCACTTTGAAAATATTTTTTTGGGGCGTGGCGTGTCCATTCTTGGTTTGGGGGTACCCGTTAATCTAATAATAATATGAATAATAATAATGCTGTCTATAACAATAGATTTCCTCCTACTGAAGGAATCTAATAATAATACTGTCAATAAAAATAGATCCTACCGGAGGAATCTAATAAAACTGTCAATAACAATAGATTCCCTCCTACTGGAGGATTCTAATAATAATAATACTGTCAATAACAATAGATTCCCTCCTACCGGAGGAATCTAATAATAATAATAATAATAATAATAATAATAATACTGTCAATTACAATAGATTCCCTCCTACTGGAGGAATCTAATAATAATAATAATAATAATAATAATAATAATAATACTGTCAATAACAATAGATTCCCTCCTACTGGAGGAATCTAATAATAATACTGTCAATAACAATAGATTCCCTCCTACCGGAGGAATCTAATAAAACTGTCAATAACAATAGATTCTCTCCTATCGGAGGAATCTAATAATAATAATAATAATAATAATAATACTGTCAATAACAATAGATTCCCTCCTACCGGAGGAATCTAATAATAATAATAATAATAATAATAATAATACTGTCAATTACAATAGATTCCCTCCTACCGGAGGAATCTAATAATAATAATAATAATAATACTGTCAATAACAATAGATTCCCTCCTACTGGAGGAATCTAATAATAATACTGTCAATAGCAATAGATTTCCTCCTACCGGAGGAATCTAATAATAATACTGTCAATAACAATAGATTTCTTCCTAGTGGATGAATATAATAATAATAATAATAATAATAATAAAAATAATAATACTGTCAATAACAATAGTCAAAGTGATCAAAGCCTGCAGGGACAAACATTTGGCTCAATTTTTATGTTTTTTAATTTTCTGCACGCAGAAGATATGAGACTTTTCCTTATTAAAATGTTATGATGTTATTTTGTCGCTTCGCCATGGCAACACCGTTCTTATATCAAAAATCCCTTCGCTTGCTTTGCACTAATAATAAGTATGTGAGATTACAATAGTATTGCTTTGTAAGCACCACTAATAATAAGTATGTGAGATTACAATAGTATTGCTTTGTAAACACCACTAATAATAAGTAGGTGATATTACAATAGTATTGCTTTGCAAGCACCACTAATAATAAGTATGTGAGATTACACTAGTATTGCTTTGTAAGCACCACTAATAATAAGTAGGTGAGATTACAATAGTATTGCTTTGTAAGCAACACTAATAATAAGTATGTGAGATTACAATAGTACTGCTTTGTGAGCACCACTAATAATACGTATGTGAGATTAGAATAGTGTTGCTATGTAAGCACCACTAATAATAAATATGTGAGATTACAAAAGAGTTGCTTTACGAGCACCACTAATAATAATAATAAGTATGTGAGATTATAATAGTGTTGCTTTGCAAGCACCAATAACAATAAGTATTTGAGATTACAATAGTGTTGCTTTGCAAGCACCACTAATAATAATAACTATATAGGTACATTTCCTGAAGAAAAGTGAGTGGTGCTTGCTGTGGCAAAATTAGTCACATAGCATGTTCTAGCATGTTGATAAGCACTAATATTATGATCTTAGCATGTGTTTGCATGATGCTAGCACTTTTTAGCATGTTTTAGCACTTCTCTAGGTGATGCCAGCATGTGTTAGCATGATGCTAGCACATTTTAAGCATGATATAGCACTTTGCTAGTCGATGCTAGCATGTGTTATCATGAAACTAACACATTTTTAGCATGTTTTAACACTTCACTAGGTGATGCCAGCATGTGTTAGCATGATGTTAGCATGTTTTAAGCATGTTATAGAACCTCGCTAGATGAATCTAACATGAGTTAACATGACGCTGATTGCATGTTTTAACATGCCATAACCCTTCGCTAGGTGATGCTAGCATGTGTTCACACTTCGTTAAATGAATCTAACACATGTTAGCTTGATAATAACACATTTTAACACTTCACTAGGCGATGCTAGCATGTTTTTAGCATGTTTTAGCACTTCATTAGGCATTGCTAGCATGTGTTAGCATGATGCTATTATTTTTGCAGCATGTTTTAACACTCGCTAGGCAATGCTAGCATGTCTTAGCATGATGCTAGCACATTTTTAACATACTTTAGCACTTCCCTAGACGATGCTAGCATTTGTTAGCACTTCGCTAAATGAATCTATCACATATTAGCATTATGCTAGCACATTTTATTATGTTTTAGCATTTCGCTATTCGATGATAGTATGTGTTAGCATGGTGTTAACACGTATAAAGCTTGTTTTAGCACTTTATTATGCATTGCTATCATGTTTTAACACTTCACTAGGTGTTGTTAGCATGTGTTAGCATGATGATAACAAGTTTTTAGTCAACGCGGAAGTCTCTATGATATTCTGGTGCAGAGTTATTTGATTTGTTACTTGGCTGCTAGGGTATCCCATCTGGTTGCTAGGCAGTTACCCAGGTGATATAATCAAGGCTGTCCCGATGGTGTGTTCCTCCACTAAACAATCTCCTGCCGCTAGCGGAACCAGCACAAAAAAAGGCCTTTCAGTTTCCTTGGACATTCAAATGAATGTTCACTGAGTCGGCCCACTCAGCTTTAACATGACTGCAACAATGACCTAATCACTCCAATATCTTGCAAGAAATATTCCACAAAGCAAACTCCAGCTGCAAGGTGGAAACAGCACAAAAAGAAACAAAAAAGGCACTCAGTTTCCTGAGGCCTGTCTCCCTCTGCGGATTTTTGAGCAGGAACTCCGTGAGCTCGCTCGATTTCCAGCTTATGGCCTGTTATGTCGAGCAGATTTGGGAAGAGACCGTCTAGGAATTTCACCATATTTCGGCCTTCTTCGTCCAACAATTCCAACAATTCGGATGTTGTTCGGATGGTCACGATTCTCCAAGTCTTTTCCCAGACGCACTCCAAATCTGCCTTGGTTGCTAGCGGGTTAGCAGCTAGTTCCATCTCTGATGACTCAAGATAATCTATTTTTTTCTTGACATTGCCACTCTTGTAACCATCTCAGTGAACTTCATCATTCATTGCCATGATCGATCGACGTATTATAGCAAGATCCTCCAAGTCAGCAATGACCTTCGTCAGCATTTCCAACACATTCATCAATTGATGGTGAATTTTTTTCACTTCATCATCCAAATTGACTCTCAGGCTTTCGGCCTGTTGCTCAGGGGCTTCAGCTTAAGCACATACGTGTAGTCTTTTAATATCTCCAGAGTCAGAAGATTTTGACTTCTTTCATAATGTCTTCCTAGAACAGTTAAGAATCAGGGTGTATCGAATCTCACCGGTTTATGATACAAAAAGTATTAAAACTAGCAAAGTTTGCAGAGCTCACCATTCACACGTCAGAACCTTACATGGCGCCACGCAACTCAATGTTATAATCCAATAAGCTATACGTTTATATTAAATAATATGTAGTTCGAGGTTTGTGTTTCTTTACATATTACAGAGTACCCCCAATTAGTTCCACACAATAATGTAAAGATATTCTAAACTGATTATGCAAAAAAACAAAAACACTGGTATTGGATCGGGATTGGTATCGGCTGATAATGAGATTTCAGATATCGGAATCATATGCTATACACAAATGACCTGTAACATTCATAATTATAACATAACCGAAATAAATGCAAATGACTAAAAACACTTTGATTAGCTTTTGATTATAACAATTGCTAGTAAATTTATTCAACTTATCAATAGGCTGAAGAGACAGGGGTAAATCCACCTCTTCAATAGACTTCCACAAATATTAAATTATAATAGCTCATTTACACATAAAACAGAAATATGTTTAGTGTGTGAAAGCTGCAGAAGACTCGAAAGCATACAATTTGTAATGAAACAGATGCACTGTGCTGCAATAGTGGGGTTTCCCTCTACATCAGACTTTGTTCCCCTGATGCACATACGCACATGCGAACTCTACTAAAATGTTAATTCTTTAATTCTTCCAAGTATAAATGATTGTTAAAACAAACACACTTAAAACTGTTATTTAACAAACTACTGTATCATGTTTAAACTTTTTATTTACAAAATCCAAACTCCAAATTTTTTTATAAAATATTTCACATTCACTCGAACTGACATACCTGGCAACATATTGGCTCAGGAGCAATTACTTCTATAACTGTTTGATAAATATATTTGACAACATGAGAAAATTAATATGTGAAACATGAAAAGTCGCAATTCACCAGATTAAAAATGATGACACTGATATGAGCCAGAGAGAGAGCCCATGAAAGCTGATGCTGAGTCAGAGAGCACAGGTATGCCAGAGGAATGGGGAAGGAGTGTGTGTGTGTGTGTGTGTGTGTGTGTGTGTGTGTGTGTAAGCCTGAGAATGATCTGGGGAAGGAGTGGGTGGAGATTCAAGGGATTGCGTGCGGATATCAAATGTTTACCTGTTACAGAGAGAGAGAGGTGGAGAAGAGTAGAGGAGACATGGTTGCGGTTTACAGGGGTGGGCGGAGATACAGTGCCTTGAGCAGGAGCTTTGCACGCAACTTAACAATACTACCTTTATAAAGACTATACACACACACACACACACACACACACACACATACCTGCAGGAAGACATCCAGGATTTCATGTCAGTGGAATTTCAGTGCTAGTATTCTCTTATCTCAAAGTACAGGTCACATAGTCATTGCAGCTCACAGATAAATTAACAGAGCAATCTGGGGTAACAACAATAGATATTTCAGCGATATATCAGCAATAGTCTTAAAATGACGCTGAACATTGAAGGTTTTTCTTTTTATTTAGCCCATTATTTTCCCATTTGGTCTCCCACAAAGTTGAAAAGTTTTATCATGTTTTGTCACATGAAAAAAAAAAAGTTTAATTGAAGATTAAATGATGGAAACAAAATTAGTCCATGGTAACTGGTTTCTGGTCCAGGCTGGTCATTAGCTGGTCCAAGCTGGACATTATCTGATCCATGCTTGGAGATCAACTTAGACCAGCTACCAGCCAGTCATACCAGCTCAAGGTGGTCAAGCTGGTTTTAGGAATATGATAGCTGGTCGACCAGCTTGGACCAGCTCATGACCAGCTTGAACCATCTTGGACCAGCCCATGACCAGCTTGGACCACCTATTATGTTCCAAAACACAGCTACCATCTTAAGATGGATTTTCCTATTACAGTATTTAGGATTACAGTATTTAGGTGTCACAAGTGAAAATAATGAGCCGGGTCATTCTTCAGAACGTGTGCTATTTGTGTACCTAAGCAGAGCTGCATTAATTAAGCTCAGCTGAATATGGAACTTTAAATAAAAAGTGCTCTCAGGGAGTGTGTGTGTACATATATGTGTGTGAGTGTGCATTAGCGGGGCCGGGCCGTGAGTTGCGCGTCTGCAGTCAGGGCTCGTCACAATGGCATTCATTGTTCAGACTGCAGGCCCCTGCGTGCTCACACCCTCCCTTACCTGAGCAGAGAGACAGGTGTATCTCTGCTAGTCACGCACAGCCACGGTGCCAAATCTCCAGCACGCACCACAGAGTTACACACACTGCATCTGCATGCATTGGCATTCCTGTGCATTTGAAAAAAGGTGTCTTTTTACTTTAAACATAAGTCATAAATGCTCATGTGAACATACATCCACTAACCTTAGTGAAAACAGAGTACTCACATATGAAATACCTCTATTATTTCTGTAATAAATTTATGGCAAATAGAAATATCTATGTAAATATTTGTCTTACCCAAGTTGCATGTTGTGTTTCACTGTCTCTTTTTATTTATTTTATTTTTATTTTATTTATAATATATTTGTATAGTCTGACACCAATCATTTCAAATATGAGTGTCATTGGAATTGACTTTCATTAGACTTGAATATCTTTGATGAAAGACTAAACTTAATTTCAATTTAATCTAAAAACAATTTTTTTATATAAAAATATTTTATTGTATTTATTTCATTAAAATAAAATGATTGAGGTATACCTTATTTAATGGTGATGCCTGGATCCTTTCTCCTATACTAGTTTAATATGCAGAGACAACTAGAAGTAAGCCACTGGGTTCATTGATTCTCCCCAAAAATGTAAAACTGTGGCGCTTTCAAAATATTGATCTGCTTATTGGAGCATCCTGACCAGCCCTACACAGTGAGATGAGCTCAGCTTGGGTTTGCTGCAGGACTGTTTCTTCGACCAATTAAACACATGGGCCAACCCGATATCACGCCGAGGCGTGAAATAGACACGCCGGTCCACTCGCGGATGCGTGTCGGTGTCACGCTTTGCCTCCTCCAGGCGTGTACATGACACGCGCGCGTCTACGTAGAATACCGTCAGGGGGCGATCGTTTCCTCGACGCCAACAACTCTCCGCGCACCAGAGAGGAAGCGATACCGTTGTCGTCGCGTTGCACGTTCGTGCGGGCGGGATGCCGGCCAATTTCGCCGGTTACTTTCACTTGTGACCATATGTGACAAATAAAGGTTCATTACATAGTGCTGCTTTCATGAAGAAATCCTAACGTTGCTGTAGCCTAACGTTGTTATACGTGTGTGTGTGTGTGTGTGTGTGTGTGTGTGTGTGTGTGTGTGTGGGCTGTCGAGTATCTTGTGCTGATGTAAATAAACAAATAAATATATATATATATATAAATATATATATATAAATATATATATATATATATATATATATATATATATATATATATATATATATATATATATATATTTATTTAAAAAGTGTATTTATTTACAAAAATAAACCCGGAAGTGGAGAACGCGATGTATCGCTTCCTCTTTGGTGCGCGGACAGTTGTTGGCGTCGAGGAAACGATCGCCCCCTGCCGGTATTCTACGTAGACGCGCGCGTGTCATGTACACGCCTGGAGGAGGCAAAGCGTGAAATAGACACGCATCCGCGAGTGGACCGGCGTGTCTATTTCACGCCTCGGCGTGATACCGGGTTGCATGGGCATGTTCGGGAAAACACGGGAAGTTAAAAAGGGTATGGTTATCTGATTAATTTATTTAAAAATATTTTGTAAATTTGGTTCAAATCTTTTAAAAATAATAAATAAATTAAAATAACTGAAATAATCTTTTCAATTCTGTGAAAAGTTTGTGATTGATTGCCCATTGCTGCCATAGTTTTCCATAACTGTTTGCCAGAAGTGGTTGATATTTGCCAATGGTTCACCACAGAAGCATTTGCCAGTAGTGTTAAATATTTGCTAAAGTTTTGCCACAGATTTGTTTGCCAGGATTGGCAGAGTTTTGCAAAAGGTTTGACACAGCACTGTTTGACAGTAGTGACCACAGAGTTTGTTGTTAGCATGTTATTAAGCTAACCACTAAATACTGTAATAAGCATGACTAAACGCAAAACTAGCAAAGTCTGCCATCTTTGCAATGATCTCATTGCAATGCTATCCATAAAATATACATGTGATGCTGCCTTAATATTTTGCAAAATCTAGGTAACTTTGATGGGCATTATAATACTGCTGTCTACTGTTAGGTACAGCATTCAAGTGCACCTTTGATGCTACAAAAGGGTTTCCAGATAGGCAGCATAGTCTCTATAGGATTTTAAAATAAGCTAAAGTCACAGTGGTGAACTGAACTACAATGAGTTTAAATGCTAGATAACTGAGATTTGACCTCCCTTCTCGCCCTGACTTCATCAAGACACACGCTCACATTCTGAAAGTCTGCCTTTGGCTCACTGCAATCACACTACAGCTTGATTAGTGACCACAGTGAAGGAAATTACAAGCTCTCCAATCTTCCAGTCTTATTTTAGAGCACAAATGGAGAAATGTTTGTGCCGTGCACTGAGGTCTAAAAGTGGGATATAACTCTACAGGATAAATTAGATAAGATTTAAATACGTTTTAATTTAAGTGTCATTGTGCAGTCAAGAAAGTCTATAATACCTGGAGAGAATTATCTATTATTATTCCCACTTATTTCAATAGCAGTTACTCAGCTGGCAAATGTAGAACTGGCAGTACATTTTGACATCTTTTGTTATGGCGGCTCATGCTAGGCAGCTAGGTATCTTGCCCCACTTAATCATCTCCTATTAATAGTCCTGGGGGGATACTTCAGAGATTGAGTTGAAGCTGCTTCATTGAGCCCCTCCTCTGTATACAGCAAGTCAAATAAATTTAACCTTGATAGCTTAAAGATTATATTGGCAAATGAACACGTGAAATCACCCCACAAATGCAGTGAGGCTGGAGCCATAAGTCCAATGCAGATAAATGGAAAACAAGTGAATAAACATTCAAATAAATGAGTGCTTTGAATCACAATAAACTAAATATAAAGAATAAAGAACACTTTTGCATGCTGTACATCCCAAAATACCTCAGAAAAATAAACTCCACACACTTTCTATGCATCAGATGCGCATTTTAAATTTGCAGTTCTTTCTCCTTCTATAAAATATAACAGTACAAGCCAGCATACCCGTAACTAAATTTGGGGTAAGAAACAAGATTTTGGGATAGAAAAGGACAAAAAATACACCTCTTCACCTCTACACCTACATTTGCAGGGTGAAGGGGCAGGATTAAAACGGAGTTAATACTTTTAAATATTGGTTTAACTGTTAAGGGCATTCACATAAATAAGCAGAGAAGAGTCAGTAATATCAGTAGAAAAGAAAGTTATTACATTTTGATAAAAGATTACAAGTACAAAAAACAAACAAAAAAAAAAACATGCACAGCAGACTCATTTACAAGACCAGTAACATGCATCCATCCATCCATCCATCTTCAACCGTTTATCCTAAGTTGGGTCACGGCAGCAGCTCCAGCAGGGGGCCCCAAACTTCCCTATCCCGAGCCACATTAACCAGCTCTGACTGGGGGACCCCGAGGCATTCCCAGGCCAGTGTGGAGATGTAAGCTCTCCACCTAGTCCTGGGTCTTTCCCGAGGCCTCCTCCCAGCTGGACATGCCTGAAACACCTCCCTAGGGAGGCGCCCAGGGGGCATGCTTACCAGATGCCCAAACCACCTCAACTGACTCCTTTCCACACAAAGGAGCAGTGGCTCTACTCTGAGCTCCTCACGGATGACTGAGCTCCTCACCCTATCTCTAAGGGAGAAGCCCACCACCCTTCTGAGGAAGCCCATTTTGGCCACTTGTACTCACAACCTAGTTCTTTCGGTCATGACCCAGCCTTCATGACCATAGGTGAGGGTAGGAACAAAAATTGACCGGTAGATCGAGAGCTTTGCCTTCCGGCTCAGCTCTCTTTTCGTGACAACGGTGTGATAGAGTGAGTGCAATACCGCCCCCGCTGCCCCGATTCTCCGGCCAACCTCCCGCTCCATTTTCCCCTCACTCGTGAACAAGACCCCAAGGTACTTGAACTCCTTCACTTGGGGCAAAACTCATTCCCTACCCGGAGTACGCACTCCATCAATCAGGCTTGTATGGTAGAGTGGCCAGACAGAAGCCACTCCTCAGTAAAAGGCACATGACAGCCCACCTGGAGTTTGCCAAAAGGCACCTGAAGGACTCTCAGACCAAGAGAAACAAATTCTCTGGTCTGATGAAACAAATATTGAACTTTTTGGCCTGAATGGGAGGCGTCATGTCTGGTGGAAACCAGGCACCACTCATCACCTGGCCAATACCATCCCTACAGTGAAGCATGCTGGTGGAAGCATCATGCTGTGGGGATGTTTTTCAGCGGCAGGAACTGGGAGACTAGTCAGGATCGAGGGAAAGATGAATGCAGCAATACAGAGAGATATCCTTGATGAAAACCTGCTCCAGAGTGCTCTGGACCTCAGACTGGGGTGAAGGTTCATCTTCCAACAGGACAACAACCCTAAGCACACAGCCAATATAACAAAGGAGTGGCTATGGGACAGACTTGAACCCGATTGAACATCTCTGGAGAGATCTGAAAATGGCTGTGCACCAATGCTCCCCATCCAACCTGATGGAGCTTGAGAGGTCCTGCAAAGAAGAATGGGTGTGCCAAGCTTGTAGCATCATACTCAAAAAGACTTGAGGCTGTAATTGGTGCCAAAGGTGCTTCCACAAAGTATTGAACAAAGACTGTGAATACTTATGTACATATGATCTTTTTTTGTTTTTTATTTTTAATAAATTTGCAAAGATTTCAAACAAACTTCTTTCACGTTGTCATTATATGGTATTGTTTGTAGAATTTTGAGGAAAATAATGAATTTAATCCATTTTGGAATAAGGCTGTAACATAACAAAATGTGGAAAAAGTGAAGCGCTGTGAATTCTTTCCAGATGCACTGTATGCAAGTGACATGACTCTGCCTCAGATAACAGAGAGGGCAACAGTTGATTCTTTGTGGAATGTTGTAAGACTGAGAAGTACCCAGTAATTTGCAAGCTTGCACTATCAGCACTCTACCCTTATCATAGGCCACAGGTGGAATCAGCAATCAGTGTAATGTCCAACATCATGCAAGCTATATCTGCCAACCTCAGTGTAGAGACATATGAATCCTATCAAGAATTGAAATACAACCTGAAGGCCATGCAGGTGTCAGCCATTCAGCATGACTCCAAGAACACCAAGAAGAGTCCAGCTTTGTAGAAATGTAAAACACTCCATCCAGTGGTACAGAGCTCTCCTCAGAGAAAAAGAAAAGCAGAAAAAGCAGCCATATCACTCTGTCAAGACAACTGATAGCAAGAAAAAGGCCAAAGATCCCATTGTTGCTGCAGCTCAGAGATCAAGGCAGGAATACTGGAAAAACATTTGAAAGCTTTGAAGATTGCAGCCAAGGCTAAATAAATTCTTGATATTTTAATTTATGTTGTAATTTGTGTACTTGTGTGTCCACATAATCAGTATGTAACTGAAGGAATACGTTTAATGAAAGTTAATAAATAGAACATTTGTATAAGTGCTGTTGCCATTATTTATTTTGTATATAATATAAGTTGTGTGTGTGGCGTGGTGGGGTCGCTGGGGTTGCAGCCTTCCTTCCTTCCTTCTTTTTTGTCCTTGGCTGATCACATGCTTGAATAATAAAATATAGAACATATTGATATGACAGAATGAGGTGTGTCCATACTTCTGACTGGTGGTATATGCATTTTAAAAACATAAACATGCTACAGTATGACAATCATTAAAACAATCAGCACTGCTCATCTATTTTTTGAGCTCTAATAATTTATGATTGTGTTATTTTATTAGTTGTTAAAGCTGCAGCTTTTTAGTGCTTATGTATGGCATGCATTGCATCGTCAAGCATGTCTCAAGCAATTCTCTTCAGAAAAGTAACAGGAAAAAAACTTCAGAGTGACGGTGACTCAGGAATGCAAGCCAGGAATGCCGTTGAGTTACCATCAAGGGGGTTTGACTGAAAACAATGTCTTTGTGTTTTCGTTCAGGGCTGTAGTCACGCAAACCTCCAGCAACTCTTCAGTACAGTATATGAAAGAGATCAAGTGGCTGCAACTGGCAGAATGGTGTGTGGTTCAGGTACCCCTGGACTGATGCCAGAAAATGTGTTTCTGTTAAAGCAAGTGGTGGATCAGGGAATATATTATCTTTACACTGACTCAATTGCACAACTACTAATACCACTATTGCTTATTATTTAGCTCCCAGGTTTGTGCAAACAGATCTTCTGGTCCCATTTGGTCGAACCACTTCCACATTTCCTTGATGGTTCTGTAGTCACTTTTAATTTTTTTTTTACTTTTCCCTACACTGTTGTTCGGTCTGGTGGTAGCCGTATGCGGCCAACAGCTGATACACTTCCTGAGAGACTTTTTCGTTTCGCTCATTGCTAATGAGTGGACCATCTGAACCTCGTTTATTGACAATGGTGTGGTTTTGTGCATAGCCTTTTCTTATTTCACAATTCGAAAGTCACGTGAACAAATTATACTGTTATTGCTGTTGCTAACTTTAAAACTAGCGGGTTGATGTGATGATTCTCTCTGACCAACCAGTGATCTGCAGGATTTTGATGTCACATTTTGTATCGGCTCGGATCAATTGGAACCTCGACCGTGATGGTACTAAAAAAAAGTATCCGGTACCAGGTACTATACACAGTGGAAAACCCCCAAAAAGCGAGCAGAGTTAAGTTGAGTCGAGTTGTACTGTGCAGTGGGAAAGCCCCTTTTGAAAAGAACGCACTTGCACGTTGCATTGTAAAAGTGACGTAATATGGCACATTTGGTGTCTTTAGATTGATTCGCTGGGCTCTTGTACAAGTGTCGGTCTTTGACGCATTAGGAGTGAGACCGTGTTGTGTAAAACACACATTCACCACATTTTCAAGATCAGGGGTTTTCAAAGTCTTACACAGCTTGCACAGAGATCAGCGAGCATCAGACTCTCATTCATACAATGTGAATCAAACCATGAATTATCCTGCAGCAAAGTTCCATTTTAAGGCAAGTCAGTTGACTTGGTCGTTTTTGCTGTCAGTACAGCAATCATTCTAGCAGGGTCCCAGTGCAGCTGCACACCCAGCACTGCCTGTAGTTACGGCAAAAAATAAATAAATACAATAAATCAGTTAACTTGAGAATGTGCATGGCATTAGCAGAACCGCTAAGTGAAACAACACCTGTTGTGAAAGTGCTATGCAAATAAATTTGAATTTACTTTAAATACTTTTGTTAATGTCAATTATTCGATTCTTATGAATTCTTATGAATCAGTTCTTGAACTATTATTAAGCATGAATTATCAATATTATTTGAATAAACAGTATGTGACAATATCCTAATCCTCAATCCAGTCCTGGTTTTATCATTTCAAGAGATGTGTAAAGTGAAAGCATGTCTGGAACTGAGCGAGGACGAACATTAATAAAATGATGATTCACTGTCTGTTGTGACGACAGCAGATGTAATCTTACTCACACACTGGCATTCACACGCGATGCTCCCATTCACAACACACACACACACACGCTCGCAAAACATCCTTGCATTTCAGATTATGTTCATTTACAGCATATTTCATTCATATGAAATACTATATTTATGAGGAATTTGTTTTTTTTGCTAACAGCATTACACACAACATAATGTATACAAAACAACATAATATATATCCTGTACATAGCAATATACTCAGATGCACAGAAGTACTTACATGTTTGTGTTGTTCTTTGTTTTGTGTGCACTATGTCAAACATAACATAAAAAATGCTAAATGTATTTATTTTAATAGACTGTTGGCCAGAGGTTCATTGTAGCCCAAACTTTTTCCTACGAAGGGCCAAAAATCAACCTTGATTGAGGGCAATTGGCCGAAAGTAATCGTTGCATCATATAAATTATCTGCTCTTATATAGCACTTTTTTTAACCTTAGAGGTTACCAAAGTGCTTTACACTATGTCCCAATCATCCATTCACACACACATTCACACTCACACACACGCGGCAGAGCCTGCCATTGGGAGCAACTTAGGGTTCAGTGTCTTGCCCAAGGACACTTCGACATGTGGAGTCATGTGGGCCGGGAATCGAACCGCCAACCCTGCGATTGGCAGCTGACCTGGTCTTCCACCTGAGCCACAGCCCCATACAAAACTTTGCTATATTAAAATATGAAAGTTTCCCTGGTTCCTCTCCTTTATATATATATATATCACTGGCAAACTTTGGGGCACAGCCCCTTTATTGGGCATTTCTGCTGTAGGCCTATCGCTTTTCAGTTGTCGCTCATCACTTGTGTACATATTTATTCATTGTATTATTTGTTTTATGTTATACTGTATATTGTTTATGATGTTATTTGTCCTATATGTATTGTCAGCGTCAGTGGAGCGAGCATGTGAACACCTTCTCAAACCTTGTGAAACAATATTTCTCTGTATATACAAAATATTTATCTGTATATACAAAGCGGTGTGATAGACTAGACTACATTACCCATGGTTCAGGATTCAGTGTTTTGTGTGTGTGTGTGTGTGTGTGTGTGTGTGTGTGTGTGTGTGTCATGTGATGACGATAATGCTTGTGCTTGAGTAAGCTGAGCGCAGCAGTCTGCCGCTGATACTCAAACTGTGTTACATTTTCACGGCGTGTCTGTGTGTGTTACTTCCTTTGACGATACAGTAGCTACACATATCGGGGATCAGCTACGTCTCCCAGTTTTACATCAAACATCATTCACGAGTGCGAAGATTTTAATTCCCGGATAATGGGATATTTGGATGGATATTTTATCAGGAGACGCTTGTTAACTGGACACGTGGGGAAACGCTCATTAACTTGACTCCTGGAGATAAAGTGGATTTATTTCTGGATTCGTGTGGAAATAGATTCGTTTAGGATTCGGTGTGTTTAATGCTTTCTGAATATAATCTGGGTTAAATGATCGATCTTTGGGATACTGCTCATCGAAGACACAGACTTATGGGACAACTTAACATGTGGAATAAACTCACTTTAAAAGGATAAAGGATTGACAGGAACACGAGAATCATCATGACTGGTAAAGTTTTCATATATCCGCATAGTACGTTCAAATAAGTCAATTTAAAAATGATTAAAATGTATTTACTAAGTCATTTAATATCTATATAATTATATTTCAATGCACATAAATGGATATATACAGCATTAAATAATGTTCACGAGTTACTTCTGAGAGTGGTCAAAGTTTTGAAGTAGTTGTGTGTGTGGGGTGGGGGGGGGGATTCACCTGTTTGTCTCTGCCGTTATTCAGTTATTATGACTTCATGAGTCATTAATATATCGTTGATGTGTTTGTATAAAAGGTTATAGCGTTGGTTTAGTGGAAAAGTGTTTCATGTGGTTTTATAGATGTGTTATAACACACAAAGGTGCTGTCTTGATGTGTGTAGAACAAGGCTAGAAATAGACTGCTGATGTGCAAATATTAGTCTGGTTAGAGTATTGTTTATATTGGTGGCAATCAAAATATTTAGAGCTTCCATTTTTAAGTTTTAAGGACAAAACAAATATGACCCTCTTACAAAAAAATAATAATATAAAGGTACATTGACATTTATTCACCATATGTACCATTGTGCACCAGATTTCTTTAAAGAATAACATGGTCTTACCATATCTGTACATGTCCACAGAACCTGATATTGTCATGCTACTTTTTAGAACATTTAGTTATTATTTGCATTTATGCAAGCCCTCAGCGTTGTGTGTATACATGCAAATGTCATATACTGAATCTAATATACTCATACTCACCTCCTTAAAGTTTCAGTTATTGTTAGTAATTATAATCTGATGGATGGACCATCTATCCATCAGTGTTCCGTAATACAAATTGATGCTTCTGAATCTGCTGTTTGGGATAGTTAGGGATCCTCTATTAGGTTCTGTTACACTCTGGTAGATTATTTCAGGGGACCTGATTTCTAATATGTGACCTGCAGCATCTAGCATATGCAGTACCGCTTCTCCCTATACTTTTGTAAGGCAGTCTGCATAGGGCAACATCTTATCCTAGGGGGCACCAGAAACTCCACTGGCTGCCCTTACTCTCACGTTATATATTATTGAAGGACCCTGTAGCAGATGCGGAACACAGACCATCATGACGCGATCATCCCAACTTTCGCATCGTGCCTCACAAATGCACCCCGGCCCCACCCAGCTAGACTAGCTGAGCACCAGCTTGGCCAGGCTGGGAGACCAACAACAAAATCTGATTAAGCTGTTTTTTTTCTCTGTTTCATAGCGCCATCATATAAAAAATCCATATTTTGCAGCAGGAGCAGAAGTATGTGTGTGGTTGGGGGTCTTTAGAATGGCCAATTGGTGTATTTAGGTCTTTAGAGGAAGTAGATGTGGGTGGAAGTGTTTTAAAGCAGCTCTCTCTCCACCCGCCCCTCTTCCCAAGCAGAATTCCTTCTATTGTTGAGCCATGGACAGAGATCCACTAATCCCCCCCCCCAGCGTCCCCTGCTCTCAAACAGATCCATTCCAAACAAGACCCTCTTTCTCCTCTGGAGAGGGACCCTATGTCCAACATCAAGTCACTCTTATGAAAGCATTGACGATGGGATACTCCCTGCTTAAAAAGTGGCTTAAGTGTCAAATAAAGCTGAACAGAGCTCCTGATGCAGTACCTTTCTATTCCTTTGTCATGACTGGCTCGAAAGCCAGGACAAGGAGGGAGGCCACACGTTGGTTGTATGCTTAAAAAATACATTTATTAAAGAAAATATTTACAGAAATTAAAATGTTAACAAGAGAAACAAGAACCCAAATAACACAAATTTTAATGGGAGAGAGGAGAGAGTAAAGTCTGGGATAGAGGGATTAAATGCCATGCATCACTCACATGCACAGGTGTGACCATCACCATTAACATTTCAAATGACTCCACTGCTGAGCTGCAAAAGAGAGAAAGCACAGGAGAAAAACAAACAAACAAATAATACGGCCCAGAAAGGAGATCCAACTAAACATTAAATAAAATAATAAAAACAAAAAAATATCTGTCCACCCTGCATCATCCTACCAATCAATCCACCACATAACTCCAGTCTACAGCAACCACAGGCCCTATGGAAGCAAATTAAGAAAATCAAGGGGAAGGGTAGTGAATAGAAGAAATCAGTAGAGGAGAAACAACAAATATGAAACAAACAAAAAACTTTAGGGTAGAGGAGCTCTAGATAAGGCATTTGCCAACACATTGTCAGAACCCTTAATATCTTAATATGTCAACTGTCCAGTGCATACGACTGCAAATATAAGCTCCATGGTATATGGTGCTGATTTGGACTCCACAATGAATGCAAATATGTCAGAAAATACCACCAGTGGAACCAAAATGGATCCCACATAAACCTTAAAATGTTACAGATCAAAGCAATGCCGCCACCTGAATATTGAATCACCTGAATCAATAACTGAATAATTCTTCTATCAAACTGTGGTGCAGCCAGAACTGGGACAGAGGTGAGAAGTCATTTAACCTCCTCAAAAGCTTGCTGACAGATGGGCTTCCAAATAAACTCTGCCTTAGCCTTGAGCAGGTCAGTCAAAGGGGCCAACACAATAGAAAAGTTCCTACAGAATAGGGTTGTGCTGATAGACTATGATTTAGACTATGATGGGAGAAATTTGACATATAGCACAGCAAATTGGAGATGAGGCTATGTGTCTGCAACGCTTTAGCGTATTGACACCAAACTTGGTGTGTGTTATGACAACCATGACCTGAGGGTACCTGCACAGTTTTGGCACAGCACCACCTAGTGGTCACGAGATGTGGAAAATGCATATGTTTGTTTATAACTTCTGAACAGTTTCAGCCATTTTTGGCGTTGCCCATTTTGAATTTTGTTGCAAAATGTTTTATTTTTCAAATGCATTGACATATCATTAAGAAACTACTTATGTGTCATTGGCATAATGCCCTGAAGTTACTCAAAGGTTTGGGACAGTGCCACCTTCTGGTCAAAAGTTATACTAAATTTTCATAAAATGCTAATAACTTTTGATTACTTTACATTGACCACACCATATCAGTTTGGTGACAGTGCCACCTGTTGGTCAAAAGCAATTAGCTTTTATATCCCATTGCAATTGATAATATTCATGGTTTTTCACCTAAAATCGTGACCAGATTGCTTTAATTACTTATATTTTGCCATTGTTGTGCCTAATAATGGTTGATATGCTTGGCCCCTTAATTGTTGCTTGAAGCTATATTTAAGGGCCATGCACCGAAGGTACGTAGGCACCTATTGTGTTTGTTAGTGTTCTTTTTATTTATTATTCTTATTCTGTATAGGTTTTCTATGGCAACCCATAGAACTGTTTGTGGGAAAGTTGTGAAATTTTGCACACAGTTAGAGGACAGTCTAAAGTGCTACTATAGCACTATGGAGTCTTTATCTCAAACCCTATAGCACCACCAACAGTTAAAATTTTCACTCATGTTTCACTCATGTAATAACTTTTGAACCGTAAGTCCTAGAGAAAAAAATTCTTTCTTCATACCATGGTTTTAATATCCACCCAACTAGATTTTCCTCCATTTAGAATTTTCAGAAAAACCTACTTTTTCGAACTCGTCCAAGGCTATAAGTCCGATTTGCACAAAAATTTATGTGCGTCATCAGGAGACACTCAGGAATTACGAAAATAATTTTGATAGACCATCTTTGAATTGGGCTTCAACAAATTCAACAAAGCGCAAAATTCAATTTGAGGCTGTATCTCCACAATGCTTTGATGGATTGTGACGAAACTTGGTATGTGTCATAGCCATCATGCCCTCAGGTGACCTGCTGCATTTTGACACAGTGCCGCTTATGGATCAGGAGATATAAAACTTATATAATCCTATAATCAAGAAACTGGACTCTTTAGATTCTGTGGCATACCGTGTCGGATGATACCAATTTAGCCTTTTTTTAAAAATTTTTTTGTAAAATGCTGTATTTTACAAATGAAAATAAAAAATTTGTTTATCGTTACGAAACTCTGTATGTGTCATCTTACGATGCCCTGAATGTGCTCAAGTTTCTGGACAGTGCCATCTTGTGGTAAAAAAATAACAAAATATAATAAGAAAAATGCTAATAACTTTTTAGAATTTTAGCCTATTGTTATGGCTCAGGGCCTGATAAGAGTCCTTGGGTCAAGCCAAGTTTAACAATACTACTTTTGTCATTGTTGGCCAAACTTCCTGTCGGCCATTATTCATTTAATTGAAAACTGGGCTGTGTTAACCAAAAAGCATTGATAGCCCAAGTTGCTCTTAAGAGGCATAGGGTGCCTATGGTACCAGTGATCAATTTACACTAACAATGCTGTCAGGACACAGCCCAGAACACTTAATAAATGAACATATGACTCACTGCACTGCATTTCTTTACTCTGTCTCTTCTGACTTAAAAATAACAAATGTTCAATATTCTATCCCCTTAACTGGCACTCCCCTTTTTTAGCATTTACCATAAAATTATATTTTCAACTTTACTATTGAATGCTTGGGATTAGAGACCTAATTTTGACAGTTAAAAGTTATAAAATGCCAAATTTCTTAGAATTATTGTAGATGAAGTACCAAATGTGGCCACAAGATGACAGCAAAGCTCCATTGTTCCAAGAGTGACATACTCAGATTTAAATGCCTGGGTCTACAGACCTATTTATGGACTCTTTTTAAAGAAGATACTTGGGAGATTATTGTGCAAGTGAAATCTGTTATTTATGTAAAAAAAAAAATGTTATTTGTAAGTTTATTGTAATGAAAATGCAATGTACTTTAACTTAAATTTTATTAAAGTGCCCACAGGATGAAATCAGAACTCCATTGGTGCAAGAGTGAAAAGTAATTTAAGATTTTTTTGAAAAAATAATTTCAGAAACCCCACTCAAACCACATATGAGGATACACTATTTTATTGCAAAACATTATATAAAATTAAGTAGAGATTATAATTATTATAATTATATTTATAATGTATGGTTACGGTGTAAGTATTGTTAGCAGTGGAAGCCAGTAATTATTCACATTTCTAACAAACATATCATATTTTTTCTGCCATAAATTATATAAAAGTTTGTTTACACTAAATAAAATAATAAATTAATCAAAGAGCCCATTCATTCATACTGATCAGTGTCTGTGCATTTAGCTGTAGCCCTACAGGGATGAGCATTGTTGGACATTTTGTCTAATCGAGTACTCGAGGGGCAATGACATGTACATAACTGTATACATAATATGTGTGACAAACGTCTTTGGCTGAATTGCGTCTTGTTCCAGTGTATCGTCTATTCATTATTAGAGGCTGTTATAAAATAATCAGTTACAAAATGTACAAAAGATTGCATGATCAAAATATAATGCATCATATTTTGTCATTATGTGCAGGTTCGCTGCCCAACTCAATGAAAGAGTGGGCACAATGTGCGTCTGTCTGTTCTTCCTTCAGGTTACAGTAGCAATCTTAATAAGTGTGCACCAGTTTTTTTCGTGACTGTCTGAACAGTATATTTTCAAAGCGCTTTCAGTTTTGAAGACGCTGCATTCTGTTCCATTTAGCTGCGCTCTTTTTGGCTGTTTGAAACACTCACCTGCTGTATATGCATCGAGTCCACTGCCATATGCGACTGGGTTGTATGTCCAAGTGTTCGCCCCTGTGGGAAAGCTGTGATACTCTGTATTGTTGTTGCTGTAATGATTCATGAAGCGTTCATTCAACTCGGAGAGTCTGAATTTCCACATTTCAACTGGAGAAAGTGCAACGGTATGACACTTTATGTCGGACTTCTAACTTGGAAATGTGCGGAAATCTTCAACTCGCATGTGTGTACTACACACAGGGCAGGGGGGGTTTACAGTGAGTGAAAAAAATTTACTTTTATTAAATAATATCCATTAACGAGTCAACGTTCTTAGATTAAATGATAATGAAGCATGTTTAGCAAACGTTTTGCAGAGACAGATGTTCAAAACATGGATTATTACACTCTTTGTTTTGATTATCATAACTATAACATTGCAGCATCGTATATCAGTTTTGGTTGTTATGAGACGTCTCTGACAATCATTGTACCCCTCAAAACCACAATGTAATCAATCTGAAAATGTAAAATAAGCTCCCTTTTTGAAACGTTTGTTTAGTTGTCAGGTAATTGTCACTGAATTTTGAATTGAGTGAAAAGTCACATCATGCATGATCACCATCGATCATCGTTTTCATTATCGACCATTGCTGCCATATCCGAGTACCCGAGTACTCGTGCCCATCCCTACTGCTATGAGTTAAAACACAGAATATGCGCTCCTGCCTGTTTGGCATTTTTACTCCTCAAAACTGCATGGAACTTATTCCAAAGACTCAAATCTAGCTAGAATTGACTGTTTTTGCATAGATCCATTGAAAGAAGCAGCTAAAATATTAGATTTCGGCTCCAATTGGTCATCAGAAATGGAAGAAATCTCAGAGCATAATGGTCAGAGGTGAGTAGTAACGTGCTACATTTAAAGGTGTTGTTTAGAGCATGGGTTTTCAAACTTTTTAATCACAAGGACCCCCAAATATGATGATTCCATGCAGGGGACCCCCTTACCTAAAATATATAGGTAACTATGTATTTTTGAATAAATAATTTTATATAAATATAAAGACATATTGCAATTCATATTACAATAAACGTAAATATGAAATGCTGTTTCAATAACAATTTTCTTTTATTATTTGACAACTCACTATAGCCAAAAATAATTCTCACAATTAACAATTATATGTAGCTTCTGTAGTTTTTTGTACAATGAAAAAATATATACATTAACTGAACGTCTCTGGTTACATATGTAACCCTTGTTCCCTGAAAAAAAGCGTAACGAGATGCTGCGCTTTGCTAAGCGCTATGGGAATGATCCTAGTCGTGAATGAGCTGTGAATATGTGTGTAACACATCAATGAACATTGACCGGAATTTATAGCCTCGGCTAATGTAGTCATTAGACGCACCTGTGGCCAGGCTATAAATGGATGCGTCACCAGGTGTCGTCAGATACTTCTTTTTGAAGAGCAGACCTGGGAATTCCCAGTGCAGCAAAGAAGCGCAGCATCTCGTTCCGCTTTTTTCAGGGAACAAGGGTTACATATGTAACCCGAGACGTTCCCTTTACAAAAAGCTTCACTATGATGCTGCGCTTTGCTAAGCGCTATGGGAACGCAATACCCACGCCGCCGCACTGGGGCTGTCTGGACCCCTATGGTTGTGAAGTGTGCTCACAAGAACACGAGAGGTCTCAGCCATGAGCTTGAGATGTCGACTCAAGGGCATAAGAGCCCGGAGTAACAAACATCTAAACCATAAAATTTGATGAATGTGTGCGGAGAGGACCAGCCTGCCGCATCACAAACTTGTTCAGGCATGAGCTGAGATGTTGACTCAAGAACATAAGAGTCCGGAGTAGCAAAACATCTAACCCATAAAATTTGATGAATGTGTGCGGAGAGGACCAGCCCGCCGCATCACAAACTTGACCAGGTGGCAAAAACATCCAAACTATAAAAGTCTAAATACCTTGGGCAGGTAGTTAGGGTGAGGGTGCAAAGAATGCTTTTGGTCACAGCTGGGGCAAACTCTAAACAGGCCGGCAAAAGAGACAGAGCCTGTAGGTACCCTAGTCTCCTTAGAGACGTAATTGCCATAAGAAAAACCATCTTGAGAGTCAGAAGTCTACCAAACGCTGACTCTAGAGGTCTAAAAAGGGGTCCCTGAACCACATAGAAAGGGAACGAAGAACGTGGCGCGTAACCCATATTTGCCTTAGGGGACCGGCCCTCGGATAAAACCACATAGCTTCTAGCCACAGCTGAAGCAGTCTCATGTACAGAAGGTCCGAAGGAATCACCGCGGACACCAACGCTATGAGACCTAGTATTCATTGATTGTGACGAGCAGTGCAACCTCGACCTAGCCTGACCTCGCTCAGGGTGTTCTGAATGGAAACAATTTGTGCGGGAGACGATTGTGCCTGCATCGTGACCGAATTCCATATAACCCCCAGATGAGTCAAGATGATATCCCTCTGCTGAACTGCCAGTTCTTGGAACTGCGCTAGGATCAGCCAGTCGTCTATATAATTCAGAATGCGGATGCCCTGGAGTCGCAGAGGAGCCAGTGCTGCATCCATGCATTTCCTGAATGTGCGGGTAAATAGGGCTTGGCCAAATGGAAGAACCCGATTCTGGAAGGTTTCGCCCCCGAAAGCGAACCTCAGGAACTTCCTGTGCTGTGGCTCTATATGAAGATATGCGTCCATGAGATTGATGGTGACCAGCCAAACGTAATGTTGGGCTTGTGACATGATCGTCTTGATAGTCAGCATCTAGGACTTGAACACCGAGCGGTTCAAGCCTCGAAGATCTAGAATCGGACGCAACCCCCCACCCTTCTTGGGAACCAGGAATTATCTGCTGTAATAGCCTGACTCTTTCTCTGGAAGGGGAACATGTTCTATGGCCCCTTTGACCAAGAGATTTTGCAGTTCTTTCCACAGTAGGCATGCCTGTCCCGGTTTCATGGTAGTGGGAACCACGCCATTGAATTCTGTAGCCTCATTCTACTGTTTCTAGAACCCACATAGAAATACCTGGCAGAAGTTTCCACGCTGCCAGGCTCTCTGAGATGGGTATTATGGGAGGGTCTCTTGTTCGCGTGGCCAGTCTAGCTGTAGTCTGGCCACAGCCCGCGTAATCACCTCGAGTAATTTCTCAGCCGCTTTATTATTGTGCTTGAAATGTACAGAGGTTCAGCGCCCCGCACCCCCGTTAACCGAAGAGGTGCTGAAGCGTGCTTCGAGATCACGGGAAGGACCAGCTGGTTCTGGGGAGAGAGCAAGGGAAAGGGACGAACCCGTCTCTCGCTCCTCAGCCAGATCAATGCGAGAGCACAAATGAAATGTGGGCGCTGACTCCCTGAAGTAAGCGAGGCGAGCGCTAAGCATTTTGCCCGAAAGCAGATCACAATGCTCACATTTGTCTCTTAATTCCACAGCCACTTTATTATTATGTGCGGGACTTACAGAGGTTCAGTGTCCTCGTGAACCGAAGAGGCGCCGAGGTGCGCTTCAGGCTTACGAGGATCAGTTGGATCTGGGGAGAGAGCGAGCGAAAGGGATGAATCTGTCTCTCGCTCCTCAGCCAGATCCATACGAGAGCCCCTCCCAAACAGAGCAAAACTGATGTGTGTCCTCTTCAGCTATAGAGCGAAAACAGGGGAACACGCATTGTTTACGGCTTTCAGTCATTCTCTCTTTCTTTTAAAAATATATACATTTTCTAGACAGAAGAGAAAGGAGAAAAGGTTCACTGCACACTGTCTCATAAATTCTAATTCCTAGCAGAGGAAAGAAAGTTTTGACAGGGTTTTTAAAACACACACACACAGAATCGCTCTGAAAAAAGAGGATCTGACGACATTTATAGCCTGGCCACAGGTGCGTCTAATGACTACATCAGCCAAGGCTATAAATTCCGGTCAATGTTCATTGACGTGTTACACACATATTCACAGCTAGTTCACAACTAGGATCGTTCCCATAGTGCTTAGCAAAGCGCAGCATCATAGTGAAGCTTTTTGTAAAGGGAACAGGGTACATTTTTTCACAGTATTAATGCACTGGTAGAAGAAAAGTTAAACCTGACGGGCATTATTTGCATATACTAAATAACACAACATCCTAATGGGATGGATGAGCCTGGTGGCTTCTACACAGTTTGTCAATGCGTGGTTTCATTTTAGTGAGAGCCAGGTGAATGTCACTTTCGACCTCCAGATGGGCCTGGTGCTTGGACTGAAGTACTTTCAGTGCTGAAAATCCAGCTTCACACAAGTAGGTTGTGGAAAATGGTAAAAAACACTTTATTGCCTTCTCAGACAAAAGAGGGTAGTCCTTTCTCACAGACATCCAAAACTCTGAAAGAGGAAGGCAGGGGAACTTTGTTTTCATCTCTCCCTCATTTTTAAAATCAATCAGTTGCTCTTGGGCTGCTAGATCCAGATGAGTGCCAATTCCTGGTGCAAATGGGTTTCTAACAAAGTCCAGGTGGGTGTTATTCAAATCAGGGAAATATTGTTTAAAATAGCCCTGAAGATGTGACAGGTGAGACTTGATTATGGGCATGATGTTGTCAGCAGTGGAGGAGATGCACTCCTGGTTATAGAGAGGAAACATTTCTGTAACTCCCTCTTTCAGTTTGCTTTCCCAAAGAGATAATTTTTACGTGAATGCGCGCACCTTATGTTGTGCGTTCAATATGAGAACATTGTGCCCTTACATGCTCTAATTGAGGACACTGAGATGCTGGAAAAAATCTGCAATGTATGACAACTTCAGTATCCATAAGCCATCTTCAAAACAGTTGGCAAGCTCTGACTTCTCACCAGAGAGAAACTCTCTCAGCTTTTTGTGCAGCGCATACACATGATTTAGCCCCGCGGGAATGCCAGCGTACCTCTGAGTGGAGCAGCAAGCTCTTGTAATCAGCACCCATTTCTTTGCAGAGTAAACCGAATAGTCTGTGTTTCAATGGGTGTGATTTTATATAGTTCACAGTTTTAACTACATCCCTCAGCACGTGATGCAAATCATCATCAATGCGTTTGGCCACAAGAGCCTCATGGTGAAGCATACAGTGTGTGGCAACAGCATTGGGGGCTTTTGCTTTCCCCACAGCTCCCAATTGGTGATGGGGCATATATTATTTAATTTTTTTCTGTCAAGTTTTTCACGGACCCCCTAGCTCCCTCTTGCGGCCCCCCCTGGTGTCCGCGGACCCCAGTGTGAAAACCCCTGGTTTAGAGAAATGCCTGTTTTTTTTTTGTTAAAGAGACAGTACCGGTTTTAGCAAGTGTTCAAAAGATCAATGTTAATACTTTTTTAAATATATTTAACAATAAATATGTATCAAAAATAATAGATGAAATAATGATCTTATCGATTGAAATTTGTTAATTTTTTGAAAGCCAAAATGTGACCAAAATTATGAAAAGGTAATAAAATAATTTACTACTAATAATAATTTGTAAAATTTATATTTTTGTAGTGTACTTATTTAAAAGGTCCCCTGTATACTGCATTAGCTGGGAGACAATCTCTTTTATATTTAAGCAAATGGGACATTATAACTGAAATAAACCTATATGAATCGATATTGAAATTAATCAAATCAAATTGAGAGCTTGTGGATTGGAATCTAACTGAATCAGGAAATCTGTATCAATACCCAGGCCTATTTCGCAGTGATGGTGTGGAGGGGATTAGCTACAGGATTTTGTGTTCATGCACACATAACTGAAATAGGGGTGGGTGATATGACCAAAATCTTATATCACGATAGGAGTAATTTTTTATCGAAATTAATATAAAATTTGCTTATGTTTTAAATAACCATATTGCAATGCCTGTTTTTATATAATTAAGTCAGTGAATTAAATACTTCCAAATATGTACTCTTATACAATTTTCTCTTTATTTGGAGCTTGGCAATAGTCAAATTGCAAAAAGGTTTTATGTAATTCTTACTATAATGCTACATTTAACATTATGCAACATTTCAGTCTGATGTGTTTTTGACCAATATTATTATAAAATTACCTCAAGAAAAAAAGAGATATTTCCAAAGCAAAACAATATAGATAATAATATATGGGTAAAAATAGAAAAACTAAATACAATTAAAAATATAGCTGCAAGCAGTGATGACTGGCCCAAGCACCATGGGTCCATTTCCACCTGGATGCTTTCGGAAAACAATGCAAGGTGGACACATGTTTTTGGAATTTTACCTGATTCTAAACTATTTTGAAGCAATTTGGCTAAATTTAAGAGTATATAAGAGAGACTATTATAAAGTCTGTTGTAAGAGCCACATTTCCTGCTTCCAGGTGGTGGCGCTATGATGGTGACCCAAAATAGTCACATCCATGTGATTAGCCTTCAAGACTAAACATACATCTAAATTTTGATCTAAATCACACATTGCAAACAAAAGATATGAGACACTTCCTGTATCCCATTTTTCAATATTAATTTAATGCCACGCCATGGCAACACAATTCTATATATCAAAAATCCATTCGCAATTTAGCATCTACAATGTCTTTGGCATAATGTGGTAAGTCTCATGAATCCCCAAGGAGTAGAAAAAGCTTTCATATATCTGATCTTTTTGTATTATTGTTCTCAGTGCATGAAGTGGAAGAAAAAAGTGCAGGTACTCTCCTTGAGGGGGAGGGGGGTATTTATCTTACCTAACACAAAAATAAACCTGTTAATATAATGCATTTATTTACTAGAGCCCGACCGATATGGGATTTTTGAGGCCGATACCGTAATTTTTGAGCTGGTATGAAAACAGACCTATTCTATGTGGATTGTGCACTGATATGACTATTCAAAGGTACTCAGAAGACTGCTTTCTTAAACAAATATTTTTATCAAAGAATATTTGACATTATTATTATACATTGTCAACAGATTCTAGAAATGAACACTGAGAAAATCAAGAATAAATAAAAATGCAATAAATAGCTTAATAAACATCAGTACTGTATGTTCAGTATCAGTTAATGGTTGGCCATTTAAATAAAGAATAAATTAGAATTATAGCTAAATAAAAATCAGTACTGTATGTTTAATTTTAGTCAGTGGCTGACCATTTAAATAATTAATTAAAATTATAGCTAAATAAAAATCAGTACTGAATGTTTAGTATCGGTATTAGCGGAGGTGTTACACTGTATTCTGCTATACAAGTTCAGGGGAAACTTTCAACGGAGGAAAAACAGACTTTTAAATATAAAATTTTGTAAATGAAATGACTGGAATTGTTTGGTTGAAGGGGGTACCAAACTACAAATCCTGAACAAAATAGTTTGGTAAATCCATGTTTACACATTAGCTTTCGCTCAGCTGACAAGCAATGAAAGTAGCTACGTGGTAAGAGTAAAAGATGGACCAGCATTGCGTCTCACCAACTAGGTAACAATGTAGCGTGAAATCGACACTCAACGACACAACCCACCACCGCACTATTTGCTGAGCTGTAAAAAGATGCTCTGATGTTTTCCTTTCAATCTGCTGCATTACTGACTGCAATGACAAACTGTAACTGCTAACAGCAAACAGATGTGATAAACATGAGTGACATGGTTGTCAGGGACAGTGTTAATGCTATATTAGTTATATTGAAAAGGGAAAATGATGGGCTAATTTTTTATTAACTTTCCAATATGTATTTCACAAACTAGTAAGCAATTTACGGAGAAGACACCGCTTAACTCAGCCCTGTCTGCAGAGCCACCATCAGCTCAGCTCTGTAAACAATGGAGTCTGAGCGCGCTCTGCTGGACAAACTACAGTATGACACCAATTCAAGCATTGTTTTCTGCATTATATGTTCTGAAAAAAGTTTCATATCGGTAAACATATATGCCTATACCGATATATCCTTGAAAGGCTAATATCATTACTTTGATAACAAAAACGTACAATGTAAGGTTATTGTTTATGAAATCTTAGGAAGAATATTTAGACCTGCTTAAGTCTATCTTTGAGCATATCAACCCACATAAGAGAACAATGGCAATCTAATGTAGAACTCTCTTTTTACACAAAATAATGTAGCCTAAAACTGAAAAAACATAATAAACAAGCATAATGTCTGTTTTTCCTTTTTATTATTATTATCATCAATTCAGTGAGGGGAAAATGTGTCTTTTCTTGTCCTGCACACATGAATTTGCACACGAGAGTCATATATTGTACAGATAACAATTAAGAAATGATGAACAAACTAATTTGATGATGTTCAGGATTATGAATGCTGACACATACCTGCATAGATATAAACACTGTCAAGATTATGCATAGGCAAGTTCAGTGACACTTAATCTTAATCACATAATCTTTTTTACGAGCACTACAGAAAAGAATTGAGAATAAACTGCAAATTACTTGTGTATTTTATTTGATCATCGATTTATCTTTTGTGAAAAAAGATTGTGCATATGAGCTGACATCTCTCTTGTAACAGCTTTGACAATTTTTAAGTCTGTAGTTTTGACTGCACACAGCGGATAAACAATTTGCATGAATACATTAGATTGTATAAGAAGCGATAAAATGCGCTCACCTAAAAGTTGATGGTTTATGTTTTGGTAAAGAGTGTAATTGAACTATGCCCAGACAAGCTTTATCATGCACGCTCCAGTCCGGAACTGGACCATGGATAGCTTTATGTCCACCGATGCTGTTGCACTTGTTGATTGTTAAACTCACCACTGAGTTTTGTGCAGAGAGGGCTCAGATGTTTACCACAGCGATTTTATCAAAATTATTTGGAAGGTCAGATAAAAGTGATTGGCTAGCTTCATGAAATCACTGACTTACATTAAATAAAGACATTACATTGTACTGGGAGACTCTGAGAAGTGGTGGTACACAAGAAAAAGTGCCGGTGTTTTGCTTCCAGCTCAGGATGTGCTACCAGCAATGAAAACAGTGATATGTAAAGCCTAAACTTGGGTAACACATGTCGAGGCACAGGAAAACCTGTCCATATATACAACAACAGCATTAAAGGTGTTAAAAACCTAGGTAGAACATCTTGTCAGCCAGATAATACCTATCAGAATGTGCTACCTGCATAACTAGCAGATAGTGTGACATGGTGTATTGGCTGTTTCAAATCACAATCATGATCGGTACATGAGCAGATCGTTAGCTGCAGTGCAGCGGGGGATTTGGCTTCGAGTCTATTTTTACAGCGCTGCTCGTGCTCAAAGTGACTGTGCAGTGTTGATGGATAAAAAGAATGTGATTTGGCACAAAAAAGTACACATTGCACAGAATAAGTATATATTAGTAGTCTATGGTGTCTTTATACTGTATGAATTAGAGTACATCTGAAAAAACAAAGGAAAAGAAAAAGACATGCCAGGAGATTTAACGATTTAAACCAATTTAAAATATGTTAATTATAGATCTTAATCAGAAGTATGGTTTATAATTTAAAGCTACCGTAAATTACAACTTATGAGCCTGAAAATATGAGGCATGTACTATTAAATATAGAACAGGTGTTTAGATGAAATTACTTGACGTCACGCCACAGGAAACCGCTTCCGGGTTCTTTGGAGCAGTAGATTTCAATGGTGGAAATAGGCAGCGCTGCTGTTTTAACATTTACATTTATGCATTTGGCAGACGCTTTTATCCAAAGCAACTTACAGAGCCCTTATTACAGGGACAATCCCCCCGGAGCAACCTGGAGTTAAGTGCCTTGCTCAAGGACACAATGGTGGTGGCCGTGGGGTTTGAATCAGCAGCCTTCTGATTAGCAGCCCTGAGCTCTAGCCACTACGCCACCACCACTAGATTTTAATGTTAATAAAAGTTATTATAAATGTTTAATCTGTGGTTTACAGTGAAGAAAAATATGAGTTCTGAAAAATTAGCAAAACAAGTTTAAACTTGCTTCAATGATTTTAACATGCTTCTAAAAGCCTAAGAAATGTGAAATATAAAAATAAAACTACCACTAGACATGCAATATGTGTCTTTACTGCTTAAAATATTAACCCACATACAATAAATAATAATATTCTCATTTCAGTATGATCATATTCCATATCAAAACTTAATAACAGCTGTTTTCGATTGAACACTATTATTTACAATATTATTATTTATATTCAAAATAAATGCAGACGTAATTTTAGCAGTATGACATTATTTTTATTCACAAAATAGTAGTCCATCTTCTGCAGTTGTGTAGACAAGATCTGTTCCTCCTGTTATACCATATATGGTGGCCTTGATCAGATAAGATCTTTGTTAGATCATATTTGACCTCATATCTGTCACAGTGACAGCACTTTGAAAATTAAAAACATCTGCAGTTATGCTGTAATTACATTATTTCAAGTTTGTGATGTGAAATCATGAGCGATATGCTGTACTAAGCCCTACCATAAACCCTAATGTGATTATAGCATTTGTAACACATCCTGAATAGGTAGCATATACAGTACAGGGTGCTCTGTAAGAAATGGCATTGCCCCCACAGAGCCCCCCACTGAACATTGAGTCAGTCAGTCATGAAGAGACAGAAGCATTTGAAAATTGTTTCAACTGTTTACAGAAACTGTTTACTGGTCTTTGTATGGTGTTAATTGATAAATGATAACTATTTACGGCATTATTTTTGAAGACATCGTCACTATGCAACATTTTTAACAAGTCCCTAAAACTTTTGCACAGTACTGTATTTTCAGAACACCGGTACACTGTACAGTAAATTATAGAAGTGTAGGTATTGTGTAATGCCAAATCTTCAAGTACAGATTTTTCTCAAATTCATATCAGGACATGGTCCGATAAGTGGCTTTGGTTACTTTGTGTTTATATGCCAATTCCTGCCGAGTTATTCAGATAATAACCCTTTTTTTTAAGTGAATGGGAGATCACGGCAAATATTATTTTCACTTACCCATTTTTCTCCAAGACCAAAAGATAAACTCCACTATTAAATTTGAATGACTTTCCAGATGAGGAAAAAAATTGAGAGCGATGGATTAAGAGTGTCAAATGGGAGAAGATCACTCTCTCAGCAGATGTATAGAAACCCCCTCACAGCTGTGGTAATTCATTTTTAAAATGAAGTCCAGGGTAATATAACAATAAGCATGCTGTTATACATTTATACTTAATATTTAAAAAATATATAATATACAAAAATTGCAAGATTTACGCTGATAAATAAGGCAGAAACTTGTCATCACAGTCTGTGAAAAAAGGTATATTGTGCAGATGTGGCCTTTTGAGAATCATTCACCAATGGAGCATGGCTGTCCTGTATTTGACATTTATCGTACTGCGTCTGAAATTTGCTAGCAAAAGGTCATTTTTATATATCGCCCAAAAATTTAGAACAGAACTGGATTAGACATGTGGCTTTGATTTTCTAATATTTTTACATTTCAGCTGATATTTTTATTATATTTTATTTATATAAAAAATAAAAAGTTTGTGCAGTACATTTTCATTCCAATAAACATGGACTTCTATTACTTTTTTATTTCACTTTAATAACTGCTTTCACTTGCACAATAAATTGAAATGGCAACAGTATTTAAGATATAATATATCCCTTTACAAGTTTACATCTGCTGTGTCTTGACATTTATTCAAAAGAATTTTGAAGCAATTCATGTTAACACAAGAGGGCTAAAAGGTAAAGTCTGATAAAATTGCCTTTCTTCCTGTAGCCAGTTGTTGGTGCTATGACCGTGACGCATAATAGCCACATAAATTTGATAAGCCCACATTACCAAACATACAGATACATTTTCATAAAATCATACAATGCGCAGAAGATATAACATTTACATTACATTTATGCATTTTGGCAGACACTTTTATCCAAAGTGACTTACAGTGCACTTATTACAGGGACAATCCCCCCGGAGCAACCTGGAGTTAAGTGCCTTGCTCAAGGACACAATGGTGGTGGCTGTGGGGATCGAACCAGCGACCTTCTGATTAACAGTTATGTGCTTTAGCCCACTACGCCACCACCACTCTGATATAAGGAATTTCCTGTTGACATTTGTGTTCTCAGTTTATTGCGTCGCCATGGCAACACCATTCAATATATCAAAAACCCGCTCACAATGTAGCATCTTTAAAGTCTTGGCATAATATTGCCTATGCTTTGTGACAGTCACATGAATCCCCTAGGAGGACTATTAAAAAGTTCAGGGCCTACAGAAAAATAATGCAGTTTTACCCAAAATAGCTGACTTCCTGTTGGGTGAAAAATCTTTTTTAGTGATATGACTGCTTCACTGACAATTAATCCTTGCACTTTGTGAACAGTGGTAAATGGTCTGCACTTAGCGCTTTTTTTAACCTTAGTGGTTACCAAAGCACTTTACACTGTCTCATTCACCCATTCACACACACATTCACACACCAATGGCGGCAGATGCCATCCACGCCATACAAGGTGCTAGCCTGCCATTGGGAGCAACTTGGGGTTCAGTGTCTTGCCCAAGGACACTTCGGCATGTGGAGTCATGAGGGCCGGGAATCGAACCACCAACCCTGCGATTGGCAGCTGAACCGCTCTACAACCTGAGCCACAGCCGCACCGTCATGGGAATATATAGCGAGTGGTGCGCACAGAGCCGCTTGTGAGCCCAAAACTGCACACAGACACAATCCCTTCCATCTTTAAACAGGCACTTGGTGCTAGTTCGGACAGACATGAAACAAGAACTAAAGTGCTTGGGGTGTTTTTTGACAAAGTTATGTTGCACTTACTCCATGATAAAAAAAGAAATTGTGATCCAACGTGAATTTTCTTGATAAAAAAAATATGATCATGCCTGGTAACGTACATGTATTACTCCCCAACCCTGCTTTTTGAGCGCATTACCACGGCGACCTAGTGCATGTGGAGGCTTCAACTTATTCCCCGCGACATCCACGCACAGCTCACCACACGCTACACAGAGAGCGAGAACCACATTAAAGCGACCACGAGGAGGTTAACCCAATGTGACTCTACCCACCCAAGCAACCGGGCCAAATGATTGCTTAGGTAGCCTGACTGGAGTCACTCACCCTGCCCTGGATTCGAATTTGCAACTCCAGATGTGGTAGTCAGCATCTTTACTTGCTGAGCTACCCAGACTCCCTTTTACTACAGTATTTTGTATAATTTTACCAAATAGAATATATTAATTTTGGATTTGGCAATAATATTTTTTTCCTGAACATAACAAATACCGAATTGTACCGAAATCATGACCCTAAAACTGTGATACAAACCGAATCTTGAACCATTATCCCTCTTACATTACACAGGGCTAGGGATGAAAGACATCCTTCTTCCCCACCGGGAGGGGAAAGGTGCTGTATGCAAGCGGTACACCTGGCCAGCGGCCCTGCATACTTACCTGTTAGTACCTGACAACACACAAGACGAAAGTGGCTCAACCCGGAGATTATAAATTCTTGTGAAGATATTGGGTGTTGTCCAGCCTGCTGCTCTGCAGATATCTGCTAGAGAGTTGGCTAGTGCAGTCAGGAGGGCAGTGTTCAATGAGACCACCTTTAGCTCAACTGACACTAGGTGCTCAAATGGGCTCTCTGCAGGTCCAGCAGGACCACAGAGAGATCCCATGAGGGAATGAGGTGTGGCCTGGTAGGATTAAATCTCCTGGCACCTCTTAGGAACCTGATGATCAGGTCGTGCTTCCCCAGGGACATACCATCCACTGCATCATGGTGCACCACTATAGCGGCCACATACACCTTCAAGGTGGAGGGGGACCACCACCCTTCAGCCTCTCCTGCAGGAAGGAAAGCACTGATCCAACTGTGCATCTCTGGGGGTCTTTGCCTTGGAAAGAACACCAATTTGTGAACAAATGGTACTTAAAAGGCATTCAGCTGACTTGTAGAGGGAGCCCTGGCCTGAATGATCATGTATAACACTGCCGGTGGACAGAAGGTGCTGACTCAGGGGAACTCGCCAAGGAGGGGCTATCGCGATGAGTTTGAGTTCCGAGAACCAAATCTGGGTTTGCCAGTATTGTGCAACGAGCTTGACATGTTCCTTGTCCTCCCTGACCTTGCACAAGGTCTGTGCAAACAGGCTCACTGGGGGAAACGCATACTTGTGCCGCCCCTGAAGCCAGCTGTGTGCCACCGCATCTGTGCCGCGGGGATCCTCGAACCACCTGGAGGAGTCTCCGCTCTCCCCTGAGCATCATCTGCCAGCGTGTCTGCTGTACTGTTGAGGTCACCCGGGATATGATTGGCCCACAATGACTTCAGTCGCTGCTGACTCCAGAGGAGGAGACAGCGGGCGAGTTGCGACATGCTGCCTTGCCGTTTATTTATTTTACCGTCGACATGTTGTCCATCTGGACTAACACGTGCTTGCCCTGGATCAACGGCTGAAGCCTCCGCAGGGCCAGCAATACCACAAGCAAATCAAGGGAGTTGTTATGCCAATGTAGTCACGTCCCTGTCCAGGAGAATTTGCTGCGTGCTCATTGCACATGGCGCCCCAGCCTAACTTGGAGTCATTTGTCTTAACAATGACACTCTGGACACTTGCTGTAGGGGGACCCCTGCCCGCAGAAATGCAAGGGATGGTGCTGCATCAGGCATCGTGTTGCCATCATGCCGATCTGCCACGGTGCCATCCCCATCTCGGGACTCAAGTCTGAAACCAGTGCTGGAGCTGCCTCATATGCATCAACCCAAGCGCCATGACCACAACCGAGGATGACATATGCCCCAGGAGCCTCAAAAACTGTTTCAGTGGGACCACTGTTCTCCACCTGAATGACTTCAGGCAGCTCTTCACCAACTGCACGCATTTGTCCGAGAGTCATGATATCATGGAGGCAGAGTCTAACTCCATCCTAAGAAAAGAGATGCTCTGAACTGGGAAGAGCTTGCTCTCGCAACCCACTGCCTTTCTTTGACACAATGAAGTAGGGGCTATAGAACCCCTTAATCTCTGCTGGAGAAACCGGCTCTATCGCATACTTCTGCAGAAGAGTCGCGATAACCATATGGAGGAGAGCGGTATTCTCGGCCCTCACCTAAGTGAAACGGATGCTGCTGAATGCGAGCGGGCATCACATAGCCAAGTTGGATTGTCCTGGCCAGCCAGCGCGAAGGGTTGGAGAGCGCTAGACATGCCTCCAAACTCCGAGCGAGGGGCACCAAGGGGACGTCGTAAACTCCCACATTCGTAGCGCCATGGCTGCGAATGTTCCTTATAAACACCAGCTGTATGACCCAGGGTTTGAGGAAACTATTCTTTTTGTTTTGGAAATGTAGGTACTGCAGCCCCTTGGGCATGCAGCAAAAACAAAAGAAAACACGGGATTCTCCTCCCTGCCCACCACCGGGGTATGGAGTGGTCCGGATACCAGCTCAGGGGGTTCCAGCGGGCTTCTTCCTCCCTTGGTCATCCTTTCATGGGTGCTTGGGGGCCTTCCTGGGTTTCTTGGTGCCAGGCCGTGAGATGGGTGTCAGCTACCTGGGGGGGCTCTGGCTGTGGCAGAGTTGCAGCCGCATGGGTACGCCCTTGGCAATGAGCAGACGGGGTGCGGGACCTTGAACCGTGCCGGGGCAGGATGTTGTTTAGATCGCTGAGAACTGCTGGGCCTCAATGGTGTTGCTGAATAGACTGATCTGGGAGATGGGAGCATCGAGGAAGTGGACCTTGTCGGCATCCTTCATCTCGACCAGATTCAGCCATTGGTGGCACTCCTGGACCAAAAAGATGGACATTGCCTACCCGAGTGCCCGCACCATGACCTTCGCTGCCCGGTGGGTAAGATTGGTTGCCAAGCGCAGCTCCTGCATCACTTCGGGGTCAGGACTACCCACGTGCAGCTTTTTCAATGCCTTGGCCTTTTGTTCTTGCAGGAGAGCCATGGCATGTAGGGTGGAGGTGACCTGTCCAGTGGCACTGTAAGTTTTGGCCTCCATAGAAGATGTAGTCTTACAGGCCCTGTATGGGAGTCTTGGGCTATTCCGCCAGGTGGCGGCGTTTTGTGGGCACAAGTGGACCGCAACCGCCTTATCCACTTAAGTCTGCGTATACCCCTTAGCTGCCCCACTGTCGAGGTCCGGGCAATAAAAGGTGCCCACCACCTCGCGACTTCTTCGTGCACCCTTCGTGCTGTGAGGGCTCATGACAGGGTGGAGGGTTCCACTCCAGCCTGACACTTGCCGCAGCCCGGGCAAGTGTGGCGGTCAGCTCCGCGTCAGCCTCAGACTGGGCGGCAACACCTGAAGGTGGAAGCCCAGTTGAGTCCTCTTCGTCCAACTGCGCCAACCCGCTCTCAGATGCTGCGTCATCCTGCTCATGAGCTCTGAAAGAGACATTAAACTCGTCCTACATTGTGTGTGTATATATATATATATATATATATATATATATATATATATACAGTACAGGCCAAAAGTTTGGACACACCTTCTCATTCAATGCGTTTTCTTTATTTTCATGACTATTTACATTATAGATTCTCACTGAAGGCATCAAAACTATGAATGAACACATATGGAATCATGTACTTAACAAAAAAGTGTGAAATAACTGAAAACATGTCTTATATTCTAGTTTCTTCAAAGTAGCCACCCTTTGCTCTGATTACTGCTTTGCACACTATTGGCATTCTCTTGATGAGCTTCAATAGGTAGTCACCTGAAATGGTTTTCACTTCGCTGCAGCACCAGTTGCTTAAATGTTATTGCAGAAATGGAAAAGTTAGTTCTGAGAAAAGCTCTAGCAGCATTAGCCATTTTTGAGATTATGGACAAAGGCCGATGAAGTGCCTGCTTGCCCCGAATAAGTATTAGCTACCCCTTGTGCAGTTCCAAAAAATACCAACAGCCTTGTGAGGAAATATAATTTAAAATATGTTTTATTTTAAAATATATGTTTTATTTGATGTCATTAAATATGTATTGGACATTGGCCAATATATTAGTTTCTAGGTATAGGAATCATATCGGTCAACCACAACCTAACGTCTGACAGATCAGTTATACTGTTCCTTACACACTCTGTTGTGGTATGATTACTGTACAATAGTTTTACACACAGTCAGCGTCTGTGGTTCCATCAACTTCAGAAACCTCATAATGTAGCTTTGAATGTCACAATTTTCTCCTGGTCAACTAAAGGTGATGATGTCTCTATTAGCAGGTTTGCTTTGTTAACAGGTGTTTATGCTGAAGTGAAGTTTATAAGGCAGATGGGGAAACGCCTGTCAATTCAAATGAAATCATAAATTCATTTGAAAGACAATTATATGTGTGTCTTTTATTTATTGTGTGAGTTTAAGTTATAATGTTTTAAAATATTTTGTGTGTGTGTGTGTGTGTGTGTGTGTGTGTGTGTGTGTGTTGATATAAAAGTGAAAATCCTCTGTGATGCTGTGTTGTGGATCTGTTTACTTTTTGTTCCTGAAGATGTGTCTATTCTGAAAAAGCTATGATTCTCTCTAAACCCCAAGAGATTGTCAATGGTGTTCAGAATCGTTCTCGCTTTTTTTTGTACTTGTTAGAAAATTTAGCCCAATCCTAAAGAAAGACAAAACTAATAAAATGTATTGTTGTTTTAAACTCTAACAGAGAATTTGTGAAGAACACTGTCTGCAGAATGAGCCAAAAATTGACAAAGCAAATTTAGAGGCTCATTGTTTGGTTTATGGCGTCATCTAGTGGACAGTGAACACACACAGAATGCTGCAGCTGCTGTTCTAAAATGATATGAATACTGCTTGTGATTGGATCATCATGTGAAATTAAATTTCAAGATTAATTTTCCAAATGTAATTATTGACCTGGTCTGGAGTTGTCAGTTTCCAATTAAACTTGTATACGGAATTCCAAACAGCCTAAAAGGCACAGATCTGCATATCCTAAAATAAAAAAATATGCTTAAATGCCAGTGTTGATATTTTCCTCTACTTATACATTTTCAGACAATTTAATTTGAGTCATTTATTGCCATTGCTAATAGCGTTTATAGAATATACATACAAGACTTTTCTTTCAAATTAAATTGTATTGCGTGGACTGCTATATATTTTTGACATGACTTTTGACTTTGAACTTATGGGGCCTTGAGTTCGGTAGCCCACCCCTGCATGAATGGGCAGGGGTGGGCTGGGCAATGCATAGTTTTTTTTTTGTTCCATCAATCCTCTAATGCATATGACATATGTAAGAATTTTAGGTTCCTAATAATATTTTATTGATTTCCACATCTAATATATTTCCTTCCACTCCGTCTTTGATATTTCTCTACACTCTGTACTTGTATACTCTGTTGCGCATAATGGCATCAAATGAATAATTAAAAAATACCAACAAATATAGCTACCGATGAAGCAAGGTGATTGAAAAATTTCAGAGATTTGACAGAATGATTAGTGAGTGAGAATATTGCCCATTGTGTTTACAGGTGTGTTTGTTTATATACGAATGAATATCGCCAACATTTTAGCTAGTCCACGCTGCTGTCCTCTCTGTCTTAGGACAGCGACAGGTGAAGGGGCTGTGTCTCGTTTTAATTTGCATTCAATACATTTGTCAATATTAAACAGCCGTTGCTGCAACTGGTGAGGATTGACTTGTTCTCTCAAAGAGATGATTTAACCCAAAAATGAAAATTTGGGAACACTATACAAAAAGGTTCAATTTGTTAACGATAGTTAACATGAACTAACAATAAACACCACTGTTGTATAATTTATAAATCTTGATTAATAAACATACAGGATTAATTCCAACATACAGTATATTAATACATTTTCATACATAAAAGTTTATATGTTAACATTAGTTCATGCAGTGTGAACTATTAATGTACAATTGTATATATTTTTTTTTGTAACTAACATTAATATTGATAAATGCTGTAAAATATTGTTCATCGTTAGTTCATGATAGCTAATGCATTATCTAATGTTAATGAACCTTACTGTAAAGTGTTACCAAAAATACTGCCTTTGGTTTTCCAAACCGGTCTGACTTTCTATCTTCCGTGGAACTCAAAAGGAGATGTTAGTTTGAATGTTAGTTTCAGACTCAATCCACTTTTGTTTTATGGAAGAAGAATAAAAGATGCAGTGACAGTGAATAGTGACTGTGACTAACATTCTACCAAAAATGTAATTCTGTGATCCTCAGAAGAGAGAAACTCATACAGGCTTGAGAGTCAGTAATGATTTACCGTCTTTCTGCACTGTGTTCTATTAGGTAGAACCCTATTCCCCAATCCCTATTAGGTGTAAATTATAATTACGGAGGCTTTTCTTTTTTTTTCTTTTTTTTTTTCTTTTGATTTTGTCTCCGGACAAGTAACTTTTACTCGGACAAGTGAATGACCAATCACATGACAATATCAAAAAATACCAAATCAAACCAAGTGCACATACAGTGCATAGTGAATAAGACATTTAATCTTAGTGCACGTGAAGTGCTTTTACACTGAAATTGCACTCACACACTCGTGTGGATCCAGCACGACCAGCAATCTACTGACAGTTTAAATGGCCTGGATCGGCTGCTTGGATTGTCAAGGAATGACCGTCATGACTTGTGAATAAGAGGAACATTTGATCCTGAAGTTTTGATTCTGACTGATAGATTATGCACTTCAGAGGAAGATGAGCCCTCGACAGGAAGAAAACGCTGGATTTTCACGAGGTTTGTGAATTTCATCTGTTTAAATGAAATATCTGCATATTTGCACACGGTATACTGTAATATAAATTTTTGTGATATTTGTGATTAATTGTTAGAAAAGAAGGTTAAATGTTATAACTGCTGAGAGAGGCTGAACTGATTACAGGTGCTTTAGAGGTAAACAAATGAGCGCTCCACAAATGGTAAATGGTCTACACTTATATAGCGCCTTTTTAACCTTAACGATATTCAAAGCACTTTACACTGTGACTCATTCACCCATTCACACACACATTCATACACCAATGGTGGCAGGGCTGCCATGCAAGGTGCTAGCCTGTCATTGGGAGCAACTTGGCGTTCAGTAAAGTATAAAAACATATCTCTTAGAGAGCAGAACTTTGCACCGTTTAGGTGTCTATATTACCTGTAGGACAGGTAGGCCCTGTCTGTGCATGTTATTTTATACTCTTGGCATACCATACAAGGGGGAAATCACTAACTTTAAAATTACAAACAGTTGCACCACTTTTGTGCATTGAATTTCAGCACACAAACCTGCAACATTCTATGAAATGTCATGAATATAAATCTAAATCTCATGGAAATGACATGGACATTTTTTAAGTGAAAGTAATTTTTTTCCCCTTAAAATATTGCATCACCTAAATATTGATTTTGCTCTTGGTTAGAGCTTGTGTAGGGTAGAACTTGCTTGCGAGGCACAGTTATGTCCGATTTGTGAGTGAATCTTTTTCAGTTAATTGGTCAAAATGCCTCACAAACTTTTCAGAAATCACAAGCGACTGGAATAGTCATGGTAATTCAGTGGACAGTGAGGCTACTTAAACCAAGAAAAAAATGTATAGGATAAGAATAATAATATTGATTTAAAATATATCCTCTGAAAATTTTGCTTCACAAGTATCTTGTTTTAAATGTGTTTAGATATTTTAACTGGGGGAAAATTATTTTTGTATTGTATGGCTGACCAAGTTGGGAATTGTGCTTATCACAGTGCTCAGTATTGTACTGTGTAGTAGGAAGAAGTACCAATATAAAATGAGCTGCTTGCTACCCAAACTGCAAATCCTGCCTACACTCCTGATTAAATGGCTGAATAAAAAAAAAAAAAAAGAGTCAATCTCCAGAATGGCATAGAATGAGTTTCCACCATGAGCACTAGATGGCACTGTCACTCCACTGAAATGCAGATTCATGAATGTGCTGAAGATATTGCTGGGATCTGTTTGACCCCTTCTGTATCATAACACTAGATTATACTGTTATTTTCTTATTGCTCCTGATATTGTAGATCATCTTCCTTTGAAGATCAAAGCAACTGTGTAGATGTTACAGCACCGGCAGAGATAACCTTCATATGAACTTCAATAAAGAAAGCATAGTTCCGCTGTTGGCCGGTTGAGTTTTGCAGGGTCATTGCCGGTTAAAATAAATGTTGCCATTTATGATCTGTGCATGTGTTTCAGAGGGCTTGTGAATATTTTATGAAAGCCATGTGATCTTTGGAGACAGTTTGAGAAACTTTGGTGGCATTTGATGGTAAATTTAACCATACTGGACAAGCATTAGTTTGGAGTGGCCAGTGTGTGGTGAAATCCTTGATATATGGAGTGTGTCCTGTAAGCAGAAGATATGGAAACTTGCCACGTCAAACTCTCAGTTGGGGAGTCGCCAGACCTGTGTGTAAAGTTAAGGTGTGAACTGCAGACAGAGCTGCAGGTGATCAGCGCATCATAGAGGTGAGCTGGATTGTGATTGGTTGACAGTAATAGCAGTGGTATAAATGTGTTCTCCAGTTCCCACAGACGAACAAAGGTTCTTTCCTGTTCTTTGTGTGTGTGTGTGTGTGTGTGTGTGTGTGGTAAATGTTATGAATGTTGTTGGAAATGTCCTGCATTTGAAGGATATAGAAATATTCAACAACAACAAAAATAGTATTCTGCTTGCTACATAGTGTACAGTATATATTATCTACTGTTTTTATAGTATTCAAAACTTTGTTCAATATAAAACAGTAAACATCTCAAACATTAGTATGCTAAATTTTTTACAACATAAAAAGTTTTTTTTATTCTTCTGTAGTTTTGCTCCAAAATAAAAGGCAGAATTGGCTATTTTGAGATTGGTCCAACCATACAAATCAGATAAGACTGAGTGTGTTGTGTTAAAGAAACTTAATTTGAAATATCATACAAAAACTACAGCTTGTGTTCGGTTCAGGGGGCTATTTTAAGGAAACACAAAAGAGGCTTGGTGCTCCACACACTTAAACATTGCCCAAATTTGCTTTCAAACACATTTGCTGTGTGTGTGTGTTTGCAACAAAATGGCTGTTGTTGACCAATCACAGCAGATAATCCTGTGTCTCAGATTATTGACTTTGTTCCTCATGCAGAAGTTCTTTTTCCTTTCTTTTGTAATTTGTATTTATTGTTTGATCAGAAGAACTGTAAAACTTCCATGGCTGTGCATCTGATTAAAGTATTGTGTGTCTGGGCTGTTCAGACAAGCTTCTACAGCTCTCTTTTCATTCTCATTCTCTCTCTCTCTCTCTCTCTCTCTCTCTCTCTCTCTCTCTCTCTCTCTCTCTAGGTGTGGTTAAGGTAAACAGTAGGCTAACGCTCAGCTAAGCATCTTGTCTTGTTAGTTAATGCTTAAGCCTCTGATATTTAACAAATTTTGACATCTCAACACTTTACTCCATATACTCACAGTGCAAATTGTATAAATCATTGTAAGGACATCTGGTCACAAAGAATAGCTAAACAAACAAACACACTCACTCACTCGTGAATGAATCAGTCTTTTTGAACGACTCTATTAAGTGAACAATTCTCATAGTTTTCATTAAATGACATCTCTTATTATGCCTGTAAAGATTTACTCTACCACAAGGAAATAGCATTCAAGAGCAGGCTGTGAAGGAGCATATCATTGGTTTGTCCCACTGAATGTGTACATCCCTCCACTGAACCAGTCAGTCATCTCATTCATGAACAAACTGAATGTACTGGTACTCTCGTTTTTAAAAGACATGAATTAATCAGTCATCATAAACAAGGATCTGCTGACCGGCTGAATGAGAGGAGGAGGCAAGTCTTCATTCAGCTTGTCAACCTTGTTCAACAAGAAATGGGGTCAGATGAACTTTGAACAAAAGTAAATGATGACCACACATTTCAATGAAATTGATAAAAAGATAAAAAGTCTTGCTCAGCAAGATAAAAAGTCTTGCTCAGCAGTTCATAGTGTGATAGATTTGCTTTGGTGTCATTTGTGGGAAACACTTATGATGCTTAAACACAGCAGTGCTGTTCTTATAGAATTGTAGACACTAAAATTTTAATAATTAGACTTGTTCTGGTCATGAATGACTGCTTTTGGTTCAGTGAAATTAAGGCACTTGGGCTGGGTGCTGGCCATGTCGGAATCTGTTCTCTGAGTGTGGAAAAAAAAGTGTGCAACTCAGATCAGATTTGAAATTATTGGGCTGGTGACACTCTCTGTCCTGCCAGCCTATGGATGGCGATAAACGGTTGCTTTTGCCCCATTCCTGACAGCCCTTTCCAACTGTGCCAGGGCTAAAAATAGAAGGCTAATAAGAGCAACATGGTCCTGATTAAGAGATCAGGTGGCCCCCTGCCTGGGACCTGAGATGTTTACATGCTGCTGCTACGTTGCCAGAGCATGCTATTATATACTACCTAGACATAATTATACTGCCTTCTTAGACACCTTATTTTGTCTGATTTCTGTGTCACATGCATTCTGCATTGAAAAAGCAGTGCCAGAATGCATTGTCACAAGCTTGAAGTTGATCATAATAATTGCCCTGCTGAAAAGACCAGCTTTCAAACCAGTCTGGGTGAACTAGTTTTTAGCTGGTTTAAATGGTTGGCAACCTGGTCTCCTTGCCTGACCTTCTGACAATTAGTTAAAAACATCTCTAAAATGAAGGCTGGGTGGAAAAAACTATATTTTTGGACTTATTGCAATATTCTTTTGAACAATCCATATATCCATTCTTAAAATTCCAAGATCGCTATTTTGCAAACCTCTATAATGCAAGTAAATCTCTCACATTTGCAAACAAATGGAAATAGTTGTACATTTCAAATTATGCATGTAAACAAGGCAGAAATAGTAAAAATGCTTTGTGTAAAATGTTACCAGAACTACTCTGGGTCACAAGAACCTACTGCAGAGTGAGGAAAAAAAAATATCACCTGTTACATCTCTCATCGTCATCTCTTTAGAGCTCCATCTGACCTAAACAAGTATTTTCTGTACCATGTGACTTGGTCAGTTTTAACAAGTATGTAAAATTATACATACAATAATATGTCAGAAGTCAAGACAAGCAGACCCGAAAACAGAGGATAAGTTCAATGGATTTATTAACAATAACAGATAACTTCAGATCCGTGAAGCATGAAGATCCCGGCACCCACTGCAGTAGAGGGTGATGTGTGCGTAGACAATGGGTGTGCACCAACCAAGCAGTGAAGAGATCCGTGCAATCTCATAGACGAGTGAGATTGCACGGAAGCATTGTGGAAGTCAGGAGAAGATTTGTGAAAAATCCTCAATTGAAGAGAAGTATACAGTACTGTGCAAAAGTTTTAAGCAATTGTGCAAAATGTTGTGTTATAATAATAATGTCATGAATAGTTTTAATTTATCAGTTAACATGCAAAATCCATTTAAGTTAAAATTAAGTTAAATCAATATTTGGTTTGACCACTTTGCCTTCAAAACAGCACCATTTTCATAGATACACCTGGACACAGTTTTTTTTGGTTGTTGGCAGATAGGATGTTCCAAGCTTCTTGGAGAATTCTCCACAGTTCTTCTGTCTATTTAGGCTGTCTGAAATGCTTCTGCTACTTCACGTAATCCCAGACAGACTTGATGTTCAGAGGGGAGCTCAGTGGGGGTTATGACATCTGTTGCAGGGCTCCCTGTTCTTCAATTCTAATCTTTTCTGTTTGCAAAAGGAATGTTTGGGAGTCTAAAATGTATATTTCCTATTGACACACTAAAACTGAAGATATAAATAACCATTTTAAGACAAATGTTTGTGAAAAACTTATGTGCCTAAGACTTTTGCACAATACTGTACATACAGTAAATTGGAAGGCAACCACACTCCCGACATGCAGGCATTTTTTTTTTTAGCTCAAGATGGCGCCGAGTATGGCTGCTGCCTCGCGGGCTTCCGTCAAAACACTGCAGTTTGTTGTTTGTTTTGTTTACAGTTTTGTGTTTTTTTGTCTTGGATGTTGTCTGCCTTATTGTGTACGACAGACAAACGCTTTTGGACATTGGTTCGGTAATCACGCACCGAAAACTGGACTTCAAATTCCTCAATTCTGACTCGCTGTTTACAAACACGCCAGCGGAGCCCTTTGTCTGGGCTGCCCGGCCGCGAAAACGCAGAAGGAAAAGAGGAAAAAGAGCCGGCGTTCTCATCAGAGTAAGACGTCGCGCAAATCGCCCCCCGCTACCCAGTATACTACTGGCAAATGTTCAGTCTCTGGACAACAAGCTCTGCGAGCTGAGAGCGCGGATCTCTTTCCAACGAGAGACGAGAGATTGCTGTGTTATCTGTCTTACGGAAACCTGGATGTCCGCGGAGATTCCAGACTCGGCCATCGAACCCACAGGTTTCTCCATGCACCGAGCGGACAGAGCGAAAGACCTCTCAGGTAAAAGCAGAGGTGGAGGTGTATGTTTTATGTTCAACAAATCATGGTGTGATCAGAGGAACGTACATTGTGTCAGGTCTTTCTGCTCTCCTGATCTGGAATATCTCATGCTTCTGTGTCGACCATTCTGGCTACCGAGGGAATTCACAGCGGTCATTATCACAGCTGTGTACATCCCCCCACAAGCCGACACAGACCGAGCACTCAGGGAACTGTATGGGAGTATAAGTGAGCAGGAAACCGCGAGGGGACCGGGTTTTGGATCGTTGCTATTCTCCTTTCCGGGATGGCTTCAAATCCCTCCCCCGCCCACCATTTGGCAAATCCGACCACTCTTCCGTTCTGCTTCTGCCCGCTTACAGGCAGAAACTGAAACGGGAAGCACCCGCCCTCAGAACGATCCAGTGCTGGTCGGACCAATCAGAATCTGCGCTACAAGACTGTTGTGATCACGCGGACTGGGAGATGTTCCGGTCCGCCTCCGATGACGACATCGAGGTTTACGCTGATAGCTTAACGTGTTTCATCAGGAAGTGCGTAGAGAACGTTGTTCCGACAAAAACAATACGGCTCTACCCCAGCCAGAATCCCTGGGTTAACGGCGATGTTCGCACGACACTTACTGCGCGGACCTCCGCTTTTAATTCCGGGAACGCGGAGGAGCATAAACAAGCCAGTTATGCCCTCCGTAACACTATCAGTGCAGCCAAACGCCAGTACAGGCACAAAGTTGAAGGACAGTTCAACACCACTGACTCTAGAAGTATGTGGCAGGGAATTAACATAATCACGGAATACAAACAGAATAAAAACTCCGCCATGAACACCGCTGCCTCTCTCCCGGACGAGCTTAATACATTTTATGCTCATTTCGAGGACAACAACACCGCCCTCGCGGAGAGAGTACTCGCGGCTGACACTACAGAGGTTAGTTCACTCTCCGTCTCTGTTGCAGATGTAACCCGATCCTTTCGACGGGTGAATATCCGCAAAGCCGCGGGTCCAGAAGGCATTCCGGGCCTCGTCATCAGAGCGTGCACGAACCAACTGGCTGGTGTTTTTACGGACATTTTCAACCTGTCCCTCTCCCTGTCTGTAGTCCCCACATGCTTCAAAACATCAACCATTGTGCCTGTACCGAAGCAATCAAAAATCACTTGCTTAAATGACTGGCGTCCTGTTGCTCTGACCCCCATCATCAGCAAATGTTTTGAGAGGTCGATCAGAGATTACATCTGCTCTGTTCTGCCCACCTCTTTGGACCCATTACAGTTTGCCTACTGCAACAACCGCTCCACCGACGATGCCATTGCATCTACAATACACACTGCTCTCTCCCATCTGGAAAAAAGGAACACGTATGTGAGAATGCTGTTTGTAGACTACAGCTCAGCATCGCTGTGCAGCTGGATCCTGGATTTCCTGTCAGGCAGACGTCAGGTGGTTAGAATGGGCAGCAACATCTCCTCATCACTGACCCTCAACACTGGAGCCCCGCAGGGCTGTGTTCTCAGCCCACTCCTGTATTCCCTGTACACACATGACTGTGTGGCGACACATAGCTCCAATGCCATCATTAAGTTTGCTGACGATACGACGGTGGTAGGTCTGATCACTGACAATGATGAAACAGCCTACAGAGAGGAGGTGCACACTCTGACACGCTGGTGTCAGGAGCACAACCTCTCCCTCAACGTCAGTAAAACCAAGGAGCTTGTGGTGGACTTCAGGAAGAAAGACAGAGAACACAGCCCCATCACCATTAATGGAGCACCGGTGGAGAGAGTCAGCAGTTTCAAGTTCTTCGGTGTCCACATTACTGAGGAACTCACATGGTCCGTCCACACTGAGGCCGTTGTGAAGAAGGCTCACCAGCGTCTCTTCTTCCTGAGACGGCTGAGGAAGTTTGGAATGAACCACCACATCCTCACACGGTTCTACACCAGTACTGTAGAGAGCATCCTGACTGGCTGCATCACCGCCTGGTACAGCAATAGCACCGCCCACAACCGCAAAGACCTGCAAAGGGTGGTGCGAACGGCCAGAAACATCATCGGAGGTGAGCTTCCCTCCCTCTAGGATATATATAACAGGCGGTGTGTGAAAAAAGCTCGGAGGATCATCAGAGACTCCAGCCACCCGAGTCATGGGCTGCTCTCACTGCTTCCATCAGGCAGGCGGTATCGCAGCATCAGGACCCGCACCACCCGACTACATGACAGCTTCTTCCCACAAGCAATAAGACTTTTGAATACATGATCTCTCACGATCAACAATCAGCACTGCACTTTATTAATCTTCATTCTGTCAAATATATTCTCCCAATTCAATTAGTGTATATATATTTTATATACCCTTATCTAGTGTATGTGTATTCTACATTGTGTGTATTGTGTACATTTGTTATGTAAATTGTGTTGTGTAAATATGTTGTTTATTGTAAAGTGGTTTATGTCTCGTCACTGTCATTACTGCAATGTTGCTCGGAACTGCACACAAGAATTTCACCTACTGTTGCACTCGTGTACACAGTAGTGTGACAATAAAGTGATTTGATTTTGAACCAAAACAGACACACGAAACAAGACCAACTAGAAAGTGAGAGCAAGGTGGGATACTTCAAAATCAAAGTCTATCAAAGAACATGAACAAAGTGGCATTCAACTGATCACAATCTATAATCAGGACATTAATAACATGAAAAATTACTATTACAATTTGAAAACTACTTCAAAGAGTTCTCATCAAAACAATCCTCTACGTGCAGCAATGACAACTTTGCATATCCTTGGTATTCTAGCTGTCAGTTTGTCCAGATACTGAGGTGACATTTCACTTGTGTAGGAAATAACAATGTATTAGCAGCCACACAATAACAGGGGTTAGAGGGGGTAAGAGGAGGTATAATAGAGGGGGTTAAGTATTGATTCTGTTTGAATATGTTCATGCTTTTATGTGTTAATATAGGAATCAATAAAAAATTTTAATCTGAAAAAAAGAGAATGGATTTAAAACAATAATCCAGCAAAAAAAATAAATAAATGCAACATTCTTTCTGCATGGCGCTTCATCCTTGGAAATAAGGATTATTCAAAACTCCTGTTGAACTTCGCCAGTGGATGAAGCTGATGGCGACAGCACAGGAAGCACTAGTGTTTTAGTAATTCCTAAAATCTCTCGCGGTCAGCATCAGAGCAGTCGGAGGGCCGCAGATGGCCTGCGAGCTGGACTTTGGACACCCCTGCTCTAGAATGGTCATTCTTCTGTTTATTATCTTCTGTGCTGACCAAAGCAGACATAGACCATATCTTGCAGTATTATTTTTATCTTTCATATTTTCATAAACAGAATGCTTTAATAAAAAAAAAATATTTTAGTCATGGTGTGCCTTTTTGAATTATTAACAATCAAAAAAACCTTAATTAGCAAACATTTTCATAAGTGATTTCATTGAAGAGATTAACACTGCTGATAATTCATTTGTATTTGAATGGTAAAACTTTTAGGTTTTCTCCCAGTATGCTTATTAATTGTGTGGCCCTTTTACTGAAAGGCAAATTACAAGGAAAACCACAGTGTTCTTGATATCCATGAAGTACTGTACAGATCAGATGATAATTCTAAAAGCAAGTGCCTTTCTAAAAAATCTAAATTAATTTATTTTCCTAGTGAATCAGATCTTGTTGTAAGTGTGTGTTCTCTGTACTGGAAGAGAGACAAAGAGAATGGCACATTAAAGTTATTTTCTCCCCGCATAGGCCTTTGTATTACATAAAGCCTGCAGAACAGTTTTGTCATTGTTATGAAAGGAAAGAACACTTTCTAACAACACTTGCAGTTCTGAATATGATAAGTGTACATGGAAAGCAAGGGGGAAAAAAACTGTGTGCTGAATTACCCTGTATGTACAAGTCTTCAAAAAAATGTATAGAGCTCAGTTTTCATTTGACACCCCCAACACCAACAACTCTGGAGTTTCCCTGGAACTGGAGTTTGTTTTAACCTAATTACAGTATGCATCTGAGTTTATTGTTTGTGACCAGCAATTCAGTGTTCCTTTGAGAGTGAAAAGAGATGACTACAGTATATAAAAGAGGAAAATTTTAACACAATGAAATGTGTTCACAGCAGTTGTATTTCTAAACTTTCTGACTGTTTCTGTGACTTTGTTTTTTTAAACCCTGTTTGTCCTCAGTTTATAAGCAGCTTTGTCAGTGTTAACTGGTAATATTTTTATAATCTAATTAAAAAAGCACTGTACAATTACTGTTCGTCTAAAATGTTATCTTTAAAAGGCTCACATTAAACTGTATGCCTATGATGATTGAAGTGTTAAACACAGTGGCGTGGCCACATAAGGGCCAGAGTGGCACATCAGAAAAAAAAGTGCAAATAAAAAGAAACAAAATTTTATTTTGAACACATAATTGCTCACATGCAAGATAATTAAAATATTCCTGTTATAAGTATAGTTAGTAAAATTAGTTTTTGTTTCAAATAAGAAAACTTTGATATAATTATGGTGAACTAAAATGGGTCATCTCGCTTCTCACCGAGTTGCTCATGTTTTCTGTGCAACGCTGCTGTTATGCCTGTAAATGGATCCGCTCTGCACCAAGATCATTTATCCACGTTTTGTTCTCACATAATATTCTTTTCTTTCTCTTATCTTTTTTTAACATGGGAATTTTGTAGCTGTTTCTATAGATGACAAGGCATTTCAATGGTTTTGCATTCAGGCAGGGTATGAAATTAGTTAATGAAATTGACAAATGACAAGAAATTCTATGAGACATAAAGACACATTTGAAGAAACACAATTACTGATTCGCTGTGTTGAGAGGATTATAGGTGTTTTGGCACTCACACATGCAGCATGAACGTATTTATTTATATTTATATATATATATATATATATATATATATATATATATATATATATATATATATATATATATATATATATATATACACACTCACCTAAAGGATTATTAGGAACACCATACTAATACTGTGTTTGACCCCCTTTCGCCTTCAGAACTGCCTTAATTCTACGTGGCATTGATTCAACAAGGTGCTGAAAGCATTCTTTAGAAATGTTGGCCCATATTGATAGGATAGCATCTTGCAGTTGATGGAGATTTGTGGGATGCACATCCAGGGCACGAAGCTCCCGTTCCACCACATCATATATATATATAAATAATGTGTGTGTGTGTGTGTGTGTGTATATGTATATATATATATGTATATATGTATATATATTTATTAGGGATGTGCCCAAAGCCGAATACCATTTTCGGAAAGGCACGAATAATGACTTTAAAACAAATAATGGATTCATTCGAATAATATAAAAATATTTGTATGACTGATTATCCAAAAAGCACAAAGATAAAGTGAAATTTTAAGTAAACATATCCAAAATTATGATGAATTTATGAATTTGTTATGAAAAATCATCAGATTTTTCATCTTCAGAGCCATTCTGTGCTGTGTGCTATCACGAGCCTGTCAAAATTTCTTTCCTCTGTTAGGAGTTAGATTCTGTTAGGCAGTGCGCAGTGAACCTTTTCTCGTTTCTATTTCCTCTGAAGAAGAAAAAAAAAAAAGAATGATTGATAAACAAAACAAGCGGTGTGTGTTCCCATGTTTACGCTCGATGGCTGAAATGGACACACACCAGTTTTTGTTTTGTGTGTTTGGGGAAGAGCATGCTGCTCTTGCGTTGGGGCGGTGCAGGTGCGATCTGTTTACAGTCGAAATGCTTGCTTTTCCAAGAGCCAGTGCCCACTCTTTCATCATGGGGCTCTCGCATATATCTGGCTGAGGAGCGAGAGATGGGTCCGTCCCTATTGCTCGCTCTCTCCCCAGATCCAGCTGATCCTTCTCGTAAGCCTGAAGCGCGCCTCGGCGTCTCTTCGTGTCACGAGGGGGACGCTGAACCTCTGTACATTCCACGCACAATAATTAAGCGGTTGAGAAATTACTTGAGGTGGTTACTTGGGCTGTGGCCAGACTACAGCTAGACTGGCCACGTGAACAAGAGACACACACCCCACCCAAACGCTCCAAACTCAAAGACAGATTTCTGGTGGCTAAAAAAAAAAAAAAAAAAAGAGGAAGGGAACTTTTTATATTATATATTATATATATTATACTATATTAGTCCCTTCCTTTCTTTGATGACCTCCATGACAAGCTTTCTCGTTCATGGAGGAATCTTTTTACTTCCTGTGTCTTCGTGCCCTCGATGACGACATATTTGACTATCGTAGGTGCTGAGACACGGGGCTATTCGTTGATGCCGCTGGTAGAAGAGACACTTGCAGGTTATCTCTCGCATGGCTCGACATCATCACTAAAGAGACCCACTCTACCATAAAAAAGCCATGCAGGACTACCTCCAAGCTAGTGGGGAGGGCTTATCAAGCAGCTGGTCAGGCTGGTGCTGCTCTGCACACTATGACAGTCTTGCAGGCATACCAGGCTGACCTGCTAAAGGATCTGATTGCGGGTAACATGCTCGACGAGGAAGCTTTCTCTGAGATCTGATCTATCTCTCCGTGCGACCAATCAGACAGCCCGTGCCATTGGCTGGTCTATGTCTGCTTTGGTCAGCACAGAAAGACACTTATGGCTCAACCTTTCAAGCATCAAAGATAAGGGCAAAGTTTTCCTTCTTGATGCCCCGGCTTCACCTTCTGGCCTATTCGGGGACATATGAATACAATTATCACCAGATTCCAGGAGGCGAAAAGCCACGAGGAAACATTTGGGCAGTTTGTTCCACTAGAATATCCAGTGACTTAGCCAGTGGCATAAGTCAGGGCAACAATTCTTTGCCATGGGGGCCGCAACAGGAGGACGCCCTCCACCAAGCAGACTATGTCGCATTGGGTGAGGGACGCGATTGCCCTGGCCTACGAGGCGTAAGGTCAAGCTTCGCCAGTAGGTATCAGGGCTCACTCTACCAGAGGGCTCGCCTCCTCCATAGCCTTGGCTAGAGGTCTCCCTCTGCAGCAGGTTTGTGATGCGGCAGGATGGTCCTCTCCGCACACATTCATTAGATTTTAAAGTCTGGATGTCCATGCCACTCCGGGCTCTTATATCATAGTGAAGCTTTTTGTAAAGGGAATGTCTCAGGGTTACGTATGTAACCCTTGTTCCCTGAAAAAAGTGGAACGGGACTGCTCTTCAGACAAAATACCTGATGATGCACTGGTGACGCATCTATTTATAGCCACTGTGCCAGGTGCATCCAATGATTACATCGGCAGAGGCTATAAGTTCAGGTCAATGTTCATTGGTGTATTGCATACATATTCACAGCTGGTCACAACTGAGACGTGTTCCCAAAGCGCTCTTCAGCACAGCCTCTCGTTCTGCTTTTTTCAGGGAACAAAGGTTACATACGTAACCCTGAGACGTTTCCTACCATTTTCCTTGTCTGTTTGGAATGGCAGGGATGATAAATGTTTTTAACTAGTTTAATTGTGATATATTCTGTATTTTTGTAATGGTTTGCAACAGGTAATTATTTGCTGTATTCAAGTTCAGCACAATATCCAAAACAGAAATGAACATAATGAAAATCATTTGTTTTGTTTTATGTATTGAAACCAGATCTGAATAATAACCAGTTCTTGATTTCCTGCACTGATTTGATCTGTCTTCATGACATACAGCAGTGCGTGAAGCACAACCAGAAGGAAGTATTTTAAACAAGAAAGCATAATAGTTGAAGTGTGCAAGACTATGCTAGATCACATTTTTGCATTAAACTTTTAAATAATCATTCAGTTTTTGCAGTAGTCAGAGTTAAGTAGAGCTGTACGATGCTTGGGAATTTAGAGGGAAGGTATGAAATGCTTTCTGTGTACAAAACAATTATTTAAATAAAAAACTTAATAAAACAGAGTTTTGGGTACAGGCCCGGTGCTGTGCTGTGGTTGGGGAGTGGTTTATTAAGGGAAAGGAATTCAAAATAAAGTTAATCTCTCCACCCCTCATAATGAGCGTGCTCCGTCTTGTTCACAACACAAAGCCTGTTCAGAGACACTGTAACTGATACGAGGATGGAGATTCTACTGTGGCAGGATCCAGTTTAACCCGGTTTAGGGATCAGGCCAGGAAAGGGTTTGACTTGGCTCTGATGGTGACCAGAAATATTCAGAAGTGTTTGTGTGTACAAACGGTTTATCAGTATGCAGCACTCGACTGCATGTGAATTTGCTAGAACATACCTAAAGCACCCGCCCTCAATACCAGGCCCAAGTGGAATGACTGGAATCTGTGCCTGCATATTTCCACAGAATTCATTCCGTTTAACACATCTGACCATATTAAAAACCATTCCACAGAATTCTACAGATTTCCCCCTAAAAAAGCAAAGAAAATGTGAAAAGTTTTCAGAATGTATCCGTGCATGCTCAATACAAACCTAACCTTGCTGCCTAAAACTCTGTTCACACTGTCAGTGATATCATTGGATGTTGCCAGCTTCCTGTACTGTTGTTTGCCAACAGGCATTCCTAATGCTGGTAACATTATTGGATGAATGCACAACTGGCCATAGCTTTTGACAATCTGATCACAAATGAGAGCCATTATGGGCGAACTTTCCATCCATCCAGCTGAACCAGCTGAAAACACATCTGTTTCGTGAGCACTTAACCAATCCACACTAATTGCACTTACTATTTAACAACAATAATAAAAAAATAAATAACACTGTTCACCCGCGGTGATTGGCCCTTAACCACCGCGGTGGTAAACAATTGACACCGCAATAGTCATAGCTCTAGCTTCTATACTACTTCAGCCACTTTGAGAACTTGGCAGTGTGACATTGCAGATACTGTTGACTTGTCTGACAAATTGCTTGCTATGTTCCTCATTTGTAAGTTGCTTTGGATAAAAACATCTGCTAAATGACTAAATGTAAATGTAACCAGCCAAACCTTAAACTGTTGGTTTGCGACATGTCAGAATAACTGTTACTACAAGTTTCTGACTTGTAAAAACTGCATATGTGTTTGTATAACTGAATTACAAGTTGGAAACTTGTAAACTTGTAAAAAAAAAATTCTCAAGCTCAAACTTCTCTCACTTGACCGCTGTGACGTCATGTAAAAAGAGGGAAAAAAGTCAGCTTCGGCAGTAAAAAAGTTTTTGATTGATCTTGTAATTTTACTGTTTATAATTAAAGATGCAGTATGAATATTTTAGGCGTGTGTTATTAAAACTTAAATTACATTTATTCATAAATCAGGCTCAATAATTATTTTTAAAGTGCTCCTTACCATACTTTGACATCTTATACACTATGCTGTAGTTAAATATGTATGCCCAGACTGTAAAATTACTTTCAATTCACATTAAATGCTAGCATTTCACAATTATTTTAATTGAAAACAGTTATGAATAGTTCTGTTGTCACGATCAAAGACAATTGTGACATACTGGCAATTAGTAAAAACCATGAGAGCATCACACACGCTCCAAAACTGCTCCAGTGAGAAATCTTTGGTATATGGTTTGTTTACCATCTTTGGTGTTTTGTTGTCACATAAATCACAAATTATTAAGCAACTGCGTGAAGCAAGGTGTGGTTACTGAAGTTAACTGTTATTGTTGTTATTGGTATTGTGACAAACAGATGTCTCAGATTTAACTCGGAGTTCTGGGTTACTGTGCTGGGATGTGTGCACCTGCTAAGAGATTGAGAGGACCTAAAGACGTTATTTACCAAAGTATACTTCAGACAGACGCAAACACTAGGTTTATGCATTCAAAACGTGCGATGCAAATTTCATCGTCAGCAGAATGGTTGAGCATTGAGCATGTGCCTGAGTTTTCTAATCGCACACTCTGATCATGCGCCTGGAATTATTTGCACTTATTAGCGGATCCACATGGTGGCAACACTCGCAACTGAGCCAATTCTGTCATGAAGAAGGGCTAGATGTTATCTTCGCTAACCATCATGAGATGGTAGAAATAGCAACAGTGATTGTGAACCTCAAAAGCATGTGAGTGAGGAGGTCAGAAGATACCTGTATTTGTACAACTTGTGTCTGAAAGAATAAAATTACTCATCTAACCTCCTGAAGAGAAGTAGTTCAGTATCTTATAGCAGTCGTAGCATGCATGTGCCAGCTGCCTTTGTATGCACGCAAAGTCAAATTAAGTATATTTTGAAAGGCTAGCATTCCGTTGTACTCAGATGCTAAGCGTTCGTCTCAAAAACTGAAGTACACTTTGTGTAAGACCGTTTTGAACACAGGTTTGTTGATGTACTTGCTCAATAATGGAATTTTGCTCATGCTTTAATAAAAACAGGATAATTTTAAAATATTAAAATAAACCATAGGCATCAAATACTCATCAACATTTAAATTGCACATGGATCCATTGTGCCAATATGAGTGTTGCAATAGACATAAATGATTTGAGCTCATTGAGTCCTTTTGTAATTATGGTAATTCAAACATGACATGAACAAAGATTTTTGAGGTCACTTTTGTCCAAGTTAAAAAAGATCTCGTCTGAGCTTTTGTCATGGTTTTGTGCACCGCAGTCCGCATGCAGCCTTTGAGACTTTTTTTGTGGCACACATTTTGTTTTTATCATCAAAATATTATCAATATCAAATGTATATTTAATCATGAGTTGTCCATTTTTAAGAGTATGTACAGCAATTCTCCATAACGGTGAATCACAGAACAGTTTAAGAGGGAAATAAACTGCAAAAGGATGTAATGAATGAATGAAACAACAAAGAATATCTGAGTATAGCTGATGTTAAAGGAGAGGATTGGTCAGTCTGATTATTAGTTGACAATATCTTTGCCTGATAACAACAATTATCATGCATTTCCTATATTGGCAGAAAGTGGCTTTTTGTGACAATAATTTATAGGCTGTACATATGTAAAACATGAAAACAATACAAATGCATAATTCTTTCTAATATATATATAGAGTATGTATACGTACAAAGGCCCTCGAGGCTATAGGGGTCCTGCTGAGCAGCTCCTGAGTTTCCCAAAGTTGAGTAGCCCTGGTCTATTGCTTTATGCGTGTGCTGACATATTAAGCCGTGGTGCTCATATGGCCAACACAAGTTTGACTCCAGCTTGCATTATTTCCCAATCCCATTCACCCTCTACTTCATAACTGTTCCTGTCCTCTCTTTCTGCTGTGAAATGAGAAAAAGGCAAAGGCTTATATTCCCTCAGTGACGTTTTCTGCGGTTGGCGATACCCAGCCCTAGCTGGACCTATGCATTCCTTGGTAGTGTTTAATTAAGTATTTTCACAACATTTACTGTATGTTTTTATGATAAAAAAAATGTTGGTACCTTTTGGGTCACCACTTAAAATCCAATGCAAATCTGGATCCTGAAGCAAAACCATTTGAAAACTGTTGTTTTGAGCTTGCTTTGAAAAAGTCCTGTGAAGCTAAGATTTATAAGAATTTTGTTGAATTCTTGAGATGTTTGGGCATTGCTGCATGTCCAGAATAAATTTGTAATTTACCCAACATATTACACTACATTTTGCTTTAATTTTCACCCTGCCAGATTAGATTTCTAGAGTAGTTAGTAATGGATCCCTTCTTTTTCTGCTCTTGCCACAGCGGATCCACCCTGATTTTGCCTCATTCTTCCTGAAGAAAGGAAAGAGCCTGATGTGGCAGTCATCTGAGCTCATAGCCAAATGTCTTCACCAGATCTCTGTCCGGACCCTCAATGACGCTCTGTTTCAATGCAATGACAAACTGATTGGATATAATCTTGAGCGGTGGACTCGAGAGATGGCGAGCGATCAGGAAACTCTATGGTACGCATTGTAGGGAAGGATCAGCTTTCTCCTCAAGTAGGCAATGAATTGAGTTGGAGAGTATCTCTCCTTCTGTTACGACATGGGACTAAATCCAAACCATGTGTCCTTACACCTGGTTCGCTGCTTTTTCCCACCTCCCACATGAGCAGTCAGGACAGATCAATTTCACGACCCCCTCTGCCATGTAGCGTTCTCACTTTCGAAGCCCCACATGAGCCTCTCAGTGGGACTCTGGCTTAATTGGCTGGAACTTTCCCATGTCCGGTCTCCAAAGGTGGCTCTTACCATCGGAGGGCCGCCGTGTGAGGAGTGTATGTTATTGGGTAAGTACAGTAGCCCACCTCTAGGGTCAAAGGTCACTTCCTCTTCAGATCTCTGGCTATAGATGTGTTAAATATGTGGAGGCACTGGATGTGTTTTGGGAAAACATTTTTTGAATATGCTGAAAAGTCCGGAACTAGTGAGATAGCAGAGAAGGGGGGAAATACTTGCTGCTTGCTGAAATTATTATGTGTCAACACTTTAGATGTGGATTTATTTATTCTTTAAAAGAATAGGGAGCATATAAAGGGGATTTAAGACAGGCCTCCAAATAGATTTTCCCCAATAAGCACTTTTAATTAAAACCCATAAGCTCAGTTGATAAAGAGTAAGAAATATCTGGCCTGCTACACACACACACACATACACACACACACACACACACACACACACACACACACATTTTCTTTTACCATCTTTGTGAGAACTTTTCATTGACTTGTATTGTTTTAATTCGGAGGTAATTAAACTTTCAATTAACTTAAATTCATCAGAGTAACCTTTTTGCATTTTTATATTGTCACATGACCAGACCCCTCCCCTCCACACCATATAGACACACATTTATCTGTTATCATATTGCTTCTTGAGACTTCTGTTTTTATATAAAGCTAATTGTAATGACTGCTGACTAACCCTAACCAAATCACTCTACCCCTACATAAATTGAAATATTAATTACTGAATATATGAGTTATTTTTCCAATTGTAGATGTCCCCAAAGGGATGTTTTGTCAGATTAACTCACTACTGGGGACAGTTTTATCGTAAATTAAATGTGTGCGTGCACACACGCACACAAACACACACACACACACACACACACACACACACACACACACACACACACACACTGTATATCACCTTAAACAAAACTGCAGAGTAATGTGGCAAAATTGAGGGATTTGCATTTGCAAACATCTCATGAGGTTAATTCACATTACAGGAGAGAGATTTCACATGTTTGTGAGGTATGCTGAGAAGTTACTGCACAAACAAATTAACATACTCATGCTTAGTGATGTTTTACACTGTTTCACCATTCATGAAAATTGTTCAGATTTGGCAGTAATTTGTTGTCACGTGCATGATTGTCAAAAAAACTAACAAAAAAAAAACTCAATTGAAGCCTTTGAGTGAAAAAGTGTGTCACAGGCAATCTTTGTGTGTTGTCTTTATGTAGATGTGTGTGGGTGGAAGTAGTCTATCCTGGCACACTCGTTTTCTCTGAAATACATGCTGCTTCAGTGAAAACACTGAAACCAGTTTGACCTGTGGCTTCTCACTCACTCTCTCTCTCTCTCTCTCTCTCTCTCTCTCTCTCTCTCTCTCTCTCTCTCTCACACACACACACACACACACACACACACACACACACACACACACACACTCTGTCTCTCTCAGTTCCTCTTTTCCTTAGCAGAACATGTATACCTGTGGTAATGATAAAAAATAGAACACATTTTCTTATGTGTGAGATTGTGCGGTTTAGGTGCCGCTGTTAACTGCATGCATTATTGTGACTAAAATTGTGACTGAATCTGTGCTACTCACTGGATTTGTGTTTTAGTAGTCTCTGAAAAGCCATTCATGTCTAGATGAAGTTACTGTTATGAAAAAAACATTCAGCGTCAGCACTTCCGGCTTTTTTGGGACCCTATAAGAACTGCTTTCAATGAACAATGTTTAAATTGAACTGGAAATGCCCCAAAAGTGCTGTTTTTTGGGGTAAAACACCACCCTGGTAAACACTAAAGATTATCTGAGATTTGGGCTTCTGTAGATTTTCATTTGGATTGTTGTATCAGGACTTTTAACCTTAAATTTAAAGGATTCTAAAAGCTTAATTATGTTGGTGGCAATTGGAATAGCAAAAAAAAAAATAAACATTGTTTTAAAAACAGCTTCTGAACATATCATCTGTTGATCAAACAAACAGATATGTTTTAAATTATTTGTATTTCTTTTGAAAGGAGCGAGACAAAAATGGTCTGTTAAGTTTCAAAATTGAATAAGTCATATGTAATTATTTACTGTGGACCATTAATTTAAGCAGTAAATATGTATAGGCTAAGCAGTAAAGATGTATAATTTTCATTTTTATATGCCATATTTTTTAGTCTTTAAAAGTGTGCTAAGCGTGTGAGGATGTGTATTAATCAACTTGTTACACATCAGACATAATCTTACAGGCCTATTAAGTAAAATAAAAACTTGTTTTGTCAATAGATCAGAATGAAACTATATATAATTATAGACTATTTCTTCAATGTAAACCTTAAATATCCTTTTTTAATTACTTTTATTAACATTAACATAAGTATTACATTATAGAGTGCTTAACATCAAAACATTAAACATCATTAAAACCCTGAAGTGTGGTTGAGTGTGACTGTACTCTGGACAGTGCCTGGAATTGTAATAATCTTGGGTAATTCGGAAAAAGCTAGCTGATTTGAAGGATCTTCATCATTGTGTCTGCTCAGCATTGATGAGAACAGAGATCCCAGCATCTCCCTTCATATTAAAGCCTCTGTTTGTTAACAGATGTTTCATAGCTTTCAGTGTGTTGATGAGGGGAGGAGTGTCATCATTGCGGGCTTTAAATGGAGACACTGAGCAAATGTGCAGGGATTATGTGTTAAGACAAGGCTGCTTTTATCCTGACAGTTAGGGATGGAAGAGGAGAACCTTTGGTGTACCTGGGTGCTCTGTTTGATCATGTCTTGCCTCCTCCACATTCCAGCTCTTCTCTGATCCCTCCTTTCTGAGACAGCTCAGCATTCTTCTCATAACAGTCACTTGCTTTTACCACGGTGTGAGACTGAGGAATGTCCTTCTATGGATTACTGTACTCATTACTGCGGTACTGTATAGGGAAGACAAAAAACAGCCAGGCCATTGTACATTGAGTTCGCTTCTGCCCTAAAGGCTCATCGTAGCCCTTCATATTACTCCTCAGTCATCACAAAAATCCCCCAGTACAGAGGAGCTGTCTGCAAACTACTATTAGCTCCAAACAAGAGCTGAAAATTTCTTCAACAGGATATCTAGGCAATTTTTTAGGCATATTAAACGCCTTCTTGTCCCAAAGGCTTTTTCAAATTGTTGGTAGCAAAATGAATACATATATATATAGTCATTTTGCTACCAACAACAGTTTTAGGAACTAAAGATGTTTCACAAAAACATTTGTCTTCAGATGGTTATTTATATCTTCAGCTTTAGTGTGTCAATAGGAGAAATACATTTTAGACTCCCAAACATTCCTTTTGCAAATAGAAAAGATTAGAATAGAAGAACAGGGTTGCAAGAGATGTCATTGCCCCCACAGAGCCCCCCACTGAACATTTAGTCAGTCTGGGATTACACGAAGAGACAGAATCAATTGAGACTATGTATAGAAGAACTGTGGCGAATTCTCCAAGAAGCTTGGAACATCCTATCTGCCAACAACCAAGAAAAACTGTGTCCATGTGTACCTGGTGAGGCTGTTTTAAAGGCAAATGTGGCCACACCAAATATTGATTTAGCTTTTTTATGTTTACTGGACTTTTTATGATGTTTATTGTTAAATCAAAACATTTTTGGCATTATTTTTGAAGACATCCTCACTATGCAACATTTTTCACAAGTGCCTAAAACTTTTGCACAGTACTGTAAATCAACCTACTTACCGACCAACCATCTGTTTGTGTATGTGTATCCCACTATATCTCTATGAGCAATGACCTATCAAATAGCCCTTTCCTGTCTACTAATCACTTTGGTCGATTTAAGAGAGTGTGCTAATTAAACATTATGACATCCATAGCAGCCCAAGCTCCACAGTCCACTAGGCGGAAGTTCTGTTCCTCATAACCTGCTTCACCTTTTTTCATTGTGGCATGAAAGTTCAAAACTGACTCAAGATCAGATGTGTCTAAGCGGATTTGGATTTTTAATGTTCACGTGTGTGTCTGTGGGTGGTTTTAAGCACTATCAGGTGGGGAGAAAGCTCCGGCTGCTGCTCGTCTGGCAGGCAGGGCTGCAGTTAGTGCACATGGTGTGCAGGGCTGCATCAAAGTCTGGTTTGCTTGTTAAGGTGTGTTATGGTGCTGAACACAGCAGGGTAGAGCTACACATGAAATGTCATGAAATGTTTAAACCTCGGCTCTCAGCTGGAAAACAGTCCTGCAAAGCTCTGGATAATGTGCTCTTGAGTACAATATGTGGAGCAGCTTTGAACAGGACAGTAGAGATCCACATTAAATATTATTGTTCTGATCACAGACCCCAATGCCATTTTAGCATTTCATAAAACATACTTAATAGTTATATATCATGTTAATACTTCATTACTTTACCTATTCTTATGAGAACTGAATGCAAACAAAATTTAGTCTTGAGTTTTAACCTTCCTCCATGAAAATGTTTTATCAGTTTGGGGACCCCAGGTGATAAAACATAAATTTACGTAATACATTTTTAAGGGGTTAAAGCTTTAATAATATTTGTCTACTGGGTTTTGATTAGGTCACAGAACATATACAATACATAATGAATGTAATATAAGAGTTTAATTTCAGAAATAATTACTTTTATTATTTTTACATGTACTGCATTGAGAGTTTCTGGGAGCCCAAACGTAAAGACAGTAAAATCAATCGGATCAGAACATGCAGTTTAAGGTAAACTTCCATTAAACTGAGCTTGTTTCTGGTGCCTCCCCAACCCCCCCCCCCCCCACCCACAGTGTTGGTCTGGTTCAGACTAACTTGTAATTCTGTCAAACCCCTGTAGTTTTTCACCATCAACTTGCATCATCACAAACATGCACATGGAGAACAAAATGTGGTTCACTCTCTATATATATTTTTATTAATTTGATGGCATTATGCATACTCCTGCTTATGTTGCATGGTCATTCATGCACATATCTAAAAGGCATTTCACAGAAGTACGTATGTGAACAATATAAAGTGGAGGCTGTACTGTGATTGGATGAGATTCCTGATTGTACGAATCCCGAGATCTTCCTGCCCGAGACCTACGCTTACATTTCCTGAACATGTGCAGACCTTAGTACAGGTTGTTCACACTCATGGGAACCGTGCCATAGTTCCATTGCAACCAAGCTCAGACCACCTCCTACAGGTAGTCTCAGGTTCAGTACCATGTTCCTCTCCCCAGTTTGCAAAACAGCATTCATGTTACCGACTTTTATTTCGTACCGTGCTCTGTTTTGGCTAAACTGCCTGTGTGAAAGCCCCCAAAAACAGTCTATTTCTCTGAAAAGTTTACAACGGTTTCATGCTGAAGAGCTGTTAAGAAGTCATATTTTAACATAATGCTCTCATCAAATGTTCTAAAGTGTTCAAAAATGTTCTAAAATGTTCACAAATTCTAAAGGATTGAATTCTGTCATGCAAAAGCTGAGTAGTTTAAATAGTGGTTACTCCTGGTTGAATGCTTATGGAATATTTTGTTTACATGTAGGGTTATGTTTCACTTTTAAGTGTAATGGTGCAACACTCAAATATTTAGTAGTGTGTAAATTGTAACAGAGTCCACATTAATGCTTTAACTAGTCTAATTTATGCATGTCTGGTGCAACCGGCCCCAGGTGAGGTGATATTACAATCCAATGAACAAGGAAACAACCTTGCCAGTTTCTCAATATTTGGAATAGTAATATTATGAGCTAGTAACCAACCTCCTTGCAACCATCCAGAACACCATAGAAGCCACCTAGCAATGCCCGAACAACCACTTGGGCATTAGATTGATGTGCACACAGCAACGGGGCAGTCATATGACAGAGCCACAATGAGCTTGTTTTCATAAAGATGAAAGCTGTACAGGAAGATTCAGATTGTGTTCCCAAGTCTTTAGGCGTTAAATGTTTACTCAAGACAGCATCAAGTCTCTCTCTCTCTCTCTCTCTCTCTCTCTCTCTACTGGCCCACGGGAGCAGCACCTGTGGTAGCTGGCACAGATATCTCTCGTACCATGGTACTGCACAGACTTGAATAACAATGAGAAGAAATTAAAAAGCAAAAAAACATTTGCGGTTTACCAGGAGAGAAGGTTTGAATAACAGTCTGTAAATGGGGCTGCCGTGTTTGTGTGCGGCATGCCTGGGAACAGGATGTTTGGCCTCCAGGTGTGTGTGAGTCTCTGTCTGGGCTTGTGTGACTGCTGCGGAGGTGTGCGTATGACGACTGTAATGATAGGCTGCTATGGGTGAGGACATGACAGCGCAGCACTCTACGGGCATGTGTCGGCGTGGCCCCCTCCACAGACACACACAACAATGAACAATAAATCAAGAAAAAAAAAAAAATCAGTGATGTGTTTCTCACTGTATGCCTACTCATATGTATTTGTAAGATGCTCTGTTTGTTTCATCACAATACTTTTTCAACTGTCATCAGTCATTTTGTCATCATTTACTTGCTTAAACTGAACACAAAAGGAGGTGTTGAGCAGAATGTTCACACTGCTCATTTCCCTACAACCCACCCTTTTAGCCCATTGTATTTCCCTGACCTTTTCAGTCACTTGTGAAAACTGGATTTGGATCGATTATTTAAACCGATTTGCAAACAGGTTGCAAATGATTTAGTGAAAAGTAGCGACTCAAAAGTGCAACTTGAGCTCAAATCAGACATGGGTAAGTTACTAAAAAAAATCTGAAAATCTGATTACCTTGCCGATTATGCCATCGGAAAAAAAAAATCACACTACAAATTACTTTTAAGTAACATTTTTAAAGACTTTTCACAGAAATGTTTTTTTTTCTGCTTAAATTCAAAGTAATGTCTGTATTTCCTCCATGTTTGTTGCATGCAAGTCATACATTTGTTTATTCCTTTACAATCAATCACATACCCTTCAGCTGTCACAGAAATGCAGACATGCCTCTTATACATAATTCATGTTTTAAATATATATTCTACATGAATAATATTTTAGAAACTTGGAACCCAAGTATGCTTAAAATTAATTAACTTACCTGAAAGTCAGTGTAATCCACATGATTACAATAGTTTAACATTTAAAGATACACTTTTCTTTGACTAAAAGTAATTAGATTACATAATTAATTACTTATAATAATCAGATTAGTCTCAACACTGGACATCACTGTGGGTTTATGAGCTAATTTTACTCTACACAAGTGCAATATCTAGCCAATAAAATATTTTACAGCAGAGCATATCTTTAAAAATGTATATTCACTATATATTTTCATGATATTTCCATGACTTGTAAGATGATTCATTATTAATTAATTTCCATGACTTTTCCAGTCATACAAATAATATTTAGAAAATTCCCTGATTTTTACAGGTTTTCTATGACCGTTGGACTCGTGCAATGAAAGCATAGGGTGAGCAGGGGCTATTGAGTTCATAAAATATCATAACACAAGTGCTTACAGCTGCAATAGCTTAACACAAAAAGACTTACATTTGTGTATAGCTCATTTACGAACAAAACATGAAATAACCACACACACACACACATGCACACGACACTGCTGTGGTGCCCGTTGGGGGTACAGTAACAGCACAATAGGTGTGATTGTCTGGGTTTTCTGTCTCAGGGAAGGAGAACTGGGCTTGTGGTGAACCGACACACACAATAAAGGTGAAGACGCGCTCTGGATCCCATTGTGGGCTCACCACGCCCGCCGCATGCACACCCGTTTCCCTGTTCTATTAGAGCGACTCCACAGCATGTACTTCTCTCTCTGAGCGTTCACACACACAGTCCATTGTCTCTTTAGTCCCCTCACAGGTATCAACAGAAGTAACACACACACTCGCACAACCGTAGTGTGCATCTTCCGTTAACATGGATGAAGCATGTGGCATGTTAAAGGAATAGTTCACCCAAAAATTTTAATTCTCTTATGATTTACTTACCTTTAAGCCATCCCAGATGTGCACGACTTTCCTTCTTCAGCAGAACCGAAGTTTTTTACAAGCGGATTTCAGCTCAGCTTGTCCATACAGTGCATTCAAATGGGTTCCATCAGTCTGCTGGCTGTTTGACAGTCCAAAAGGCATATTTAGTCAGCATAAAAGAAATCCACTCGACTCGATCAATTAATCTCTTCTGTAGCAAACCAATAGGATGGTGCAAGAAACAAATCGCCCAGTGGTGTATTGCTGTTTGAAATGAACTAACTCTCAAGTGATTTTCATTCCTCTGTTGTATGCGAAGCACTTCCGACTTCACGCGTGAACTTGCCGTTGTGCTTATGTCACTGATGTGTCGACTGCTGGCAGGAAGTGATTTTTTAAAAGTTAATAAAGTTTGAATTATCAATAAATTTTTTATACAAACTTATCAATTTGCTTCAGACAAAATAAGCATTTGGAATGTTTTTAAATGACGGATGACTTAAAAAAAAAACATGGCAATTATGCACAAGACAGAGAACAAAGAATGCAAGTTTACATAAGAAAACAATTGAACAACAGTGTATCTGAACTCAAAAACAGACACCTTCTGTAAAGAATGTGAGGTAGTCCTCTTATTTGCGGCCTCATAGAAAATACATTGTTAACATTTTATAATCAATTCAAGTCATTTTTATTTGTATAGCACTTTTCACAACACACATCTTTTCAAAGCAGCTATACAGAAGATCGTGCTTTAACAGAAAATGAAACTGTAATGTGTAATAAGTCTTTGAGTTATCGTTGTGTAATTTGATGAAATATGATTGTAATTTGTCCATCGAATAAATAAGTAAATAGTAAGCAAGCTGAAGGCGACTGTGGCAAGGAACACAAAACTCCATAAGAGAAAAATTATCTTGTGAGAAACCAGACTCACTGTGGGGGCCAGTTCCCCTCTGACTAAATGAATATAATGCCAATATTAGTTATTTGTGTGCAGTGCAAGTCATGGTTTAAAATGATTAAACTAAGTAAATGTTAAGGGGTAGATTAATGACTAATGTATTTGATATTCATATTTGATAATGTATATTATAGATGCAATTGTTCTTTTTTAGTGGGCTGATGAAGGCTTTTGTTTGCAATTAAATGATTGTCTATGTATTCCAGTTCAAGAGTGTAGTCCATCAATAGACAAAGGTGATACAGGCAGAGATCAATGAGGTGCATCGTAGCTCAACCTGCAGGTAATTTCGGTGAGGTTCAGTGGGGTCCATACTAAATCCAATGTTCAGGCAGTGGCATATGAAGTATCCGATGTCTTACAGTTGGAGTTGGCATCATTTAATCCTCTGAAGTCCATCTTAATAGACTGAAGTGATGTCTGGCTAGTACCGGCTGTAATTTGTCATCATCACTCAGTGGAGTCCGACACCAAGCAGGAACGGAGCTAGATGTGGCCGGCTCTGGTAACTTTGGGATGTGAATCCTGAGGTTGAGACATGGAAACAAATAGAATAATGTTAGCACAGATACCATTCAATTTATTGCAGAATTATTCATTATGAGAAATGTTTCTGAGAAAAGTTTCTGGTTCCAATAATAATCAGGGCCAATACAGCACAGATACTGGTACTCATACTCGTAAAAATGCTCTGATACCAAAAACCGATGTCACGAAACTAGGACATAATGAAATCACTTCAAAATAAAAGCTAAATTTATAGGAAAAAAGTATGACAGAAATATATCACTACTATAAAGTTATGTGATATTCACTGCTATACTACTACAACAAATAGAAATAATAATACATCAGCAGGAATTGTAACATCTGTGATGCTCTGTTATGCAGTACTTTATTTGACAACTCCAATGTTGTATTTTGGGTTGTTTATAACACTTCATTTGATAAATAAAATACATACTAAAATAAAAATACATATAAATAAAATATGTTGAATATGAATTGTTATATTTTCATTTGATTACATTTTTAAAGAATTAATTTATTTAAACACCATTTTGATGATAAAATTGAAACGGCTGTTGATATGGCAGATATGATATTGAAAAAAGAGGTATCCGGCTCGGTATCGGTGAGTTCCAAAACACTATCGGTATTCAAAAAATGGTATTGGGACACCCCTAATCAATTTTGTGATTAATTAACATTAAATTAATACATAAACATTAAATAACATTATCAAGCATTATTCCATTAGCTTATACAGCTTATATAGCTTAGTTTATTTATATCTATCCCATATTCCCTACCTCCTCTACCATTACATTCCCTTGCACTATCTGTATATAACAGATTTGTATTTGTACGTATACATATATGTAGTCTTGCGTATTTCTATATATACACTTATATTTTCTATTTGCTTTTTATTTTTACTTTATTTTTTTCATTTTCATTTTTAACTATTGTTTGTGCACTGGAAACTTCTGACACCAGGACAAATTCCTTGTCTATGCAAGCATACTTGGCAATAAAGCTCATTCTGATTAATGGAGATTTTGTTAAAACTTACATTCGTTAAATGTCATTCAATTTAGATTAATATATTTTCTTTTATATATGAATCTTCAACTAATATGTTATCTATAATTGTTTGTTAATGAATAATGAAAGTATAAAGTATTATCAATATATTTTTTTATTAATCAGATGGTCATAAAGAGAAGGTCAGGATGCCTAATCTCTGCTGAGTAGGGTTGTGTCAGATGTTTTATATTTTGCTGCACTGATACACAGTGTACTGCCGTTTAAACGATATAGCAAAATCTTGCATGGTTTATGCCGTTGTACCATCTTGTTTCTATGTTACAATATTCATGTGGACGCAGTACAATATATATATATATATATATATATATATATATGTTTTTCAGTATAGGCAAATGAAGCAACATAAAATAATAGACTGAACTACTCAACCGTTGTTTGGGGAAAAATAGCTGTTTGGGCTTAATGCAAGTTTCACACAGTTCACATGCACACACAGTTTCTATTCAATAAATCAGACTAAATCCAGATGTTGAAGTGGTTTATATTCTGCTGTTTTGAAGTTATTTTCAATGCAATTCATTGTTAATGTGATCCTCCTTCTCTTGTTAATTAGATTTCTCAATCAAGTCTGGAATACTTCTCAATGAAACAATTTTATAAATTATGGCTGCTATCAATGGTAATACTCAATGGAAAAATCTAGAAATGTATTTATTTTTTGTATAGAGTCCCAGCTGTGAATATGAAAATGCAACGTAAGACGTTAAGACAGATGCAAGAAACAGGCCACAGAGATGTACAGCAACAGACAGACATATAAACTCAACAGTCCTGCTTGTGAAGGCTGAATATCTATTGTTTCATCTGTTTCTCAGGGAGTGCAGTACATTGTGAGCATGTGGGGATCAGGGTTTTTCCCAGTTGACACCATTCTTGTGTGCAGTAAGCAGATCAAACTTTCGCAGTTGTTTCAGAACGGCAGTAGGTGTGTGCTAATGCTCACAAAATGAGAATGTGTGATTCACATACTGTACTCATTAATTACCACATTGTTATAAAATTAACAAATTTGACAGTTCGACAACACTGAGACGTCTCCATGACAGCAGTTGATAACAGTTCAGAGACAGAACAACTGGTTCAACACAGTGATTTCAGAGAGTATTACAAAGGACGTTCAACGCCGCTATGTATTGCTTTAATATAGGAAAATACTCTTTTACAAGAAATATCACTCTTTTAATACTCATTTAAGCTCTTGCGCTGTCGAAACGCCCAGGGGCAAGCTGCACTGCCGTGCAGGGAAGGAGGAAGCCGCTGTAGTGCGCCGTAGATCCAACAGCAGAGAGCGTCAGAGGAACAGGAACGGGTTTGTGACTCGCAGCTCGCTGCAAATACAACCATCAGCTCCGAAGAAAATTTCTGAATGAACTCGACGTATTTCCCCGATTTTACACCCGTATGTCCGGGGGCGGGGTATGCAAATACTATCTGCCAACTTCTCATTGGCCTTTTTTCATAGATCAGAGGCATATTCGGCGCTCAAGAGAGACCCCTAGTGTTGCTTCTTCGACACAACGTCGAAGTGAGCGACAGACGGGGAACAATGTGAATTCTTAAAATACTTTTCTCTCATTGCATATTTTATCTTACATACAAATGTACAAATGGTCACTTCTCTTGCAGCGTTAAACTTGCTTTGGACAGCAATATGGCTCAAATGAGTCTTATTCCATGAAAACACACAACTCTGTGGTCTGTTTATGTTGATTTTATATTGGTATTTTTAACGACTACATTTTTACCACCATTCTGGGTGGTTGCTTGGGTGTTGCTAGAGTGTTTTTTGTAGTTACTAGTTGACTGCTTACTGACCCAAGTCAAAAGAGCCCACCCCCCCAAGTCTCTATAATATTCTATCTATGGCTCGGGTTCCACTTACAATATAAGTCTATGAGATTTTTTGCACATTTTATTGTAAGATCTCTAACAAAAGTAATAAAACTCCTCTCCACAACAAGCTGCATGATTCGAGTTATCACTCATGTCTGTAGAGGAACGAGTTACACACTGAAGTTTAATACTTAGGGTTAGGGGCTTGTTTAAATCACTAAGAATGAGCAATATTAATAGTGATGCTTGACTTAGAAAACACTAATTATTTACCAGAGCTGCAGCTAATCTGATTAGAATAACAGTGGTTTATTATGTTTTTATTTATTTAAATTCTCAGTGAAACCCTGGCATTGTCCTCAGACAGATATGTGTCATATTTTAAACAGGAAGCAGGTTGATTGATTTTCACAGTTATAGAGTGTGATTGCATTCCAGGACATCATGCTATTGTTCCAGTGTGGAAAGTGGGTGGCTTTTGGCTTTAATACTTACATTACTCAGATAATATCAGAAAACACAGTCACACCTTGTTGGCATTTCTGTGGTTATGAGGTACATGTCAGTTTTAGGGGTCAGCTGTAAAAGTCAACAGAATATTTGCACCTCATTTAATGCTGCTGGTTTCACTCAGATATCTATTATTATGTTTTTAGTAGTCTCGTGTTGGGATGAGCACGTTTACTTGAGTGTTCGGAAGTGACGGCAATGATTGATGGCTTTACACAAAATACAGAATTCAGTAACAACTAAGCACAAATTTAAAAGGGGCACTATTTTTTGTCTCTGGACAAGCCAACCACAGTTTGAAAACACCGTTCAGCCAGATTTGACAAATATAGTGCTACGCGCTTATTAACCTTTAATGCATTAGTGAACCGAGATCTCCTAATTTCATCTCCTCATCACCTCATTTAATTTAATCTTTCATCTTAATGCCTACACTTCTTTAGTATTCCTCAACCTTTCTTTAATTAATAGTGTAGCAATAAAAAAATGCCAAGATGGCAAAAACAAAAAAACTAAATTTATATAAGTACAAAAAGTGTATAAGGTCGTTAGTGACAGATATATAATAGTGTATGCAAATATATATTTGTGCTTTTAGAAATCATAGATTTATATTAATTTACTAAAACAGGATATCTATTGCTTTGCTTGTAATGAGACAAATGAGTTTTACTATAGAATGTTGATTTCCTGTGCAATAATGGAGAATTAGTAATAGTAAATCACCTTTTGCGAATACCATACAAATGAATGTGTAGAGCCATAAAACTAATCCAGCCTGTCCCAAAATTATCTGTGACTTTTTTTTTTTCGTAGTTGATTCGACTCATAGTTCTCTCACAAAAGTTGTTTATTTAGTGTGGAAGCATCTTCTTTTTCCATCCATTCAAAAAGAACGGCCTCCTGTCTCTTCCTTGATGTCCTGCCACGTTATGCTTTTGTTCCTCTCTCTTTCTGGAGATGGTGCTTTCTGAGCTTTCTTTCATTGAGCCTGCTCTTGGCATTTTTTTTTCTTGATTTTTGAATTGTGGGAAATGTTCAAAAGGAAAAGCTCTGAACTCTCCCTGTATTCATATCCATGTATCAGTTGCGTGCGGGTCAGATCCGGAGACCATCACGATGCATCAATGCTTCACAGGCCGGAGAATTCCCCTACCAGAGTTTGTCGATGGGGGTATGTGGCGAGCAGGGCGGGGCAGAGCGGCATCTGAGCAGAGTAAGGCCAGGAAGATAAGAGCATCCACCGGTCTTGTGTTTTGTCAAGGCGGCCCCAGCTTACTCCTTTCCAGAATTGTTACAGCAATTTTCAGCAGTATGTGTCCAGTACAGACAACAACACAGAGTAAACAGTAAAATAAAAAGTTTGGACTCATTCTTAATTATTACTATGTTTTTAAATTAGAATAATATTTTAGAATAATTATGTTTTGACAAAAAATTATAAACAAATCAAAACCTCTCTTAAATGTTGTTTAAGCAATTAAAATCTTAAATGTGAAAATTCCTGTCTACAAAATGAACATGCTTTTGTATAGAAAGGTTTTAAAGATCATGAGAAACTATAATTATAATTTAGTCCATCATGTCCAAATGTTTGACTGGTAGTGTTGTTATGTTCAATATAGCGACGTTGTGTTTTGCTAGCTTTATTGATGTGCGATTGACTGGTTGACTGCGGGTGTGTGTATTTGCTGCATTTTGAGTGAGTGATGGCGTGTGATGGTCCAGTCCTGCTGAAAGCGAGAATGTCAGGGGGCGTCTGTGAATGGGAAGGTGCGGTCGAGTGTGTTTGTTCCAGACGAAGCTTCTGGTTCCTCCTTGTCAGCGATGGGTCATGATCGTGGTGCACTGGGGCCTCCTGCTCACCAACAACTGTCCACGTCTCTCTCCACGACCACCACCGCTGCGCATGAGGGCATGCTAGCGACAGTTTCTCTTTCTTCTTGCTGCAGTATGTGTGAGTGGCACGCATGAACTATTTTCATAAATGGAATATAATGGAGGTGATTCATATATTCAGAGAAGAGTTTTTCAGAACACTTTCAAAACGTTTCAGAGAACTGCTGAAAAAAATACAATAGATAACAGCAGAAAAAAGACCTTCTCTAGCTGATTGAACTGAATTGTTCTGTGGTTTTGTTTGGCCTGTGTCTGTTGCCTGCTTTATCATAAATATTGTTTATAATTGTTGGTATGTGCTGCACAGTTTCATTGACCCTTTTGCATCATTTTTGAATTACCTGATGGTGTCTAATGTTACCGTAATTGTTCAGGTCAATAAAGAGTAAGCTGAATAATACAAAGTTCTTTTTTTTTTTTTTTTTTTTTGCTATTATGGACACCTTCACAATGAGTGTGATTTTTCTTCACTGAACAGGTAATTTTGAGAAAAGATGGCTTTGGTGAGTAAATGCAACTTAATAAAAATAAGTTACCAGTTGGAAAATTAAGCATCGGATGTTTATCCAAGATGGCTAATGCTATTTTTAAATGTGGTGATATATATATTTACTTTATGGCTGGTAAATTCTGGTAAAGAAGATAATTTTGAATATAACAGTGATGTTTGACCCCACTTCGCATGCAAATATAATTTGCAGCCTCACAGTTGGTATTATTTACATATAATGCATGTTATTATTATACAATTCTGATTTAATTGTGTCGTGACAAACTAAACATCATTAGAAAAGTTATACTCCAGCTTCAATAGTGTTATAATCATGTTAACATATGAAAATGAAACCTTGATTAAGATGCACATATTGTTCAACCTATTCAATGGTGTAAGCTGCCATCGATTTGTCTTTAGCAGACTTCTCTGAAAAACATCTAATACAAACTTTTTCCCAAAAGTGTGCAAATTTAGATATATGAATATAATAAATATGAGAATAAATATTCATTTATAAATATTCATTTATTCTCATTTGTTTGGATTTGTCTACTAAAATATGCCAAATATAGACATTAGAAGAGGTTATTACATCATGCATTCCTCACATAACACAGACTTCTTCATGTCATACTGTATTACGAGATTATCTTTATACTTTACACTAAATGGTATGTGGACACCCCCATCTTAATAAAGAGTTTGGCTTCTTCATTAATCCATCCATTGTTTGCTTCCAAATTTGTGGCTACAGTTTGTGGAGAGCCCTTTTTTCCTGCATTACAATGCCCCTATGAACATAGCGAGGTCTGTAAAGCATTAGTTTACTGAGTCTAGTGTGGAAGAACTTGAATGTCCTACATAAGCCTAGACATAAAACCCACTGAACATCTTTGGGGTGAATTGGAATGGAAACTTCCATGTCTAATTGGCCAACATCAGTTTCTGTCCTCATATATGCTCTTGTGCCTGAATAGGAGAAAATCCCTGAAACTATGTTTCTACATACAGTATAGTATGATGCCTATGGTTCTGAATTAAATTGTTCATCAAGCACAAATGGTGTTCACAACTTTTAGCCACATAGTGTAATATGTATACATGCAGTAGATGTGTATGTTTATGTATATATAACAGTTGTCCACAGTTATTATTATACTAGATCATATTCTGATATCCTCTTCCCTCATTCTGCTTAATGAAGTCAACAACATATCCCTTACATTTTAGCAGTGTTGTAGTACTCGAGATCAGTCTCTCTTTTAACTTTTTGAAGGTCTCTGTCTCATCTCAGAAACAATCTTAATCAGATTTTTTCTTTGGAGCCGAGCGTTTGTGTGTCAACGAGCTGATTTCCACTGCTGGTCCATTCACTTCAGAAAGAAGCATATGCTGTTGGATATACGCCGCATTCCAGCGGCTTTCTCTCCTTCTGCATGCTTAGTGCAGACTATGCCCCTGGGCACTTCGACAGATACTAAGAGAGTATATATTTCTGTAACACATTGACGTGAAAGTCTTTTTAAAGACACGTGTTTTTAAAAATGCCTTTCCGTCTTTGTGTGATTTCTGGATGCAGTCGTTATCTCTCCTCCTCCGATGGCCATGGGTGCTGCTTCATGTGTCTGGGCCGCAATCACACTGAGGCAGCGTTCGTGGATAGTTTGTGTTCTCATTGCGAGAACATGACCATGGCAATGTTGCTATCGTGGCTTTCCTTCTTCCGGGGTAAAGCCACTCCAGCCACTCCAGCCCGGCTGGCGCTGGAGGCGATTTGGGGAGTTGAATCAACAAGGTGGCTTACACTCTCATCGTATGTCGCAATTCACCGGCCATCTCTAACACTTGAGTCAGCAGCGGCTGAGGAAGGACCTTCCTTCTCAGGGATGGGGCACCATCTGACACCCGCACCCAGACCTCTGGAACCTCCACAGAAGACCTAAGTGGCCTACCACTGGCAGTGTTAGATACTATCACTCAGGCCAGGGCTCCCTCTACGAGTTAGCTTTATGCCCTAAAATGGCATTTGTTCGCGAATTGGTGTTCTTCCCAAGGCAAAGACCCCCAGAGATGCGCAGTCAGGTCAGTGCTTTTCTTCCTGCAGGAGAGGCTGGAGGGGTGGCTGAAAGCCCTCTCCTTAAAGATGACCCTCCTGATTGCGCTCACCTCCATTAAGAGGGTTGGGGACCTGCAAGTGTTCTCTGTCAGCGACACTTCAGTCCCGTAGATTCTCAAGGAACCCATGACCCCTTTCAGGGATCAGGTGGTGAGCCTGCAAGCGCCGCCCTGGGAGGAGGCAGACCCAGCCCTGTCATTGCTGTGTGCGGTGTGTGCTTTGCGCATCTACTTGGATCGCACGCAGAGCTTTAGACACTCTGTGCAGCTCTTTGTCTTCTTTGAGTGAGTGACAGAAGGGGAACGTCTCGGTTACTGTTTAGAAAGGGGAATGAGACAGAGGGAATGAGACGTTGTGCCCCTCTTGCCACAACGCTGTACTGTCCGTTGAAATGGCCGGGACCTTGTCTCGGCTCCTCAGCACAAAACCTGAAAGAGTGGCTGCATTCCAGCACCTTTTATACCCATATGTTCGGGGGAGTGGCATGGAAATTTGACTCGGCAATTGTCATCGGCTTTTTCTCTAGAGATGCACCGATTGCAATTTTCTTGGCCGATTCCGATTTCCGATTTTTTTTGCAAGTGTGACCTGCCAATACCGATTTTTTTTTTTTCCGATTTTCTTTCTAAGAACTATTATTGACCGCATATACAGAATCTACCTTTCTTCAATGCCAAAACTTTATTTTCATAATAAAATAAATTATTAAACATTACAATTTCCCCCAAACTGCTTACAGGATTCTTCTCTCACTTAAACAACTTTCAAAATAAAGTGCTCTGTGACTGGAAAGAGGTAAAAATAAAAATTAACTGCAAATGAGTTGCTTTATATAACAAAACAGATGTCATTTTCCACTATTTTTATAAATGGACCTTTTTCTCTTTATTACACATCTAACAAAACAATTCCAAAGTTTAAAAGCCTATGAACAAAAGTGTCCAATACGCTCAACATTGACATTAAGCTTACATTAGATGTCCAAATATCAGTTGTAAAACTGATTGCTGATTCCCAGTTGCGCTGTTGATATCTGCGCAGGTAGTAGACGCGGGATGTTGAATCAAGCATCACTGGTAGATGGGAGGAGAAGACTCAGCTGGTGCTCCGGTGAAAAAAACTAAATATACATGTAAATTTAACAACAGCTGGATGGAAGAATTTAATTTCATATCCCGAAGCCATATCGACAATGCCTACGCCTTTTGCAATGTGTGTCGCACTGATTTTAATATCGGACATGGTGGGAAAAATTACGTTACTCAGCACATTAAATCACAACGTCACAATTTGTATGTATTTAGCCTGACTCTGCCATCCAGCACCCCACTTCCCCTCTCCCGGATTTGTGTACCCAAATGTTGACAAGTAACAGGCTGCATGTGTGACATGACACAAGATTAAACAACTTGGGGAACACAACGTCGGAAAGTACCTCCTACTCTGTATCGAGGAAATTGATCAGATTTCTGAAACCTCTGTCCTCAACTATGGAGAACGGCTGGTCATCCAGGGCCACGAATTCCATAATTTTCCTCGTAATTGCTTTGGTCTTTTCGCTACTCATACCAAGGAAAGATAGGAGAGGCTGCTGACTTGTGGCTGGCTCTGAGCTCTGGCTAGCTTTAGCCGCTTTCCCTTTTTAGCTTCTTTTTTAAAATGGGCATTTTCAGCTGGGTGACGTTGTTTTAAATATCTAATTAGGTTTGTTGTTCCGAATGTTATTGTGGTGGTTCCCCCACGGTTTACTTTAGCCTTACAATTATTACATATTGCAAACTTTATGTATTCTTCACTCACAGTGAAGAAGTTCCATGGCTGTGACGTTATTGCCTGCACCACTTGCAACAAAATGGACCAGCTTGGAATCGGAAAGACGTGAGGCTGACCGGCCGGTGACCGGTTCGGGCCGAGCATGCGGAAAATCAGCTGATTCCGGTCCCTGGCAGGTCGATTGGTGCAGCTCTACTTTTCTCAAAAAGGTGTTTGGGGCTCCCAAGTGCGACCCCTATTTTCACTACATTAACACAATTTCTCGTTCCCTCCATCAGGGAACGGAGGTTACAACAGTAACCGAGATTTACATTTTTTTATTTCAAGTCCGGTCAAGACCACAACTGCGGGAATATCACTAAAATGCGTCATCTGATTTAGTTATTAACATCATTACTGTGATTGGATGTAAAACTTCCTGCTTCAAATGCAAGCAATAACTTGACTTATTTCTAATTAGAAATTTTTGTTTCTGTTAACGGCTGTCACCCTTCCCCGCCCTCTTTCACACGCACTCTAAGAAAATGAATGAGGGAGACAGGAGAAGAAACTGTGGCTGTCTGAGAGATGCCAGCCAAATCTTCTGTAATACAATTTGTCTAACTAAACCAGTGTTTCCCAACCACTGTGCCCAATAATGTGCAAAATGATCAAATTCCTCAAATAAATAAAAACCCTTTTTCCGGTATTTTAGTGAAGGCATAGAGAGGGTAGAAGAATTTTAAAGTTGCCAATTCAGTATATTTTCCATTCTGTACACTGTAAATGTTTTTCCTGTGAAATAACAGTAAACTACTGGCAGCACAAACACCAGCAATCTACTGTAATTTTACAGTATTCATACTGTGAATTATTTTACAGCCTTTTTCTGTAAAAATTAAATACAGTACATTTCTGTGATTATTTCAGTTTACAATAACATTATGGTTACTTTAAATTTTCACTCAAAGGCATAATTGATTATTAAAATAATTTAGATGTTTAAAAAAAGTTATGTGGGCTACACACATCTGCTTAAAATACATTATATTGACAAATAAAGAAGCAAACACTTTAGAAAGGATACAAATCAAAAGACATTTTCATTTAAAAAGGCAGAGTCAACATAAATTCTAAAACATAGCAAAATAAAAACTTTCAATATATACAATTTAAAAAATTGCTTCTCGAAACAATGGCAAAAATAATTCTTAAATTGAATATCTGAGGCCTTACAAACATGAAAACACATGAGAATTGAAATATTACAAATCTAAAATGTAACATTTTTAATAATCTGCAATATTATGAACAGTGAACATCAATATGGGGAAAAAACATTTTTTTTTAGGTTTTTTGTAAATTTTTAAGAGTCCTGTGAAGGAGGCACAAGTTGGATGTTATAAAAGAGTCCTTTGAGGTAGGTGCATACTTACAGAAATGAATATTTCCCTTCTTTAAAGGTGACCAAGTGTTCCTCTCCCATATTTATTCCAGGATACCACTGTAAAACAGTAGCAAAGTAGCAAAATATTTGATCAAAATAACTCTAGAATTCTTTGAGGGTCTCAACCCCTCAAAGTCTTGGTCTTGTTTCGGCCTCGATACATTCTGGTCTTGGTCTTGACTTGGTCTCGGTTTAGGTGGTCTTGACTACAACACTGCATTTTCGTAATTACTTCTATTTTGCATTAAAGCATATGAACGATCAAAGTGCATTTTGTTTTCATTCTTTATGTAAACTTTTAACAATAATTATAATTCCCATGACTGCACCCGTCCTATATAGCAATTTTCTAGGCACTCTTAACATGTTATTGGGGGAATCTCCTCAACCACCACCAGTGTGCAGCATCCACTTGGATGATGTGACGAAAGCCATAGTGCGCCACAACGCCCACTACACACTAGCTATTGTTGGAGAGGATATTACAGAGACTGACAGAAATGTATCACACTCGGTGTGAATAGTTTTTGGTGCAAATTTTTATCACCAGTCATTCACATTATTTTTGTTGTGAAAAGGCTTTACATGAAGTACTGAACTTTTGAAGTTTCTTGAAACTTAAGTTGCAAAGAATATTTTTTTTTTTTGTGGTAAAACTCTATCCTCTCCCCATGATCTATCAAACTATCTTGCATTCACTCTGGGACAAACAAAAAATCCCTATCTTCACAGACATCCTTATATTGACTAATTTATTTGATATTTCTACTGCAAGACATGAAATCTTTACTTCTAGTTATGTTTTAAATGACACACTAGAAATTATAATTTTGGAGATTTGATGTGTTTAAATTGGCTCATGTGGTTTCAGGCACAATGAGGCAGCGTGGGAAGATTGTTGAACCCCTTGACCCGACCCACAAACACATCACAGCCACAGCGAGTGAGTGATTCTCTGTCTTTTGTGTGTGTGTGTGGAGGTCATCAGAGGGGAAAGAACTCCACGTCCTCTCTGTGCTGCTTCCAGTAGGAATTTCTGGATCCTAAACAGGATTTGAACTGGTTATCTGTGAGTGTCTAAAGCAATGCTGTTAGACTGTCATGTAGATGTACAGCATCATGTCAGTATATTCTCATCTCTCAGTATAGTTCTCTTCTGTGATTGGTCAGAACAATATTCGGCTCACTGAAGTGAATGTGTAATTAGTGTGAATGGACGGGCCCCTCGTTATGGCTGTTTATGAGTACGCCTCTTCAAAAACACACGGCTGCTTAATGTGACATGCATTTCTATGTGTTTCTGTGGTCTCCTGCATTAAAGTAGTAAAATTGTTTTAATCCTAAAATATGTATTCTGAATTAGTGCCTTCGAATTTCGGTTCCAAAAATGTATCTGAGTAAAAATAATTGTATGGTGTCACTAACTGGGAAATTAAGATATTTTTAGATATTTTAAACTCTAATTTATTTTATAACGTGTTTACATTTGCCACACTATAAATTGTAAGACCAGGCATAATGTCTATTTAATGTCTAATGTCCTTGGTGATATATAGAGTATTATGGCACACCACAGTACTGTGTATAGGATTAATCACAAAAAACATGATCCATTATTACAAACAACTAAACACTTCAACAATATTTTGACATAGTTGAGAATTTATGCTTTCCATTTGTCTAAATACATTTAGATGATTGTGTCACCATGTTATAAATTTCTTATTTAGTTAAATCTTAACCCTTTATGGCAGGGATACTCAAATTAAATAGCTCATGGGCCACTTTTAGAAAGTGACCCTTTTCACAGACTTACCAACACGAAGGGACTGTTCCAAAACTTAGTTAGCTGCCTTGCTGTCTCCTGCATAGGCAGCTGTCTTCTATGGCAGCATTCTTTTTCTTTTCTCTCCAATTTAGAATGCCCAATTCCCAATGTGCTCTAAATCCTCATGGTTGTGTAGTGACTCACCTCAATCCGGGTGATGGAGGACTAATCTCAGTTGCCTCCGTGTCTGAGGCCGTCAATCTGGGCATCTTATCATGTGACATGTTGAGTGCGTTTCCTACCGATACATAGCATGTGTGGACACAGCACGCCCTGGATTCGAACTCAGGACTCCAGAGGTGGTAGTCAGCATCTTTACTTGCTGAGCTACCCAGGCCCCCTCTATTGCAACATTCCTACTGAAATGAGGCCTCATAAGACATCAATTTGGAACGCTCTACATTCAAATAGAGCTCACATCGGGAGTGCACCTATGATGCCTTAAAATACTGCCTCTCGAGGATGCTCATTAGGTTTTGGAACAGACCAAAGAGGCACAAAATAACTTGCTTGTATTGTGTATGTGTTTGAGTTCTGCTGTGTCAGTAGTATAGAGCTGTGATTCGGTGTCATTTGACAGGTTTAAATCTCTGTTTAAAGCTCATAGCAGAGCAACATCCCAGTGCAAATTGCAAACCATATTTCAATGGGAATGCTCTTCGGTCACAGCTAGCAGCATTCTGTCACTCCGCAGGTACAGTACAGTCTGGTGTTTGCAGGACAGGTGGAATGATATCAGGAGATCAGATGTGTTTTAACTTGTCCATTCTCTGTGTTTACTAGAGAAAACTCAAGTGTACTATGTCCTATTTTTACCTGCTACACCACATCACTGTACAAACTCTCTGAAGGCAGCTGAAAAGTACAGCGATGAGAGCAAACAGTGCACTAAGTCTTTATGGCAGAGACTGCAACTGAAAACTGTATGAGGAGGGCAAAACATCCTCTTCTTTTATAAAGCATGAGTACACACACACACATACACACACACACACACACACATAACAGCCCAATAATTTTCAGTGTATTTACACTATTCACAATGTATTCAAGGCAGGTTAAATGATGTATGCATCGGGTCAAGCACTTGAAATGACTGACACTGAACATTTTTCAACGTTCTCATTCATATCAAATACCATTCACTTTATATGAAGTGTTGAGATTCAGGAGTTTAACACACTAATCAGTCTGCATGTGATTTCCCAGAACCAGCAATTTCCATGTCGCCCACTATGTCCACACAGACTAATTGGTGTCAAGCTGTGATTGTGGCCTCAGGCAGTCATGGTGTCTCCGTGCACATCTGACATACAGAGAGAGAGAGAGAGATGTGCAGATAAGACAGATAACATACAATGTATAAAAAGGTCAGAAGTTACTCTTTCGTGACTTGGTGGACTTAAGTTCTTAGTTATGTGAAATTTAAGAATCAATTCTGCCAACTCTGATGTTTCTCGTAAAATTCCCCTCATAAAAATAAAGCCTGGCAACCGCGCCTTTTCTCTCGCAATGTCTCTCACATAGGACGTGAAGCAGCTGGGGCTATCTTAACGCTATGAAATGCATCGGGGAAGGCGGTCTTTTCCAGTCCTATTCTTTCAGGGGGAGGCCACATCCTGCCCAGTCTAGGGGGAGGTAACATGTGACAAATAAATCACGAGGGTTGTGAAGCCGTACGTGGGAAATGGCATGATGGTAGGTCCAGCCTAATGAGGGGGGACTCTACAGCTCGGCGACCAGGACAGCGGGGCTGCCCAAGGGAAATGCGGGTCCACCGACAGGGGGACCATTCCGCAGAAAATACATCACAGGGAATTTGCCTGAAAAGGGAACTAAGCCGTGGAGCCCGACCCCAGTACAGAGCACCTGTGACTCGTAGTGGGTCTGGCAGCAAATTGCTCCACTGAATTCGCCTGCCAGAAGGCTAGGGAGGAGAACTTCCAGGGAGCGAAGCTTTGTGGCTAACCTGGGATAGAAGGTGCACTGGATCAACTTGATGAAGGGCGCTGTGTGCAAGCAGAACACCCAGTTGGTTGTGCTGCGATACCGAGTTCTACTGGCTCGGACCTGACAAAACACTGGACAAGACAGACTCAACCCTGAGATTGTAAAATCTGGCAAAGATATTGGGTGTTGCCCAGCCCGCTGCTCTGCAGATGTCTGCTAAGGAGGTGCCATGGGCCAGTGCCCACAAGGATGCCACACTTCTTGTAGAGTGTGCTTGAATCCGCAATGGGGCGGGCATGGCCTGGGTGTGATAAGCTAAGGAAATAGTGTCAACGACCAAGAGCTAACATCTGTTTGGAGACAGCGTTCCCTTTCTGCCGTTCACCGAAGCAGACAAAGAGCTGCTCAGAACATCTAGAGCTCTGCGTGTGGTCCAAATAGATACGCAATGCACGTAGTGGACACAGCAACAAGAAGGCTGGGTCTGCCTCCTCCCAGGGCAGCTTGCTTGCAGGCTCACAACCTTGTCCCTGAAGGGGGTCGTTGGAACCTTAGGCACGTAGCCTGGTCGCTGCCTCAGGATAATGTGAGAATTTGCCGGACCGAACTCCAGGCAGGTGTCGCTGACAGAGAACGCATGCAGGTCCCCAAGCCTCTTGATGGAGGCTAACGTGATCAGGAGGGTCGCCTTCAGGGAGAGGGCCTTGTGCTCAACTGAATCAAGCGGCTCAAAGAGGGGGTCTCTGAAGGCCCGAGAGAACCACAGAGAGATCCTAGGAGGGGAACAGGCTAGGCCGGGGAGGGTTAAGTCTCCGGGCGCCTTTCAGGAACCTGATAATCAAGTCGTGCTTACCTAGGGACTTGTCATCTACTGTGTTGTGGTGGGCTGCGATAACAGCTACATACACCTTCAAGGTGGAAGGGGACAGCTTCCCCTCCAGCCTTTCCTGCAGGAATGAAAGCACCGACCGAACTGCGCACCTCTGCGGGTCTTCAGTTCGAGAAGAAGGAATGACGAGACTTCAGTTCGGGAAGAAGGAATGACGCGGGGGGCGGCTGAAGTGGCTTTCTCTTGTGAGAAAATAAATCCACGACCGCAATGTTGCCATGGCTATGTTTTCGCACTGAGAACATGAACCATTCATAAAACGCTGCCTGTGTGTGATCGCAGCCCAGGCACCCAAGGCAGCTTTTATGACCGTCAGAAGTGCAGAGATATCAACCGCATCCAGGAACTACACAGAGGCGGAAAGACATCTTTAAAAAGACGTGTCCTGAAATGGACGTTCAACGCCTGCTGTGTATTGCTCTTTTATGAGTGGGAACTCAAACTCTTTTAGAGGAAATAAAATCTTTTAGGAGAAACGCTGTCGAAGTGCCCAGGGCCATAGACTGCACAGCCTGCAGAGAGAGAGAGAGAGAGAGAGAACGGCAGCTGGAAACGTGCCGTAGATCCAATAGCAGTGCTTATCGCCAGTAGAGGTGTGTGAAACAGTGGTGAACTCAGCTTGCTGTTGCACATCCATTCGGCTCCGAAGAAAAATTCTGACTGGCACTCACTGCCCCGCTTCCCTTTATACCCGTATGGGCGGGGCATGCAAATTCTGTCTGCCAACTTGACATTGGCCTATTTTCAGGTTCAGAGGTACGTTTGGCGTCTCAGGAAGACCCCTTGTGTCACTTCATTCGATATGTCGAGTGAGTCACAGAAGGGGAAAGTATAGTTCAAATCATATAGTCTGTCATCATTTACTCACTCTCGTGTTGTTCCAAACCTGTTTGACTTCTTTCCTCAGAAAACAAAGGGACATGTTGAAGAATGTTAGCCTTAGTCGCCATTCACTCTCAAGTTTTTGAAAAAAGATGCAATGCAGATCTGCTGCTGCTGTTGTTGTTGCTGCTCTGAGTTCCTAGCTGCGAAAGAAACCTACAAAGCGCATTTGGGTACGGTCTTGTATGGGAAGACACGCTTAGAGACTGCAATGTGAGGTGAGTGGCTTTAAAAGCTAAACTTCCCTTGTGATCTTGTCCGCCATCTCCATTTCTTGAGCTTTGAGTTCACTGGATGACATCAGATGTGAGACATGGAGCATCATACAGTATGAGATTTCCTCTGTAGTCGTGGATGGTTGTCTCACAACATGTTTGATATACTCCGTCTAGATGGAATCATAAGCTGCTTTACCACCATCAGGCCGAACAGTTCTCATCCCAAAACCATTCCGCTCCATGCCAGTCCAGGCCAGCTGGTTCAGTTATGCTTTCTTTTTCCAAATTGAAAAAAATCAGGAGAAATCAGGAGAATTCATGTAGCAGATCCATCTTTTTGTGATGTCCTGAGAGGTTTTGGTGATGTTGTGAGAGGTAAACAATGGAATGAGTGCGCTATTCCAGTTTTAGGACTGCTTTTTTCCCTGGTTTTACTCAGCTAACAAACAAGACACAGATCATGTCACAAAAAGTAAATTTAAGGGAAAAAGGCGAGAGGTTTACCATCATTTGCTGAGGGCTTGTAATTGCCACCGGACACGAACATGCAGAAAGGTAAAAGTTCCCAAACTAGTTAAAAAGGATGTTTATCATCAAAATATTATTCAACTATTTTTTATGTATTTTGAGTTTAAATGAGTTTAAATCTACTTATCTGACAAAAAAGGCATTTAGAAAAATAAAAAAAAGTAATTCGACCAGCATGTTTGAGAAGGATTGAGTACGGTTAGCCAACCGTGTTGAGAATTCCAGGCCGAGAACCGTTTATAATCGTGCCGTGTCAAACCCTGCTCAAGTGGAAATGCTACTGTAACCATTCCGTACCATGGTTAGAACGATTTGGACTGATGGTGGAAAAGATGCTGTAGTAGAAGAGTAAGAAATTAGAGTCTGCACCCATTCTAAACTATCCTGGAGCTGACTAGTGCCTATCGGGGCAAAAATCAGCATTAAAGTTGTGAAATTTAATCTTGCCTTTAGAAAGTTTACAAAATAATCAGATATTTAATTTGGTCTTATTTTGGTCTGAATTTCTGTCTGTTGTATGTGTGTAATCAGTGTAGTTATGTGAACACTGAGCAGTTGTGTTTGTAATTTTAAAGGGTGTTGGGAAGAGAGCCGTTCTAAAAGGGAGCTGTCTGTTTCTCTGTCGCAGTATTGTCCCCTCTACACAAGAGACAGTAATGGTAGCAGTATTTGCGTGATTTTATACATGCTGTAATTAAAAAGTTCCCTGAATCTAGGCACAATTGCCCGATTGCTGATCACAGATTTAAGACGAAGACTGGCCGATATGGATCAGGGGCCGATTGATTGGTGTATCCCTGCTAAAAGATGGAGAATTTTCAGTTGATTAGATCTCTATCCGATTACAGTAGAGACATATTTGACTGCTAGGTGTAAATGCATTCCAGCTGAAGAATATCCAAATATGAAACACATGTTAATGGAAAGTGTAAATGGGGCCAGTCTGTATGTTTAGACAGCTTCTCACCTCCATTAGCTATTTGGCCTTATATGTTCTTTAAATGCAAAAGCTACAGTTGAATTCTATAAATATATTTATGTTGTAATATTTATAACATGTTTACAAAGATGTACCGTTAGGTGTGTGCACTCACTGGTCAAACATCAGACTCGCCGGCATACAGAGTTGGTTCATGTATAAAATATATGTAAAAGCCCACAAATGTCAAATTTGGCAATATTTATGCTGACATTAGACCTGGATTATTTTTCCATGAGAGTTGGCATGGTTCAAATGCAATAATTTAAATTTTTCTTGATAATGTTTCACATATTTTTCCCTTCACCACCATTGCTTTCTCCCGCTCATGGTCACAGATATTGCTGCTGCATGAAAAAAGTCACGTGACTGAAACAGGTAGATGTATAAAAATAGGAATATACTGTAAGAATAAAAGGATTTACAGCCTTTCCCACAGGTTTAGTTTGCGTTTGCATGCATGTGTGCGTGCATGCGTGTGTGTGTGTGTGTGTGTGTGTGTGTGTGTGTGTGTGTGTGCGTGCGTGTGGAAGGGTTTTTCCTGTGTTTCTTCATACATGCGGATCTGCGCTCGGATGACGAGCTGTCACCTACTGAAGGCGCCATTGAGGAATGATGTCATCTCACATTACACCTGACACCCTCCACTTGCTGTTTGTATTCACACCACCTCTAGTCTCAGTCTTGCCCAAAGTACATTTACTGACTGTCTAATGCACAGTTCCATCATATTGCCCTTGTTCTTACACATACCTCACCGTGTCTACACATTACCCCTGTGCTCTCGCAGTTGCACTGGCTTCCCATTCATGCTCGTATTGATTTCAAAACTCTCATTTTAACTTATAAAGCAGTGTTCATGGTATTGCACCAGAGTATCTTTGCAGTGTTGTTGCGCCCTATACTCCCTCACGTTCTCTTTGTTCTGCCAGTTCATTTGCACTTCAGCAACCCTCCTGCAAACTTAAATATATGAGGGAAAAGCTTTCTCTTTCAGAGGCCCTAAGCTATGGAATGCTCTTACTTTTACTATTAGAAACGACCCAACCTTGGACTGTTTTAAGAAATTACTTAAGACTCATTTGTTTGTAGTCTTTTAACATTTATTAATATTAGTTTTATTTGTGGTTGCTGCTGTATGTTAGTAATTCTGCTGTAGTTAGACTTGCTTTAAGATAATTAATCTTAAATATACAGTAAGTGTATTTTGAATAGAAGTGTATTTTTTTCACATGGTTATACTTCTGCGAGTGCAGTAAAGACAAAATATACTTATTTTGCAAGGTCTATTCTCTAAAAGCAAGTCTAAATATCTCATATGCTGCTTCTCAGGTGAATTCATCTTTTTAAAAGGATTTTTATATATTTTTAAATATTCAACATGCTCAGATAACACATTTTTTCTTCTGCAGTAAATGTACATTGTTTTCAATGAGTTTTATATATTTTTATTGGAAAACAAAACAAATCAAAAACATATTATGCTGCTCTACCCTCTCTCACCTTTATATAGTGCGTTTTATATAGTTATGTTATTTAGTGTGTGTAGTCTCATGTGGTTCTGTGTTTGCCCTATGTTGTTTTATGTAGCACCATGGTCCTGGAGGAACGTTGTCTCGTTTCACTGTGTACTGTACTAACTGTATATGGTTGAACGACAATAAAAACCACTTGACTTGACCTTTCTGTTCACTTCAATCCATCTTTAACTCACAAAAAATCAAACTCTCTCTTAATAATAAAGCTGCGTATTGCCAATTTTCTTCAGGATAAGAAATGCACAGTGACACATATATTATGATTCAATAAGTCGTGAGCCATCGCGTTATAATCTAACTTTAGTAAGTGCAGGCTCGAGAGATGACCGTCCCCGTGACTGAGTGCACATCAGTCTGGTGCAGTTTCAATATTTCCCCCTTAGATCGGGACATTCGCGCTGCTCATAGAAGAGGCGCTGACCGCACAGAGAAATGCCAGTTTATGAGTTTGTGGTTAACTGCAAGACCTGCTTCCGTATTATTTGAACTTCAATAAAGCTATAATGCATTAAATATAACTGCATTTAAGATGTAACGCCAGGGTGTTTCCTTTAAAGACCTCTGGCTCCACTTATTCCACAATGAGAGTTCTTCTGTATTTACTTATTGGATATTTTTGTATAATTCCCCAATACTTTGGGATCTACATCACCTGAAGCTGTTTGGAAAGTTTAGAGTGCATCTGGACAGTGATCTGTGTAATTGTTCCACAGTCAGACTCAGCCCTCACATGTCATCATTACAGTTTAATGTGATCTCATGTTACGTTAAATGAGATCAAATGACTATTCGACAACAACAATATTTGACAATTTTTTATTGTCGACGTGGTCGATAACATCGACTAATCGTTTCAGCTCCACACCATACTCGTCATTAACATTAATTCTTCTAATTCTTATATTCACTCAATAAGCAATAGAAGCTGCTGCTGCTGAAGAACTACAAGAAAAAGTTTGATACATAAACATGAACAGTGGTTTGCAGACAACATTGTTTTGCACAGCCGCTAGCATCTTGCACTGCTCCTAACTAGCAGCGTTCACTGTGTGTGTGTGTGTGTGTGTGCGTGCGTGCGTGTGTGCGCGTGCGTGCGTGTGCGAGTGATTTGAGGGCCGGATGTAATGGTGACTGGCATCAGGCCCCTCTCTTTTGAATGGCTATTGACTCATCACCATGGCAACTGTGCCGAGATTGTTTGCCCATCAATGCTATTGTCAAACCATTATAGCCTTAATCCAATCACATTAGTCTAATCTGACACAACCAATGGGAGAGCTGAAGATCTGTCCACTGACTCACTGACTCTCACTGTCTGAGAGCATAATATTTTTGCAAAAGTTGATAATGTGTTCATTTTAAAATAGTAAAGAGGACACCTTCAATTGTCCTCTTTACCAGTTAAATTATTTACCTTTATTAACAGCTCAATTCTCCAAGTTTTGCCACCATGTAGTTGCTCTAAAAAGGATTTAAAAAAAAAACATGAAAGTTGTCAATATAACTTATGCATTATATTCCAGTCTTCTGAAGTTTTTCTGAAATTGAATTCATTATTCACTGAAAAATCTTAACTAATCTTGCCATTTGATGTCAATAACGTTTGATCTTAAGTCACACCAGAACCAATATCATTTTATGTCATTGTCATCCAACAAAAACCAACAAGTTAGATTTGTTTGTAATTTATGGAGCATGGTAGACTCTCCTTTTAACATAACATTAAATTATCCTGTAAAGCAGGTTAAGGGAAAGGAGGAGGCGAGAGCCGACTTGACAATATAAATACTATTTTAATGAAAAAATTAAACAAATGACACAAATCACACACACACACGCACGCGCACACACACACACACACACACACACACACACACACACACACACACACACACACACACACACACACACACACACGACGGTCAGCTTCCCGTAAACAATCTCTCTCGCTCGCACCACCATCCACAGTCGGCCTTTATCCCTCTCAGAGGCTTAATTAGCCTGATAAGGGACTGAGTGTGTATAATTATGATCCGGCCCTGCCCTCCGCCCTGTCACATATCCTTTTATGTTTTTGTGTGAAAAGTGACTCAGGTCTGAGGTCTTATTCTTAGACACAGCTCAGCCTCCATAAGTCTCACCTCACATAATAAATGTGGGAGTTTTAGGTGTACTTGTGTAATAGCTGTGACCAGTCATATGCAAGTACAATGTGCATGTGTTTATTTTTTACACGTGAGACATATTGATTTTTTACATTTCCTTTAATAGGTCATTCCGTGTCAACTCAACCAGAAGTCCCTGGCTCAAAATTTTTTTAAGATATTTTTTTATAACATTATTTTACTGATAATAAATAAATATAAAAGATGATAACAGCCATAATATTAAATACAATGGATCAATATTTACATTTCTTTAAGGGGATCAAAACAAAAATTTTTGTCTCTGATTTTAAAGCAAAACTATAGTTCAATAAAAATAAAAAAAACTTGAGGTGGCAGCATCATTATTTTATTTTTATAGTGAGATGGTGGTCTGTGCCTAAATCTTTTTTTTTTTTTTAGCTAATTATTAATAATAGATTATTATTGGAATCTCAAAAATTGCCCTTCAGACCTTTGTTTTGTTGGTCAAAATAAAAAACTAGCTCCATACCATGTGACCCACATTTTGTTTTCGTCCATTGGAATTGGTTAACATTTAACAATTTAGGTATAGAGCCATATTGGGAGCCCATATCTCTGGGATTTAGGCTAACAAAAAAGGGCTTTAAAAATAGCAAAAAAGGTATGAAATAGGAAAGTTTGTTATAATGAGGTATATTTAACTTATAAGTTCTGACTTGTATGTTTTGGACTCATATAATGGTGTCATATAATGCAACGATGAGTGCTGAAGTCAATTGATTTTAGTTATAATCCAACCTATCTCTGTTTAAAAATAAAATAACAATGATGTAACCTTTCTTAAGTCATTTTTTTTAAATAATTATTATTATATTTTATTGAAGGTGAAAATGGTCAGTTTGACTAAACCTCCTCTGGAAACTAATGGATTACTCTGTAAATATTGATCCATGGCATTTCATCATCAGTTATGTTTATTATTCTTCAGAAAAAGTATAAAAAAGTTTGGATGATTTGACTTGGAATAACCCTAATGCAGTTCATCTGACACACGAGTGACGTATATGAAATGTAAACCATTTCATTACACATGTCTGATGCATTATACATTAACTGCATTGTTAAGGAAAATATACTAATAAACTGTAGTTTGTCAAGTTTAACAAACAGGCGCTAACAACATTAAGCAGGAAATATATTTTTTAAAATAATAATAAATTAATCAAAACCTTTTTGGGGTTTTTTGGATTAATCTTAATTATGGTGGAGTCATTAAACTTGAAATTATAAAACAAAGTTTTTTAATATTTTGCAATCTGAATGAACAGATTCACTAGAATGTTTTAAATTTCCCACTGTTGCATTTGAGAGGGTGGACAGTTTCAGAGTGCATTTAACTCCAACTTGCACAGCTGCAAATGTGTATGTACAATACAATGTCACATTAAAAACAGCAATGTAGTATTTTATTCGTTATAGGAAAATCTGCACTTATTTATTTAAATATAACACTTGTTACTTGAAAATGTAAACAATTTTGTAAACTTCTGAACAATGGCTATGATACTGAAAATGTAGTTAAGTTAGTGGAATAAATACTTTTACTCCCATCACCGATTGCAACCTCAGGTAATATACCTTAGCTCAACATTCATCTTACATTTGCTTGTTTTAGAGATTGGGTCCCTGACTAATGGCCTCATAAGTAGCGTTCATATTGGCCGTTGTTTATTTTAGCCTGTAGATTAAAACTAGCAGTGGTCAGAACTCAAGCCATGCAATTAAGCTGATGAAGACTATGATGATGATGATGATGATGAAGACTCGCTCTGTCCCTTTAATCTCTGCTACAAAAAGAAAGCAGATGCTCTCGCCCACTGCTGGCCTCTGCCACTCAACAATAAATAAAAGATGAGACGTGCCATCTGACTGTTTGGAATAATAACATTCAATTTAGAGAAAAGTGCTGCAACAAATGTACACCAGAAGAAAAGCAGGAGATGAAAGGAGGGATGGATGGAACTCACACTAATAACATGCTCGCCAAGCAAATGCACTTCCTGAGAGCGCAAATCACAGGCTCTCACCCTGGTTTCTGATCCGTTGAGGACAAGCCGAGAAACGCAATTTGTTCCTTTGTACGACAGGATCATAAGAGTCACTGCAACATTCTTTCTTTCAATGTTGCAGAGTACAATTGAGACCTCCGAGCAGGTGGCCCAAGGCCTGCTGCTACAGCGTCAACATTTCTTTCTTTTTTCAACTGTTTTTTTTTCTGTCCAAAGGTTCACTGAGGTTCTGGTAGTCAATTCTGGTGTGTGGGGCTTTCATGAAGCTGAGGATTATGACAGAGAGATAGAGTAAGGAGGAGGTACAGACATTAAAACACCTCCTCTGTGGCTGATGGCTCCAGTCTCTCAGCCTCTCCACACGTGGCTTTTGTCTGCACCTAGACTTCCACGGGACTGCGATGTGTTCAAAGCTCAGTCGGTCATGTATTGTCCCTTCTCAAAGACAACCATGTGAGCGACCAGAGGAAAAAGTGTCAGCCTCAGCTTTTACACACCCTATGAAAACTTCAGGGAAGAGAAAGGACGGATTAGCTTTAGCTGATGCTTGGCTTGCCCACTCGCACATATCCGACCCCCTCAGCTGTTTGAGACATCACTTAAGCCTGTTGTCAGTTCAAAAATGTTTGGTCAACATGTGGACACCCAAGGTACAAATCCCTGAAGAATGTCCCTGTGTTGGTCTTCTTATAGATGGCACATTGTCCCATGGTGTGCAAAAGTCTTCTTTTGATCTGTTTTGCTTTGTGGAGATTCGCTCTTTTTAATAACTTGATCATTGGGGCACTTCATCATGGCACCATCTGCCCTATTGAATCCCATTCTTGCGGTGTTCCTGTGATAAACCCCATGGAGATATGGCCCAAATTGTCAAAGGGGAGTTCACTGAAGCCCGCTAATATTGTGGTTTATTTACCCAAGCTGTCTAGGTTCTATTAGTGCCCGATTCACTTCATCAATCATGCAGCTTCAAAATTAGTGCTGATTACAATTTGCAGAGGGTGATTCCCCATCTTGTGTGCTGGTTCTGAGTGCTAGGTTTTGGAAGATGCAGCACTTACATTTTTATATCTTAAAATCTGTTTTTACAAAGGTAAAGTTTTCAGTAAATATAATGATAAATAAAAGTTAATTTGAGCAATTTTATGTCATTTACTATCATATTAAATTGTGTAACTTCAAATATATCAGCATTGTATTGCCCTATCATGGCGGTCTCCACAGACCTTAAAATGAAATCTGAACCCGACCCATACCCGAGACCGTATGGGTCCCGAGACCCAACTTGGCAAAAATTATACAGTCAGATTATAAACCCCGACCCAAACCTGAAATCACTCACTATCTTTATCGTTTCTTCTCTTAGCATGTACTGTTGCAATATGCTGTATTTTATGTAAGCATATAGGCAACATTCATAACAGTATTGAAACATAAAGTTTTAACATGCACGGCAGCCCCTCAGTACACTAAAGCAGAATTGGGAAAAAAGCATTGCCTTACTGTTTATGAGCTGAAACTTTGCTTGGTGCAGAACAATCTGGAATAATAATAATAATCCAACGGTCCACTCTATGCAGACTGATCTTGTTCAGAACATTGATTCTTTGTGACACCTGCTCTAAAAACAATCTTCATGCAGTGCAAAGAATGAAACAGATTCAGTTTTGTAAATTTGAAGTTCTTTTTAACTTGACACAGTGTTTAAAAAGTGCTGGTCCTGCGCAAGTCGCTGAAGAAACAGCGAGATGATTTGCAACAAAGACATTCATCCAGCATGTGTTTACATTGAAAAACACGTTTGGTGTGAACGGCCCCTAACTCGTCCGTTCGCACGTATATGTGAGTGACAGCGCTGACCTGAACCTGGCCAGAAACCTGTTGGGTTCTTGGGTCCCATTGGGCCCGGGTTGGGTTGCAGACATCTAACCTGTTGGGCACCATGCACTCTAGGTATCTGCATTTGTCATTAAAAACCCATATCTGTCAATCACTGTTTAAATGTGCATGGTCAGTTTGTAAATAAGTTACAGGGATACAGCATGCTATATTGTTTATGCTTAGTGTTTATGAAAGCTAAGTGTTTTAGAGCTCTATGTTCCACGTGCACCTATAGTTTGTTTTTCAGAAGGGGCTGACCCATCATCTACAATGATAAACAAGGCAAATTGGTAGCAGAATCTGATGTTGTTGCCGGTCGGCCTGGGGGAATCTAGCTCTGCCTAAACCTGACCTTTGATTCACTTGTTTATTTATGACATTTGGTCAGATAGAGTCCTTGCTGAAACTGAAACTTTCTGTCAAATCATCTCTTTTCACTGACCTCTGTTGGAGGAAGGGTTGTTCACAGAAAAAGCAGCCTTTTCTGATATGAAGGCTAAGGTTTGAGGACAAGAATACAATCATCATCACTGTGAATGTCCAGAGAGGGTCACTGATCCAGCATTTGATACAGGACCGTAGAAAATGCGTGAGGAGTGCTTTTGGTGCCTGGCCAGTCCATCGGCTCACGGTTCAGTGGTTGGAAGAGTGTTGGGACTTAATGACTCAAGTTTGATATAAGTGCTTCCTGAACAGAAAACAGCAAAAGCACTTCAGGAGGCATGTAATCAAAGTTATCACCTCTTACTCTGATCCAAGCAAATTGAAAAATATGACATCATGCTTGGCAAAAAAAGGGGAGAAAAAGCAAGGGCAAATGAATGGAAATAGTCAATGGATGTGACCCAGTGCTGGTGGGGGTCAAGTGACCTCTTTGACCTCTAGAATCACAGTGTCAGGATGAGGCCACCTCATGCTTGACCTCCAAGCTCCAAACTGTTATCCAAATTAAGACATCTCTATCAGTGAGAGAGAAATCAATGTCTTCTCAATAATAAATTATTTAAAGTATAGTATCTTATACTTACTTATTCTTCTGTACTAAACACACTTGTAGAGTCCTTACCCTTAAACTTATGGCCACTCAAATGTAAGCTGTCTGACTGATTGTTGTTTTTTGTAGTTGCCCAGTGTGTTTCTTGGCTGTCACTAGTTGGTTGCTGATATACTGGTCTAAACATATGGCTTGGGTCCTTCCTTCAATGTAAGTCTATAGGATTTTTCACCTGTTTTATTGTCTTCCATGGTAAACAGTAATTCTGATCATTTGGATAAGAAATAATAGACTTTGCCTTAACCTTCTTCACATTTTGCAGTAACAGTGTTGTCTGTTGCACAAACAGTGAAGGATGACTTATACAATACATTTTAATAGTATTTAACAGTTAGGGGTTTATTTAAATCACTAAACCAAAGTATGAGCAATAGCAACAGAACGCAACAGTGCCTGACCACTGTGTTGGCTCTGGAAGTGTTTTTTCCATTAATGTTTTCCTTACGGATGGCTTTAAAAGGGTAATGACATGAGGAATCAAAATATACTTGATCTTTTGACATATAAGTGGTCATTGTGCTATAAATACATACTGTAAGTTTCAGAACTGAAAACAAAATGTATTTTAGGCTGTAGAAATGGGCTGTTTGGAATTTGTTGAACTTGTGACATCACAAGGACCAAATGCATCTGCATATGACTGCCTCTTCAGCATGACATCAATGCCTATTTTTCGTCATTGCACCAATGGCACTACCCCCTGGTGTTCACAGTCAGTCACAGGTGAAGAGGACAGAGATATGCCTGTCATGGGAGATTCATCTACAGCAAAGTGGACTTACACAGGACACCTTCATACGCCTATCTGGATTTAAATGTTTTTCTACACTAGATGAATGGCTTTGACCGTTATCATGCATCTTGCACTGCTTTTAAAAGACGCAATATCAAGTTCGAACTCTATACAGGAGACCTCCATTGTTTTTCATTCAGATGCGCTGTTTCCTGTTGTTTTGAAGGAGTCCAGGTCTGTTTTTGCACCCATCTGTGCTATATTTAATTGTTGGCCTTTTGTAAGAATGCACTATATGGACGTCTTTGATTGTGTTGATGCGTTTCTGGGATGCGTTACTTCTCATTCAGCTGCAGCCACTGACTGGGAGAAATACATGCCGTTCTGTGTGTAAACAAATATGGAATATGTGAGATGAGAGGACCAGCATCTCTGCTTTGGCCTGTTGAAGCCAGTTGAAGTACCTAATTTTTTTTTTTTAATTATGCTTGCGGATTCAGAACATTTTAGTGTGGATTGTATGTGTTTTCGGCTCATATCACCTTGGATTTTTTTGTGAACCAGTCACAATATGATTCAAGCTTTGCAAAGGAACTTTTATGAAAGATGTAGCATTTAAACACTAAAAGACCAGTGAATTTAAATTCACGGATGTTTCAAATGTCATTACTGTTTGATAGCTACTGTGCTTAAGTGAACATTTTGATTCATTCAGATGAAATGTGTTGTTTTTATGTTGTGTTAACCCTGAAATGAAGTTTTATTAATTATAATGTAAAGTTTGTTCATTTTCTTTCGATTGAGTTTCAAATATGTCTGTATTTGAGGGACTGCATGAAGTTAGTCAACCAGAAAAGTGAGTGTTTTAAAATTATAATAATAAAATAAAGCATGTCATGAACCCTTTAAAGTCTTCATAAAAGTGTTTTAAGCCATGAACCAAATCAATCAGCCCAAAGGTGAATTACAACATTCAAACTTTTATTTGAAGCAAAAAAAAAAAAAAAAAAGGTATTTGAAAATCGAACAAAAAAGACAAAAGGACAAGTCTATGTACTTAACGTCTTTAATAAGGGAATGAACTACAATCCCATGAAACATTGCGAATGAAGCAATCAAATTTAAACATTGGAAATATGTAAAACAGTTGATTTTAAATAGTTTTTTTTATAAGTAAACAATATATTGTAAGTTTATTGATCATCATCAGATATTTTCAAATATACAAGTAGTTTGAGAGTGTAGGGAGACTCGATTGTGTCATTCACAGTGCGTCATGGGAGTGTGCGGTCGCTGTAGAGCTCTTTTGGCATGCTTTGTTGCCTGCAATTCTCTGATTGGTAGATTATTTCTCTTTAAGATCATGGGTAGTGTGGTGCTTCACCAGAAATTTAGCTATTAAATACATTTCAAATAGCGTGGACTGATGGCTTAAACAGAAGCATATGCTATTTTAAAATCCAGTTATCCCATGAAAAAAAAATATGGGATTTTTTACTTCCGGAACCAGACTCTTGTGCATGCTTGCCTTAGTGAACACCACTTATTAAACTGTCCTTATACAGTATAATGTGTTTAGCAATATGTGGGTGTGGGGGATTTTAATTGGTTAATTGAATGGGTCCAGTTATGATCTGCGATGCATGTCCTTTTTTGTATACCACATTCTGTGAACTTTTACTACCTTTTCTTTCATTGTTGCTGCCATTTGACACGGGCACACGGGCAGTCAAAGGTTGTGCTTTCTTTGTCATCAGAAACACAAGAATCAGTCCTGAAGAACTCTAAATCATCTGCCTGAGGGACGAAGTCTGTTTAACTGCTGTGCTGTTGTGTGTTTGTTAAAGAGAACAGACAATGATTTGACACTTGTTTGCACACACTTGCATCCCCCATCAGAGTTCTCATTTGCCACCATTCCTCTTCTAACAGCCCTGCCATCATCTTTACCTTCCTCTCTTTTGCTTTTTCTTTTCCATCAAAACCTTTTCAAAGACACTTCCTTCTCTTGTGTCTCAGCGATGTCAGGTGAAAACTAAAATCCGCTACATTTCAACACCGTTTCATATTCTCCACCTACCGGCTGTTTGTGTGAGCTCAGAGCTGGGCCACTCCATCATCGCAGGGGCGCGTCTGCTTCCACTATTCCATAGCAGCCATGCTGTCCCTCTCGACCCCGTTCCCCTGGACCCCATCAGGCTCAGATCAGCAGTCCTCCACTGGACCTGAAAACATTCACTTCTCACCATGAGACCAGAAATGATAGCCTAACCTACCACTCTGCTTTAAACCACAATGGGAACTATGTGCTTAGGTTTTGTGGGACTGAAGCCCACCATGGAAGAAACCATTTCTAATCCCAGTAAAACAGCTTGGCATGGTTTGGCAGTCCAGCAAGGTCTTGCATGCTGCCTTTGTTTTCACCAACTATATAAAGTATATATATTTACATTACACATTAATATATGACTGCATATACAGTATACATACTCATTTTACATATACTTCATATTCTCCAGGGGCAGGGTTTGCTAGCCCTGCTCTATACACGTTTGCACTACACATTCTCTATGCACATTGCTTTATTGTGTAAGCTTATGTAAATTTGCTGTCTGTCACTCCCTGTTTGTCTTAATTTCTTTGCACTTACTGTACATGTTGTCTCAGTTTTACAAAAAGTACCCAAGTAAGAATGCCATTGTACTTGGTACTCTGTACTCTGTACACATGGCAATAAAACAGTTTGAATTTGACTTTAACAGTTAACACAATCTGTGGTTGGCAGTCCTTATGAGCAATGTAGCTACAATACCCAATGTTTGTGACAGTACAATATTTTCAAGCTATTTATTTTAATGTGACTAACCTTTGTGGTTTTCTACTTATATGTCTAATAAAATTGTTATCTTGTTGTTCTTTAAGGATCTTTCATTGTTTTTCCACGTTATTTGCATCGAGCCGATCTTCATGAATTTCCTGCTTCTGAGGATATTTTAATAAAATCAAATGATAGCACATATGGCATAGAGGTCAGCCTAAAGTGGATTTTGCTGATACCGATAACCAAGGTAATGGGAGGGCCGACAGCTGATTCATTTGCTGATATTTCTTTAAATGGATTTATAGAATGTAAAAAAAAAAAATCCTTATTCTGTCCTTACTATGACGGGCACATACAAAGAGTCCTGATTTAATAAAATCTCAGAAGCAGTTAAGTGTTTCCCACAGGATTTTGTGAGACTATGGGGGGGTGGACCTTTTACGTTCTAGGGGGTTCCGGGGGCATGCTCCCCCATAAGAAAATATTGTACATTTTAAAGTTAAATACTTCCATCTGGTGCACTTTGAGAGCAAAATTTAGAGGCTAGTGTTGTGCCCTTGTAAACAGTTTTGTGCTCTTAAAGCTGCAGTAGGCAAATTTGAAATACATTTAATTGTGAGAAACCAATACTTCCCCATATACATGATGCTCTTCACCCCCAGCTAGGGTTTAATTGACAGCTGTTCACAAACAGAGCCAAGGCCTGCCTGTCTGTGGTGCTAGCTAATTTCTCACAGGGCCTGATTTAAATTAGACACCATGTTTATATAGAATTTTTTTTCAATTAATAAATACTACCTACTGTAGCTTTAACAATTTCATGCACTAACCATTCTAAAAAGCAGGGTACAATCTAGTGATGTCAGTTTCATCTTTTAATCTTTTAACGTTACCTCAGACTGCTAACGTTATGTAACGTTATACCAATTAACCTAGTAATGCTAACTTTAATTTATGTTAAACATCATGATTGTAACTTTTTTTTTTGTTTTCTTTTCTAAATCAGCCAACCTGTATAATAATATATTTTACATTATATTGTATTAAATTTAGGGCTGACGATTTAATGCGTTAATACAGTGCGATTATTTTTACCAAAAATAACACGTTAAAAAAATGAACGCAATTAATTGCACTTCCCCTAGACCATAATAATGAAGAGTCCTGAGAAATACAAGCTTGTAGTACCACCTGTTTACTCCAGAGGGCAGTAAGTTAAATTTCAGCTGTATGAGCAACGCACAGTTTATACAGTGAAGAAAACACTTCAGTAGGCAGAACAACACAAACATGCGTTACGTTCTTGCATTCAAAACACTTGGAGCGCAAATGCGAACTAAGAGATTTCAAGATGTGTTTAAAGATTGAGTATTAAACTATATTTAACTTCTTGACACGGTGACCTAAACAATTTATGTTTATGATGCAATGCACCTGAGACACTACACAAGCATATCTGATGCAGGGTGTGGCTGGATTGAGATGATGCAAAATTTGGAAGTTACCCATAAATATTTAATCACGAATAAAATCAAAGAAATTTCCTTCAAACTTATTTATAAGTACTACCTCACTAATTATTTTCTTGTAGAGAGATTTATTTGTGATGTCGATATATTCTGTACATTTTGACGTCTGCAGGAGGAAACATTTTTTCATTTATTTTGGAGTTCCTACTCGACTTGTTTTTGGTCTGATTTCTGCAAGATTGTTAGAGATCATATTATTCCCAGCTTTCAACATTGTTTTGAAAATGTTTTATTTGATTTTTTTTAGTCTCTTCATAAGGAATATTATTTGATTAATGTTCTGCTATTGTTGGCAAAGTTTAGTATTCATAAATTTAAGTATGATGGTTATAAACCATTAGTTTTAATTTTTAATTAAGAGGTTCAGCAATACCTAAGAATAATTTCCAATTTGAGTAACAAGAAAGCTGTAAAGTGTATTGAAATATGTAAACAATTTGATATTTTTATTAAACTGTTTATTTATTCATTTTTCTTTTTGTTGTTGTTTGTTTTAATATACCTCTTGGCTCTAGATGTAAAAGTTTTGTAAGCATCAATAAAAAAATAATATTTCTGACGCAGGTGTAAATTTACGGGCCCTTAAACAAGCCCTCATAATAAATCTCGAATTGATTGAAGGTGAAATGGATTGCTGTGAACTGTATTCCAATGACTGACTTATGATCAATAATATGGTAGTATACATGAATACATGAACAGAATACATTGTATTCTAAAGCCTCTTTTTGTATTGTCTTATTAATGATTATCTCTTCTGCCACAAGAATGTAATGCATTTCAATTATCTGAATATTTTATATATATATATATATATATATATATATATATATATATATATATAATTTTACAATATTTAAAGATATCTATGTATAATTATATATTGATATAAATATGTATAATCATTATATATTGAATTATTGTTATATGAGGGGCTTTCTCAGCAAATATTTGTATATGCGATTAATCGCAATTAATTAATTGGGACACCATGTAATTAATTTGATAAAAAAAAATGTAATCAATTGACAGCTCTAATCAAATTGCATTACATTATATTGTATTATATTATTTATATTATGCAATAGTAAAATATTTCTGCCTGAAATTCTTCACTTTAACACATTATTTTAAGGCATTCTGATTAAAACACAAGCCCTTATATCTCATGAAGTAAGACTTCGAGATTCTGTTTCTTGGATGTTATCATCTCCACAGAAATAGAGCAGGGCATCCCCTCTGTCTCACTGCCTGTTATTAACACTGCATGAATAAACCCACAATGACCACGGATATTTGACATTACATGGCTGTTAAGTGAAACTGGAGTGCTTTACGTTCACAAAATGAATAAGTTTATACCTTATTTATATTTTAGCGGTTATAAATAATTTATAGTTTGCCTCAAGTCTCTGTAGACGACTGCTAAAAATCAACTGCTTTTTATTTTGTAAAATGGAAACTCCACAACTCTATCACTGGAGAATGAAATGTTAATATTTACTTGTTGCCACTGGCTAGTAACCTTTGGCAACAATGAAGAGTTGCCAGCAAGTTTGCCAGAACTCTCAATTTTTGTAAGGGTGATCCTAATAGTCACACTTTATTATTTATTTATTTGCTTTTTCGTTTCGTTTGGAGTGCAATTTGAATTTAGAAATGTATTTGATTTAAGTTTTTAATTTTTTAAATAAATTATTTAATTTTCAATGCAAAATCACAAAAAAAAAAAAAATATTCACTAATCCCTCAGCCTGGAGGTTTCCGATGAAATTGGATATTTATATCGTGAAGGAGGGAACTAAACAAATTTATTCACACACATGATATATTTTCCTGGATAATGAAATACCCGACCGGTAAATAATCCACAGATGAAGTAGGTTCTTTGCCAGAGAGATGTTCACATCTGTTGTCAAGCCATCTTTCAAAAAGTTGAACAACACATTTTAAATGCACTTATTTTTTCCAGTTTCATTTGAACTTTTAGTTAAATAAAAAATAAAGTCCAAAGTTTGAAATCAAGGTGTCTTGCTTTATTGTGTAAGCTTAACCCTCACCATGTTTACCGAAAATTATCCCATAGTACCCACCTATCATCCAACCAGTGGTAATACTTGTTTTCCTGCTGAGTTTTTTTTTTTTTTTTTATCAAAGTATCGATATCGAAAAATTTTGAATGATACCCAGCCCTAGTGACTGTATTCACATGCACAATCTATAGTACTTCATTGCTTGAACACCTGTCAGGAGTTGTAGATGCATGTGACCTCACAGTGACAGTGCCTGTGTCTCCAGCTCTTTCACCTGTGACAGTAACCGAGAGGTGGGCTTTGCTGAAGGAATGGCTCTGGCTCACTCTCTCTTTCCGGCGGTCTTTCATTGACCGAGGTCTTATAAGAGATACCGCCGCTCAGATATCTAGCTCTTCACATCATCGACTGTGGGTCATACTGCAGGGGCTCATAGAGCTGAAAACAGACAGACTGTTTGACAGTCCATGACCCTCTGGCCTCATTATACTGTCATTCTAGAGATCACAGTGATCAGAGGACCTTGTTTTTTCCCCATCTTCTCATTAGGCAGGGATGTTAGAAGAACACATTAAAGGGAATGTTCATTCAAAAATGAAAATTCGTTTTCATGTCATTCCACCTCAAACCCAGATGACTTCATTGTTCTGTTGTACACAAAAGGAGATGAACACAAAAGTAGTCTTTATGACTCTTGCATTACATTCCAAGTCTTTTAGAGGCCATAATGATTAGCTTTGAGTGAGGAAGATACCCAAATCTATGTAATTAGACTTAAAATATTGGCCTCCACTGCAACTCTCAAATCTCATTAATGCTCGTGCAACTGTCGTGATCCATTTGCATGTATTCAGAATGCTTGCTCTCTGCATACCTTTTTGCTTGATGTTGTTAGTCCCTGTAATGTAGCTAGTGGGCATTCCTACTGCTGGTGGCTCTAATGTTATTCGTGTGCTGCAACTAGGGATGTGTGAGACTAAAGATACTGATGCTGCTTGTTGACACTAGAATTACTAATCTGTTAATATTTTTCCCCATAAAACTGTTGAACATTTTTACACATTTACGTTTGGCTTTAAACTTTTATACAAAAGTTGTGCTTAAATTACTGTCATGTTAATGTTACACATTTGAAATATAATTTGTAATACACATACTATTAAAAAGAGGATATCTGGAGCAAATGGGCATGTAAGGGGGACCCTGTAGTACACACATTTTCACCTACAGTCACCAAAATTGGTATGTATATAGTTTTCATCAAGCCGAACAACTTTCATACTGACAGTCATTAGCTCCGCCCAACAGGAAGTTGGCCATTTAGGATTTTCTGAAAATCGCACGTTCTGAATTGTTAAGTACTCCTCCTAGGAGATTCATGTGACTGGCACCAAATTTGTGCAACATTATACCAAGACATTGTAGATGCTAATTTTGAATGGTCTTGCCATGACGAAGCAATACATTTATGGAAAAAATGGAAAACAGGAAGTGCCTTTTGGTAATTTTGATAAACATTCTGCTGTATGTTTGGTAATGAGGGCTGATCACATTGATGCGGCTATTATGGGTCACGGTCATAGCGTCACCAACTGGCAGAAGGAAGTATGGCAATTTTAACAGACTTTGAAATAGCTTCTTGTGTTTACATGAATTGCTTCAAATTCTTTAGAATAATTTAAATACACTGTTGATGTAAAATTGTAAAGGAATATTCGATATTTTAAATACTGAACACTTTTTTTTTTATCTTAAAAACACATTAATTGTTAGTATTCCTTCCTATATTTGGGGGTTTTTGAGGCACTTGGCATGCTAAATATGTCATGTAATTTTGCACACACATCAGAGTCGTCGGCCATTAGGGCCACAATAGAAATAGCCCTCTTATGTTTACATTAGGGATGTGCTGAGTGTCTAATTTCACAAAACATTTTTTTTGACATTTAAATTGAAATTCTGAAGTCGACTAGTCTAAAACGAGTAAAAAAGAGTCTAAAAAGAGTAAAACAGTAAAAAACAATTTTTTATACGACCCATTTAAAATGCTTAATCTAATCCAAATCCAAAGCTAAATTCCACTGAAAAGAGGCATTAAGATGCGTTGTGCTCACCTTGCATTATGATCATTGTAGATTAAATATAGAACATGACACACATTCACAGAATACTTGTGAATATTTAACAGGCATTTTAATTGAAAACAGTTGAATGAATAGTGCAGGACCAATAGAGAAACTCAACCTGTTCTAAACGGAATTCTTCATGTAAAAGTTACTTAAGATGTTAAAACTGTCAGGACACTGTTGAAAATAATGAACAGGTAAACTAAGCCAAATTTACGAGAGAAAACAAATGTGCTAAAATTTGCACGTATTTCACAATGTGCAATCCTGCATTAGCTCTTACATTTACATTTACATTTATTCATTTGGCAGACGCTTTTATCCAAAGCGACTTACAAAAGAGGAAAATCATAAGCGAATCATCTTAAGGAGACAGTGGTACGAAAAGTGCCATACTACAAAGTTTCACTATCATCAGAATAGTATACAAAACCGATTTAAGTGCAACAAGAATTGTAAATTTTTTTTTTAGTGACTGGTTAAATACTCTTGGAAAAGATGTGTTTTTAGCCGTTTTTTGAAGATAGAGAGTGAGTCAGCTTCACGGATTGAGTTGGGGAGGTCATTCCACCAACGTGGTATGATAAAACTGAAAGTCCGGAAAAGTGTTTTGGTGCCTCTTTGTTTTGGTACGAAAAGGCGACGTTCCTTAGCCGACCGCAGGCTTCTGATGGGAACGTAGCTCTGCATAAATGTTTTTAGGTATGCTGGAGCAGACCCAGTGACTGTTCTGTATGCCAGCATCAGGGCCTTGAATTTAATACGTGCATGAACCAGCAGCCAGTGGAGAGAGACAAAGAGTGGTGTAACATGTGCTCTCTTTGGTTCATTAAAGACCAGACGTGCTGCTGCATTCTGGATCATTTGCAGAGGTCTAATAGCACATGCAGGAAGGCCTGCAAAGAGAGCGTTACAGTAGTCCAGTCTAGTTATGACAAGTGACTGAACAAGCAGTTGTGTGGCATGTTCAGAGAGGAAAGGTCTTATCTTCCTGATATTGTAGAGTGTAAATCTACATATTCTTGCAGTCTTTGAGATGTGGTCTGTGAAATTTAGCTTGTCATCAATGGTTACCCCTAGATTTCTGACCGTTTTGTGACACTGTAGTTGGACCCAGCTGCACAGTGATGTTGTGTTCAACATCAGGGTTGGCTGGAAAGACAAGGAGTTCAGTCTTGGCTGGGTTGAGTTGCAGGTGGTGTTCCTTCATCCAGGCTGAGATGTCAGCCAGACAGGCAGCGATTCGAGCGGTCACTGTGGTGTCGTTGGGCTGGAAAGACAAGTAAAGTTGCGTGTCATCAGCGTAGCAGTGGTAAGAGAAACCATGTGACTGGATGATGGGTCCTAATGACATTGTGTTTATGGAGAAGAGAAGTGGCCCAAGCACTGATCCCTGAGGTACCCCAGTAAGTACCCCTGATGTGGCTTGGACACCTCACCTCTCCAGGCTACCTTGAAAGACCTACCTGAGAGATAGGAGTTGAACCAGTCAAGCACAGTTCCGGTGATGCCCAGTTTAGAGAGGGTGGAAAGTAGGATCTGATGGTTGACTGTGTCAAAGGCTGCAGAAAGGTCCAGCAGAATCAGAACTGATGATCTGGATTCAGCTTTCGCCAGTCTCAGCGACTCCGTGACAGACAGCAGGGCAGTCTCAGTGGAGTGTCCACTTTTGAAGCCTGACTGATTGTCATCCAGCAGCTTGTTCTGTGAGAGATAGGCAGAGATCTGATTGAAAACTGCCCTTTCAAGTGTTTTTGCCATGAATGGGATGAGAGAGACTGGTCTGTAGTGTTCTATCTGTGTGGGGTTAAGTGCAGGTTTTTTCAGCAGCGGGGTTACTCTAGCCTGCTTAAATGTAGTGGGAAAAGTGCCTTCAAGAAGAGATGTGTTAATTATGTGTGTAAGTGCAGGTAGGATGGACAGAGAGATGGCCTGGAGAAGGTGTGATGAATGGGGTCAAGAGAACAGGTGATGGGGTGGTTGGAGGGGAGGAGTTTAGAGACCTCAGTGTCAGTTAAAGGAGAGAACATATAGAGAGAAGAGTGATATAGAGTGAAGCTCTTGATATAACATAACAGCTGTTCTGTAAAGAACATTGACCAATAACAGTTACAATGTAAAAAAAGTAACTATAGATTTGAAAAAATAGGCCTATGATGAAGCATATTATAAAAATAATGTATTCTAAACATGACGTGCACACAGAATAAAAGATAGTTTAACCTGTTAATCAGTCGGCACCTCTTTGAAAATAAAGTAATTTTCTAGGCTACTTCATTAAATGCATAAAGTTTTTGATGAGCAAATTTAACACGTCGTCATAGTCCGGTGAAAGACGGGACTTTACTCACCTGAGGTGACTAACCTGTAGATGGATATGATTTAGTAATTAGATAATTTTTTCAGGACCCTGACAAAAATGAATCATGGTTTTACAATAGTAACATTTAAGTAACCATGATTGTAATAACCATGACTGCTGTCACCATGGTTTCCTTAGCATAAATCATGGTTTTCATACAATTAACCATGGTTTTAAAACATAATACTGTAGTTTCTATATAGTAACCATGGTTTTACTATATATTATAACCATGACAGTAACCATGTTGTTTTTGTGGTTACTATGATTTTACAACAAATACCATAGTAAAACTATGGTTACTGTTGTTAAACCATGATTTTTATTAAGGGCAAACCTGTTGAAGTGTTTACCAAATAGAGCATCTTTGGATTTGGCAGCAATTCTTTCTTTTTCTGAACAAAGCAAATACCAAACCATACCAAAACTGTGACCCTAAAGCGGTGATACAAACCGAACCTTGAGAAATTCGAACCATTACACCACTAGTTTAAGTTTTAGAAATGTGAAGCTTATCATTTTATAAAAGCACTTAGGGTACATCTTCTGTTAAAACTAATGTATTATCTGAGCAGTAAAGTTGTTTAAATCATATATTTTACATTCATTTGAGGGTTTTAAGGTTTGATGACTACATCATCATGGAAACAAAGTTGTAAAATTGTCTGTAACTTTACACAGAAATGGTTAGTAAGCAATTTTATCACAATAAGGTCATGTTAACATGCATGTTGTTAATGTCTTGTGGCTATACTTCTGAGTATTTTAAGGTTCAAAAATTGGCCCCTGTTCACTTCCATTGTAAGCGCTTCACTAGAACCCAGATTGATGCTTATATATATATTATGCCACGAATGCTGTAGATTGATCTTAAATGGATAGTTCACCCAATTATGAAAATTCTTCCATCATATACTCATGCCATCCCAGATGTGTTTGACTTTCTTTCTTCTGCAGAACTCAAATTATGATTTTTTTTGAAGAATATTGAGCCAAATAATTCAAGTGAATGGGTGCAAAAGTTTTGACATTCCAAAAAGCACATGAAGGCATCATAAAAGTAATTAATTCGACTAGTTTTTTAATCCATATCTTCAGAAGTTATATGATAGGTGTGGATGAGAAACAGATCAATATTTAAGTCCTTTTTGTTCTTCTCCCTGCCCAGTAGGGGGCGATATGCATGAAGAATGTGAATCTCCAAAAACAAAAGAAGAAGAATGTGAACGTTAAAGTGGATATTGACTGAACGTGGAGGATAATTCATAGTAAAAGGACTTCAATATTGACCTGTTTCTCACCCACATGAATCATATTGCTTTGATTTAAGACATTGATTTAACCACTGGAGTCTTGTGGATTACTTTTATGCTGACTTTTTGGAGCTTAAAATTTTAGCTCCCATTCACTTGCATTTTATTTACCTACAGAGCTGAGAAATCTTAAAATCTTCATTTGAATTCAACTGATGAAAGAAAGTCAAGCATCTGCGATGGCATGATGCTGAATAAATGATGAGAGAATTTTCATTTTTGGGTGAACTAATCCTTTAACTTGTATTGAACCCGGGATATTCCTTTAAACCATGGAATTCTAAAATAGAATTAAAATAAAAAAATAAAAAATAAAATGGGAAACACAGGATTTGAGAAAAAAATAAAACAGATTACAGTGGGGGCCTTTTTAAAAACATTTAGGTGTATTAAGTACATTTTTGCTAATGAAAGTTTTACACATAAACACATGAATTGCATTTTTTTTTTTAAATATGTTGAAAATGATGTACACACAATTGATGTCATCAGTTCAGTCATATCAGAAAATCAATAAGTACTGTTTATTTTCCATGGGCACTGCCATGTTGACAGCATCTGACAACCTGTGTCATGCAATTGACCAAGTTACTACCACAATTAATGACAATAGTAATAACATATTTACTCTAATGTTTGAGCATTGGCTTATAGCACTATATAAAGTACATGTTAACGAAAGAAGCACCAAAAAATATTACAACAAACACATTATACTTACTACAAAGAACAACAGAGCCCAAGGCAATAGTATAGTCCAGAGTGATGGTATGGTATTGATAAAGAGCAATGTGATCCACAACAAAGTCCGAACAGAACGAGTGCTGAAAGATACATTTTCCAAAGAAGAGATCTCTGCAAGTCATGAAACAAACCGCTACTACCAGATGAGACACATGTATTTTTTTAAATTAATTATTTATATTAAAATGTAATTTTAAATTGTCTGAAGGAGTGTGTTCAATAGCACATTACCATATAAGAATATTTTTGTTCGATAGTTTAGAATCGATAGTGGTATCGAGAACCGTTAAATTCCACGGGTATCGGTACCGACCACTGAAATTTTGGCATCGTGACAACACTCATTATTACAAAATCCTTCTGATAGCTTTTCATTAGAGTTTGGAGTGGACACAGCAGAAATATAACCAAAGATTTAACAGAAAGTCCTGTCGCTTGTCGCAGTCACGGCTGGTTAGAACAAAAACTCTTATTTACATGGAAAAGATGATTTTTTATCATGTGACGTAGTGTTATGTCTGCTTAGGACATAACACTAGGAGTTATTTTGCCACCGCATCATATATATATATATATATATATATTATAGGACTGCAACTAATGATTATTTTGATAATCGATTCATTTACGATTACTACTTTGATTAATCCGAAAAAAATCCTCTATTTTATTACATTATTCTTTTTTTAAAACAAAAATGATAAAAGGCTTAAGTATTTGGTTTGATTTACGGTACTGAATTCACAACTAGAAGTTAGATTGTTTTATATGTATAATTAATTAATATATAATTAATAATCTGGGACATATGCAAAACAGTTCCATTCCTTTACAGGGTAAAACTTAACAAAAAGTACTGTTCATTAAAGAGTAAAAATTCTCCATCAGGGATGGAGTAGGACAAAAAATCACTACAGCATGAGGGCAATGGTCACACCCGAATAGAAATATTATTTATTCTTCCCGGCTGAAAATACATTATTATGTTAGAAACATATGCTTGTACATTGTCACACAACACATACATTTTAAGTATTTTTAATGAATATTGTGAGAAAAGTATTATCACTGATTACTAGGGATGTAACGATGCACTTTGAGCCGGTTGAAAATCGATGAAAATATGTGACGATTCATGTCGGTTCGAATCGTGATACACATTTTAAACAGCAGTGGCGCTGAAGCAGTATATTTTGACCTCGCTTTACAGGTGCGATAGCAGCAAACAAGTTGTAGTGTTAAACAGTAGCAAACATGGTGGTGGTGGCAAGTGTAGATCTTGATGTTGAGGATGCCCCATCCTCATTCAAATCGGAGGTGTGGCGGCATTTTGGCTTTCCGAAGACTAAAAATGAAAGCGGTGAGGTGGTAACAGATAAAACAAAAACTGTATGGAGATACTGCAAGAAGATGTTAATATACACCAATAGCACAACAATCATGATGCAGCATACAAACTGTCACCACAGTGAGAAATTCAAGTCAAGTCTGCACGTAAAAACCTATTAGTAGGCCAAACCACACTGACCGGCGGATTTGCAGAAACAACCTCCTTCCAAGAAAACAGCATTGGAAGATCTCCTTGGAGGGACTTTCGATGAACCAGTTGCACAGCACATCAGTCAGATTGATGCAGAAATAAATAAGTACAGAGCTGAAACATCCATTTCCCTCAATAGCTGTCCACTCAAGTGGTGGAAATAAAAGCTAGGCTATACCCACTGCTATCCAGTACAGCAAAAGCATATCTCTCCACACCAGCCACCTCTGTCCCTAGTGAAAGGGTTTTTTTCATCAGCAGGGGACATGTGAATGTGCAGAGATCTCAGCCTCTGCCAGAAAATGTGAATATGCTGATATTTCTTTAAAAAAAAAAAAACATGTAAAAAAATAAATAAATTCTAAGCTAGGAAAGAGCGCAGGCAAAGCCTTAGTTTGTTTATATGAAGAGATTTATTTTATTTGTATTATTTATTTGATTTGGGATTTGTTTTAAAATTTAAATTTAGTTTTGTTATTTGACAAAGATATTTCAGTTTCAAAAAGTAATGTGCAGCATTTTGTCTGAGTGAGAAATAATAAAAGGACACTTTTTCATTGATCTTAAAACTCATTCTGTTAAAAAAAAATTGTGAGAAAATCGTATCGTGAAACCAGTATCGTGAATTGTATCGCATCGCGAGTTGAATTGTTACATGCCTACTGATTACATGTTTCTAAACTGTTCTTTTGAAAATAAATAAATAATAATAACGGTAGTGTATCATTATCCATTCAAATAATATTTGCCATAGTATAAATTTACTGTTGAAATCAGACATTACATTTAGCAATATCAGGAATATAAAAAATCTGGATCCTTAGCATCCTTATACATTATACTCAGTTTAATGCAGTACAATCATCTGTATAAGCAGTGCAGATTCACTCTCGTGCTGAAAAGTCGTATCGTTGTTCATTGGACTAAAGGGATCATGCCATGACTTTTTATTATTTTAATATGTTCTTTAGGGTTCACTTTTAGTATTATTATATTACATATTAGTAAAGTTTTTTTTTGTTTTGGTTTTTTTTTTCCAAAAAACTGTCATATAATTTTATAACATGATAAGCACCCTCATTCTGACCCTGTCAGAAATGCTCAGTTTTGGTGCTGCTTCTCTATAAGACTTTATAGTTAACATCCACTGTTCTGATTGGTTCCTTGTTCTTGACTGTCCTGTCATCTCACTGCTCACCACAGCTGGGAGGGGCTACGAAAGTATGCTTTGATGTATTGCTGTGGAGGTGGTCAGATGCAAATGTCTACCACAGCGTGACATAAAAATGTGGAGGAAGTAGAGAACGTGTCATTTTGGCAACTTGGTCTCATCAAATGCCTTTTTTTTACAGTTAGGATACATTTTTGAATTCTGAAATTTACAGTATGTTTTTATAGTGTAATGATGTCAACAAAAATCATGTCATGACCCCTTTAATGTGCTTACATGATGAGGGGGAACCATCTAAAGCACTTTTAAAATGGCACACTTTGACCTCTGAGACATGAGTGTGATATCCATGAAAGCTGCATAATTGATTACATTGACATTAAATTAATATAAATATTAGAAGTATGATGTTGCACGATTACTAAACCACAAATAATCACAGTTTAATCAAAGTGACTGCACTCCCATTCTCCATTACGATCGGTTTGATTGACGTGGATGTGCAGGCTCACTTGCTTAGTGAAGTTTAATGGAGACTAGCTTGTGGTAAAGACAAACAGTTTTGCGAACTGGTAATACGTGTCTGATTTTGAATTCATAACACGTATACATTATGAAACATGTCAAATAACAGTCAATTTTAAGAAATGAGCTTGAGTTTCTTAAAACTTTATTTTTGTAATGAAATGTTTATATAGACACAATTTGTCTATAAAACATTTTAATATTTTAAGCATAAGGCTTTACATCAAAACATTTTTAAGTTGATGAAAAACATGACATTCAGTCAGATGTGTCCAAACTTTTGAAGACTAGTGTACCTACACACCAACTCATACTGCAAACATGTATTAAGTCTCCTAAGCAACCAAATTGGCCCAGTTGCTAGGGAGGGTAAAGTCACATGGGGTAACCTCCTTGTGGTCACTATAATGTGGTTCTCGCTCTTGGTGGGGCACGTGGTGAGTTGTGCGTTGATGCCGTAGAGAATAGCGTGGAGCCTCCGCGGTAACGCGCTCAACAAGCCACGTCATAAGATCTAGGATTGACGGTCTCAGATGTGGAGACAACTGAGAATCGTCCTCCGCCACCCGGATTGAGGCAAGCCACTACACCACCATGAGGATTTAGAGCACATTGGGCATTCCAAATTGGGGAGAAAAGTGAACAGCTGTATGTCAAATCAAATCAGTGAGGATTGACGACTTCCACAGAGCGTGAAGGATTTAATGTTGGCGATCACATTGATTAACTGAACGTTGGCCATAACTCTGTATTGAAGAATGCCGTGGCACACAGATATCAGATGGTAGTAGGATATGCTGTTTTAGGCTCACTGCCTAAAATCTCTCAGAGCTGTGTGGGCTGATGGTTAGTTGATCATGTGATGGTGATAAAGAGTGTTTGTATTCAAGAAACAGAGAGTACTAGCGCAGTTGTTGGATGGCAGTATTTGATCATAATTGTGATAAATGTAGAAATGACCTTTATAACGCAGTGTGGTGAAGATCACACCATGAGCTCTGTCTCAGCAAAGTATGCAGCATTCGGGGCAACCTGCCAGCAGACAGACAGATGAGCTGATGGCAAGATAAGCACTGGCCCCAGGCAGACACATAAGGGCACGTTTGGGCCCAGTTCTGCAGGCTGCTGTGCGGGTAGGGCTCCAGGCATGAGGCCCAGACAAGTCTAGAATGAACATGACTACTCGCAGGTCTGTGCGTACGGCAGAAGCGGCGCTGAAAGACTCTCCCACTGTCATTTATGCATCTCCATAGCAACTCAAGCAGTGGAGAAACAATAGTGATGTCATGCCATAGGTGTTTTTGTTTGGGGGTTGCCAGCTCATGTTGGTACCGCAAACAAAAGTGAAGTTATATCAAGTCTACATCACATGAGGGATGCCTGTCAGCTGAATGCCTTTCGAGAACTTCACTGTACCCATGCAGGGTGGTTTCTGAGTCACAAATGCTCTTCGTTTGTAATTAATCTACATGCTCATACACAGGTACAAATGCATGTCTACATTGGACATTTTTGGTATTAGTTTAACCCTAAAATGGATATATGGGTCAAAATGACTTACCCATCTAATTTTAAGATGTCTTTTCATCAGACACTCCAGGTATTCCTCACTTAAGGTGTCTTTGGTAATGTGAACTGACAATTTTCAAATGTTTTAAACGATAAGAGAGTTTGCATCACTACCCCTAGAATGTATATGTTGGTTGTAAATTACATTTGGTTATTTGCTACGGTATCCAAGGCATTTAACCCTTAGTATTAATCTTGTAAAATTTTCATTGTTTTTATTTTTATTACATAAATAAATGTATAATTACCATGTTAATGTTCATATTCATGTGTTATATACATGTATAAGAACATGTAAGCTGTTATTCAACCGATGCTCTTATCCAAAGTGCATGATATTATAACTACTTAAGAGACAGTCCTCATGGAGCAACTTGATGTTAGATTAATAGTTCACAGCAAGGGCACATTGGTAATTTTACATCCTTTTTTTTTTTTTTTTTACTGTCACCCAAAAGTCAGACTTAATTTTCAATGTGTGTGAAACTCTTTGGATTGCCACGTATATATGCTACATGACAGATTGATTTGGGGTAAGACTTCCTGTTTGACACTACCCGTATCTCGATTTTTCTGTCGATTTCTGCCCTGCTTTTCCTTAAAGATATTCCTGCCATAAAAAAAATATATATATTTATTCCAATTTGAGTCTAATTTTCACTAGCTAATCAGATTCTCAGAGCAGAGAAACTACCAGAATGAAGTGAATGTGAATGTGTTTTTTTTGTTTGATTTTTGCAGGATGTTTCTGAGGAGAGAGGATGAAAACAGGAACACTGTTCAATCCTGCATATCAAGAGAAGAACTGGTCACCCTGCAAGACACACACACAATTTCTCTTTTTGGATTAAAAATTTGACCCTTTTCTGCACAGCATGGACATCTTTTTCCATTTTAAACATACTTTTGGTCAGAGATGTTTGAAGACATTGATTTCGTAAGCACCCTGTTGAATTGTTGTCACTGTTGTCAGTCACTGATGATAACATTTCATCACATTTTTATATCTTCTTGTCAGCCTTTTTTGGTGGCATTTCATGACAGATGCATGATTGTATTGGACTATTTGGATTACAAACATTTTTCATTCTGTTTGTTTTTCTTGTAAACCAGTTTTTAGATTTTTTCACATTTCTGGGTTTTGAATGCAGAAGTAAAGTATAGGAGTGTAAACAGCACAGCTTGTGTACAGAGGTCAGTGAGAGACCTTTGCAATTATTACTTTTTATGTTCCCATTTGCTCCCAACAGGAAAATAAAAATCCACTTCTACGTTTCCACAACTTTCCACAAGAGGAAAAAATTTATTGTGACATTAAGAAAAAAGAAACATGCCAAATTTCCAGTCACTCCCTCAGCATCTGTATTTGGTAAAATAATATAAAGTACAGTGTTATAAATACACATTGAATAAAAATAAATAAATACATTTTACCCTGCAAAATTAAAGCGGAGATGCATGCACTGGATCCTGCAATGAATACAAAGAACTTAACTGGAATGACAAAACATGGACAAGTTTACCCACTATTCTCTCTTCCTGAAAGTAGACATTATCATTCTTTGTTGGGATGCCTTCATACAGCTTCAATTCAACAAAACTGTGAAAAAGATATTAAATGGTAATAATAAACACTAATGTTTCTAATTAACCCTGACATATGTAATAATTGCACTGTTGGAATGTCCCCTGATGGCAGGCCTTGAATCTATCAGCATCTGTACACAAAAATAACAGCTCAGAACTGACTCTCACTGTATAAACAGACTAATTACTTCTGTTAGTCTTATCTGACATTGACTTACTATAATCAATATGTGTGTGTGGTAGACATCCTGTTTAAACACCAGGAGGTTTATCGAGCTGTGGTTTTGGCTCTTCCTGCTTAGCTGCAGTGAATGCTTAGTAATGCTGAGGCTGACATTCACTTTATCTGAATTTTCTTTGCTTTCCTCAATTTCTTTTTATTACAGATTGGAAATTCTGTAGAATCACAGTTGTAATTTCCTCGTTAGTGTGTATTTCAGCCAGGATAACAACTTTACAGAGTCATAGAAGTATTTCCTGATATTGTTTTCCTGCGTGTGTGCTCTAGCTAGCTAATGTTTGGGGAGAAATTTGTTCCCAAAGGTGAGTTAAAGCCTTTGGGGATGTTTTGTCACTACACCTGGCATAATGAAAATTAAGTCTGTTTTTAGAACCATTATGATTTTCTTGCATTGTGAAATTTTTCATGACAATCCCAAAAAAAGTTATACATTTAACTTGACAGTTGTATATCATGAACTGATTTAAAATGTATGAATTTAGGAATTAGGATCATTTAATTTCAGTAAATTCTGTAAAATCTTAATGGTTAATAATCTTAATTTGATTCTTTATGCAAAATATAATTTATGATTTGTTTGTTTTAATGGTGCTGTGAATTATGAGCTGGCCTGTGTATAAATGAGAGCTCTGTGTGTGGGTGTGAGGGTGATTCTAACGAAACTTGTAAAGAAAATATCCTAGTTGGGATCTGGGTAGCTCAACGATTATTGACACTGACTACCAACCCTGGAGTCATGAGTTTGAATCCAGGGTGTGATGAGTGACTCCAGTCAGGTCTCCTAAGCAACCAAATTGGCCTGGTTGCTAGGGAGGGTAGAGTCACATGGGGTAACCTCCTCATGGTCGTGATTAGTGGTTCTCGCTCTCAATGGGGCGTGTGGTAAGTTGTGCTTGGATCACGGAGAGTAGCATGAGCCTCCACATGCTGTGAGTCTCCGCAGTGTTATGCACAACGAGTCACGTGATAAGATGTGTGGATTGACTGTCTCAGAAGCGGAGGCAATGACACTTGTCCTCTGCCACCCGGATTGAGGTGAGTAACAGCGCCAACACGAGGACCTACTAAGTAGTGGAAATTGGGTATTCAAAATTGAAAGATTGAATTAAAAAAAAAAAAGATATCCTGGTCCTATTTTACCACAAAATCTAAAGAAACAAAAATGCTAAAATATTTTATATATAGAAAACAAAGCCAATGTTTAGGATCATTAAGATTTTTTTCATTGTGAAATTATTTTCAGGACAGCTGTTCACATTTTAACCCCAGTTCTTATTACTGCATTATGAGAAAAGATGGTCATTATAACATTCTCATTATCACAACGTCGAAAAAAGATAAAAGCAACTATTTATTATTTCAATTTAAGTGTCCTGAAAATAATGTTATGATGCAAAACAATTTAATGGACTTAAATATAAGCTTAAATTTCTTTGTATAATGTGATTCCTTTTATTTATTTTTAAATTCTGTTAATTTATTTGATTTGGGGGTAATTATGGCCCGGACATTTTGTTTGCATGATTCTTGAGAATCAGCCATGTGTGTGATGGAGGGATGGATAACATGTTGTATATTCAGTCAAATCTTTTGGATTTCCCCTATAATAATTACCTATTCAAGTGAGTCTCTTGTCAGTGAGATTCAGTGCTCAGGAACAGCTTTTCATAACTCAAGTTATGAGTCCACCGGGGCAGGGAGATACATATTCAGGGTGTATTTGTTAAAGACACAGTATCAGTACTGGTAATTTCTTTAGTTGGTCTAGTTGTTAAAACCTGTTAAACCATACATACACAACTATTTAAACAAAATACACTCAGACAAGTTTATCAAAGTCTTCTTGCTGTAAAATCTAGCTGCCATTAAAAGACTATGCCGTGGCTTTCACAAAAATAGCTGTGTGGGCCAAGTGCTGATGTTTTGGCAATTACATTTCGGGACATCTTTATGGTGTTATCTCCACTCGGCAACATTAGCATGCTGCTCCCCTCTTTCTCTCTCGCCTTTCTTTTTTCTCTCTTTTTTTTCTCACGCAGGATAAATGACCTCTCTACCAATCCCAATTCACTGCACTTCTATAGCGCTGAATAGACAGACTCAACAAAGGTTGACATAATTTTCTCAGGTTTTGATTGGCCTCCAGCGAGCCCCACAATGACATCATGCACCCCTCCTCTGCTGGATGCTGGATCGTCAGGGTGACAGTGGGCCGGATTTGGCATCGAGATATTTGGCTGGTGTTAATGAGTGCGGGCAGCAATAGCTGCGTCATGCCGTAAATAGTCCTGGGAAACGCTGGGTGACGGTAGGGTAAGGCGCGCCCCCAATATTCCTACACCCCCACTGCTCCAGGATGTGGGATGTCCACAGGGAAGTTTCTAATGAATACATGCAATCGTTACCTTAAAGTGCAATTTCTGCCTGATCTGACCATTAAAAATAACTTTTTTTTGGTGTAACGTAATATAGTCATGGTTAATTCAGTCATATTACATCATGTTTTTACTTGAATAAAACAAGTTAATTTAGACGTTACTTCAAGAAGCATAGGTTTAGATAACCTGACAAAACCTGCCACTCTTCTGAATACTGGGTGGCACGTGTCCATTGTGGTTATAGCCCTGGACATGGCTATTGGTCAGTGGATGGGGTTGGTGTGTGTGTGTGTGTTGGAGGATATGGAGTGATTAATGGAGCTGTGTGTGTGTTGGGAGAAACATACTGTGATGAATTTTTCCTGAATTAATTACACAAGCTTGTGCCAAAGGGGATTTTCTCTGTAATGCAGCACCACCTCCCTCCATGTCTTTGTTTCCTCATGACTCGTCCAATCGCATGACAGGAATTAAAGCCCCCTAAATTTGCAGCCCTTGCTCACATACAGCTCCTGCTAGATCTTCCGTCTCTTTTTTTTTGTGCTCCAATTTAAAGGAATAGTTCCCCAAACAATTGTCATTATTTACTCCCCCTCATGTCATTCCAATCCCGTAAGTCAAAAGATGTTTAGTGGAATGTTCACGCTGCTGTTTTCAATTCAGCGAAAGATCAAAGTGACCACTATCTTTGCCAAGCTCCAAAAAGCATTAAATTATCCCATATGACTTGTACACTGTATTCATAGTATCCTGAAGCCATCTGATAACCTTGTGTGCGACAAAACGTATTATTCTATATAAGTAATTATTCTTCCCTCAAATACAAAAAAATTAAATAAATAAAATTGGGCACTTTTAGAAGGGTCTTGCCAAAATGCCATTGGACAGTATGTTGGATAGGGGAAGATTTGCTCTGAATAAAAACGTAACATTTTTGCTTAAGAAGGCTTGTATGATAGCGCATGATTAGTATAGTGGTGCTCAACCAGGTGGCCAGTGCACACTAGGGGGTCTCAGCATACATCCAAGGGGGCCTAAAGATGACTTAAAATTATTTCACACAAGTTAATAAGTTTAAATATAATAATCTAACTTAATTTAATCAATCTAAAAACTGAAGTCTACAACATAATTTGAAACTGATATAATTTCTATTATTTTAATATTTGAATTCAGCAACTCTAAAATAGTTTTTAGGAAAGAACATACAGTTCTCGAAACTTCTGGAATCAAAATACAAAATACAGCAGGGGGACTATCAAATATTGTCTTGGTCAATGGGGTGCCTAAGTCAAAAAGTTGAGAACCACTGGTAGACTACATTTATGATACTTTTATGATGCTTTCTTTTTTTATTTGCTTTTTTGGCAGATGCTATTTGCACCCTAAAAAATATACAACATACAATGCCCAACCTAATAGTGTACCTATGCAATCAACTCAATTCTCTGTGACAGAAATGTTAACTGCACTGGGTATGGGAGGAGACTGTTGTCATATGATAATAATTTTATGTTACTTATGGTAATCAAATCAAATCCTCTACCACCAACAGTCAGTAATTAAATAACAATAAAAAACAGAATAGATTAAAAATAATAGAACAAAAGAATAAAAATTTTAAATATTCTGTGCTTTTTAACAGCGTTAACAGTTTTTAACAGCAGTAGGCTTTCAATTATTCAAGTAAACATTCAGAATGAAATGCAACATAAAACTACTTCTGGTCTTCACTGTATGATTATAATACATGTATACACTTTAAAGCTACTAAATTTACCCAGTCAAGGACAGTGTGTTTTTTTTGTTTGTTTTCTTGTTATGGTTGTTTGATTATTATAATTACACACTACACTAGACAGCAGCAGGTCTATTAGCTTACATTTATAAGTCTAATATTTTAATACAAACCTGCTTTTTTATCTGCTGTTTACATTCAATTTAGACATCGCTCTCTGTGTTTACATGAAAACCTCACCAAGACGGGCATTTTGGCGGAATGTATTTGACCGTTCAGGTGCGCATTAGTGCAAGCATTTTCAGAATACATGCACATGTTCAGCACACACACATACACCGCTGGTCAATCAAACAGGGCGCAGCTGTTACTAGATCGCTAGCGAAATATGAAATTATGCACTTATGCATAGAGCGAGGGGGCTGACTGACTGAAAGTGAGAGATGCTTTGCCAAAGCAACTGCGCAAAACACAACATTAGTGATCTATTGTGAGATGTGTAGAAGTGTAAAAATATTTTCGGTTCATTATGAAACTGTGGCGGGACAAATTAGACTGTGTCTAGGTACTACTGTCTATGTAATTAATGGGAAACACTGCACATCTGTCATTTTTCCAGCTGTGGACCTATGACCTTGCATGATGAAATGTATTTTTCTCATTGGTGGAGCTCCAAAACCCCACCAGCCTCATAGCTACAAGTATCACATACAGACAAATGGTAGTTTCCCTTGGAGGAGCCGTTAACGAGAATAATTTGAGGCTGAAGCTTAAACAGGGCCCAAAGCTAAACCTCACTGGATGTGAATGTTCACACAGCATGCTTTAAACTGCATCCAAACCTTTTCCTCAAAATGCTCCTGTGTCCCAAAGAACCACAGATAAAAAAAGCCCACAATTGCTCAGCCATTGGAGCAGTCCCAGTGCTCACTCAAGCTTTATTTCAGGACTATATGCTACTTCCTGGGACCTCACAGGTACGTTGAGAGACAGGCTGTCGAAGACATTCCATCATTTGTTATGATTTAATCTGTTTCATCCGTTACCTGAACCGAGGACAGGTTTAAGCTTGGACACATCTCTCGGTGCCATAGTGACAAATGTTCAGCCAGTCCTCTTTTCACATGAGTACGCTCAAGTGATTTATTTCTTTTAATAGGCTCTATTAAATGGACTCGTTATAGCCCATTACTAACACCCGGGGCAGACATTAGCCAAGACTTCCCGCTAGTCAGGAGAGCGTTGATCTGCATGTCATCCTGTGGCGAGGAGCGATTGGCTCTGAGTGCTTGGCAGTACGGGTCTCGGTTGTTGGGCTGGGCCACTGCTGACGGATGTCTGCCAGTTTGGACAGGACTTTCATGTATCGGTTACTGCTGGCTGGTGGAGTGTGTGTGGGTGTGCAGGAATATGAACCATGAGCTGGATCACTAGCGTTTGCTCTGTGCGTGAGAAACCTTTCTGAAGCTCTTTTTTAATCTCCTTTGACCTTTGATTGTATTCCCCTGCTTTTTCAGAGAGGATGTCAAATATAATTTCTTTATAATTCAGATGGTTGTGGTCCTGTATGCTCATTATTAATACAGCCTTCTAGTCATGCTAAAAAGCATGGAGGCAGCAGCTATACTGATGTCCAAGGGAATCTGGAAATCCATTCAGCAGTAATTATCACCATCAATACAGAGAAACGAAGAAGGTGGGAGAGAGGGAGAAAGGGTTAGTGAGTACCAGCAGGGGGAAGCCTATGTTGTTAGAGCAAAAGTTGAGTTTGACAATTTTATGAGTTAGATTTTTTTTGTAAGCAAAAGTATACTCTAGATCTAGAATATAGAATAGAAAAGTGTTATTTTCATTTTATTACAGAGATGAGATTTGTAAGATGTGTTTCAATGTTAAACGAGCTGAATTCAATTCAGATTCAACCAATCGAATGGTAACAAGGCAGACGAGGAATGAAGATCTAAATGCAGCTTTTAATGAAAAAAAAAACAAAAGATTATCAATGTAACTCAAAATAAAAACAAAAACACAGGGAACCAAGAGCAGGGCTTAGAACAAGACAGGAATACATTCAACAACTGACCAAGACTGAACAGAAATCAGGGCATGATACACACAAATACTAATGAGAAAATAAAACACAGGTGAGGAACAATGGGGAGCAGCTGGAGGTGATCCGAGCAGGGAATTATGGGAAGTGTAGTCCGGGAACAGATGACAGGGGAGAAATACAGGCCAGACAACAGTGAATCGTGACATAGCCCCCCTTCTAAGGAGCGGATTCTAGACACTCCAAAAAAGCACAGAAACAAAAAACAAATTGTCCATGGAGTGAAGGGGAAAACATATGGTTTGGGGGGGCAAGGGGCAAACAGGCAGTCCAAGGGGGCACAAGAGGCAAGGGGAGCAGATCAGGCGGGAGGCCAGGAGACCAAGGGGACCAGAGTAGATCAGGTGGACGGCCAGGATCAAGAGGCGTGGGAGGTGGCCACGGAGAGGATCAGGAGGCCTGGGAGGCAGCCACAGGACGGGGACTGGGTCAGGAGGCCTGGGAGTTGGCCACAGGACAGGGATTGGGTCAGGAGGCCTGGGAGGTGGCCACAGGACAGGGACTAGGTCAGGAGGCCTGCGAGGCGGCCACAGGATGGGGACTGGGTCAGGAGGCCAGGGAGAAGGCCACAGGACAGGGTCAGGAGCAGACTGAGGTTCGGCTGAGCTGTGGCATGGAGCAGACTCTGGCTGTGGAGCCATGGAAGGCGGAGTCATGGAGGACCCTGTGGGCGGAGCCGTTGGAGGTGGATCCGTGGAAGGCTCAGGTGACGGAGCCGTGGATGATGGAGTCGTCGAAGGCTCAGGAGACGGAGCAGTGGAAGGCTCTGGAGGTGGAGTCGTGAAAGGCGAGGATGTGGAAGGCTCAAGAGGCGGTGCCGTGGAAGGCAAAGCCGTGAAAGGCTCAGGAGGCGGAGCCATGGAAGGCAAAGCCGTGAAAGGCTCAGGAGGCGGAGCCTTGGAAGGCGGAGCCGTGGAAGGCTCAGGAGATGGAGCCTTGGAAGGCGGAGCCGTGGAAGGCTCAGGAGATGGAGCCTTGGAAGGCTCAGGGGACGTGGAAGGCTCAGGAGGCGGTGCCGTGGATGGCAAAGCCGTAAAAGGCTCAGGAGGCGGAGCCTTGGAAGGCAGAGCCGTGGAAGGCTCAGGAGATGGAGCCTTGGAAGGCTCAGGAGGCGGTGCCGTGGAAGGCGAAGCCGTAAAAGACTCGGAGGCGGAGCCGTAGAAGGCAGAGCCGTGGAAGGCTCAGGAGGCGGAGCCTTGGAAGGCAGAGCCGTGGAAGGCTCAGGAGACGGAGCCTTGGAAGGCGGAGCCGTGGAAGGCTCAGGAGACGTGGAAGACTCAGGAGACGTGGAAGGCTCAGGTGACGGAGACGTGGAGGATGGAGCCGTGGAAGGCTCAGGAGATGGAGCAGTAGAAGGCTGTGGAGGTGGAGCCGTGGAAGACGAAGCCGTGAAAGGCTCTGGAGGTGGAGCCATGGAAGGCGAAGCCGTGGAAGGCTCAGGAGATGGAACAGTGGAAGGCTGCGGAGGCGGAGCCGTGGAAGGCTCTGGAGGTGGAGCCATGTAAGGCGAAGCCGTGGTAGGCTCAGGAGACAGAGCCTTGGAAGGCGGAGCCATGGAAAGCTCAGGAGACGTGGAAGGCTCTGGAGGCGGAGCCGTAGATGGCTCGGGAGGCGAAGCCGTGGATGGCTCGGGAGACAAAGCCGTGGATGGCTCGGGAGGCGGAGCCGTGGATGGCTCGGGAGGCAGAGCCGTGGAAGGCTCGGGATGATCAAAGTAACTCAGAATAAAAACAAAAACACAGGGAACCAAGAGCAGGGCTTAGAACAAGACAGGAAAACATTCAACTACTGACCAAGACTGAACAGAAATCAGGGCATGATATACACAAATACTAATGAGAAAATAAAACACAGGTGAGGAACAATGGGGAACAGCTGGAGGTGATCCGAGCAGGGAATTATGAGAAGTGTAGTCCGGGAACAGATGACAGGGGAGAAACACAGGCCAGACAACAGTGAATCGTGACATCATGTGTAAGTTAGGTGTAGGCATGTATTAGCATAAGTTACTCAAAAAGTTGGCATGATCTTTTTCAAAATCGCAAGTAAACTGTCTGGTTGGCTGGTTTTACATAATTAGCTTCCTATTTGCATTAGCTACAGTACAGTAGAGTCTGATGGCTTCCTGGCTTTCGTGGCACGAGTAATGATAATAGTGAATGTGCGTGGACGTGTGCCCTATTTAAGAATATTTCGAATTCACTAATATACACACCAACTAACAAAGCTGTAGTGTATGCAGCTTTTGCTAATTTGGTGGAAAGTGTTTGGAAAAGTCAATTTTCTGCAAATGATTCCCAATTGAAACATATATCTTCATAAAAGTTTCATGAATGAGGTCCAATGAATGTACATATTTGTTCATTCATGTATGTTCTTTTTATAATAGTGCTGTACTTTTCAACATCTACAACCAAGATGCTTGATTGCATGTTAATATACAATGTTTGCTGATAAATACCAGTTATATACTATATCCGACAATGCAAATGCACTCAACTTGACCTTTAATATCAAGTGTGATGAATGAACAGGTAGTTAAATTAACTGTGATTTTTAATATCTTTATCTTGACAGACTAAAAAAAATAAAAAACTTACTACATTGCTGAAATGCCTTAAAAAGCACTGCCAAAAAACACAAGTATTTGTGCAATTGGACTTATCCCTCCTATTATCTTTGGGGTCAGTTTGACCCCATTCAATGTTAAATGTCTCTAAATACATGATTGACATAATTTTTTTTTTTTTTTTTAAACATGATGATATGTTTTTAATTGCCTGTACACATTTTGTAGCGTCAGTGTTGTTTGGGGTCAATTTGACCCCAGGCTGTTTTAGCTGTGTAAAACATATAAGAAATATCACAATTTTCGTTACATTTGTTTTGGATGATATTTAGGTCACTATAACATGCAATTTTATAATCTTCAAAAAACTTCACTCTGCTTTAGGGCCCTAACCTAACAGAACCACTACATGTAGTATTGCGAGAACCACTAATAGTTTACACAACATGGGGTAGAGGAAAACATAATTCCCACGAGAACTTTGATATTTCCTACACCATGGGGGAGGGTAAAACATAATTCTCGCGAGGACATTGATAGTTCACCCAACATAGGGGAGGAGCAAACATATAAAAGCTTGCACAGGAGCCTTCTAAACCATTTAGCTTGGTGCTCTGTGGGCTCTCTCTCAATTGAAAATGACCAAAGGTTTTCTGTCAATGAGGTTGTCACAGTTCTGACATAGAGGAGAATGTGTCTGAGACAGAGGATAATGTTGAGTAGGACCCTGATTATGAGGCATCCTCCTCTGATGAGAATGAGACTCATTAGTGTTGACCCTCCTGTTGTCTCTCAACCACAAGCAGACACATTACCTTCCAAAAATGGAAAGTTATTATGGTCCCTCTCCCACTTGAAAGATGGGTTAGACTTAGTGCTGCTAATTTCATCAAAATGGTTCCAGGCCCCACCAGATAAACTGTCAGCCATGTCCAAGACATAAAATCACTGTCCTTTTCTGCATATCACAGCACCGTTTTGTGGTCTGTTCTGCATAACGCGGAGGCTTATTTTAGCTTATCACGGCACGTTTCGGGGACGACCCACTGACCTGCTCGTTTCTCCCAATTGCCAGTCCACCCCTGATCTGCCCCAAAGTGCCTCAGCCCACAGGGAAAATGCCCGGTATGCCAGATTACCAGTAAAGCCCTGCCCAATTGCAAGCCTACATTGGGTTGCTCATTTTGGCAGGAGTGAACAGGTCAACAGGAGAAGCAACGGCAAGCCTTTCGAATGCTGACACTGGAAGGGCAATATTTCCAGCAACCATGTCTCTAAAGGCATTCCATGTTTTCTCCCATGTAATACACTTTGATGACAGAGAAACAAGGCAGGGCTGTCGAGAGCGTGACAAACTCGCTGCAATATGGGACTTATGGGACAAGTGGGTCCAGTGATTACATTTTCTTTACAATCCAGGCCCCCACGTCATTGTGGATGAATGTCTGGTTGCATTTTGGTCTCAAGATGGCGCCGAGTATGGCTGCTGCTGCGTCGCGAGCTCCGTCAAAACACTGCAGTTTATTGTTTGTTTTGTTTACAGTTTTGTGTTTTTTTGTCTTGGATGTTGTCTGCCTTATTGTGTACGACAGACAAACGCTTTTGGACATTGGTTCGGCAATCACACACCGAAAACCGGACTTCACATTCCTCAATGCCGACCCGCGGTTTACAAACACGCCAGCGGAGCCCTTTGTTTGGGCTGCCCGGCCACGGAAACGCAGAAGGAAAAGAGGAAAAAGAGCCGGCGTTCTCATCAGAGTAAGACGTCGCGCAAATCGCCCCCCGCTACCCAGTATACTACTGGCAAATGTTCAGTCTCTGGACAACAAGCTCTGCGAGCTGAGAGCGCGGATCTCTTTCCAACGAGAGACGAGAGAATGCTGTGTTATCTGTCTTACGGAAACCTGGTTGTCCGCGGAGATTCCAGACTCGGCCATTGAACCCACGGGTCTCTCCATGCACCGAGCGGACAAAGCGAAAGACCTCTCAGGTAAAAGCAGAGGTGGAGGTGTATGTTTTATGATCAACAAATCATGGTGTGATCAGAGGAATGTACATTTTATCAGGTCTTTCTGCTCTCCTGATCTGGAATTTCTCATGCTTCTGTGTCGACCATTCTGGCTACCGAGGGAATTCACAGCGGTCATTATCACTGCTGTGTACATCCCCCCACAAGCCGACACAGACCGGGCACTTAGGGAACTGTATGGCAGTATAAGTGAGCAGGAAACCGCGCACCCTGAGGCCGCGTTCATTGTTACCGGGGACTTCAACAAAGCCAACTTCAAAACAATAGCACCAAAATACCACCAACACATCAGCTTTAACACACGAGGGGACTGGGTTTTGGATCATTGCTATTCTCCTTTCCGGGATGGCTACAAATCCCTCCCCCGCCCACCATTTGGCAAATCTGACCACTCTTCCGTTCTGCTTCTGCCCGCTTACAGGCAGAAACTGAAACGGGAATCACCCGCCCTCAGAATGATCCAGTGCTGGTCGGACCAATCAGACTCTATGCTACAAGACTGTTTTGATCACGCGGACTGGGAGATGTTCCGGTCTGCCTCCGATGACGACATCGAGGTTTACGCTGATAGCGTAACGTGTTTCATCAGGAAGTGCATAGAGGACGTTGTTCCGACAAAAACTATACGGATCTACCCCAACCAGAAACCCTGGGTTAACGGCGATGTTCGCGCGGCACTTACTGCGCGGACCACCGCTTTTAATTCCGGGAATGCGGAGGAGCGTAAACAAGCCAGTTATGCCCTCCGTAAATCCATCAGCACAGCCAAACGCCAGTACAGGCACAAAATTGAAGCTCAGTTCAACACCACTGACTCCAGAAGTATGTGGCAGGGAATTAACATCATCACGGACTATAAACAGAATAAAAACTCCGCCATGAACACCGTTGCCTCTCTCCCGAACGAGCTTAATACATTTTATGCTCGTTTCGAGGATAACAACAACACCGCCCTCGCGGAGAGAGCACTCGCGGCCGATACTACAGATGATGGTTCACTCTCCGTCTCTGTTGCGGATGTAACCCGATCCTTTCGACGGGTGAACATACGCAAAGCCGCGGGTCCAGACGGCATTCCGGGCCGCGTCATCAGAGCATGCGCGAACCAACTGGCTGGTGTTTTTACGGACATTTTCAACCTGTCCCTCTCCCTGTCTGTAGTCCCCACATGCTTCAAAACATCAACCATTGTGCCTGTACCGAAGCAAGCCAAAATCACTTGTTTAAATGACTGGCGTCCTGTTGCCCTCACCCCCATCATCAGCAAATGCTTTGAGAGGTTAATCAAAGATCACATCTGCTCTGTTCTGCCCACCTCTTTGGACCCATTGCAGTTTGCCTACCGTAACAACCGCTCCACTGATGATGCTATTGCATCTACAATACACACTGCTCTCTCCCACATGGAAAAAAGGAACACATATGTGAGAATGCTGTTTGTAGACTACAGTTCAGCATTTAACACCATAGTGCCCTCCAAGCTTGATGTGAAACTCCGGGCTCTGGGCTTAAACAGCTCGCTGTGCAGCTGGATCCTGGATTTCCTGTCAGGCAGACGCCAGGTGGTTAGAATGGGCAGCAACATCTCCTCATCACTGACCCTCAACACTGGAGCCCCGCAGGGCTGTGTTCTCAGCCCACTCCTGTATTCCCTTTACACACATGACTGTGTGGCGACACATAGCTCCAATGCCATCATTAAGTTTGCTGACGATACGACGGTTGTAGGTCTGATCACTGACAATGATGAAACAGCCTACAGAGAGGAGGTGCACACTCTGACACGCTGGTGTCAGGAGCACAAACTCTCCCTCAACGTCAGTAAAACCAAGGAGCTTGTGGTGGACTTCAGGAAGAAAGTCAGAGAACACAGCCCCATCACCATTAATGGAGCACCGGTGGAGAGAGTCAGCAGTTTCAAGTTCCTCTGTGTCCACATTACTGAGGAACTCACATGGTCCGTACACACTGAGGCCGTTGTGAAGAAGGCTCACCAGCGCCTCTTCTTCCTGAGACGGCTGAGGAAGTTTGGAATGAACCACCACATCCTCACACGGTTCTACACTAGTACTGTTGAGAGCATCTTGACTGGCTGCATCACCGCCTGGTACGGCAATAGCACCGCCCACAACCGCAAAGACCTGCAAAGGGTGGTGCGAACGGCCAGAAACATCATCGGAGGTGAGCTTCCCTCCCTCCAGGATATATATAACAGACGGTGTGTGAAAAAAGCTCGGAGGATCATCAGAGACTCCAGCCACCCGAGTCATGGGCTGCTCTCACTGCTTCCATCAGGCAGGCGGTATCGCAGCATCAGGACCCGCACCACCCGACTACATGACAGCTTCTTCCCACAAGCAATAAGACTTTTGAACACTTGATCCCTCACGATCAACAATCAGCACTGCACTTTATAAATCCTCATTCTGTCAATATATTCTCGCTCCCAATTCAGTCAGTGTATATATATATATTTATACCCTTATCTAGTGTACGTGTATTCTACATTGTGTGTATTGTGTACATTTGTTATGTAAATTGTTGTGTAGGTATGTGTACATTTGTTATGTAAATTGTTGTGTAAGTTTGTTATGTAAATTGTTTTGTGTAAATATGTTGTTATTGTAAAGTGGTTTATGTCTCGTCACTGTCATTACTGCAATGTTGCTCGGAACTGCACACAAGAATTTCACCTGCTGTTGCACTCGTGCACACAGTAGTGTGACAATAAAGTGATTTGATTTTGATTTGATTTGATTTGATTTTGTGGGCGCTGTCACTTCAGACAATACATACCAAGCAAACCGGCCAAATATGGGTTCAAAATATGAGCAGCATGTGATGCACAGTCCAGCTATGCTGGAATATGCAGGTTTACACTGGTAAATCCCCTGGGGAAGCACCTGAAAGAAATCGGGCATGAGGGTGGTACTTCGGGCATGGCTGTAGGACTGAATGGTCATAGCATTACATGTAATAATTTTTTCACATCGTACTCCCTTGGTGAGGAACTTCTGAAAAGTTACCATGTTGGGGAAAGTGAGGAAAACCAAGCAAGAGCTTCCCTCTGAGCTTCTTGCGATGAAGAACAGGAAGGTAACATCTTTAATATTTCCTTTCACTGGCAGAGCCACTGATGTCTCCCATTGCCCCAAGAAAGGAAAACATTTCCTGCTAATGAGCACCATGCACAAAGATGCTGTCCTGAGCACCACAGAAGACAGAAAACCACGAATGGTCTGGGACTACAATAAGACAAATGGAGGGGTTAATAATTTGGACAGGGTCACAGCCACCTACAGCTGCCAACGCATGACTGCCCGTTGGCCCCTTGTAATTTCCTTTAACATAATTGATGGGAGCGCCTACAATGACTTTCTATTATGAAGGGTATTTAAAGGGCTATTTAGGTGGTACTTTACACATAAACATGGGTAAAAATCATATACTGGAGGTTAAAATTGCTGAGGTCAAATTGACCCCCAAGTATAAAAGATGTTAGTAAACATATGGTAGGATAGGTTAGGATAACAGGAGGGTTAAAAAAGTACATAAGAATTGGCAGACCGGGGGTAGTTGTCACATGGGACGTTGTTATTATACATTTCTGCAACTATATTCTTTCAAGTTCACAACAGTTCTGCATAAAAAAAATTCTATTGTGTATATGATCTGTGGTCATTTCTGTATTTCAGTGTAAGTGTTCTGCTGTTGCCTCATCTCTGTTCTCTGTTGTAGTTTAGACATTCAGTATCACTCAGATCTGATGTGAATTGAATTGACTGTAGATTTCAGCCCTGCTGAGATAATATATCTGACATAACCTCATTCTACTGAGTTCCAGTACATGAGATGCAGTGTGAGTTAATGAAGCCACATGGAAGAGATTGTTTTTAGTGACAAAAGATACACAATGTATGTTCCAAATGTTATACCTTAAGATCAGAAAAATGCATATATTTGTTTGCCACTCATCTGAATATTGGATGGGTTGCATACCACTATGGCAGCCCCCCAGTGTCTATGATGGTTACAGTCCTGGTACTTTGGGTCAGAGGTGGGAAAATGGGGTTCCTTGAAAGTTCAACAATAACATTCTCAAAATAAATAAATACATAAATAAATCAGAATAAGCTTTATTGCCAAGTATGCTTACACACTCATGGAATTTGTCTTGGTAACAGAAGCTTCTGGTGCACTGAGAAAAACAACAACAAGACACAGATAATAAAATATAATAAGTGAATAAAATATATATTGAAATACACAATAAGGCAAGAAAAATAACAAATATTAAAATATATTTGCGTATAAAAATAAAGAGGTTCATTGTTATGCAGTTATAACATTACATAAAAAAGCAGACTATCATGCAATACTCACCAAATGGTGTACTGTGTCACCTCTCATGTTATAAATGCTTAATAATGCTTATTCAACTTTAATAACCTAGGGAAATGAGTCTTAAAGGTTTAGTTCACCAAAAAATTTCTCATCATTTACTCTCCCGCATGACATCCCAGATGTATATTACTTTCTTTCATCTGCTGAACACAAATGAAGATTTTTAGAAGAATATCTCAGCTCTGTAGGTCCATGCAATGTAAGTGAATGGTGTCAAATTTTTTAAGCTCCAAATCAAAAAAGGGCAATAAAAAAATACTCCAGATGACTCTGTTGGTTAAATCTATATCTTCAGAATTTATATGATAGGTGTTGGTGAGAAATAGATCAATATTTATGTCCTTTTTACTCTAAATTCTGCTCCCTTGACAGTCACCTCACTTTTACTTTCTCATTCTTCTTCTGTTTTTGGTGATTCATATCCTTTGTGCATATTTCCCCTTACTGTAGGGAAGAGAATTTACGATAAAAAATGTATTAAAAATGTATCTGTTTCTCACCCAACACCTATCATATCGTGTCTGAAGATATGGATTTAACCACTGGAATCTTATGGATTACTTTCATGCTCCCTTTATGTGGATTTTGGAGCTTAAAAATGTTTGCACCCATTCACTTGTATATTCGCGTTGTATATTCTTCTAAAAATCTTAATTTGTGTTCAGCAGAAGAAAGAAAGTCATACACATCTGGGATGCCTGGAGGGAGAATAAATCATGAGAGAATTTTAATTTTTACATTAGTAACCAACGTACATAGAGTAATGTTCAGTATGATTTAATGGTCATCAGGCTTTATTATTTGATATATGCTGTGACTAGGTAAATTAGAATGCCACATACGACATTATAGTGATTTTAACAACATGGACACAAATTACATCCTCTCCTTTTAATATCATTATAAATATCTGTTGTTTTTTGCTGCATCTTGACATAAATCACAAATAAGAGCATTTCATGTTTTTGTTTATAGTAAGTATAAATACGTATATTTATTAAACATTGTGGCATGTGGGGCATGGTCATGTGTCCGTATGTGGGAGAGGGAAAGCTGTTTAGGCTTATCACCTGGGCTGTTATTAACACCTGACTCTCATTATAGTGATGGCTGAGGGAGACCTTATAAGGTATGCCAGAGCATCAGAATGGGAGAGAGAGTGACCAGTGATTTAGAGTGTAATACTGAGTTTATTAGTTTTATTTGACGGTTACCGTCGAGTGTGTGCCTATAATTAAAGAAACTGACATTGAACCTGTTTTGTTGTCTCTTGACTCCTCCATTACAACATTATCACAAAAATTTATAAAATATCAGTGCTCACTATTTGGCAAGTATTGTTTGAAAATTATCTTTTTATTCATTTTATTATAACCACATATACAGCCTCAATTCCAAAATAGTTGAGACATTATATAAAATGCTAATAAAAACAAAAAGTAGTGATTTGTAAATTAGATTCACCCTTTGCTATATTGAAAGCAGTACAACTGCACATTATATGATGTTTTTCCATTTTTTTGTTTTTGGAAAAAGTACATGTGGCAGGGTGGAGGGCGGGGCCGGGTCGTGATTCTACACACCCGGTCCCTTATCAGTCTAATCAAGCCTCCGAGAGGGATAAAGGCCGACTGCGGAGGATGGTGCGGGAGAGAGAGATCGTTTACGGACGTGTCCTTCATGTGTGTGTTTGTGTCTTTTGTTTAAGTTTCTCATTAAACTATTATTTATATCGTCAAGCGGTTCTCGCTTCCTCCTTTCCCTTAAATTGATTTACAGTACAGTAATTTTTAACACACTCCAAAAAAGTTGAGACAGTTGAGTGTTTACCAATGTAAAACATCACCATTTCTTCTAAAAACTCTTAGTAAACATTTGGGCACTGAAGACAGAAAGTGGAATTTTCCCCCAATCATCCATTATGTAGGTCTTTAGCTGCACAATTGTACGGGGTCTTCGTTGTCACATGGTGTGCTTCATAATGTGCCATACATTCTCAATTGGAGATGGTCAGGACTGCAGGCAGGCCAATCTAGCACCTGCACTCTCTGCTTACACAGCCATGCACTTGTAATCCTGGCAGAATGTGGTTTGAAGTTTTCCTACTGGAAAATGCAGGACGTCCCTGGAAAAGTTTGTACATATCTGTCTGCATTCATGGTGTTCTCACAGATGTACGAGTTACCCACGCCATGGGCACTGACACACCCCAGGCCCATACAGACACTGGCTTTTGGACCTGATGCTTATAACAGCTTGGATTGGCCTTTTACTCTTTGGCCCGGATAACATGACAGCTTTGCTTATCAAAAACATTTATTAAATATGGACTCTTCAAACCAAAAAACCCAGTTCCACTGTTCTACTTTCCTTCTAAGATGAGAATGAGCCCAGAGAAGTCAGCAGCTCTTCTGGACAGTGTTGATGTAGGGTTCTGCTTTACATAGTAAAGTCTTATCTGCATCTGTGGATACAGTGGCAAATGGTGTTGACTAACAAAGGTTTACTAAAGTTATCCCAAGCCCATGTTCATGATATCCATTACAGATGAATTATGTTTTTTAAGACCGTGACGTCTGAGGGATCAGAGATCACACACATTCAGAAGTGGTTTTCATGTTGCAATTTACACACCAAGATATGACCAGATTCCTAGAAACTTTTAACTATATTGTGCACTGTAGAGGGTGAAATGCCCAAAATCCTTCTAATTTGTCTTTGGGGAACATTGTTTTCAAAGTGCTGGATTATTTGCTGAAGCATCTGTTGGCAAATTGACAAACCTTGAATGATCCTTGCTCTTTAAGGTCTAGGCTGATTTGGAGGCTCCCTATATACTATGACATGATTGCCTCACCTGTTTAACATTTCCTGTTTCACATCGCCTTGTTATCTCAATTCGTCAAATTGTTATTAGTCTTAAATTGCCCCGTCTCAACTTTTTTGGAGCGAGTTGCAATCATCTGATTTTAAATTACTGTACATTTTAAAAAAACTTTATTGCACAAGACAAAACATCATATAATGTGTAGTTGTAGTGCTTTCAATATAGCAAATGGTGAAAATAATTGACAAATCACTCCTTGTTGTTTTTATTAACATTTTCATACTATCCCAACTTTTTTGGAATTAGGGTTGTAAATGAATTATAATTAGTTTTATAATTAAGTTTTACTTATAAGTCATTAATTAATCCCTTTATAAACCATCATCAGATGTACAGGTAGCTGTCTAAACCTGTTGATACACCTCTGCCAGTGCCATCAGTCATCCAGCCGGGAGTTACCCATCTTAAATGTTTCACCCTATTAATCCCGAAACATCTCCTGGTGCTGGGGCAGTGGTCAAGGACGTCTCTCTGCCATATCTGCAGCTGGACACCGGACCTTTCCATTGCTTCTTGTTCTTGCATTCCATTTAAGACATTCCTCTTTTCAGGTCAAACCATGCAGCCAGGGTTTGATTACCTTGCCCACAAGAGCAGTCCTACCCTACATCCAAGACCTCTTCTTTGTTAGTAAAGACAAGCTATGAGCTATATGACAACACCTACAACCCCCCAACAGATTAAGTAGAAGAGAAATGTGCAAAGCGAGTCACGAGACTGCGTCAGCCACCCCTTTAAAGCTTAGCTTGGCATGGTTTCACTCACCAATTCAATCCCTCTCCATAAACCCCCAGATAAGAACCAAGTTGGTTAACATAAATAATTCCTCCCCACCCCTTTCCCTCTGCCCCATACTACCTTACCATATTCCTACTTTCTCACTTTTGCACACCCCACTTTTGGTCCTTCCTTCTTAACCATAGCCAGAAGGTTTTTTTACAGGGCTGTTGCCCCTTAGACTTCATTATTAGTGTATTACTGTGCACACATGTTGCCTTTGCTTTAAGAATAGTAATGTAATGTAATCTGCAGCAGGCTATTGATGCTGTCTGTAGAGCTTTGTCATTTAACTCATCTGTCATGAGGACACTCTGTGGCTCCCACGGTAGCTCCCTGTGCTCTGATAAATGGTGTCAGGGTCAGATAGCAGGTCGATAGCCATGCTATCTGTGTAAGCAACACCCATATTTGCTGATGGGCCATTAGCTGATGGAGCTGTTTTTTTCCTTCTTTTTCACACATATTGAACTGATGTGTAACATGTTTGCACACTGCAGGAAGAACATGCACTAGTGGCTCAGTGTTTAAGGAACATACTCCTGTATGTTTTAGCCAGTCTGTCTTTCACCCTTCATGAATGAGAAGTAGTATTTTACAAGTTTGCAAAACGACAAGCAAACAAGCTGTCTAGTGAGTGGATTGAGAAAAGAAAACAGATTTTTCTTCAAGCTGCAGCAACAATGATAAGTTTGTTGTTGATTTGTCCAAAGAAAAGAGAGACACTGGACAAGTTGACTGGCAGTATTATCAGTTAATTATAAAGATTTTAGCGTAAATCAAATAGTATTCATTGGAACAATACTGACTATATGCTACTGCCATGCATACTGTATATACTTTTGTTAAGTAGGCTACATTTGCTTATAAAAACTGTGTAACGTACACACATATATAACAACTGTTGAAAAAGATGTTGTGAATTGAAACAAACATGATTGTATCTTATTGCCATGTACAATATTGCCAAGCCAAGGAGTGCCATTTAAAAAAGAATGAATGAATAAATGATCCACCTATTCATTTGAATATAAAAATGTGAATAAATAAACCAATTTATAAATGTACAAATAAATAGACACATTTAAATTTGAATAAATTAACCAATTTATACATGGAAAAATAAATAGACACATTTAAATTTGAATAAATGAACCAGTTTATAAAGGGAAAAATAAATAGATACATTTAAAACACTGTATGATCAATTTAAATAAATATAAATATATATATATATATATATATATATATATATATATATATATATATATATATATATATATATATATATATATATATATAATAATTGCCTGTGTATGATCGAGAAATGGAGGGTACAGAGAAGGCAAGCGAGCACACTTTTGTGGAACAAATGGTAGTTTAAACTAATGCTGTGTATTACTTATGTGTTATGTGTATTACAAAAGTGTTTCCACAATGTACACATTCTTTTATCACATTTCAGTTTTACAATTGTAGTCTGAGCCTTATGGATTTTGAATAAACATTTTTGAATGAATCATCATCTCGGATGAGGCCGATGACAGTGGTGTCGTCTGCAAACTTCAGGAGCTTGACAGAGCGATCCTTGGTGGTGCAGTCATTTGTGTAGAGGGAGAAGAGTAGTGGGGAGAGCACACATACCTGGGGGGCAGCAGTGCTGATATTACAGGTGCTGGAAGAGAATTTTCCCTGTCTCACAAGCTGCTGCCTGTCCGTCAGAAAGCTGGTAATCCACTGACAGATAGACATGGGAACAAGGACCTGGTTTAACTTAGTCCGGAGAATAGCTGGGACGATGGTGTTGAAAGCCGGGCTGAAGTCCACAAAAAGGATCCTTGCGTATGTCCCTGGTCTGTCCAGATGTTGCAGGACATGATGCAATCCCATGTTGACTTCATCATCCAAAGACCTGTTTGCTCGATAAGCAAATTGAAGGGGATCTAGAAAGGGTCCAGTGATGTCTTTCAGGTGGGCCAACACCAGTCTCTCAAATTACTTCATGACCACGGACATCAGGGCGACAGGTCTGTAGTTATTAATTCCTGTGATTTTTGGTTTCTTATGGACAGGGATAATAATTGAGAGTTTGAAGCAGCATGGGACTTCACAATGCTCCAGTGATCTATTGAAGATCTGTGTATATGGGGACCAGTTGGTTAATACAGGATCGAAGGCACGCTGGTGAGACATCATCTGGGCCTGAAGCCTTCCTTGACCATTGCTTCCGAAAGACACGGCACACATCGTCTTCACAGATCTTGAGTGCAGGTTGAGTAGCAGGAGGGGGGAGGAGGGGGGTTGCAGGAGGTGTTAATGTTTGTGTGAAGTGAAGGTCCGAGTGCATGTGGGGTTTGAGATTGGGCCTTTCGAATCTGCAGTAGAACACATTCAGGTCGTCAGCCAGTCGTTGGTCCACCATAGGGTTGGTGGTAAGAGTCCTGTAATTGGTAATTTGTTTTAGGCCTCTCCACACTGATGCAGGGTCATAAGCTGAAAACTCGTTTTTCAGCTTCTCAGAGTAACTTCTTTTAGCCACTCTGATTTCCTTATTCAGTGTGTTCCTGGCCTGAGTGTTCAAGACTTTATCCCCACCCCTGTAAGCAATCTCTTTGGCATGACGAAGCTGTCTGAGTTTTCCTGTGAACCATGGTTTATCATTGTTGAATGATAAAAATGTCCTAGTAGGGATGCACATTTCCTCACAGAAACTGATGTATGATGTAACAGTATCTGTGAGCTCATCCAGGTCTGTAGCTGCAGCTTCAAAAATACTCCAATCAGTGCAATCGAAGCAGGCTTGTAGTTCCAGTTCTGCTTCATTGGTCCATCTCTTAACAGTCCTTACTACTGGCTTCAACAGTCCTTACTACTGGCTTCAACAGTCCTTACTACTGGCTTCAACCGTGTAAGATTTGCTTTGTTAAAGTCCCCAACAGGTTAATAACTGTAAGGTCAGGCAGTGCAGAGAAGCAATTGCTTTAGTAACCTCCGTGAAGTTGGCACCCTATCTAATTAAATCATTACCAAATCTATACCATTTGTTTGTACTGATTTGTGCCACAAAAAAAAAAAAACGTTTGTGCTGGTTTGGTGTTGAGATATTAGACATTTTTGACTGTGATGTCACTTTCCACCCCTTGTGGTCTAAAACGCTCCAAACCACTGCCATTCGTTTGTGCTCGATTTGTGCTGTAAACAATAACTATTTTCCTTCCTTACATATAGCAAGAAACCTTTCGGAAGCAGTGACGTCACTCTCCACTCTATATCGTCCAAATCACTCCGAACTGGTGCTGTTCATTTGTACTCGATTTGTGCCGATTTGTGTTGTTCAAATTAAACTTGTTTCTATTTTCCTTCCTTATAAATAACAGCTTGTATTCGGTAGCAGTGACGTCACTCTCCACTCCATGTGGACCAACTCGCTGTGAACCGGTGCTGTTCGTTTTTGCTAGATTTGTGGAGGTTTGTGCCATTAAAAGAAACATCGTAACAATTTCCTTTCTTTGTTTTAACAAGAGGAAATCGTGCAGGCTAAACCCTATGTCAATCACTCACACCTTTCTCCATTGTTTGTGCTCGATTCTGGTTTGTGCCGTGTTTGGTATCATTGAAACATTCCTTTTTTTGGCAAAGATATATATTTCACCCCATAAAACTCCAAATGCAACAGCAAAAAAATTGTGCTGCAAATTATTATTTTGTATAGACTGTATGTGAGACTGCTGAACAAAGCTGTACATCATGTTTATATAAGCTAATTATTCTGAAGTAAACAGCCACATTCATCTCTGAATTTGAATTTATTTGTTTAAATGTAGTGTTTATTGAAATCAATATAAAAGAGTGCGGACGGACACAAAAACATGTTCAATGTGAATGGCCCCTCAGTGTAAGACTAGAACTTTTTAGAATAGTTTGATCATACTTGCCTATTCTTTATTATTTGTTACAGCACATTTTATATTTTAGAAGTTACACAAAAGTATGGAAATTATGCAGTGACCAAAACAAATTAAATCAGAAACATTTGAACTACTTCAGGTGCTTCCTGGGATGCTTTTTAAAAAGTCTTGTATGATTTTCATATGCTGGACACTTTTTGGTTACTTATCTTTAAAAAATAAAAATAATTTTATTTCAATAAAATTTCAATAAAATACTATTAAATAAATAAAACAAATATATAAAAGGTTTGTATAGACATCTATAACCAAACACAATTTATTTTTTTGAGTACAGAAATAATCCCAAGCATTTGACCATAAGCTTTTAGATCAAAAGTTTCTAAGCTTATGAGAAAAAAACGTAATCGTGTCCTTTTGTATTGGCTGTGTAGGAGACATTTATTTTATATTTATATATTCTTAATATTCATTTAATTTACTTACTAAAAAATATATATTATTTGATTTGTACTGTATCTTGCTATGTTTTGCTATTACTGTAGATAAATCTAGAATAACTGAGTTTCAAGTTTTTTAAAGTTTTTAAGCTTAATATAACCATTTAAAGTTTAATTAAGGTCAATTTAGAAATGTTACCAAAAAATTTGGGCAAATTAGCTTCAGAAAAGTTCACTTTAGCCTGCGTGATTTCACGGCTCCCAAAATATATTAAATTCAAAGAAAGGAAAACTTTGTTTCTTTTGACAGCACAAATTAACAATGAATCGGAGTGATTTGGAGTGACATCAATGCTCCTGAAAAGTTTCATGCTATATCTAAGGAAGATAAGTAGTTACAGAGTTTCTTAATGGCTCACATCAACAGAAACAAACGACACCGGTTTGGAGCGATTTGGACCTCATGAAAGTGACGTCACACAGACAAAAAAAATTATGTCTAATATCTAAAACACCAGTTAATTTGAATCTTATGGATTTGGTAAATATTTAATTATATGGGGTGCCAACTTCACAGAGGTTTAGTACAGAATCTGGCGGTATTCTTCATCGGCTCATTACCTCAAGCAGTGAAGCAGGGTGAGGCAAATGGCGGTTGCTGCATGTGTTTCAGTTTGGGACACGGGTCGGGAGTCTGGTTCTGTTGACAGCGTCACGATTACTAGCTCTCATACTGGACACATATCTGGGGGATGCAAGGCAGTGATGCAGCAATATCATTTACATATTAAGGGAACACATATGACATTTCCTTGTTCAAAATGTCCTTCAAAACAGCTTTCTGTGCTTTAGTGCCACCTATTGTGCTAGATTTGGTAACTCAAAGGCCCCTAACACGTGATACAATGCTCATATTTTATTGGTCAGACTCATGACATTTCATTGCCGAGAAAAGAAAAAAAATTGACATGCCCAAATTTTTTTTTGCTTTGTCGCCACGTGATCTGCAAAGTTCACTCCAGGTGTAATTGAAAAATGCTGCGGAAATTTGCATTTGGTGTGCAAAGGCCTTAATGCTTTCCAGTGAGAGTGCAATAGTTTGGATAGATCTCAGTCAGGGGGGAAAACATTACTTCTGTTGTACAGAACAGAAAAGGAAATATTTTAAAAATGCTCACACTGCTCTCTTCCAATGCCGCTGAGCTCCAAAAACTATACCAAAAAAATTAATGTTAAAAATGTTCTTATGTTAAAAACAACTAGATGGAGCTCAACTTAGCGCTTACTCAGTTACTCTAAGGAAATAATTGCACATTTAGTGCACAGCTTCTCAACTCATAGTTTAAAAAACACTGCCCTAGAGAAGGCCTACCATAAATGTTCAGCACTAGATCACTATCTTCCAAGTCTTCTGAGTCATACTATAGCTTTGTGGCTGAAATTATTTTAGATGATGCATATTAGCAAACACTTTACAGTTGTGGAATTGTTGTTGAGTAACTAGCTCAATCCAAGCTTTTTTTTTTTTTTTGTCTAGCAGCACAGGCTGATTACAATAATGACATCTAAGGGGCTTTTCTGTTTCTGCTCATGTTCAAAGGGATCTTTGTACTTAAGTGCAACCTACTTTAAATTTTGCCCAGAAAGCTGATGCTGTCTGATTGTTATCAGTAGGCCCTAAAATCACTGTTGTGCCCTCTCTCTCTCTCTCTCTCTCTCTCTCTCTCTCTCTCTCTCTCTTGTAATTTAAACCCGTAGCTGTTTATTAGAAATCTAAAATTTGCTGCATGTTTCATCATCTTCTTTTCTCTTGAAATGGATATTCTGACAGTTAATTATGAAGATGGGCAGGTCTGGAACAAAATCAAGGGCTCTGTGCCACTGCTAAACCAGCCTGACTTTTAATTAACTATATCTGTATTAGTTTTCGTACAACATGTATATATTTATATATAGAGAGATTTTATTCAATTGAAGTTGTTTTGGCTCCTAAAGAGCAGGAAGGAAGCACATCCTCTCTTCAGTGACAGTTCAAACAGAAATGAAAGTGAGATGTGAAAGAGTAAGTGAAATCTTTACTGTATGTTAATTTTATACATAAAACATATACATAAGTGGGTGGACATATTCCTGTACCATTTTGACTGTTTATAAAGTGTGCCTTAACACTTTATTTGGGTTTTTTTTTCTGGCAAGACTCAATATAATTCAATCTTTTATGGGGAAAAATCATTGTGATAAGCACAAGAATACTGAATGTAATGGGGCTTTTCCTCTGCACAGTACAACTTGACTCAACTCGACTCTGCTTGCTTTTTTGGGGTTTTCCACTGTGGGTTACCTGGTACCTGATGCTTTTCCAAGCAAGCCGAGCCGATACTAAATGTGACGTAAAAATCCTGCAGATCACTGATTGGTCAGAGAGAATCGTCACTACCAGCGTCACTGGATTTCCAATACGTGACATCAATCCGCTAGTTTTAAAGTTAGCAACACTGATAATAGTATCACATGTTCATGCACCTTTCAAATTGAGAAAAAAGAATGGCTGTGCGCAAAACCACGCTGTGGTTAATAAACGAGGTGTAGACGGTCCACTCGTTAGCGATGATCGAAACGAAAAAGTCTCTCAGGAAGTGTCTCAGTGTCTCACCAGACCTACCAACAGTACAGGGAAAAGTTAAAATAACTTGAAAAAAGTGACTACAGAATCATCAAGGATAAGTGGAAGTGGTCTAAACCAGCAAGCAACGGGAGGGAGAGTTCCCCTGGACTCAGCCACGATGGAGGATGGTACATTTTGTTACATTACTCGATACTCTGCTTGAAAGCTTCACTTTATTTAGTTGACCAGCTACTGGAAGCTTGCTTCTAAAACAACCAGGCCAATTTAACTGTTACACTTGTGTAAAATCATCATGCAACAACTGCTTTATGCAACACAATGAGCTAGTAGCTAACAGCTAGCTGTTGTGTTATTGTTTTTGTCAGTTTGTGTCATGTTTAAAATGATGCTACGGCAGTAGAGGCGGTGCAACTATGACGGTCATCCTATAATCCCACCCACGTTGAGGGGCACTAAACTGCAGTGGAAATGCAAGCTCAGAAAAGTAAAGCAAGTAGAGTTGAGGCAAGTCGAACCGTAATGTGTAGTGGAAAAGTGCCATAAATATTATGGTTTGGTGCAATTATATTTGCCAGCTATAGGCCAGTATTTCACTGATCTTCAACCATATAACTTTCAGTCCTGAAACATTGTGAATGTAACTTGTGAATGTATAACCTGGTAGTGAATGATACTACCAGAATTTACGAATATATCTATTGAACATATAATTATATGAATTTAAAAAGCACTTTAGGTTTAATAAATTATACTAAATTATAATAAATTACTATTGCTACTTTGCAAGGCTTTGACCACACATTTAGAATTGGGGACAATAGTTTAAGGATTGGCCATTGTTTAGCATCTGAATATCAGAGGGACACATTGGTTCTTTCGTACATTATAGTATGTATAAATGAACCAGCTAAAATAGTTTTAGGATTTATTTTAGTGAGTCTGGTGGTTTACAGTGGTGGCCAAAAATATTGGCACCCTTGTTAAATATGAGCAAAGAAGGCTGTGAAAAATATGTCTTTATTGTTTATCCTTTTGATTTTTCATTCGAAATATTCACAAAAAAATATATAATTTAATGGATATCAAACAATTGTAAATACAATACAAGTTTTATCAAAAAACAAATAGTTTTGTCAAATATATGTGTGGCACAATTATTGGCACCCTTTTATTCAATAGTTTGTGCAATCTCCCTTTGCCAAGAACACATGGCAAGATATCTGAAACCATTCCTCCACACATAATCTCTAAAGATCCTTCAAAATCTGAGGTCAACATTGTGGACTCTCCTCTTCAGTTCACCCCACAGGTTTTCTATGGGGTTCAGGTCAAAAGACTTCCATGGATGGGCATGGCAGAACCTTGATTTTTAGGTCAGTGAACCATTTTTTGTGTTGATTTTGATGTGTGTTTTGGATCATTGTCTTGTTGGACGATCCAACCAGGGCCCATTTTAAGCTTTCTGTCTGAGGCAGTCAGATTTTTTATCTGTTGGTATTTGATAGTGTCCATGATGCCATTTATCCGAACAAGATGTGCAGGACCTTTGGCATAAAAACTGCCCCACAACTTTATAGATCCACCACCATATTTAACTGTGGCCATGAGGTACTTTTCAATATGGCTCTGTGTGCTCCAAACCCATCTCTGGCGTTTGCTGCCAAATAGCTCTATTTTTGTTTTATCTGACCATTGAGCCCAATACCATTTGAAGTTCCAGTAGTGTCTGGCAAACTGAAGATGCTTGAATTTGTTGTTGGATGAGAGCAGAGACTTTTTTTCTTGAAACACTCCCACACAACTTGTTGTGATGTAGGTGACATCTGACTGTAGTTTTGAAGACTTTCTGAACTAACTAATTTTTGCAGATTTTTGCAGATTCCAACAGCTATGATCCTTGGAGAATTTTTGGCCACTCGAACCATCCTCATCACCATGCTTGACGACAATATAGACACGTGTCCTCTTCCAGGTCGATTCTTAAGATCTCAAGTTGATAGGAACTTCTTAATTATTGCCCTGATGTCAGAAATGGATATTTTCAATTCTTTAAGTATTTTCTTATAGACATTTTCCATTTTGTGAAGCTCAACAACCTTTTGCCACACATCATAACTTTATTCATTGGTCTTACATATTGTGATAGATGACTAAGGGAATTTGGCTTGTGTGTTACTTCATATTTATACCCTCTGAATCAGGAGTTTCTGTTCCTAGTCACCCCTGTATACTAAAAAATAAAAAATATGAATGGGAATATACTTCAGATATATTTTACTCAACAATTTCTAGGGGTGCCAATAATTGTGCCACACATATTTGACTATTTTTTTTTTTTTTTTTTTATAAAACTTGTGTTGTGTTTGCAATTGTTTGATATCGATTAGAGGATATTTTTTTTGTGAACATTTTGAATTAAATAACAAAAGGATAAACAATAAAGGCATATTTTTCACAGCCTTCTATGCTCATATTTACCAAGGGGGCCAATAATTTTGGCCACCACTATATGTAAATCAACTAGTTCACATAAATAATTCACAGCCTTAAAGAGACTTTGCCCTCTGCTGTATTTTGAAAAACGTATTTAGAGTATTGCTGCTGATTATTACTATATTTCGATTCAGTTACATAAAATATGGTATTTTCTAGTTTATTAGTGTATATTAAGTATACTGTACAGTTTAGTTAAATTGAATGTTTTCACCCTAATTGTTTAACCCTTGAAAATTTATTAAAATTAATCAAGGTTTTACTAGTAATATTGTAACAACCATAGCTTTATAACCATGCTTAATCTTGTGCATACTGTGATTTTTATAACAAATAGCATGGTTAAAATATGGTTGCTGTTAAGGGAATGTCTAATTAAATATATTGTCAAAAGGTGATATTATTGAATTCTGCAATCAGATCTGATAGCAAAAATAAATTATGAAATTCAATTGTTATATATGTAAAATTAATTTCTTCTTTAAGTTGTTTCAATGCAGTTACATTTTTGTTAGTAGCTTGTAGTGTAGCTAAATACTTTTTAAAGTGTAGCTTGACTGTTGTTTATCTACTTTATGTTGTAGCTTGAACAGTTTCAATGTAGAGTCCCCAACAGTTAAAAGCAATACTTTCTGAACAGTATGATAGTTTCATAACTGAACCGCTCACTTCGACGTCGTGTCGAAGAAGCGACACTAGGGGTCTCTCTTGAGCACCGAAAGATGCCTCTGATCTATGAAAAAAGGCCAATGAGAGTTGGCGAACTGTATTTGCATACCCCGCCCCCGGACATACGGGTATAAAGGCGAGGGAAATACGCTCGTTCATTCAGTAAATTTCTTCGGAGCCGATGGTCGTGTGTATGCAGCCAGCTGCGAATGACACAACTGATCCTGCTTCTATCCTCTGACGCTCTGCTTTGCTGTTGGATCTACGGCGCACGTCAGCGGCTTTTCTCTTCACTGCCGGCGTGCAGTTTGCCCCTGGGCGCTTCGACAGCGAGAGTTAAAAGAGTTGATAGAGTGATTTTCTCTGTAAAAGAGTTTATTTCTCTGAGTTTATTTCTCTGAGCATTACACAGCGGCGTTGAACGTTCTTTTCAGGACGCGTCTTTATAAAGATGTAATTTCCGCCCCTGTGTAGTTTCTGGATGCGGTGATTTCTCCCCACCTCTCTCGGTCATAAAAGCTGTCTTGCATGCCTGGGCTGCGATCACACGCAGGCAGCGTTTTATGAATGGTTCATGTTCTCAGTGCGAGAACATAGCCATGGCCGCATTGCGGTTGTGCGGCTTTCTTTTGTAATGAGAGAAAGCCACATCGCCTTCATCGCCCGCGGCGCCTGCATCAATCCCGTAGGAAGGAGGCGAGGCGCGGGGGGCGATGAAGGTGATTTGGGGACTATGACAGGCTCTGTTCACTGGGTAAACCCCCTCGAACCACCCGCCTCCTCGGCACGCTTGTTTGCTTCCGTCTGAGCCTGGGATGAGCGATTCTCTCCAATGGTTCATCTTCTCAGTGCGAGAACATGGCCATTATAGCATTGCGGTCGTGCGGCTTTCTTTTGTAATGAGAGGAGGTGAGAGGAGGCTCCCAGGTGGTCCATAGACGCTCGACCCAGGGACCAAGATGTTAGCTCCGGAGGTGGTAAGACCGCTCCGTCCCCGGTGGAGGGCCGGGAGGAGAATTTTCTTGTTGAATTAGTTTTCACATTCTCATATTCTCTGTAACGAGCTATTTCCTTTTGTCTCTGGGTCACCTGGCCCGCAAATGCCGTTCTCACAGCACTCTGCCGCCAGATCTCAACAGTCCCGGCATCCTGGACGCGGACCACCTGCCTCCAGCCCCCACGACTGTTCCCCGGCCGGCCGGTTCCGACGAGTCTAGAGGATGCATACCTAAAACTGGACCTCCTCCTGCTCGGAGCAAGGTAAGTGCTTTGAGGTAAGTCTTTTCTCAGCACCCCAACCGCAGGTCGCCCTGTCGCCGCCCAATGCTGCCCTACCTGTTCCGCCCCGCTGCGAAGCCCCGCCGGGTATGTCAAAATAGTCGTCCCCTTGGTGCCCCTAGCGTGGAGTTGAACGCGTGGCTCTCACTTCCCGTCTCGCTAGCTGGCCTGGATCATCCAACTCGGTTACGCAATTCAGTTTGCCAGGCTTCTGCCCACCCCGCAGTACACAGCGTACATGCCAGGTCCCTGCGCGCAGAAATCGCTACACTCTTATTCAAAGACGCGATAGAGCCTGTCCCTCCAACCGAGATGAAGAAGGGTCTCTACAGCCCTCACTTCCTCATACCCAAGAAAGGCGGCAGCTTACGACCGGTCTTGGACTTGCGAGTTCTCAACCAAGCGTTGCACAAACTCCCGTTCAAAATGCTCACGCTTAACCTGCGTCCGGCATCTAGATTGGTCTGCAGCGGTAGACCTGAAGGATGCGTACTCCCACGTCTCAATTTTGCCTTGACACCGCCCCTTTCTGCGGCTCGTGTACGATGGCCAGTCGTATCAGTACAAGTCCTCCCCTTCGGCGTGTCTCTGTCCCCTCGCGTCTTCACGGAAGTCGCAGAGGCAGCTCTTGCCCCGCTCCGAGAAGCCGGCATCCGCATACTCAATTACCTATGCACTCAAAGAGACCTGGTGCTCAAGCACCTCGGCCGTTTGGGGCTTCAGGTCAACTGGGAAAAGAGTAAGCTTACTCCAGTTCAGAGCATCTCTTTTCTCAGCATGGAGTTTGACTCAGTCTCAATGTTTGCACGTTTCCTCAACGAGCGTGCACAGTCAGTGTTGAGGTGCCTCGCCGCTTTCAGGCCGGGCACAACGGTCCCCTTAAAACTTTCCCAGAGGCTCCTAGGGCATATGGCATCCTCCACGGCAGACTTGCCGCTGGGGTTGATGCCTATGAGACTGCTTTGGCACTGTCTTCAGACTCGAGTCCCGAGACGAGCATGGTGCCGCGGCACGCACCGTGTTACAATCACCCCCGCCTGCCGCCAAACATCCAAACCCTGAAAAGACCTCTGTTTCTTACGGGCTGGAGTACCCTTACAGCAGGTGTCCCGATGCGTCCTTGTCACGACTGATGCCTCCAGATCGAGTTGGGGTGCCGTATGCAACGGGCATGCAGCCGCAGGCCGTTGGAGGGCCCAGCTGCATTGGCACATCAACTGCCTCGAGTTGTTGACCGTCCTTCTGGCCCTGCGGAAGTTTCTCCCATTAGTTCGAGACGAACATATCCTGGTCAGGTAAAAGGACAGCACCACTGCGGCGGCATACATAAATCGCCAAGTCGGCATACGCTCCCGCCACATCTCCTCCATTGGAGCCAGCAGCGACTCAAGTCCCCGGCAACCTCAATGTGATAACGGACGCGCTGTCACGACAACGCTTGCCTGGTGGAGAGTGGAGGCTTCACCCCCACTCGGTTCAGCTGATCTGGGGACAGTTTGGCAAGGCCCAGGTAGACCTGTTTGCCTCCTGAGAGACCACCCACTGCCCGCTCTGGTACGCCCGCTCAGAGGCTCCCCTCGGGCAGATGCACTGGCACACAGCTGGCCAGTGGGGCTGCGCATTTCCCCCAGTGAACCTTCTTGCTCAGGTGCTGTGCAAGGTCAGGGAGGACGAGGATCAAGTCACTCTTGTGGCTCCCTACTGGCCCACCCGTGCCCGGTTCTCGGACCTCGTACTCCTCGCTACAGCCCCTCCCTGGCGAATTCCCCTGAGGAAAGACCTTCTTTCTCAGGGACGGGGCACGCTCTGGCATCCGCATCCAGACCGCTGGAACCTCCACGTCTGGTCCCTAGACGGGACGTGGAAGATCTAGCTGGTCTACCACCCACGGTCATAGCCACGATCAAACAAGCCAGAGCCCCTTCTACCAGGCAACTCTACGCCCTGAAACGGCATCTGTTCGTGAATTGGTGTTCTTCCTGGGCAGAAGACCCACAGAGGTGCGCAGTTAGGTCAATGTTCCTGTTCCTACAGGAGGGGTTGGAGGGGAGGCTGTCCCCATCCACCTTGAAGGTGTATGTCGCCGCTGGCGCAGCTCACCAAGACCCAGTAGACGGCAAGTCCCTGGGTAAGCACGACTTAATCGTCAGGTTCCTAAGAGGTGCCCTGAGGCTAAATCCCTCCCGGCCAAACCTGTTCCCCTCCTGGGATCTCTAGGTGGCCCTCACCGGTCTTCAGAGATCCCCCTCCGAGCTGCTAGAATCAGTTGGCTCAGGGCCCTCTCTTCAAAAGACGGCCCTGCTGATTGCTTCCATCAAGAGGGTCAGGGACCTGCAAGCGTTCTCTACTAACAACACTTGCCTGGAGTTCGGTCCGGCAGACACACATGTGATCCTAAGACCTCGACCGGGCTATGTGCCCAAGGTTCCTACCACGCCCTTCAGAAGATCAGGTAGTGAACCTGCAAGCGCTGCTTGGCAGACCCAGCCCCCTCACTGCTGTGTCTGGTACGTGCTTTGCGTGCCTACCTGGAACGCACCTAGAGCTTCAGATGCTCTGAGCAGCTCTTTGTCTGCTTTGGGCGACAGCAGAAAGGGAATGCTGTCTCCAAACAGAGGCTGTCCCACTGGGTAGTGGACGCCATTCAGTTGGCCTATCACACCCAGGCCATGCCCCCCCCCCCCCCTAAAAGCGGGTCCGAACCCACTCCACCAGGAGTGTGGTGTCCTCTGGGCACTGGCTAGGGGCACCTCCCTAGCAGACATTTGCAGAGCTGCGGGCTGGGCAACACCTAACACCTCTGCGAGATCTTACAATCTCAGGGTTGAGTCAGTCTCGTCCCGTGTTTTCTCAGGTCCGAGCCCGTAGAACTCGGTACACGTCGACGGTCTGACTGGGTGAATCGCTTACGTCCAGCGCCCTTACCTCTGTCGAGGTGCGCCTTCTTCCCAGGAGACCCCTTTTAGGTTCCTGGTCGATTCCTCCCTAGCCCTTTTGGGTCTGCAACAGTTCAGCGGAGGAACTTGCCGGCCCAGTCCACTACGGGTACCCCAGGCTACCCCTACTGGAATAGGTGCTCCACAGGTTAGGCCTCCTACGCGGACTCCTCCTGTGTGTACTTCCGCGGTACGGTCACCTTACGAGCTGACCCGCATCTCCCTTAGGCAGTCCTTCGCTGCCCTCCGGTCGCCGTGTTATAGCAACTCCCCCCTCTTCAAGGTTGGATCTACCAACACGTCATTCTTCCCACATGTGACCCAAGAGGCCATGTGATGTATTTTACCACCTCTACCTCCCCTTTCGGGTGGGTGTGGCCTCCGCAGGGTCTTTTCCCCCTGAAAGAATAGGAATTCGGGTAAGACCCCCTTCCCTCAATGCGGTAAGGGCCTCGGCTGCTCTTGCTCTATGCCGAGAAAATATAGAGAGAAAAGAAGCCCAGCCAGGCTTGGCCCGTTCCCTAGTTGGGAGCGTCACCTTGTTCCCCCCCTAGGGTAACCAAAAGGATTCTGATGACTTTTTTGGGGCATTGGGGAAGAGTACGTGCAGCCTGAACGCAGTTGGTCGCTTGTGCACGTAGGATACCTGCCCGCTTCTGTGTCAGCAGTACACGTACACGGCTCAGCGCATGGCGAGTTTTGAAGTGGACCCCTAGTGTCGCTTCTTTGACACGACGTCGAAGTGAGCGGCCGACGGGGAACGTCTCGTTACGTATGTAACCTCCATTCCCTGATGGAGGGAACGAGACGTCGTGTCTTCCCGGCCACGTCGCTGAGCCGAGCCGCTGAGGTGCCCGGCTCCTCAGAAAAATCCTGAATGAACGAGCGTATTTCCCTCGCCTTTATACCCGTATGTCCGGGGGCGGGGTATGTAAATACTGTTCGCCAACTCTCATTGGCCTTTTTTCATAGATCAGAGGCATCTTTCGGTGCTCAAGAGAGACCCCTAGTGTCGCTTCTTCGACACGACGTCTCGTTCCCTCCATCAGGGAACGGAGGTTACATACGTAACCGAGACGATTTGCAGTGCTGTTGATTTGCACCATAAAAATTTCATTTAAATGTTTTATTTTTTTTTACAAAGGAAAAATCTAAATTATTCTCATTGTTAATCATTAGCACATCATCACAGATGCTGTTGACAGAGCTGAAGTTGAATTTAACCCAGAATATTCCTTTAAGAAATCATTATTTTAAGGCCCTCAAGACTACCGCAAAAAAAATCTCCCCTTGAACTGAACTCAATAGCCTACCAAAACAGCACCATGGGAATGAAGTCTGGACCAGAGACAATTTCCAGCCTCTGCAAAGTGCTCCATTCATATTGATAACTGCCCCTAGAAGGGAAACAAATCTATGTATGAAATTAGGGTTTTTCACAAATGTGGCACTTTCATGGAATATAACTAAGCATGCTAATTTTGTGAAACTCAACATTGTGATCCATTTTTAACCCACTCAATTAGAGACCATTAACACAATGTGAGTTCTGTGCAGAGCCTTTGAGTGGGCGAGCCATGCTGGACACAACTCAGCAAATCCATTTGCTAAAATAACACTGTAATTGCGCTAACCTGATCCCTTGAGTTTATTTCCTCAGTCCGCAGACGCAAATATGAATTCACTTATTACAGGCAATTTGATTTGGAGAGGGAGATGCTTTACTGTGAATATTGTCCAGACGTTATGGAGACGTGCTGTGCTTAATGGCATAGATGTGTCTTTGCAGACGTTTGGTACATCATGGTATATGATCCAAACTAAGTGGCCAGAAAGTCCATTGACCCATAGTGTGGCATGCCAAATAATTTCTCCGTCATAAAGATTTAATTCACCCAAAGTACTGCTGCTATAAATATGAATACTGTCTGTATGCTGAGACATGTTCTGATTGGAGTGGGCTGTAGGGACACATTCAATTGGGACATTAAGTGGTGGGTGGTTAGAATGACACCCTGCATGATTTTCCATTTTTTTCCATTTTCCATAGAGCAGGGCCAGGGCCGGCTCGTGGGTTTGTGGGGATCATGAAAATGAGCCCCAAAAGTGTAAAAATACATTAAGTAAAACATCCCTAGAACCACAGCAAGTGATGTTTCTTTTTCTTTTTAGTAATTCAGCTATGAATGTCAATGTTATGAAAATCCACTTGTTAAACTTATGGAACAGGTCTGGTGTTGTTGTGACATGTATATTTAAAGTTAGCATCCAAGCATCAGAAGTTGTGATTTATTGGATCTTTAAGGGACAAAGGCTCAGTTTTGAGTATTAACAATGCTACTAACTTTACTTTTTTCAGTATGTGACAGCTTCACAAAAATGTACTGTAGCTTCTCCAGTGAGTAGCACTGTAGCATCACAGAACATTATAGTTATCATATTGTATTGTGCAGACAGCAGTGGAGTCAAGGGAGTAGTCAAACACACTCACCTAAACTCTTTCATTTTCTTTCAGACAGTTCAACTAAAAGAACTAGTAAAGCAGACGGACCACTTGTATTAAAATGAATGGGAGACATTGGAACAATCAAGGAGTCAAGGAGTGGAAGAGGAAGAGAGGAGATGCAGGAGTAGATTCTTTAAATCCTTTAATAGCAATCTTTGGAGTAGAACAAGTGGAGTGGAACATCAAAACTAAACAAAACTAGGAGACTCTGTGGAAGCAGAAGACACAGAGGGTGGAGCCGAGAAAGAGTCTGAGGGTGGAGCAAAGGGAGGCTTAAGGACAGGAGCCAAAGCTGTGGAAGACTCTGGGGGCGCAGCCGTGGAAGGCAGAGCCGTGGAAGGCGGAGCCATGAGAGGCTTGAGGTTCGAAGCCATGGAAGCCATCGAAGCCATGGGCACCTCGAAGGGCGAAACCATGGAAGGCGGAGCCGTGGAAGCCTCGAGGGGCAAAACTGTTGAAGGCGAGCCATGGGAGCCTTGAGGGGCGAAGCTGTGGAAGGCTCGGGACTGAGAGCCATGGAAGAGAGTACAGGATGAGACTGGGGCTAGTCTGAAGCGGAGTCGAGAGCATGGACAGAGTCTGGCAAGAAGGTGTCTTTTTCCTTCTCTTCCTCTTTCGGCAAGTGGGGAGCATGGTACTGAGTTGGGGAATATTGTCAGAGAAGAAGGAAATACGTTTTCTTCCAGGATAACCTTCTATGTGGCTTGATTCACGTGACCTTCACAAAGACAAATCTGCCTCATTCCAGCCTTGCTGAAGCACCCCCACCTCATCATTGATGCTTCACCAAATTTCACAGTGGGTATGAGATACTATGGCTTGTAGGCCTCTCCAGGTCACCGTCTAACCATAAGATGACCAGTTGTTGGACCTTACTACTGTCCTATATGGTCCAATCCTTATGTTCTTTTGCAAACCTTAGCCTGGCTCTTCTTTGCTTCTCATTGATGAAGGGTTTTATTCTAGCTTTGCACGACTTCAGCTCTGCTCCTAGGAGCCTGTTTCGAACTGTCCTCTCAGTGCACTTCACCACAGCTGCCGTTTGCCATTCTTTTTGTATGTCACTTGTTGTCATCCTACAGTTGTTGAGTGACATTCAAATGAGCTGGCATCATCCAAGTCAGTGGAAAGTCATTTTTGCCCTCTGCCGGTCTGTAGGTTTGTTGTCTCCTATGTCTGCTGCTTGACCTTGTTCTTATGCACTGAAGTCTTTTAAAATTTTAAGGATGGAAACAACCTGATGCTCACTGTATCCCTCTGTCAGTAAAGCCAGAAATGAACCCTTGTTTTCCTCACTGAAAACATTTTCTTTTCAACTCTTTTAGCATGGTCAATATTTATTTTTGATTCCAATTACTTTTGAAGTACTACTAGCACTGTTTTTGCCATTCAGCTGGTCCTATTGCTAGAGGATTGCTCATCAGACCGCAGCAGTAGTTTTTATACCTTTCCTCGTTAAATAAGATTTGGTTCAGTGATCACCTAATCAGTACCTCATAAAGTAGAATAAGGTGTGCTTGTGTTGAAATTCAACAGATATTGGACTGGAATGGCTGCCATACATGTTGAGATTCTGATTTAAGAAAAATTTGTAGTGGTCTCTTAATTTTATTATGAGCTGTATATATATTGTGGGGTATATAAGTCAAGTCAAGTCAAGTCAATTTTATTTGTATAGCGCCTTTCACAACACACATCGTTTCAAAGCAGCTTTACAGAAGTTCAGCATTAACAGACGATAAAAATGTAATGTCTATAAAGTCGATAAATCATCATCCTTGTGCAGGGCTCCAAACTGCGACTAAAAATGGTCGCATTTGTGACCAAATAAATTTATTTGTGAGTGTAATTTCTGTCAAGGTCGCCATTGGCGACAGTAAAAGTTTACTCCCTTTGATTTTAAAATTTGCATTACATTTCCCGAGATACATTACAAAAGTTTATATCAAAGGAATAGCGGGGAAAACGGAGTTCATTGCAGGAACTAACCATTTCAAAAAAGAGACTGTGAGAAAACAGGTGACAGTAACAAGCATAAAAAATGCACGTGATCACATAATTGCGAAGAATGCTCCACAGACTACACTGTTAGCGAGCTGCGGGACGAAAAGGAATGGAAGGAGTTAAAAAATGGGAAAAAAATAAATAAAATAAATAAATAAATAAATAAATTTGGCGCCTGTTTTTTTCCCCCTATAGGAGCCAATCGCTCCTTAATTAATTTTTTTTTTTTGTTTGGAGCCCTGTTGTGGAATTAGATAAGATATGATTCTTTATCGTGTTTAAAAATAATCAAATAATAATTGTATTAATAACCCCAGTGAGCAAGCCAAAGGCGACTGTGGCAAGGAACACAAAACTCCAAAAGATGATGGTTAATGGAGAAAAATAACCTTGGGAGAAACCAGACTCACTGTGGGGGGCCAGTTCCCCTCTGGCTAACATCATGAATAATGTAAATAAGAATTATTTATAGTTAAAAAACATGATTTAAAAAATTATTAAACTTATTAAGTGCTAAGGGTCAGTATTTAGACAGTGATTGTGTTTGAACTGCAAGATTAGTGACCAGTGTCTTTGAAGTCCATCCTTGATTAAATTCCAGAAGTTCACTTAGATGCAATTGTCCCTGTTTGGCTGATGAAGGCTTTTGTTGGCAATAATTAGTCTATGTATCCCATTTCAAGATCGTAGTCCATGGTGATGGGGCATCTGAAGTCTCTGTGAGAGGCTGGATACAAACTGGAGCTGACGAACGCTATTTACCTCGGGACTGGCGTCCCGAGATAACAGCAGAAAAGCAGATGGGAAATAATTAGCATAGCTGATGTTCATAATATTAATGCATTATAACTGATTCAGCAGTAGTATAAAAAGTAAGCATTATGTGAATGCTTGGTTAAAGAGATGCGTCTTTAATCTAGTTTTAAACTGGGACAGCGAGTCTGAGCCTCGAACAATATCAGGAAGGCTATTCCAGAGTTTAGGAGCTAAATGTGAGAACGCCCTCCCTCCATTAGTGGACTTAGATATCCTAGGTATGACCAGAAGCCTCGAATTTAGTGATCTTAAAGAGCGCGATGGATTGTATGGCGATAGAAGATCCGTTAAATACACCAGAGATAAACCATTTAGGGCTTTATAGGTCAGTAGTAATACTTTGTAATTGATACGGAACTTAATTGGTAGCCAGTGTAGAGATGATAAAATCGGTGTTATATGATCATATTTTCTTGACCTAGTAAGAACTCTAGCGGCTGCATTTTGGACTAACTGTAGCTTGTTTATTGAGGATGCAGGGCAACCAGCTAATAAAGCATTACAGTAATCTAGTCTCGAGGTCATGAATGCATGAACTAACTTTTCTGCATCAGAAACAGATAGCATTTTACGTAGCTTAGCAATGTTTCTAAGATGGAAAAAGGCTGTTTTCGTAACAGATGAAATATGATTTTCGAAAGTCAAGTTGCGGTCTAGTATAACACCCAGGTCTTTTACAGTAGTGGATAATGTAACAGGACATCCTTCTAAATTAAAGTTGTATTGTAAGGGATTTTGTGGGTAGTTTTTTGGACCAATAAGTAATACCTCCGTTTTATCGGAATTTAATAACAGGAAATTACACGTCATCCAGCATTTTATATCTTTAAGACACTCTGTCAAGTTAGATAAGTTAGTGTTTTCATCTGGTCGTGATGAGATATATAATTGAGTGTCATCAGCATAACAGTGGAAATTAATTCCATGTTTTCTTATAATTTTACCAAGTGGCAGCATATATATTGAGAATAATAGAGGGCCTAAAACAGATCCTTGTGGCACTCCATAGTCTACTGACGTTATTTTTGATTTTTCCCCATTTAAACAGACAAAATGGTAACGGTCTGATAAGTACGATCTAAACCAGCTTAATGCCTGTCCCTGAACACCAGTGTAGTTTTGTAGTCGATCCAAGAGTATTTTATGATCTATAGTGTCGAACGCAGCGCTAAGATCGAGTAGAACTAATATTGAGATGCAGCCTTGGTCAGAAGCCAAAAGTAAATCATTTGTAATTTTAACTAGCGCAGTTTCTGAGCTATGATGCGGTCTGAATCCTGACTGAAATTTTTCATAGATATCATTTTCTTGCAAGAAAGAGCACAATTGAGCGGACACAACTTTTTCTAATATTTTAGACATAAATGGAAGATTTGAGATGGGTCTGTAATTTGCTAGGTTATTTGGATCTAATTGTGGTTTCTTAATGAGAGGTTTTATAACTGCCAGCTTAAATATTCTTGGAACATGACCTAAAAATAAAGATGAGTTAATAATATTGAGAAGAGGCTCTTCCACTACAGGTAACACATCTTTCAGTAGTTTAGTGGGTACTGGATCTAGTAAACATGTTGTTGGTTTAGATGCAATGATAAGTTTATTTAGCTCTTCCTGTCCTATAGTTGTAAAGCGGTGTAGTTGTTCTTGAGGGGCGATGATTGAGGCTGAATCATAAGACACCATAAAAGATTGTACATTAACAGTTGTGTTTACAATTGTGTTTCTGATGTTTTCTATTTTCTCAGTGAAGAAATTCATAAAATCATTACTACTAAACTGTAACGGAATATTTTGCTCAGGTGATCTCTGTTTATTTGTTAGTCTAGCCACGATGTTAAATAAGAACCTTGGATTATTTTGGTTATTTTCTATTAGTTTGCGGAGGTGCTCAGCCCTGGCTGTTTTTAGAGCCTTTTTGTAACGTGACATACTGTCTTTCCATGCGATTCTAAAGACCTCTAAATTAGTTTGTTTCCATTTACGCTCTAAGTTACGAGTTTCTCTCTTGATAGCATGCGTAGCACTGTTGTACCATGGTGCTCTAGTTTTTTCTCGAAACTTTTTTAATCTAATTGGTGCAACAATATCTAATGTACCAGAGAAAATGGTGCTCAAACTGCTAGTCATTTCCTCTAGTTCATCTGTTTGTTTGGGTTCACTGAGCAGCTGAGATAGATCAGGTAAGCTATTTGAGAATCTATCTATAGTGGTTGGAAGGATTGTTCTGCTTGGTCGATAACGTGGCGCAATATGACAGATTTCAGTGGTACGTAGTATGCAAGTTACCATGTAATGATCAGTGACATCATCATTTTGCGGTATAATATCTATATCGGTTGGATTGGTTCCATATGATATAATTAAATCTAGCGTATGATTTAGGCGATGAGTGGGACCACTGACGTTTTGCGTGACCCCGAAGGAGTTTAACAAATCTGTAAACGCAGCCCCTAACGCATCATTTGTGTTATCTACGTGTATATTAAAATCTCCAACAATTATTGCTTTATCGACATTGACCAATAGATCTGATAGAAAGTCTGCAAACTCTTTTAGGAAATCAGCGTAAGGCCCTGGAGGTCTATATACGGTAGCCAAGGCTAGAGATAATAGGGATTTTTTTCTTACATCTGAGAGTGTAACATTTAGCACAAGTACTTCAAACGAATTAAACCTGTGACCTATTTTCTGAGTAACATTAAGAATATCTCTATAAATTGTTGCAACACCGCCGCCACGACCAATCAGACGGGGCTCATGCTTATAGCAGTATCCTGGCGGAGTAGACTCATTTAGACCGAAATAATCATTTGGTTTAAGCCAGGTTTCAGTAAGGCAAAATACATCAAAACTATTATCTGAGACCATTTCATTTACAATAACCGCCTTAGGTGTGAGCGATCTAATGTTTAGAAGACCTAGCTTTAGAAATTGTTTTTGTTCACTGATATTGAGATTTTCTGGTTTAATTACAATTAGATTTTTCCTAGATCCTACAGTAGATGTATTGTTTGGCTTTACTAAACGAGGAACAGACACAGTTTCTATATAATGTTCTACATTGGTACTTATATAAATTAAGTTGGGACAGCAAATACTGTGATTTGGACTTTGACTTACTAGTCATATGGTGTGTAGCATCTTGGAGATGTTGTCCGACAGAACAGCCGCTCCGACTCTGCTGGGGTGAAGGCCATCAGCACGGAAGAGCCTAGGTCGCTCCCAAAACAGATTCCAATTATTAACAAAGAGCAGTCTCTGTTCATTACACCATGACATTAACCATTCATTTAGAGCAAATAATCTACTGAACATTTCTTGTCCTAGTCGGTACGTGGGAAGCGGTCCAGACACGACGATCGTTGTTTCTGGCGAAGTGCTGCGTACCGACTCGATCAGGCTCCTGTAGTCCTTCTTCAGTACCTCCGTCTTCCGCAGCCTGGTGTCGTTCGTTCCCACGTGCAGCACGACAGATCCGACGCGCTCGTCACCATTCAGGATCTCGGGAACCTGCGTAGAGACATCAAGAACACGAGCACCAGGAAAGCAGTGAGTGCGCACCTTACCTTTGCCAGAGAGAGCGCGGACATGACGGACGGTCGAATCGCCGATGATCACGGCGTCGTCGCGCTCCGGCTCGCGAAGAGGTGAGAAGCGGTTCCGGGTGGAGATCTCGAAAGCCGGGAGGGGTGGGGAGGTCCTTGGTCTGGTCCTGGCTCGCGTCTTCCGCCGTGGAATCACCCAGGGTCCATGGTGATGTGTCGGTGCCGGAGTGAATGAAGCCAGGGAGGATCGCGTCCTGTGCAGAGAAACACACGGAGTAGACGAGGTCGGAGTCAAAAAATTATGAACCACTGACCTGTGAGCATCTGCGCGTGATGCTTCAAGCGCGGACCGCCGATCTCGCAGCTCGGCCTGTCTCTCCAGAAGGTCGTGGATCTGCCTCTCGACGGATTCCAGCTCCAACTGCACCGAATATAGTTCAAAGGTGTCTTCACCTGCACACAGAGGTAGAGTTAGACACACATCCACTATATTCGCCATTATAGCAGATGTGCTATAATGGTGAATTATAGCTTTCAGTTATACAGGTGTAAGTAAGACGATCGATAGGCGAGAGACCACACGTGCAGTGCTAGCGGGCTAAGAATAGTAACGGAAGTTCGGAAAGTTGGATATAAGTAGCGATATCAAAGAAATCTGATTGTTTTCTATAAAGACTAGTATCGGAGATATGTTCACACATATACAATATGTTCCTCATGAGTATTTTGCACATGACTGTATATTGTATATTATATTGTAACTGTATATTGCACTAGAGGCTGTAGCCGCATTCCCCTGGCCTCAAGAGGCGCACTAGTGACTGATGCTAGAGGATATAGCCTTTAGCCTCCTCGTTATTTTGGCTGCCTCCCATGCCAGCAAGACTGCTTCGAATCCTGATCGAAGCTACTTTCAAAGTAGCTTCACCAATACTGCCAAAGCTGTCATGTGCATCACCATTAGGACTGGCCGGCCTTGAGCATGACTATATACATCGCTTGAGGTCCTTTCAGAGAGGACAGTAATAAACCAAAGACCTGTGCAGCATCACAGAGTAGCATGACAAGCATTTATAAATATTCTGTTTATAAATACAGTATTATAAATATAAAATAACTAACTATTAAATAATGCTAATTCTGTTATTGTGGTAAAAAGAGGTACACAGCAGAGTACATCTGTGTGATTGTGATAGTCTGAGATAGCTTTGTGACTATTGTCTAAATCTAGATTTATAAAGAGTTTCCAAGCTAAAGCTCTTATTCTCTTCTGACATGAGTGCTGAATGAGGGGGCAGGGCCAAACGTCTCAGTCACAGGTCATTAGAATGTGTCACCTGTGGCCACTTGTATGTAATCCCTTTGGGAACTGGCTGCTCTTATCGTCTCCACAGGGGATTTTCTCAGTTTATGGAGAAACATTTTACACAACCCTCTTATACTACTCCTTTATTACTCAAGACAGAACTAGAGCTTTTGGTGTGGATTTAAGTTCATCTACATAAGTTACTTTGTGTTTCTGGGGTCCTATTTAAAGTTGATGTTTCTTGAAAAAGTTTTGTCCATTTTAAAACTACATATTATACCGTATAAGGAATATTTTAACTCCGTGTTCCAATGTAGGAGTAACCACAAAAGATGGAATACAAGTTTGACGGTATTTTCATTTGGTACTAAATGGACACTCAAGAACAAAATAATTTCCACCTGAAGATGAAACCAAAGAAACAGCACTGAAGCACTTTCATAAATGTGCACTGTAATAATACATATATATTTTTTAATTATCACAAGTACAGTATATATTAAATCTATAATTTAGTTTGTAAAAAAATAAAGGGCCTACAGTATGTTTAGCTAACTGGAAGCAAAAAAAAAAAAAACATCGCTGTCTCCTACCTACATAGAAAGCTGTTCCCCATCTGTCACTCACTTTGACATTGTGTCGAAGAAGCGACATTAGGGGTCTCTCTTGAGCGCCGAATATGACTCTGATCTATGAAAAAAGGCCATTGAGAAGTTGGCAGACAGTATTTGCATACCCCGCCCCTGGACATACGGGTATAAAAGCGGGAAATACGTTGAGTTCATTCAGAAATTTTCTTCGGAGCCGATGGTTGTACTGCAGCGAGCTGCGAGTCATACACCCGTTCCTGTTCCTCTGACGCTCTCTGCTGTTGGATCTACGGCGCACTACAGCAGCTTTCTCCTTCCTTGCATGGCACTGCAGTTTGCCCCTGGGTGCTTCGACAGTGTTGAGCACATTAAAAGAGTGATATTTCTTTTAAAAGAGTGTTTTCCTCTATTAGAGCAATTCACAGCAGCGTTGAACGTCCTTTTCAGGACGCGTCTTTATAAAGATGCCATTCTGCCCCTGTGTAGTTCCTGGATGCGTTAGAGTGCTCTCCGCTTCAGCTGGCCACAGGCGCTGACTCATGTGTCTGGGTAGCGATCACACAGAGGCAGCGTTTGTGGATGGTTCATGCTCTCACTGCGAGAGCATGACCATGGCAACGTTACGGTCGCGGCACGCTTTAAATAGAAAGCACGCCACCCCGCATAGCTCCTTCTTCCCACGAGATTGAGGAGAATGCGACTGGCGATGGAGGCGATCTGGGGATGGCAGCGGGTGCAGCTACGCCGGGTATGCCCCTTCGGACCACCCACCCCCCAGCATGCTCGTTGACTTCCTTCCGTGCTCGAGGCAATAGCTGCTCGCCTTACAGCCAGCCTGCTTATACTCAGGAGCTCGAAGTGGATGAGCTCGCCGCTGCATCGGAGAGCACGGCGCCTGACGCGGATGACTCCCTTGGGCTGCCGCCTTTGGGCCAGCACGCCCAGGCTGAGGCTGATGCTCAGTTGACCGACATGCTTTCCTGGGCGCCACCAGCGTGGGCTTGGACTGGAACCCTCCGTCCTCCCCACAGCCATCGTGGTTGGATGACTGGTTCCTGGGGTCTGTTTTCCCCGGAGGTGCATGATGAGCTGACGTCATCGTGGAGAGCCCCCCTCTCCACTCGTCACAAAGCCAGTCGCTCATCACTACACTTGACGGCGGAGCGGCCCACAGGTACACAGCGATTCCCCAGGTGAATAGGGCTGTTGCGCTCCACTTATGGAAACACTACCACCTTCTGTGGGTAGGCAATCCCAGAATGCAACATGATGAATCCAATAAAAGACCCTGCGGAGACCACATCTGCCCTGAAGGGGAGGTAAGAGTGGTGAATACATCACATGGGTTGGATGTGATAGGCCAATGAAATGGCGTCACTTGCGGAAACACTACCACCTGGCGTGGTCGCCCTGTGCTCCCCTCCAAGGCCTGTAGGATAACATCCTCGCTGACCGCGAAAGCCTACAGTGCAGCCGGACATGCCGCTTCCGCCCTGCATGCCATGGCCCTCCTGCAAGTCCACCAGGTTACGTCCATTCTTGGACCTGCGAGTTTTCAACCGGGCTTTGCTCAAACTCCCGTTCAAAATGCTCATGCAAAAACACATCTTAACTTGCATCTAGATTGGTTTGCAGCGGTAGACCTGAAGGACACGTACTTCCACGTCTCAATTCTGCCTCGACACCGACCCTTTCTACGGTTTGCGTTCAACGGCCAGGCGTATCAGTACAAAGTCCTCCCCTTCAAAGTGTCTCTGTCCCCTCGCGTCTTCACGAAAGTCACAGAGGCAGCTCTTGCCCTGCTCCGAGAAGCTGGCATCCGCATGCTCAATTACCTCGATGACTGGCTTATTCTGGCCCACTCGCGAGAGTTACTATGCGCTCACAGAGAACAGTTAGACTCAATGTCAGCACATCTCACCAACGAGCATGCGCAGTCAGTGCTGAGATGCCTCGCCACTCTCAGGCCAGGCACATCAGTCCCTTTAAAACTTTTCCAGAGGCACCTGGGGCATATGGCATCCTCCGCTGCAGTTGCGCCGCTGGGGTTGATGCACATGAGACCGCTTCACTGGCTTCAGACCCGAGTCCCGAGATGAGCATGGCACCACGGCACACACCGTGTGACGATCACCCCCGCCTGCCGCCAAACATTCAAACCCTGGACAGACCTCTGCTTTTTATGGGCAGGAGTACCCTTGCAGCAGGTGTCCCGATGCGTCCTGGTCACGACCGATGCCTCCAGATTGGGTTGGGGCACCGTGTGCAACGGGCACGCAGCCGTGGGCTGTTGGAAAGGGGCTCCGCTGTGCTGGCACATCAATTGCCTAGAGTTGCTGACGGTTTTCTTTGCCCTGTGGAAGTTCCTCCCGTTAGTTCGGGACAAACATGTCCTAGCACTGTCATGACAACGCTTGCCCAGTGGAGAGTGGAGGCTTCACCCCCAGTCGATCCAGCTGATTTGGGAACGGTTCGGCAAGGCCCAGGTAGACCTGTTTGCCTCCCGAGAGACCTCCCACTGCCCGCTCTGGTATGCCCGAACAGAGGCTCCCCTCGGGGCAGACACACTGGCACACAGCTGGCTTGTGGGGCTGTGCAAGTACGAATTTCCCCCAGTGAGCCTTCTTGCACAGGTGCTGTGCTCCACTAGGGTTATTGGCCCACCCGGGCTTGGTTCTCGGACCTCGTACTCCTCGCGACAGCCCCTCCCTGGCAAATTCCCCTGAGGAAAGACCTTCTTTCTCAGGGATGGGGGACGCTCTGGCATCTGCACCCAGACCTTTGGAACCTCAACATCTGGCCCCTGGACGGGACGAGGAAGATCTAGCTGGTCTACCACCTGCCGTCGTAGACACAATCAGCCAAGCCAGAGCCCCTTCTACCAGGCACCTTTACGCCCTGAAGTGGCACCTGTTTGCAAATTGGTGTTCTTCCTGGGCTGAAGACCCACAGCGGTGCACAGTTAGGTCAGTGCTCTTATTTCTGCAGGAGAGGCTGGAGCGGAGGCTGTCCCCTTCCACCTTAAAGGTGTATGTCGCTGCCATCGTGGCCCACCATGACGCAGTAGACGGCAAGTCTTTGGGTAAGCATGACTTAATCACCAGATTCCTAAGAGGTGCCCGGAGGTTGCATCCCTCCCGGCCAAGCCTGTTCCCCTCATGGGACCTCTCAGTGGTCCTCTCAAGCCGCTAGAATCAGCTGGACTCAGGGCCCTCTCTCTAAAGACGGCCTTACTGATCGTGCTCACCTCCATCAAGAGGGTCGGGGACCTTTAAGCGTTCTCTGTTAGCGACACTTGCCTGGAGTTCAGTCCGGCAGACACATCCTAATCCTGTGATCCTAAGACTGCGACCGTGCTACGTGCCCAAGGTTCCTACCACGCCCTTTAGAGACCAGGTAGTGAACCTGCAAGTGCTGCCCCGAGTGGAGGCAGACCCAGACCCTTCGTTGCTGTGTCCGGTACATGCTTTACGTACCTACTTGGACTGCGTGCAGTGCTTTAGATGTTCTGAGCAGCTCTTTGTCTGCTTTGGCGGACAGCGGAAAGGGAACGCTGTCTCCAAACAGAGGCTTTCCCACTGGGTAGTGGACGCCATTTCATTGGCCTATCACATCCAACCCATGTGATGTATTCACCACTCTTACCTCCCCTTCAGGGCAGATGTGGTCTCCGCAGGGTCTTTTATTGGATTCATCATGTTGCATTCTGGGATTGCCTACCTACAGAAGGATGTTACCTTACAATTCGGCCAAAACGAGGCATTTTATGAGGCAGCAAAATTAAGATACCTAACTATTGGAATAGCCTTTGCACCGGGAGCATGCCTGTGATGTCTTAAAATGCTGCCTCTGAAGGAAGCTCACTAGGTTTTGGAACAGACCCAATGTGTTACACCCTGTCTACACTGGGCGCATCCGTTGATGCGACGTGATGCATCGCACCGCAGTGGCTCGAGACTATCTACACAAGATATGTCAACACGAATGTTCTAATCTGTCTAATTTGTGTAAGAGTTATCTTTTTTTGTCGGCGTGATGGATGCGCCACAACATTATGTCTGCTACTGGCCTGATCTGCAGCAGTAGTAGAGTGGTGCAATCACTTTGACCATAAGTGTGAAGTCATGAGGTTTGAGAATGCTCCAGTACTCCGCATATCAGTTCATTAGCAAATCAATAACAACCATAATGATGCTTCAGGGGTTATAGAGGGGTAATGATAATTTTATGAAAAAAGTGCATGATTTTGGCCACAATTCTGCCATCTGAGACAAATTTCGGAATTCCTAAAGTATTGCTGTCATCGTAGAGCAAAATCAGCAATCTTACAATGTTCAGTGACATTTTCAACGATGGCCAATTAATAGCCTTTGCGATGATCTTTAGCCTCCAACAAAGTTCTGGCAGTGTCAGAAATTTAGCATCATAGCCGTATAGTGTGACTGCTGTTACTACAGCCAGATGAGATATTCTACTCCTCTCTCGCACCCCAATTCACTTGGAAAGAAACCTGCTCCACGTTTGCTCCACCATTGCAACATTGTGCCCAGTTATCACTTTTCTCAAGCTCTTTCAATGCTTTTTCTTCTTTTCATTTTATATAAAATGTTTAAATAAATAAATAAGCAGAAAATAATTGGAAAAAGTATAACCCTTAAGCAATATGAAATCATTATACCGTGAATTAAATAAATACAGAGATTACAAAACAAAAATAAATAAATTGTTGTATTCTCTTAAAACGTTTGTTTTATTTACATTTATCATGCATTTTCTTTACAACTATATTTTAATTACTATTTCACTTTTAATAAATTAATGTCTGTAAACTTATTTAGTTAAGATTCACACCACTCCAATTTTATATCTATATATATATATATATATAAAAAGTTTGAACAGATTATATTGTAAGTATTTATGGGATGTTTTAATCCAAATTAGCAGATAAAGTTCGATACAATTATAGAAAACGTCTCGGTAAACTCCGTTCCCTGATGGAGGGAATGAGACGTGTCGATGTAGTGACACTAGGTGTCTCTCTTGAGAGCCTCGGTTACCTCTTATCTTTGATAGAAGGCCAATGAGAATTGGCGAACAGAATTTGCATGCCCCTACCCCGGATGGGTATAAAAGGAGGAAATCGTTCATCTGTTCAGACAGGTTTTGAGCTGAGGAGCTGAGAGTAAGCTCCTGGCCCTTTCAGCAGCTTAGTACAGTGTTGTGGCAAGAGGAACACAACGTCTCGTTCCCTCCATCATGAAATGGAGGTTACCACAGTAACCAAGACTTTCCCCTTCTGTCACTCACTCGACATTATGTTGATGTAGTGACACTAGGGGGTCCCTATTTAAAAATGCCACAACACTGAACGTGTTACGTGGACTACTGATGCAGGTGCAAGCAAGCTGTTGCGTGTGAAAATAGCAGGTGCATCAAGCCAGAACATAACCTTCCCCAACACCCCAAGAGAAGTCATATAGTTCGCCACATCCCTGAGGGAAGCGACGTAACTAGCCTGGGAGCAGGTCGTGCCAGCCATGGCCTTTTCTCTGTCTATGTTTTCTCTCTATAGATTGTTAGATTTGGCTGGGGCGGCGTTCTTTACCAGTCCTATTCTTTCAAGGAGAAAAGACCCTGTGGAGACCACATCAGGGGAGGTTAACATGTAGCAAATACGGCCATGTGGCCAACTGTTGTCACCATATTAGGCCGAATTCTATGTGTTCAGATCTGTCAAAACACGGGACGAGACCGTCTCAACCAGGAGATTGTAAAATCTCGCAAAAATATTGGGTGTTGCCCAGCCCGCCGCAAATGTCTGCAAATGTCTGCTAGAGAGGTGCCATTGGCCAGTGCCCACGAGGATGCCACACTCCTTGTAGAGTGTGCTCAAACCCACAAGGGGGCAGGCACGGCCTGGGTGTGGTAGGCTAACGCAATGGCATCCACGATCCAGTGGGCAAGCATCTGTTTGGAGACAGCGTTCCCTTTCCGCAGTCCACCAAAGCAGACAAAGAGCTGCTCAGAGTGTCTCTGGGCGAGGTCGGTCACCGAGCACAGTTTCTGCAGCATATCAGGACCAGGACTGCCCAAGTGCAGATCTCTTGCCGTAGCGTACAGGGCAGAGGCGGCCTGTCCAGTGGCGCTGTAGGCCTTGGTCGTCAGAGATGCCGTTAAACATGCTACAAGTCTTGTGGGGGGAGTGACAGTCGATCCTGCCAGATGGCAGCGGGCACAGGCGCACCGTAACTTCTGTACACCGTTCTGTGTACCCGTGGACCGCCCTGCCATCAAGAGTAGAGAGAGCAGATGAGCGAGGGAGTCTGTTTCATCCAATCGTCTAGCCGCAAGGGCTGGGGGGGGGTTCCAGTCCAGGACAACACTCGCAGCAGCCCAGGAAAGCATATCGGACAGCTCGGCATCTGCCTCAGACTGGGCAGGCACACCCGTAGGCACTAGCTCAGTCGTGTCCTCAGTGTCGGAGTCCGCCAAGATGCTCTCCGCTGCAGCGGCAAAACTCTCATCCAGCTCGGGGTCTCTGAGAGAGACATCAGACTGGCCATTAGGCGAGGCGGTCTCATCTTGGAACCGGACGGGGGCAAACAAGCATGCTGGGGAACAGGTGGTCTGCGGGGATTTACACGGCGAAACCTCGCCCGTTAAATTCCCAAAATCACCCCCAGCGCCAGCCACTTCGGCCCTATAGCCGTGGGTAGAAGGCATGATGCAGGGGGCGGCTAGAGTGGCTTTCCCTTGGAAGAAGGAGAGCCGCATCCCCAATGTTGCCATGGTCATGTTATCGCAGTGATAACATGAGCCGTCCACAAATTATGCCTCTGTGTGATCTCTGCCCAGACACGAGAGGCAGTGCCTGTGGCTTTCAGAAGCGGAGAGGTAAAGACTGCATCCAGGAATGACACAAAGACGGAAGGGCATCTTGTAAAAGACGCGTCTTTAAAACAACATTCAATGTCAATGTGTTTACTGTTTTAGAGAAATATAGACTCTTTTAGAGGGATGTCGAAGCGCTAAGGGGCGTAGTCTGCACTGGCGTGCAGAAGAAGAGAAAAGCCGCTGAAATGCGGCATATTTCCAACAGCGTATGCTCGTTAGAGGTGAGTGGAACAGCAGTGGGTTTCAGTCAGCTCGCTGTAACACAACCGCTTGGCTCCGAAGAAAAAATCTGTCTGAACAGACACACTATTCCCTCCTTTTATACCCGTATGTCTGTGGACATTTGTGGTAAATTCTGTTTACCAATTCTCTTGGCCTTTTCTCATAAGATAAGATAAGAGGCTCTCAAGAGAGACCCCTAGTGTCACTACATCGACACAACGTCGAGTGAGTCACAGAAGGGGAACTATGTTGTGTTTGTGCATTCATAGGAAATTTGCATGCGCAATATATTATCAGCCTATATGAATATTAAAAATTTTGCATGGCCTAGGTAACTAATCTAAAAGATGAGAAAGGTGGACTATAACCAACCTTTTTTGTTTTCTCCTATGTGAACGGTGAAGTTTGTAATTTTTCAGGCCAGAAAACTTTTTATTTCCACAATGAATATTTGCTTGTGGTAGCTTATTATTACTGTAGGCTACCTCCCGCACTGTAGTTTTTTTTTCTCCCCTTTTTCTCCACAATTGGAATACCCAATTCCCAAATGTACTCTAGGTCCTTGTGGTGGTGTAATGACTCACTTCAATCCGGGTGGCAGAGGATGAATATTAGTTGCCTCTGCATCTGAGATAGTCAGTCCATGCATCTTATCATGTGGCTTGATGAATGATTGTGTTGAATGCTGAGCTGAAGTCTATGAACAGCATTCAAACGTATGAGTCCTTTTTATCTAGGTGGGAGAGGGCCAGATGGAGGGTGTTGGCGATGGTGTCGTCTGTTGAACGGTTTGGCAGTTTTTCAAACTGCAGTGGGTCCAGTGAGGGGGGGGGGGGCAGCTGGCTCTTAATGTGCCTCATGACGAGCCTCTCGAAGCACTTCATGATGATGGGTGTGAGTGCGACGGGTTGACGAGTTGTTGAGGCAGGACACTGAAGACTTCTTTGGCATGGGGACGATGGTGGTGGCCTTGAAGCACATTGGAATGACTGCGCTGCTCAGAGAGATGTTGAAGATGTTGGTAAGAACATCTGCCGGCTGGTCTGCACATCCTCTGAGCACTCTGCCAGGAATGTTGTCTGGTCCAGCAGCCTTCCGTGGGTTGAGTCTACGTAGTTTTCCTCACATCAGCCATGGTAAGACTGGTCGTTGGGAGGAGGGGTGGTCTTCCTCACCACCACATCGTTCTGTGCTTCCAACCTAGCGTAAAAGTCATTCAGTGCATCTGGAAGGGAGGCATCTTTGTCACAGGCAACTGATGTTGTCCTGTAGTTGGTGATGGCTTGGATGCCCTGCCACATGTGCTTTATGTCGCAGCTGTCCTGGAAGTGACTGTGGATTCTCTGGGCGTGTGTGTGCTTTGCCTCTCTGATGGCCCGGGACAGTTTGGCCCTCACTGTTCTTATGGCAGCTTTGCTCTGAAGGCAGAGTCTCAGGTCCTTAGCAGTGCACGCACCTCCGCAGTCATCCGTGGCTTCTGGTTGGAGTGTGTGGTGATGGTCTTGGAGGTGATATCATCAATGCACTTGCTGATGTAGCTGGTCACTGATACTGTGTATTTCTCCAAGTTGGTAGAGTCACCATGTGTTGCAGCCTCCCTGAACATGTGCTAGTCTGTACACTCAAAACAGTCCTGAAGAGAAGAGATGACTCCTGCTGGCCAGGTTTTCAGCTCCTTCTGGAGAGGTTTTGTGCATCTGACGAGTGGTCTGTATGCTGGAATTAGCATAACATAGATGTGGTCTGAGTAGCCGAGGTGGGGGCGGGGCTCCGCCCGTTACACACCTGGGATGATTGTGTAAACAAGATAAAGCGTGTTCGCCCCTCTCATTGCAAAGTCCACATACTGATGGAATTTAGAGAGCTCTGTCTTGAGATTTGTATGGTTGAAATCTCCAGAGACCATAAACAGTCCGTCAGGGTGAGCGTTCTGCAGTTTGCTCATAGTCCCATACAGTTCACAGAGCGCTTCCTTAGCATTAACGCTGGGGGGAATGTAAACTCCAGTTATAATAACAGTGGTGAATTCCCGTGGTAAATTAAAATGGTCTGCATCTAACCGTCACAAGCTCCACCAGCGATGAGCAGTACCTAAAGACTAGCATAGCGTTATCGCGAGTCTTACCGCACAGAGCTGCATTTCTGTTGGCACGAAACGAGGCGAGCCCGTCTAGCTGAATGGCGCCGTCCGGTACTCTGTCGCTGAGCCACGTCTCCATGAAAACAAAGATGCAGCAGTCTCTAAACTCATGCTTCGTAGTCTGCTGGAGTTAGATGTAGTCCAGTTTATTGTCCAGGGAGCAAACATTTGAGAGCAGGATAGACAGGAGAGCCGGCTGGCTAGGGTTTGTTTTTAGCCTAGCATGAACCCCCGCCCTCTTGCTGCGCTTTTGCTTCATCGCACACCGCTTACGACGTCCCCTCCCCCGGCCACCAGCATCAGGCGACACAGAGGACTGGAGGTCTGTTCTCCGCAGCAAGCAGAGTTCGCGTAGCAACTCCTGCAGATCATCATGCAGCATGGTTGTTGAATGAATCTTATAATTTAGCAGTGTTTTAGCACTGGTTGCTCCGATGTCCATGTGCCATAAAAGTCGGGCTTAATGACAAAAATAGCACCATTTTGGATCCATATCAGATTCATCAGCCAATCAGACTGATTTGTTCTTGGTGGAAAGGTAAACACATTGAAACCACTGCAAACATGTCTGCTAAGAATGCTGCATGTCAGCGAGTCGGCATAAAGTCACCGATCATAGGGTACCGAAACTATTGTAAACATAATGCCGACATTACATGTGATCATGTTGTTCTAGAAGGCCTTGAGTGATCACTTAAGTAAATGTACATAATTCAAAAGCAAAGAGTACGAGATCAAGCTGATATGTTGGCTGTCACTGCACTATCGAACATTGAGAAATAGATTTAAAAACCAGAGATGTTCTGCATGACTGTGTGATTATTACATTTTTTAAACAGGAAAGGAGGGCTGATTTTCACTTCAAGTAAATTGGTAAGTGCTTTTTGCATTGTTATAGCAACATCTGGAGTTTTATAAGTGTTAATTAGGCTGGCTTGAGCATTCAGAGTCATTTCAAGTTTTGAAGTAATCATGTACCCTGGCCTGAAGAAACCAAATATATTTCAAGCAACATTTAAATTGCAAATATGATTAGATTGCTTTTTGGTAGATTCACATGAAAAATATGATTTTTGAATGTCAGCTCAGGAGACGTTCATTTTACAAAACAATCATGCTGCAGTTAAATTTAAATATGACAATTGGTGTTATTAGTTGGCTGCTACGTAATATAGGATGTCCATAGGCATAGGGTGTCTTATTTATTGTGAAACAGTGTTTTCTTAATGGCATGAATTGCACTGAAGGCTTAGGTTTAAAATGCATGGGCCACCACTGGGTTTAACACACGTAGGTTTGTCAGCTTAATGTGGTCATGTAAGCGTATAAGCAACATTCTGATGGGTGTTTGAAGATTGCGCGTGCTTGGAACAGACTGGGATAAAAAACGTCATGGGATGAAGCCCAACAACAAGTCAACACAGTGAAAAAAATCACATGTATTATAACTATACCCATTCATACACACCAATGTAAAATATCAACTGTCCCTCACGTTTGCATATATACACCTGTACATTTGGGAAATCCTTGAGAGGGAACCCCACTACTGCATTGTAATTCTGCTGCAGGTCACAGTAGAAAGTGAAGGAGACAAACATAGCAACTCTGGAAAATCTGGAAATAAAGTGAAGCAATGGAGAATATGCATTAGTGAACAGTGTCGGACAGTGAAAGGATGTTGTGGGTGGTCCATGGGCATACCATCTAGGCTGAGGGAAGTGTGTGCTTGATTTATGAAAAGATGCATGATCATATTTGTTCTGATGTGTTTCTTGTTTCATGTTGAGCTGATTCAGTTTCAGGCCCAGAGTTGGAAACATAACACTCCAAACAGTTGACCCCTGACATTTCAGTTAACCTTTCACCTTCCTTAATCTACAGCATCATGCTGGATACAAACTCCTCTGCCCTCTCTTCACACATCATATAACACTGGACGCTAATCTTCAGAGATTTGAGAGTTCCTGTATTGCTGCTCAAACACAACTCTCCTCATGGAGTAACTCTAAGTCCAGTTTCAACACCATCCTCTTTCCTGATGTTTTAGATCTGAAAAACACAGTATGAAAGCACATGAACACAAATGCTTTTAGTAATGCAAGATTGATTTCACACGCTGTTGCATTCCAGAATGTGCCAGAACATAACTCAAAACTCTGTGTTGCATTCTCAGTGAGCTTGTTTACATGGACACCAGAAATCTATTCATTGTGAGAAAGCTGCTTAAGACACTGAATTTGCATTAACAAGCACTGTGTTTGCACCATACTCTTTAACCCTGTATACATGCTGTGCGGTCCATAAGCAGCTTTCCCCACAGCAAAGTAATTTCCTCATGACCCTGGTGTAAATAATGAACATGACATCTGATCACAACTTGGCAATTTGTTTTTTACATTGTTCGTTCCTAATTTGTTGCTGTATTTGTTTCCTTAACTCTCCATCATGTCCTCCTGGCATATGGAGTTTTCCTCTAATGTTACACTCCACTCATGCCCAGGGCCATTCTCCCTCTGGGAATTGGGGGCCCCCCTGCAGCCCAGGCAAGCCTGTGTGTTAATGGAATATTAAATGTTAAAGGAATAAAATTTCAAGGAATAAAAAAAGGAATATTCTAGGTTCAATACAAGTTAAACTCAGTTGATAGCATTTGTGGCATAATTGCCACAGCCTGTCTCCCTTATGTTTTCCTAGGTCTCTTATTTTACAATGTAAATCTCCCAGAATTCACTGCCATCATTTCTTCCAGCTGTTCCTCATATTCCTCAACTGTCTTCCATTCCTTCATTAGTTCCTTTTGTATAAATATCCCCTTGTTTTGCCCATTCCTTTGTCGGTCCTTAAAGTGTTACTTGTTGGTTATAAAATGTTACTAGTTGGTTATGAATTGTTACATTGTGTTGTTATTTTGTGATTTCCACTCCAGCGTTTATTATTAAAAGATTTAAAGTATCTACTCCAGCGTCTCCTCTCTTCCTCTCCATGATCCAACGGTACAGAAGGACTGACCTACAAAGAATACTGATTAATTTACCTGCTCTTCCAAACATCCTCCTCTACTCCAGCAATCCCACTAATCCTCCTCTCACAGAATGCCAGACCCTGTCGAGCACATCACATCGAGTCATGGAGTTTACCGGTTTATTTATGGATTTATTCAAACAAGACCTTCTTCTTTCTGAATACACAGTCAAGTTCTGTCAACTCGTCACTTCCACCACTATCTCAGACCCCTACCTCTGTGCCATCTAAGGAATGGACTTGAAATTTCATCATCCCACATCAGTGGAGCAAGTGGAGAATCTTCACTTTTTGGAATACGTCCGAGCCATGCTTAACTTCCATTACCCCTCACCTGCAACGACATGTACGACAGAGAAGGTGATTCCTCCCCCAGTTTTCTTCCCGCACATTGTGGTTTATAGCGGGAACCCTGTGTCACATCCTTGCTCCACACCTTCCATTGCTCCTTGATCCAAGCCTATGGCCCCATTCTCTCTAAGCTCTCGTCACAAGTACAGTGCTCGTTTCATCAGCATTACCTGAACACTTTTGATGTCTGATAATTTTGTGAGTTTTTAATTGTTTTTATAGAGTGAAGAAGTACTCTTTGAGCAGACGGTAGCTACTGTTGTTGTGTGTGAAAAATTTTGTGACAAAACATTAACCCATCCTCTGACGTAATCGGTTCCTGCGTGGAGACCATCAAGCTTTTGGGGCCGGTATCGAACTAAGTTTTTGGCCCCGGAATGGCCTTTTCCGGAACCCACCCCTGAACCATGCTGGTGAAAAAGGGCTTTAAGAGGTGTCTTGTCATTATTTGAACAGCCTTGTCTGATGGCTGCTTGGCAAAATTTTGTGTTGGTCCACCACATTTAAATCAAAATGGAGTCACTTTTCTTTGCCTTGACAGTTAGAGAGAGGCCATGCAATAAAACAGGTTGTTGGAATGCCATTTTGTCCGATTGTTCACCACAGCCATTCAGAGTTTCATGCCTGAACTTAGTCATTGATAGGTCCTATTGATAAATCTACACTAACCAAGATGAACAAATGCTGGAAAAAGCATATTTATTGTTAATTTATGTAACCTAATTTAGAATGTATAATTTAGAATGTTATACATAACATAACAGTATGTTTTATTTCTCCCCTTTTCTCCCCAATTTGGAATGCCCATTGCGCTGTAAGTCCTTATGGTGGCGTAGTGACGAATCTCAGTTGCTTCTGAGTCTGAGCCAGTAAATCCACACATCTTATCATGTGGCTTGTTGAGCGGGTTACCACGGACACGTAGCGTAGCCCATGCTATTTTCTGCGGCATCCACACACAACTCACCACACACCCCACCGAGAGAAAGAACCAGACATTTTAGCGACCTCGAGGAGGTTACACCATGTGGCTCTACCCTCCCTAGCAACTGGTCCAATTTGGTTGCTTAGGAGACCTGGCTGCAGTCACTCAGCATGCCCTGGATTCAAACTCACGAATCGAGGGGTGGTAGTCAGCGAAGCATACAGTATGTCAACAAATACAACCTTATTGTAAAGTGTTACCAATCATAAAATTATAACGCTTTTCTACTGTACTGCACCCAGTACATCACAGTCTTTGCATACGACAAGGCTGGAGCCGTTGCAGATGAATGAGCAGTCTCACATACTTCAGCAGAGAACAGTCAGTCATATCAGCGGAAGAGTAAGTTATCACAACTGGATAAAAGATTAAGACATTTTATATAAAAGATATACATAAATAAAAAAAGATATATTAATGAATCTTTCTCAAAAAGACCTGTAACATGCATTAAGAAAATAAATGGGGTCAATTTTGATTTCATGCCGACTTTTATATCACTTAATAATCAATATTTTCAAATACAATTTGATTAATATTCTATCAGATATATCATAACATAATGACAGAAAATGTCATTGTGTTTTTCATGGACTTCCAATATGTAGAAACTCAGTTTGAGTTTGGTCAGATGCTACCTTCTAATATACCTTTGTACTTATAATGAAAATTTCTGGAGTCATTATTTTTATGCTGTGAACACGCCATAGCGCTTACGTAACTGATGCGTCAACTGCTGGCAGGAAGCTATTTTTTAAAGTTAATAAAGTTTTAATAATCTATTTGTTTCTTACACCAACCTATCAATCTGCTTCAAAAGACATTAATTAATTGACTGGAATTACTTTCAGTGAATTATTTTCATGCTGCCTAAATATGCCTTTTGGACCATCAAAAATGCAGCAGCCTGATGGCACTTGTTTACTTACATGATAAGAAGTGTTAATTTTGTCAGCTATTTTTTTTCATTTAGTCTTAGTCGTACTCCTGTGTCAAATGTCCTTGTTAATTTTTATAATTTAGTCAACCTTATCCTGTTTTTATGTCAAGTTGTAGTTGACAAAGTTTGGGCATTTTAGTCTTATCTTTGTTAAAGAAAACCCTCAGTATTTTAGTCTAGTTTTAATCAATGAAACTGTTGACATTTTAGTAATATTTTAGTCATATTTTAGTCACATTTAGTCACATTTGGACAGATGCAACATCAAGAAATCCAAGTGTTCCCTTTACAATAAGCTTCACTATGATGCTGTGCTTTGCTAAGCGCTATGGGAATGATCCTATTCATGAACGAGCTGTGAATATGTGTGTAACACATCAATGAACATTGACCGGAATTTATAGCCTCAGCTGATGTAGTCATTAGATGCACCTGTGGCCAGGCGATAAATGGATGCGTCACCAGGTGTCGTCAGATCCTCCTTTTTCAGAGCGATTCTGTGTGTGTGTTTTACAAACCCTGTCAAAACTTTCTTTCCCTCTGCTAGGAATTAGAATTTGTGAGGCAGTGTGCAGTGAACCTTTTCTCCTTTCTCTTCTATAAAAATATATATATTTTTAAAAGAAAGAGAGAATGACCGAAAGCCGTAAACGATGCGTGTTCCCCTGTTTTCGCTCTATAGCTGAAGAGGACACGCATCAGTTTTGCTCTGTTTGGGAGGGGCTCTCGTATGGATCTGGCTGAGGAGCGAGAGATGGGTTCATCCCTTTCGCTTGCTCTCTCCCCAGATCCAGCTGATCCTCGTAAGCCTGAAGCACGCCTCGGCGCCTCTTCGGTTCACGAGGACACTGAACCTCTGTAAATCCCGCGCATAATAATAAAGCGGCTGTGGAATTAAGAGACAAATGCGAGCATTGCGATCTGCTTTCGGGCAAAATGCTTCGCGCTCGCTTACTTCCGGGAGTCAGCGCCCACATTTCATTCGTGCTCTCCCATGGATCTGGCTGAGGAGCGAGAGACAGGTTCGTCCCTTTCCCTCGCTCTCTCCCCAGACCCAGCTGGTCCTTCCCGTGATCTCAAAGCGCGCTTCGGCGCCTCTTCGGTTTACGAGGGGGGCGGGGCGCTGAACCTCTGGACATTTCAAGCACAATAATAAAGCGGCTGAGAAATTACTCGAGGTGATTACGTGGGCTGTGGCCAGACTACAGCTAGACTGGCCACACGAGCAAGAGACCCTCCCCCAAACGCTCCAAACTAGAAGACAAATTTCTGTCTGGTGTCCAAAATAATTAAATAAATAAAAGAGGGAATGGAACTCTATATCAGTCCCTTCCTTTCTTCTATGACCTCCATAACAAGTATTTTCTTTATGGAGGAAATTTATACTTCCTGCGTTTTCGTGCCCTCGAAGTTGGTGTATTCAACTATCGTGGGTGCTGAAGCTTGGGGGTATCCGGTTATGCCGCCGGTAGAAGAGACACCTTGTGGGGGAAGCTTATGAGGCAGCAGGTCAGGCTGGTGTTGCCCTGCACACTATGGCAGTGTTACAAGCGCACTAGGCTAAATCTGTTGAAGGACCTGAGTGTGGGCACCTCACTCAGGGGAAGGGGCCGTCGGCCACCCAGCCCCGCTCCGGTCCTTCTAGAAGGGAGGCTCTAAAACAAATGTGGCGAATCGTGCTCCCCCTGGTAAAGACTGGGGTCCAGTTCGTCACCCACAGCAGCCCCCAATGCAAGACCTCAGGGGCGTGATTTCTAAGGAAAAGAAACCCTGACGGTCTTGTACCCAGCCTTGTGGGGGTAGTTCCCCTCGGGGGACTCTATGAAACCAGGATAGGCATGTCTACTGTGGAAAGAACTGCAAAATATCTTGGTCAAAGGGGCCATAGAACATGTTTCCCTTCCAGAGAAAGAGTGAGGCTTCAGCAGATACTTCCTGGTTCCCAAGAAGGGTGGGGGGTTGCGTCCGATTCTAGATCTTTGAGGCTTGAACCGCTCAGTGTTCAAGTCCTAGACGCTGACTATCAAGATGATTGTTTCACAAGCCCAACATCACGTTTGGCTGGTCACCATCGATCTCATGGACGCATATCTTCATATAGAGCCACAGCACAGGAAGTTCCTGAGGTTCGCTTTCGGGGGTGAAGCCTTCCAGAATCGGGTTCTTCCATTTGGCCTAGCCCTATTAACCCGCAGATTCAGGAAATACATGGATGCAGCACTGGCTCCTCTGCGACTCCAGGGCATCCGCATTCTGAATTATATACACGACTGGCTGATCCTAGCGCAGTTCCAAGAACTGGCAGATCAGCACAGGGATATCGTCTTGACTCATCTGAGGGTTATATGAAATTCGGTCACGATGCAGGCACAGTCGTCTCCCGCACGAATCTTTTCCATTCAGAACACCCTGAGCAAGGTCAGGCTAGGTTGAGGTTGCACTGCTCGTCAGTATCATTGAATACTAGGTCTCATAGCGTTGGTGTCCGCGGTGATCCCTTCGGACCGTCTGCACATGAGACCGCTTCAGCTGTGGCTAGAAGCCAGGGGGTTTTATCCAAGGGCCGGTTCACTAAGGCAAATAAGGTTTACGCGCCACATGCTTCGTTCCCTTTCTATGTGGTTCAAACCTAGGTTCTTACCTTGGGTCCCACTCTAGGTGCGTCTTGTCGTCGCAGGCTGCTAACGACAGACACCTCCCTAACGGGCTGGTTAGCGGCCTTAAGTGGTCATCCGGCTTAAAGGGATAGGAGGGTCATCAGTTCGGTTGTCACAGTAACTGTCTCGAGCTGATGGCCGTATTTCTGGCCCTGAAATACTTCCTCCTGAGGCTGCCACGTCTTGGTGTGGGTGGGCAATACAGCGGTAGCCTCTTACGTAATCCATCGGGGGGATCCACGTTCATGTCAGCTGAATTTCTGGCACGTTGGATCCTCCTTGGGGCCCAGGGCAGCTCCTGTCACTCAGGACAGTTTTGTCCCTGGATGCCCGTGTGTGTGGGAGCAGATTTACTCTGAGGTAGTGAACAAATCTGGGTGAGATTTCACAGGGCAGAAGAGGACCTCTTCGCCTCTATGATAGCGCAATGTCTCCTCTACTTCTCCCCGAGTTCCCAGTTTCCCCCCCTAAATTCATATTACAGAACCAGCTAACTGCCAGTTTGCTTCAGTTCTGGATCTTCTGTAGAAAGAACTGTCAGCGGGCACTTGCCTCGCCAATGCCAGGTTCTATGTGGCCTCCACTGCGGTTTGCCATGCCTTGGTGGGCGGGGTGCCCCCTAAGAGGCATCCTTGCTAGGACCTCTTCATAGGGTAAGACCCCCTTTTTAGACCTCTAGAGTCAGTGTTTGGTAGACTTCTGACTCTCAAGATGGTTTTTCTTATGGAAATTACATCTCAAATCAAATCAAATCAAATCACTTTATTGTCACACTACTGTGTACACGAGTGCAACAGCAGGTGAAATTCTTGTGTGCAGTTCCGAGCAACATTGCAGTAATGACAGTGACGAGACATAAACCACTTTACAATAACAACATATTTACACAACACAATTTACATAACAAATGTACACATACCTACACAACAATTTACATATCAAATGTACACAATACACACAATGTAGAATACACATACACTAGATAAGGGTATAAATATATATATACACTAACTGAATTGGGAGCGAGAATATATTGACAGAATGAGGATTAATAAAGTGCAGTGCTGATTGTAGATCGTGAGAGATCATGTGTTCAAAAGTCTTATTGCTTGTGGGAAGAAGCTGTCATGTAGTCGGGTGGTGCGGGTCCTGATGCTGCGATACCGCCTGCCTGATGGCAGCAGTGAGAGCAGCCCATGACTCGGGTGGCTGGAGTCTTTGATAATCCTCCGAGCTTTATTCACACACCGTCTGTTATATATATCCTGGAGGGAGGGAAGCTCACCTCCGATGATGTTTCTGGCCGTTCGCACCACCCTTTGCAGGTCTTTGCGGTTGTGGGCGGTGCTATTGCCGTACCAGGCGGTGATGCAGCCAGTCAGGATGCTCTCTACAGTGCTGGTGTAGAACCGTGTGAGGATGTGTTGGTTCATTCCAAACTTCCTCAGCCGTCTCAGGAAGAAGAGGCGCTGGTGAGCCTTCTTCACAACGGCCTCAGTGTGGACGGACCATGTGAGTTCCTCAGTAATGTGGACACCGAGGAACTTGAAGCTGCTGACTCTCTCCACCGGTGCTCCATTAATGGTGATGGGGCTGTGTTCTCTGTCTTTCTTCCTGAAGTCCACCACAAGCTCCTTGGTTTTACTGACGTTGAGGGAGAGGTTGTGCTCCTGACACCAGCGTGTCAGAGTGTGCACCTCCTCTCTGTAGGCTGTTTCATCATTGTCAGTGATCAGACCTACAACCGTCGTATTGTCAGCAAACTTAATGATGGCATTGGAGCTATGTGTTGCCACACAGTCATGTGTGTAAAGGGAATACAGGAGTGGGCTGAGAACACAGCCCTGCGGGGCTCCAGTGTTGAGGGTCAGTGATGAGGAGATGTTGCTACCCATTCTAACCACCTGACGTCTGCCTGACAGGAAATCCAGGATCCAGCTGCACAGCGAGCTGTTTAAGCCCAGAGCCCGGAGTTTCACATCAAGCTTGGAGGGCATTATGGTGTTAAATGCTGAGCTGTAGTCTACAAACAGCATTCTCACATACGTGTTCCTTTTTTCCAGATGGGAGAGAGCAGTGTGTATTGTAGATGCAATAGCATCATCAGTGGAGCGGTTGTTACGGTAGGCAAACTGCAATGGGTCCAAAGAGGTGGGCAGAACAGAGCAGATGTGATCTCTGATCAACCTCTCAAAGCATTTGCTGATGATGGGGGTGAGGGCAACAGGACGCCAGTCATTTAAGCAAGTGATTTTTGATTGCTTCGGTACAGGCACAATTGTTGATGTTTTGAAGCATGTGGGGACTACAGACAGGGAGAGGGACAGGTTGAAAATGTCCGTAAAAACACCAGCCAGTTGGTTCGCGCATGCTCTGATGACGCGGCCTGGAATGCCGTCTGGACCCGCGGCTTTGCGAATGTTCACCCGTCGAAAGGATCGGGTTACATCCGCAACAGAGACGGAGAGTGAACCAACCTCTGTAGTATCGGCCGCGAGTGCTCTCTCCGCGAGGGCGGTGTTGTTGTTGTCCTCGAAACGAGCATAAAAAGTATTAAGCTCGTCCGGGAGAGAGGCAACGGTGTTTATGGCGGAGTTTTTATTCTGTTCATAGTCCGTGATGGTGTTAATTCCCTGCCACATACTTCTGGAGTCAGTGGTGTTGAACTGTCCTTCAATTTTGTGCCTGTACTGGCGTTTGGCTGTACTGATAGAGTTACGGAGGGCATAACTGGCTTGTTTACGCTCCTCCGCGTTCCCGGAATTAAAAGCGGTGGTCCGCGCAGTAAGTGCCGCGCGAACATCGCCGTTAACCCATCTCTAAGGAGACTTGGGTACCTACAGGCTCTGTCTCTTTTGCGGCCTGTTTAGAGTTCGCCCCAGCTATGACCAAAAGCATTCTTTGCACCCTCACCCTAACTACATGCCCAAGGTGCCTTTCATGACCCTTGGCCGATTATTTTCTAAGCCTTCTGCTCCCTGCCGTTTGTAACGCTGGAGCAGCTAAGACTTCTCATACTTTTTCCAGTCTGTAAGTCCCATAAGTCCCTTCAGACTTATGTCCACCGCTTTTGCTAGTGGCGTAAAGTCAGGGCAGCACTTGGAAGCCATGACCAGGGGGGCGGTCACCTCCTGGCAGACTATGTCACTTTGGGTGAGGGACATTATTGCCCGAGCCTACGAGGCGCGCGGTCAAGCTTCGCCAGTAGGTTTTAGGGCGCACTCTACAAGAGGGCTCTCCTCCTCTAAAGCCTTGGCTAGAGGTCTCCATCTTTAGCAAGTTTGTGATGCGGCAGGTTGGTCCTCTCCGCACACATTCATCAAATTTTGTGGTTTAGATATTTGTTACTCCAGGCTCTTATGCCCTTGAGTCGATATCTCAATCTCATGTCTCTACAAGTTTGTGATGTGGCCGGCTGGTCCTCTCCGCACACATTCATCAAATTTTATGGTTTAGATGTTTGTTACTCCGGGCTCTTATGCCCTTGTGTCGACATCTCAATCTCATGTCTCTAGAAGTTTGTGATGTGGCAGGCTGGTCCTCTCCGCACACATTCATCTGGTTTTATGATCATGTTACTAGATGTTTATGCTACCCCGGGCTCTTACGCCCTTGGGTCGACATCTACGCTAATGTCTAAGCAGGTTTGTGATTCGGCAGGTTGGTCCTCTCTGCACACATTCATTAGACTTTTATAGTTTGGATGTTTTTGCCACCTGGTCAAGTTTGTGATGCGGTGGGCTGGTCCTCTCTGCACACGTTCATCAAATTTTATGGGTTAGATGTTTTGCTACTCCGGACTCTTACATCCTTGAGTCGACATCTCAGCTCATGCCTGAACAAGTTTGTGATGCGGCAGGCTGGTCCTCTCCGCACACATTCTTCAGGCTCTATGGTTTGGATGTTCATGCTACTCCGGGCTCTTACGCCCCTGAGTTGACATCTGAAGCGCATGTATAAGCAAGTCTGTGATGCGGCAGGTTGGTCCTCTCCGCACACATTCATTAGACTTTTATAGTTTGGATGTTTTTGCCACCTGGTCAAGTTTGTGATGCGGCGGGCTGGTCCTCTCCACACACATTCATCAAATTTTATGGGTTAGATGTTTTGGTACTCCGGACTCTTACGTCCTTGAGTCGACATCTCAGCTCATGCCTGAACAAGTTTGTGATGTGGCAGGCTGGTCCTCTCCGCACACATTCATCAAATTTTATGGTTTAGATGTTTGTTACTCTGGGCTCTTATGCCCTTGAGTCGACATCTCAAGCTCATGTCTGAGACCTCTCGCGTTCTTGTAAGCACATTTCACAACCGTAGGGGTCTGGACAGCCCCAGTGCGGCGGCGTGGGTATTGCGTTCCCATAGCACTTAGCAAAGCGCAGCATCATAGTGAAGCTTTTTGTAAAGGGAACGTCTCGGTTTACAACCCTTGTTCCCTGAAAAAAGCAGAACGAGATGCAGCGCTTCTTTGCCGCATTGGGACGTCCCAGGACTTCTCTTCAAAAAGAAGTATCTGACGACACCTGATGACGCATCCATTTATAGCCTGGCTACAGGTGCGTCTAATGACTACATAAGCCGAGGCTTTAAATTTTCACAGCTCGTTCACGACTAGGATCGTTCCCATAGCGCTTACCAAAGCGCAACATCTCGTTCCGCTTTTTCAGGGAACATTGTTACACATGTAACCCGAGACGTTTCACTATAAGTAAATAATTTCAACTTAAAAAAAAAACCCTGAGTATGCAGAAAAAGAAAACTATTCACAATCAAAACTAGGTGGTATCATACTCACAAACTATGTATTTTACTAGGCATATTACTGCAGACACCTTTTTTGAGGAATGTTTTTGTAGACAATAAGTTTTTATAACATATTAAAATTAATTTTGATGATAATGTGAAGGACAAATAAACACAGTATTGTCACCAAATACATGCCAAATACAAAATTCATTGGTCTATACTCAATCCTACGTTAACTTAGCCGCTCATTTTCAGCTCCTTCACAACAATTGTCAAGCCTATTATCTTAATAATTTCGGTTTAGCTATAAAACACAGCCTACATAATGTAACACCACTGCATTGTCTTAATATATCTTAAGTTGTCTAATATAGTTGTCTTAATATAGCTTAAAAAACAACCTACCATTACCAACAAGACTTTAACCTACCTCAATTTCTTTTTCACACATTTTTTAGCCTTAATATCATCATCAATGGTACTCCTCACTGTGCTTGCTTAGTCCTGATATTCTGCACACAGCACAGGAAAGGAAACTGCTACTCATGCCATCCAATGAACAGGATATTTGGATTGTAATTTAGAAAGAAAAGCATCATATTTTGTCTCCTCTTTTTTTTATGTAAATAAAGAGAGATTTTGGTCTACATTTTAGTCTTGTCTTATTTTGTCAACAATATTGCATGTTATCATAGTCACAGTTAGTGTTTAATGACGTCGATGCCATCTCGTCATCGTCTCGTTAAAAAAAGGTCATAGACGAACATTTTTCATCATATAGTATTTGTAAATGAAATTAACACTAATTAAACTTGTGTTCTGCTGAAGAAAGTCAATCATAAAGAGAGAATTTAAAATTTGGGGTTAACTATTCCTTTAAGAAGAGTACAGGTTTTTCTGTGTGGCATGCTGTGGATAAAGTCTCCTGCCAAACAGGTCAGGTGGTGTATGCTCCATTCTGGAGGCTGTCTCAGGCTAGCACCACCATCCGCTGCATGGCCAGCTTACAACTAATGGAAGAGATAATCTGCCTCCACTTCCACCTCACCATCACACCTGCACCTGGACATGTACACACATGCATGCACACACATGCGTGCGCGCACACACACACATGCACACCAGCTGACCAACCAGCTAAACCATCTCAACACCAGCTCGGCCAAGTCGGGAGACCAGCTTAAAATACCAGCATGGCTTGGCAATGTATGTGATTTCTGTTTTTACTGTCTTTGTTTAGATTTTTACTCACAAAGAGAAAAAACTAACCCCTGACACATACAGTACTTATCCAAATCTAATAATTCTGTTATACATTTTCTCTCAGTCTAACACTTTTCAGGTCACAGATATATCATGTAGATTTACGTTAACTCTGCTGTGCACACACATACATACAGTGGCATTCTGTCACTCATTTATGAGTGTGCTAACTCACCTGTGTGTACACACACATTCTAAGACTTAAACACACACATTCACCCTTTGAACTATGCAGAAGGCTCTACGCCCGAGATCAATATGTGTTTGCTAAAGGTGCATGAGAGGAAGTTTGCATGGATATTTTTTGGGGGGTAAAGAGCCAGGCCACAGGTGAGGTTTCTCGTTTTTCATGTTTTATTTCATTCTTCTGTCATTGTTTCATTCTTCCTCAGCCCTGTCTGCAAACACTCAAACCCTGAATGCTCACACACATAAATCCTGCAATATTACTCATCAGTTCATGTAGATTTTATCATTTTAACAGTTTCCTCTTCAGTCTTCAATCTGCTTAGAATCACATCTATCAAAATCAGATGTTTCATTATTAGTTTAAACAGGCATGGCAGACAGGTATCAGAGAGTTGGAGGTAATCAAATCCTCATTAAATTAACCTATACATGTTCAAAGTTAATTTATTGTCTATAAAAACCCCCATTGGAATTTTTTTTAAAAACCAGCTTAAGTGGGTTTGCTGGTTTAACTGGACTTCCAGTCTTGCCAAACTTTTGCTTGGCAGGTTTACAGTTGGTCACCCAGCTGGTATCCCAGCCTGACCAGCAGACAATTGGCCAAAACCCTTTTAAAACCAAACTAGCCTGGCTGAGAGACCAGATTAGGCTGATTTGAGCCTTTTTTTAGCACGAGAATTAGCAAATATTAGCATTGATTTTTCTTATTTTAACCTAGTACCATATACTTACTGTAAGTACCATGGTATATGAAGATGTCACCATTTTGTTTCACTGCACTTTGAAACCGCACATGAAAATTTTTTTAAGGGTGACATGCTGCTAAACTAATGACCTGATAATTCAGGGCTTTTAAACTGGTGGGTCGCAACATAAAAATGGGTTGCTAGCCTGTTCTATCTGTTCTTTCACTATGAGGGGGAAATGCTAAATTCAAAAACTAAAATATAACCATATGCTGCATTTTGCTTTGCAAATGATGAATATTAAAGGGAGGAAAAACACATAAACACCCATATCTTATGTTGTTGATGTCAAAGTCTCGGTTTAGTATTGTGTCTGGCCACCATTTAATGTCTAATCTTGCATCTTGTACCTGAAGTGCGAACCACAGATCTACTAAGATCAAAAGTAAGTCTACCAAGTTTTTGTGTTGACCTTCTGAGTCTGTCTCACACTTCGGTTGTGTCATAGATGGCCTTCAGCTGCGATCATCTTGTTTCCACCCTTGTGCACCTCCAGGCGCTTTGTATTCATGATGCCATACTCCTGTGCAGACAAGAATCTGCTTTCTTTGTGGCAACAATGAACAAAATGTACAACTACTAGATCAGTAACCAGAAAAACAACGCTTCAGTCTGGACGACTTCACACAGTAGCCATCCCCATGTGATAAGAAGAACAAGATGGAGGTCCACGACAAGATAAATGTGTTTGATTACTCTTATAAGACTTGCTGATAGGAGTCTGTCTGGGGCGGAAAATGACTCATGAGTGTATTTGTATCAGTAAATCAGGAGCACTCTGTTACAGTGTCTGTGTGTGCAGTTTACATTACACAATGATTGTGGCATTAGGTGTGTTTTGCTGTTATGCAAGACTGCCTGTGCGGTAGAGCGTATGTTCTCCCAGTTTGAATTTTATGTTTTTGATGTGACAGGAACCAGAGGTGTTTTCTGGCTCAGTGCAATGAGTGTATATGTTCTTGTCAAGTGGGCTAGAATGGCAGCCCTGCACTCGGGCATGTCTGTACAGAGCCTTTTCAAGGTTCCCGTATGCTGTATAAACTTGTGAGTGAGCAGTTTGATTGCAGATAATCATAGGCATTATTCCCGCCCAGATAATCATGTTTCCGCAAAGGATTGTGGGCAATGATGGTGATAGTGGCTTTGGAAACAGTGATGTCATCAAGGAGTGTGAGAAGCAATCTGGTCCCGGTGGGCAGATAAGGTGTGCAACTATTGGGGTCGGTCTTCCCTGTGGAAAATGTTTGCTCAAATGTTGCTTCTTTATAGAAGAAGTCTGCACAGGCAATAAGCTGAAGCCCAAACCTGAGACCCGTCTCAACCTGGGGTGCATTTCCGAAAAGCATCGTTAGTCGCAATGGTCGCATTGTAACCAACATAGTTCAACGATTTGGTGTTTCAAAAAACACTGTAGTTCCAACTACAGCACTTTACCTGTGGCTAGAAGGATAGTTTCTTGTTAGTATGCTACGTGGACATTATTTGACTTTGCAGAGGCTTATATATCTTTCATTCTGTCAAGAATTTGACAATGTTTACATGCATTAAAGAAAACTATTTTTTACGGGGTATTGCACAAAGCAACGTTCTGAAACGTCAAGTAAACACGAATGCAGCTGTTTAAGGGATTAAAGGCTGCATCGAACTATGGTGGATCTGGAGTGAGTTACGTCTATGTACAGGAAATGTACCTATGTAATGCAAAATTTTAAGCCTAAATGCAAAATCACGCTTAGAAGTCTTCATATGTAAATGCAAAATTCAAGCATTGTAGGAAAAATTCTGTAAAAAAAATAAATAAAAAAAAATACTGTTTAATAACAGTAAACACGTACAGATTTAACAAAGCACAACAGCCCTTCAGCACACCAGAATAAAAGGGAAAACATTGTCTTACTGTTTATCAAGTGCTGAAACTTTACCGAGTGAAGAACAAGCTGGAATCATGTGTAATATTGTGACAGTCACATAAAGTATTTTTTGCATCCTGAACTTCTTCAGAACGTAGAATCTTTTAGATGCAGCACAATGAATGAAACAAAATGCAGGTGTCATGAGATAATTTTTTTATTTAATAATTTTTTTACTTGATGCAGCAGTCCTACACAAGATGCTGAAAAACAGCAAGATGTGGTGCTACAGTCAAAGATGTACATTAGCAGACCTCTACTTATTAACTCATGAGTCTTAATGGTGTTATGTTTCATTTAAGCGAAATCAACTTCTTAGGAGAATTAAAAATAGACACAAATGAGAGAATTAGTTGGCAGTATGAGTACAGCGCAATCAAAGTAAATTATGAATTTGCATTGTATAGCTCAGATAATTTGGTCTTGGGAGAATTAATGAGAAAAAAATTTAGCTCATATTAAAGTATGTGATTTCTGATATCAGACTTTGGTCTCTGGGCTGGTAAGAGCATAGTTTGAGTCATTACCTAGGTTTCCATCCATGTAATTCAATACAATTTTTGGAATATCACATAGACGACGCTGGATGTAAACACCAAGATTCAATTAAAATCTTCCCAATACACACAAAAAAATGTATAGGTTTGTTTGAGGTGGATAATTTTTTTATACAATAAGAGTATGTGTACTTAAACTATGATGGAAACACATTTACCAAATATATTATATTAGAATTGTGGTGGGGTGAGCAAGATACAGACACAGTGGGTGATCTGGAGACCACAAAGTGAATGGAGCTATGTGAAGGCAGGTAGTGAAGAAAAATATGGCACGGCAGCTTACTCTAAATGGTTCGGCTTCCCTGGGGCTACGACGTGTGACCTCCCTGCTACGTTCCTGAACCTACGAGGAAACAAATGTGTACACACAAGGAGATAGAAGCCGGCTCCCTGAGGAAAGGTGCACTCTACGTTTTAATGGCAGCGGATGATGAGGCTATATTCACATAAGGTGTGCCTCGTCATCTGCTGCCTAAACAAGGCTTATAAAATTGCACCTCAACTCTTTCGTGCCCACTCCCATTGTGAGCCTGGCTGAAGGTTGACCCTAACAGGCAGTGCAACTATAAAGAGAGGGAGGGGCATGACATTCCACCACAAAAGTTATTAAGGAATATAGATGTACATCAAAAAAATTATGCGACATGCCTTAACAAGCCATTTAAATAACTAATTCACACAGACCATATTATCAGTCATTGCATAACATATCAAATGTTGCGTCAATGTTTTTCATTTCTATTTTACATCGATGTCCCTAGAAGTGAGAATATTGTTCCCTTAAACACAGGGGATAGAAAACCTGCTTTATTCACAAATTGATTTTGCAATATTCAGATTTTGTGCATAAATTAAATTTGAAACTTAAATGGACACTATTGTTGAGATCTATCCTATCTTCTTCAAATCAAGAGAAAACATGACAGATTACTGGGGTCTTATTTTCCAGGAGAAACACCTGAGAATTGAAGTCTCCATTACATCTCGATTTCATTTCTTTGCTTTCTAGGAACACCCCCCCTCTTTAGTCATTTTTTTCCCCTATGGGTTAAGGGAGCCATTCTTACACCTTTATTTTTTACTTTCAATAAGAAAAGAACTCTTCTTATTGAGGCGTAAAGTGTAGAGCTATGGTAGTGCAATTGTTGTGTAAACAGACCCCTGGCAGTCTTCATAGCCATACATACCTCTTTTCCATTTCAGGCCCCTCTGCTACTCCTTAAAGAGCACGTAGCCACCCTCTCCCTCCCTCTACCTACCCGCGTGTGTAGCCACCCATATCACATTCCCCTTTCCCATCCACTGGCACACTCTCAACATACGTGTCGTCTGATGCATGCACTGTGCCTGTCACTCCATAGATGCTCAAGGACAATGCAGAGAGTGATAATGCTTGACGACACGTGTCACAAAGTTGAATAAAGCACACACTGGATTTCAACTTTGCAGTATGTATATGTGATCATTTGATCTCATGGTCTTTACCAGATTAGTGGCAGTGAATCACATCTGTCTGAATGGAGTTATAGAGATTAATAACTTTGAATGAGCATGTTTGGTTTCATTGCTTCTCCTTTAATCCTTTATTGACTGTCCAACCGGTTGGCAAAGAACAATATGCAATTCCCATTGTGTGAAGTTTTAAAGAGTGCAAACCAAGAGATCTCAGCCCATCACCCTTCACACTCATTCTGTCTGTGGATCTATCTGTGGTTGATGTTGCACAGAGGGATTTTGAAGAGGTTGACTATTAGCACTGGGTTTGTAGATCCTTAGTGATAACTGACTGGTGCTAAATGATCTAAGCAGAATTAGTTTTCTGCTGCACAGACAATATGGAGCACAATGAAAGCTGAAAAAAGAACACTCAATGGTTATAATGGTAAAAAGACATATCCAGTTTTCCAACTTCGTTGCCATGATGACATAATTCTGTAAATACTAAAACCTTGAAACGACCATAAAAAAGACGATTTAAACAAATTTTCAGCTCAAATAATTCTCAAGATTTAATAGAGCAATCGATGTTAAGTACTTTTATCAAATCAATGTGGGCTCACATTTACTGACAATGGAGATTTATTTTTTTATATAGCCGGTGATTGCAAAGAAACAACACAGGATACAAAAAATATATTTTGGGGGTTTTATTCTGACGGCTGTTTTATAAAAAGGACAGCGGCCAATGGGGCAGTATTGGAAAAATAAAAATAAAAAAAATAAATAAATAAAAAAAATTTAATAAATATATATATATATATATATATATATATATATATATATATATATATATATTCTGTAACTATGAAGAACAATGTCCCAAATGAGAACTAAAATGATTCACAAAATTTCAGCACGATGAAAAATCAGTAGAAAGAAATACGGTGGATTCTTATGTTCAAATCAAAGAAAAACCGTGTTTATATAATTCACAGCATTTTATGCATTTATTACATGCTTAAATCACTCACAGTATTTTATGCATTTATCACATGCTTAAATCACTCAGTATTTTATGCATTTATCACATGATTATATAACAAAATGAACATATGACTCTTGTGAACACATATTCAATACAATTTAATAACATTTTGTGTAAAAATGTATATTAACCCAAAGAAATCTCAAATGATGAACAAAACTGGGAGCTCTCTTGCACAATATTTGTTTTCATGTCTCTAACACAAGAGAGTGCCGGAAAGTGCATGTTGTGAAACTCTTAAAGGGGCCACACCCAATTTATGACTAGAGTTAAATTCATTCATATTTTCCCACTTGGCTACTTATAGAATGCTTTAAATTAACAAAAAAACAGTGCACCATTTTCTGATGTGGTTATTTTAAACAACTATTATCATCTTTTGTCTCTCAAAAAATATTGTTGTCTCAAAAGTTTTGGCCTTTACCAACTGCCCCAATATCTACACTATATCAATCATTACAACCAATTACGAGAAAAAGGGCCTTTTTCTTTAATTCTGGCCACATTTTTAAAGAAAAAAGGGGTGCTTTTAGCCCCTTTGTGTCCTAATTTTCAAAGAATTAAAGCAACTAATATGGAACTTTCACAAACCTCAGAAGTACTTATTGTATCATCTTGTTACCTTGTAATCATGACTATGTTTCTGAGACTTAAAAAAAACTCCCTGTAGTTGCATAAAACCAACCAATCAGATTAGAGCTTGATATTTTGAGAGTGCTTACCATGTTTCCATGCAATATGCATTAGATGGTACGTGAAAGCGCTGTGAGCTGTATGTGGGTATGCGACTGAGGCTGAGGCGTGAAGTATGGGAACGGTCTTTCCTGTGCTTACATACTACACAGTCTGACTTTTAGCACATTATTGTCTCTCATCCTCTGAGTATATGAAATGCCTTGCACATATGGGATCTATCTGTGACTATATGCAGTTTAATTATGGACCATTAATCACTGAACCATCACTCTTTACAACATTATTCACCTGTTTGTATGTTGTATAATACAAAGTACGGAATAAATAGTACAGAAGTAATACAAAGCAGCTCATGCTCAAAACACCAGACACAGTCTCTCTGTGTCAAATCTGCACAGGGCAATTGGGTTCATCATATCAACCTGACACCTTCATGCCAGCCCCGCCCGCCCCCCCGCCCCCCCCAAGCAATCTGGTGAGCATTATTTCTGTAATGTTCTCACAGGTATTGTTTTTCTTTTCTTTTTTTTTGGCATGAAGGTGTCAGGTTGATATGATGAACCCAACTGCCCTGTGCAGATTTGATATTATGTTAACTAGTGAGAGACTCAAATGCACTGTACCTCTTTGAAAGGTTTGTCATGCCAGATGCTAGAACATTTTTAAATTTTTTTTTTTTTTTAAATTGAGCACTCTCAAATTAAATTTCTCAATATTTCTTATCAAATTCTCCTGAGACCTAAATATTTGAGCTATGCTATCCATGCATTTTATAGCTGAAAAAACAATTAAATAAAAATAAAAAATTATTTTATTACTATTTTTATTTCTCCTAATGAATTTTAGGAGAAACATCAGAGACAAAGTTGATAATTCATGTATCAATGTTTGTACAATCATAACTGGTTTTTGATACAGAAATCTCTGAACGGGACTATTTTCCTCTGGGTATAGCCTTTAAGCTGCTGCCGATGAGTACAAAGGAAGGAGACAATCACATAAATCTACTTTACATGGTAACTTAAAATTTAAGCTGTCGATCAACTGCTATCACTTAAAGCACAAAGGAGCCAGTGATTTAATTTAGAAAATTCTTTATTGAAAGAAAGAAAGAAAGAAAGAAAGAGAGTATAAGCATATTAAGTGTCATGTTTCAGGCTTTAACAAATGGTCTCTTGTCTGTGGAGGTGTTGATTTGTTTTACTCTACTGGCTTCATGAGGGCTGTTTTTCTCTTGCTCTGATTTGTCAGGAAGAAGATCACAGTTCAAATGGAGGACAGGTTTATATAGATGCTTTCCTGGCGATGTGTGAGGGCCTGTCAGTGAAGCAGCCAGATAATGAGACAGCACCACATCAGTTTCTGACTGAGACACACATGAGTTTCATTCCCGTGCAGTCAAAGCATTAGCCTTGAGTATATGCAGTCAAGCAGAGCAAGATGGAGTCCTCTCTGCAGTGATAACCTTCTGTTGCTGGTGCACACCTAAGAATAGTGCTCTCATAGTTGTGTGGTGTATTATCTTTGCCAACAATAAGTCTCTGCCAACTTTTAACCGCCTAATATTTTTCTTTTTAAAGGAGAAATTGTAGCGGACTACGACAGCATTTCCTGTAATGTATTCACAAAGACTGCAGTATGTAATACAGGATCTCTTGAAGATACACAAGTAATTAGAAGAAATGTGTGTAGTTCAAAAGTAAGAAGTACTGGTAATTTAACAAACATAACTCTGCAAATAAAGCAGAATATACAGTTCTTCTCATTGATATCCAGTATACTTGCTTCCTAAATGCATGGACCTAAAACAAAACTAAATATCTTTCAAAAATGTAATGCCACTAACCTTGTGATCTCTGTGAGCGTTTAGAGCAGTTCTTCCTCAAAAGTGCTCATTGTAGCTTCCAGTACCATGTAAACATGATTTAGTTTCCAGATGGACAAATAAAAACTTGTAAAACCCCACTCCCGGAGGTTACATAAACTTGCTTAAAGACCCCAAGAAATTAAAGTTATAATGCTATAAGCTATTAGTTTTAATGTTGTCTACTCTATATGATAGAGTACTTCAGAACACTGACACAATTTGCTTTCATCTAAATAGACCTAGGAAAATTCTTGATGTTACAATGTAGCTGGGAAACTTTGTCCAATGTAATACTTTCAAGAACAAGAATGCACTCTCCCCATTTAGTACACCTGTTCGCTTATGAGCAATTTGAAGGGAGCACATTCCATGATGTATGGTCATTCCTAACAGAATTTTCTTTTAACAACAACTAAAAAAGTGAGTTTGAATGACCTATCAGCCCTCTGAAGCTCTCACATTGGAGGGTAATTGTCTTTGGGGCGGCTGTGGCTGAGGTGATAGAGTAGGTCAGCTGCAAATCGCAGGGTTGGTGGTTTGATTCCCGGCCCACACGACTCACATGCTGAAGTGTCCTTGGGCAAGACACTGAACCCCAAGTTGCTCGCAATGGCAGGCTAGTGCCTTGCATGGCAGCTCTGCCACCATTGATGTGTGAGTGTGAATGTGTGTCAATTTTTGTAAGGGTGGACTTGCACTACGGCACTAGACTTGTTCTAAGCAAAGACCGAGATTTGCTGTGTGCATTTGTGGGCTGTTTATGTAGTAACATGGTCAGTTAGATCATTGTTCAGTTCTCAAGTAAGTGGAAAATAAATCTGACTCGGTATTGAGATCACTTTTCAGTTTCCCCAGCTTAACACCAGCTCTGAGAAGCAGTATGGTGGAAAAGATGTGTGTTTGTGTAGCTTTGCTGGGCTGTGATGTAAACTATTGATGTTTTGCTATTTTTTAAAATAAGGCTCGAGACGTAAGACCAGTCCCACCCCATCTTCCTGTTTCAGTGGGAAATATGTCAACAGAACAAAGAAAACTGCACTCGTCAAGGCAATCCACAGGAACTTTAAGAGTTGCGTGTTGTTTTCTCTACAAATTATGTTTCTTATTTAAATTTAAATTGAAGCACACTGCCTCAGCTTATCTTTTTCCACTCCTAGAAATATAAAGCATAAATGTGAGGCAGTGTATTGGCTAATGTTTGCCATATGGTTTTTGGAAGCTAAGTTCATTTCCTGTATTGTGTGCATGGAGAGTACAGTGTATTTCAGATGAGTTGAAGATGGCACCAGAATATCTGAAATTGTCATTTAGATACAGTGCCACCATGCTGGTTACACAAACCACATTTCTTCAGCGAGTTTCTACCTGTTGCCACTGCAGCCAGAGGCGGCATGTAATAGGTTTTTCATTGGGTGCTGCCGAGACTCGTTTGAATCTCTAGACTGTTTCTTTCCAGATGACCTGTTAATTCTGTTGTCAAACTTAAAGCTCAGATTCTGGACAGGCATGAGTTTGATGATTGCAGGATTTAGTCATAAAGTCTGCATGCGCGCTCTCTCTCTCTCTCTCTCTGTGTGTGTGTGTGTGTGTGTGTGTGTGTGTCTGTGTGTAAAATGGGTGACTACACTGCAGCACTGGCATAGCTTTGGTTCACTGCTTGACGTGAATCAAACACTCGTTAAGTGATTGGATGCTTCAACATTTCCACACTGGCAATGCTTTTCAAGAAAATGTAACAATTTCATTTTGTGCTCCTTAAAAGGCCTCTTCCTAAAATCTCCATAAATCTGTCTTCGGATTTCAGTGTTTCCAGAGCTACTTCGCTGCACAACTCCCAAATGAAGGACTCAAGAGAGACTTAGATGAAAGCCGTTGGCCTGGATCAGCTGTTTTTCTCTAATATCCTCATCTGCAGTGCATTGCTGATTTCACATCAGTGGAAAAACTATGCATAAATCCATCTTATATTCTCTGTGGCTACAAATCCCTCTGGTGAGGCTCGGCATCCATGCTGATCTGCTGTAATAGCACAGTCAACGTGTCGGGTGGCAGTGAGCACTTGGCTGCTGCCATGTGAGATAGAATCGCAGCAGAGCGCAGGCCCAATGCTCTATGTGGCTCCTGAGAGAGTTTTTGGCTGCTCCTGATTCACCGCTGCAGAGCCAGCCAGAGATAAATCCGCACCGAAAAGAAATGTTTAATAATGATGAGAAGGCGTTCAAGGACTTCGGCAAGAAAATGTGTATGCATTTGACATGTTTTGTATTTCTATTTGACATTTTGTGTGATTGATGTGAGTGTGATGTATTTCATGGTCAAGTGCGCTTGGTTGAAGTTCCTGTAATTTTATTTTTTCATAGTTTGAGACAAAAATAGGATGAAACATAAGAGAGAAACATAAAGAGACATGTTGATACACAATTTTTCCATGCACATGAAATGTAACTTGAGCTCAAAGTTGCTATTACTTAAAACAATACTTCCTGTGATCACTCCTTATTACTGCTCAGAGAAAATTGCTCAACATGTACAGAATGGCATGTCTCTGTTTACCAGAGTTCAGATCTTTTCCCTGTCACCATGAAAGCAATGACAATGAAGAAATCACCCACACTGCTGCAAAACAAAGAAATGTGCAGCTCAACATTGCATGAGCTCCATTCAGAATATTACCATGATGCTAGGATGCTGTGGTTGTTTACTAATGTAGTTGCTAAGGCAGTCTGAGTGGTTGTTAGTACTAGATAAGGATGCACAATTTGGAGAAAAATAATTTTTTTGAAAAATATTGGGATTGCGTTTTGAACTGCGATATGATAAAAAATCTTGTAATGTTTTGCCTATATTCTTAGAATTGGGCCAGTCTTTGATGGTTCACATCCTTGCAGTATATATGCCATACTTATGGCATACCTACACTACTCTTACTACTTCTGCCATATGGGTCTATAGCTGAAATAGTATGAATAGTGTGGTAGTATGCAACTTGGAACTCAACCACTGTCTTCTTCATATTCACATTGTACCTGTCCAAGGTGTACCTGTTTTCATCCACTTTGTGATAGGGTCTCAGCCCACTATTCACCATCATTGTTTTTGGAACCCTATAAACTTGAATATTATGTTATTGTAATACAATATTATATTGATGATGATGATGATGATTATTATTATATTATTTTTATACAATAGTAATATATTTCTGTAATAAAATCTTAAATTGCACGGGACATTTCTATGTGGTCTTGTTATATCAAAGAGTTCTAAACTGTCAAGCTTTTATTTTGCTGAGTTAAAAAAAAAATCCTCTGTTTAAAAATACCCATAGGGTCTATAATTTATATTTTTATACAGTATTAACTTGAAGCGGCCAAACATATTTAGAATTATGCTAAAGTGAAATTAAAATGAAGCTGGAATGCTTTAAATACTGTATAATCACCGCACATCTGTTAATCTTAGCACAAGTTTGAGTTGTGGAGCACAGAACTTCAGAATCTTTAACCACTGAAAGCACTATAATAATGCAGTAAATCAATACAGAAAGGTCAGATCAGTGTACATACACTTTGAAGCCAGCAGCACAGGCAGACTATTTATTTATTTAATTAAATCGCAGCCCTTTGTGGTTTAATAATCGTACAAGGTCTTATCACAGTTTTGATTTTATTTTGATTAAATGTGCAGCCATAGTTATAGAGTGTTCATGATCCAGTTTGCCAAGTGGATTCTGTGATATTCTTTCTAGACACCCACCCCCACCCCCATTTGTGGTGCTGCAAAATCAAGATTAGAATGGACAGACTGAGCATGTGAACAATCATGAATCGCCACATACTAAAGGTATGCTAACTGTGCTTGAGAAAGCCAGGCCAGGAATGTTTTTTAATTGTATTAAACCAAACCATGTTAAATTGGTAATGCTTTTGGAACCATTAATCACCATAAAATTGTTTGTTCTTTTGATACCTTTGTCCCTATTAGGATCTGGTCTCTTCTCTTCGTGATAATGTGATGATTCTAACATGATAATAGTGATGATTCCCTTGTAGTCCCTTGGAAATGCCACTAGATGATGTGCTAAAGCCTACCATACTAAAGTCATCAACACTTTTTTTTCATATGTATTGTATTTTATGCACAATATATATTGTGATGTTTTGAGCATCTGTTGTTGGACTTTATCTTAACATTGAACAGGCTGTTCCAACTCTGTGGCACATCCTGTTCTCTTTTCCTTGGCACTGTGATGCTGGAGAGGCGGTTCTCTACCTCACACACCTAGCAGTATGTTTTAAAAAAAGTCCATAGAGTGCCACAAACAGCCCTGGAGTTGCCCCAAATCCAGGCCTTTTAATATCACGTCCCTACAAACGTTCATTTCTCAAGCCTTTCTTTTATTTTGCTTGCTTAAGTGTAACCACATGTAATGCCATGGACGTAATCTTTTCCACTGAAGTGAGTCGGGCTCCGGGAGAGCAGAGGAGTCATGCTTCTCTCTGCCATCTCTCTTACTGCATGGATTAGGCAGGCAGTACATCAGGTACTACAGCAGGCCGCTTTCAAATGTCAGAGTTCAGAATGCGTACTGCGCTCTAAACAAATATGCACATATGCATAAACATACCCTTGAAGCAGCTAACCTTTGAATGCCTTTCATTTATTGACATCATTAGTTCTACTTGTAGTCCCATTTGTTTCTGGTTGTGTATCTATACAAACATCAGTCATAACACAGTCATGCAAAATGGCTGAGTGGACAGGATCTGCATTCTCAGAAATGAGAGTGTGAATGGCTGGGCTTGGGCATGAGAGTATGCTTCCCTGCTCTCATATCCAGTCTTTGAGCATCAGTCAAAGGCTGTAGACATCCTCGGGTGTTCCATAGTCTTTATGCCAAGCACACACTACAAGACTTAATCTTTTACAACAACTAATCAATTACAAGATAATTTCCCTGACTGTAACCACAACCCCAAAAAAAAAAATCATTACTCACACAAACTTACCCACATAGATGTCATGACCATAGACATGCAAAAAGAAGCCTGCACAATATTTATAAAATAAAGACATAAATCTCTACAGGTAAGTATAATTTTATTGAAGGTGAGCAAACATTTCAGTCACAGGTGACCTTTCTCAGTGCTTGATTGTTATACCAAATGCCTGTGGTACAAAAGTTCCTGTTTGTTGCTGATAGGCAGCAGATGTCCTAACACTGCCACCACCCTAATCAGAACAATATGGAGCCTGTAAGGCTGAGTAGCCTGACAGGAACAATGCATGGCACCTTTCACCCATCGCAATACCAAACAAAGGAGCTATTTTAAGTCATATATGTCACATGTTAACATGGTCGCATGACATAACATAAAATGCGGAATTGGAACATTTTGTGAATTATTTGAATAACCTTATCCCTACCATCAAATTTAGTATAGTAAAGTCATGTTTGTTTGTATAGCACATAGTTTCAAAGCAGCTTTACAGAAAATCATGCAAGTCTTGAATAAATATGATTGTAAATTGTGTATAAAAATAAATAAAATAATAATTGTATTTAGAACCCCAGTGAGCAAGCCAAAGGTGGCTGTGGAAAGGAACACAAAACTCCATAAGATGTCCGTCAACCCTCTGGGGTCTGAGGGTATTTTGGGCACTGGAGAAGTTTTGACATGCCTTGACATTTGTGCTTTTTTCAGTTGCTTAAAAACATATTAATGGCTAAATTCTGATAACACTGTATTCAGCTCAAACAGGGCTACAATAATATGTGAGCAACATGTGTGTACATGTTTGTATTTTTGAGAAAATAACATTTATGCGTGGTTTTTGAAAAAACAAAAATTTTAAGTCACTTAAATAAGGTCATATAACATATACTAAACATTTGTCCACAAGACTTTTGAGAACTGGATCTTGTAGCCTAGAGTTTTTGCTACAACATGATGTGAAAACCATCCTGATCACTCATTCATACAAGACAATATAGTAATTCAACTTTTGTAAGATAATTTTAGTGTTGAAAGGTAATATGCGAGGAGGCGTGAACAATCATGAATATTGATTGCAATTCACACCTGAGAGAAAAAAGAACACTCTCCTGGGCCTATCAATGAGGAATGTGACAGAAAGAGAATGAATATGAGCAAATCAAGTTTTAAGTTAAAAGAAGTAATCTGACTATATATTTTCTTTACATAAAGACTTTACTTAATTTTAGACCTACACTACCGTTAAAAGAAGTCTCTTCTGCTCACCAAGACTGGATTTATTTGATCCAAAATACAGAAACAACATTGATATTCTGAACTCTTTTTACAATTTAAAAGAACAATTTTCTATTTAAATATATTGTAAAATGCAATTTGTGACCAAAGCATAATTTTCAATGTCATTACTGCAGTCCTCAGTGTCACATGATCCTTCAGAAATAATAATAATATGCTGATTTTCTAATATGGGCATATTTAAAGTGCATTTTACTATTTACTATTATTGTTATATCATATTACATATCATATTAATATCATACAGCATACAATTGAAATACCTGCTTTAGCCGAAACAGCATTTACTAACTAAATCTTGCTTATTAGGACATATTTCAAATTTCAATACTCTGAATCCTGTCTGACATGTCTAGAAACACTCCCACTAGTAAAATATGTTCAAGTTTATATAAAATAGCATGTCAACTAATGAAAACTAATTGACTTACTCGTCCAAAATTGTATCCTCGGCTGAATCAAGTCTCTCTTCAAAATACAAACGTTCATCGGAGTCCCGCTCTTCTTCTGAGGAAAATGTTAACTCTTCCTGACAATCCTGAAGCTTTCTCAATTGTGTATCGTTGCAAACGTGTTGAAAAATGAATGAAATGTGTTTACAACCTCACAGTCGGGGGCGTGTACATTTGTGTTGATTGCCTCAGCACATTAGTGTATGAATGGCTTGCTCTGCTGGTGGGTGGGATCACATTACAGATAATTAGATAGACCAGTAAAAACTGTACATCGCTCTGTTTCAAACAGATTGCATTGCAGGAGAATATTTGTTTTAAATTTGAATTGGTTTATTAAAAAGTAGACATTTAAAGCTTTCTTTAGACATATGTTTCATGTTTGTGTGATAAGTATTCGTGGAGTTTCAGTTCATTTTTTTGACGTGTTTCTGAAATATGCTCGTGAACACAGAGACTGCTGAAAGCTCACCCTTTTTATTTTCTTTATTTTACAAAAGCACAATGTTTCACTGTTATTATGAGTGTACACAAATAAAAGTAGACCCTTTATAATCTCTAATGATGTCTTACACTTATCTGTATACCCAAAAATGCCAGAGAATTTTAAGTTGATTCTGCTGTAATGACGAAAATATCCAGCAGGACGCGAATGGAGAAAAATAACCTTGGGAGAAACCAGGCTCACTGTGGGGGCCAGTTCCCCTCTGGCTAAACAGCATGAATATAATGCCAATATTAGATATTTGTGTACAGTGCAAATCATGGTTTAAAATGATTAAACTAAGTAAGTGTTAAGGTGTTTAAACAAAGATTTTGAATGAACTGTCAGATTAATTACTAATTTCTAAAGTCCATCCTGGATTAACTGCAGAAGTTCAGATAGATGAACGCGTTGTCCTTTGTTAGTTGGCTGATGAAAGCTTTTGTTGGCAATTGATTGATAGTCTATGCATTCCATTTTAAGAGTGTAGTACATCATTAGACCAAGGTGATGCTGGCAGAAATCAGTGACGTGCATTGCAGTTCAACCAGCAGGTCATTTAGGTGAGGTCTATTCTAAATCCAAGGTTCGGCAGTGGCATATGAAATATCCCATGACTTATGGTTGGAGTTGACATCAGTTCATCCTCTGAAGTCCATTGTAATCGACTGAGGTGATGTCTGCATTTAGTCAAAATCACTCTGTGACACGTAGCAGTGGAGACGACACCTAGCAGGAACAGTGCTGGATCTGGCCGACACACAATTTCGTGCATCTTTGTGCACAAATTTACGAATCATATTCTTTAGTGTCTGATTAAAGAGTTCAACCAAGCCACCTGTTTGGGTATGGTAAACGCTACATACGAATCGATTATGTGCGTGCCATAAACGTAGTGCCCTGATCAGTGAGGATTTCTTTCGGAATCCCTACTCGGGAGATAATTCTGAAGAGTGCCTCTTCAACAATTCGCACTGAAATTATGCTTCTGTATATCGCGTTATGTAGTCCACAAGAACAAACACAAAGAGATGCCCACGTGCCATCCACTCTCATGGCCAGACGAGGTCCATACCAATTCTTTTGAACGGGACCACAATCAGTGGAAGGGGGTGCAATGGCGGACTTGCAGTGGCTGGTGGATTCACCAGCTGACATTCACGGAATTCCGCACACCACCTGCAACTTCCACATGAATGCCCAGTCAATAGAAATGGGCCATTAGATGGTTCAGTGTTTTTTCCTGCTCTTAGTGACCCGCCATTGGATTATAATGACCCAGCTGAAATAATATTTCCTGACGGCTCTGCGGTATTAACAGTTGGGTAATATCCTCCTTTGTCTGAGTGTCCTGCATCTCAGGACACGTCCTCCTGATATAGAGCTGATGTAGACAGCCCTGGCACCGCCTACCCAGCCAGTGAATCACACACCACACACCGATACACTTTGTTGCAGGACCCATCCACACATATTCCCATTATTAAAGTAGTAAATTCTGGCCAATTCGTACCAAAGATTAATAGATTGGAGAGGCGGAGACCAACCGCAGCCTCTACACTATGCTACACTTTTGTCCCTGAAAATGTAATAAAGACCATCATTTTGAACATCCCATTGCACACAGCTTACCTTCACCCGCTGGCTTGTATCCAAAGCCTCAGATTGAACCAGGCTTTGGTGAATGGAGGTTTGATAACAGCCTGAATCTACCAAGACTTGTACCACCCTTAAAACCCAAAGGTATCAGGCATGCTCCTGCAACAAGCCTGTGGCACGTCGGGGATCTGGACCAATGTCTCCACCTCCATCGCGGGGAATCGGTTCTGGAAGTGCCCAGGTTCCCAGCAGCTCCAGCAGACTGGCCCAGACTTCATGCCCACACTCATGGCAGTGGATTCACCAGCTTGTGTGGGAGAGTGGAGTGGGTTAGGGAAAACCGGTGGATTCAAAGGTCCATGGGACTGGGGAACCAGTTTTGGGATCATAATTCCCGATTTCCGGAGAATAGGAACAGGACAAGTGGGAAGGAGAGGGGGAGGGAGGAGAGAGAGAGAGAGAGAGAGAGAGAGAGAGAGAGAGTGAGAAGAAGAGGGCTCATCAGCTGTGAGTATGCCGCCATATGGGTCTCATGCTCTACAGATGTCACTTGGCCATGCCCCCATCACCACAATGACCTATGACAGCGAAGGATTGAAGTTGCTCGTGAGGAAAATTATGAGACACTGTTTTCTGAGGTAGTCACAGATGATTGCATAATTAAAATTTTATTTCTAATGATTTCAATTTTATCAGTAAAGAAACTAATGAAGTCATTACTAATGTGCTGCGAAGGAATATCTGGTTCAGTCAAGGAGCGAGTGATTCCAAACTAAATTTTCTAGAAACGTATGTCTATGTGAGTGATAACACACTCTACACCACATTATATAGAAAACGCATGGACTGCAACAGTATTCTCCATGCAAAGATTTTCATCATACCCCCCTGAAGAAAGGGCTTCCATTTAGACAGTTTCTTCATATTAGGAGAATCTGACTTTGAGGAGGAGGCAGAAAAGATGTATAACTAATTTCAAATGGTTGGACAAAGCACTAAAGAAAGCAAGGTTGGGACCGACAGTGTTACATCCAAAGATATCTAAAAATATTTCTGTTGTTTGCTGCCCTACCTACATCGTAGATAGTCCTGCAATTAAGTAGATTATCAACAAGCACTGCCATGTCCTCTGCACTGACAACATTGGTAGTAGAATTTTTAAAGATCCTCCTCTGTTCAACTAATATAGAGGTCATAACAGCAGGGATCAGTTGGTCAACTATGACACCTCTATAAAGGATAGAAAATACAGTACAATAGTTCACCTTACAGGTTTCTTTCCATGCAGGACCTGTTCGGAATGTGACAATACTACTAAAACAGACTCAGACGTACAGAATCAAAGAGACCATCACTTGCTCATATACATTTGTTATCTACCTTATTACTTGTCCATGTGGCCTCCAATACATAGATACATTTGCATTAATGAGCACAGGAGTGCTGTAAGGAGGGCGGATATTCACTCTCCAGTGGATAGACATTTTGTTGATTTAAAAGATTAGAAGATTTGTGGTATACAGAAGCTAACTAAAGACACTCTTACAATGTGAAGCTAATTGGATTTACTATATGGAATGTGTACAACAGAAAGGGTTAAATTAACTTTGACTTGTTAGGCATATATATGTTTGGAAACTATGATTATAATTGCTTTTAATATATTTTATATTTAGACATAATCATTGTGAATTATGATATTGTCTTTGTGTATTAATGATTTGTATCACTTATGTTTTGTATTGTGGTAGGTGTTGGTATGTATTGTGGGAGTTGGATTGTCATGTTGTGTCATCTGACCATGTTACCATGTGATTGTATGACTTAAAATAGCACTTAAGTTTATGTAATAATTAAAGGATGGCAAAGGAGGAAGCTGGGACTGGCTTCTCACAACACATAGACATTTATTGTACATACACTTTTCAGTGTGACACAATAATGCTTTTCAGCCAATAAGGTTTTTCAGAGAGAAAGAGGAGAGAGTGATGGGCTCGCAGACCCCAGACACACCATCAACTGACCCTCAGCTCGCTGTACTGCTTCAGTACACGATGCTGGGTGATGGCACCCCTCAGCCATCCCTTTCGGTTGCTGGATCGAGCACTCCCTTGGCGTCATGATACTCCGTCAGTGGCAAAGACTCCTTGATGGTGCATCCTTCCTCCTTCTAGGGTATTCGGCACCAATGTAAAAGAATCAAGAATGACAAAGGAGGAAGCTGGGACTGGCTTGATACAACATGTAGACATTTATTGTACATACACTTTTCAGTGTCACACAATAAGGCTTTTCAGCCATAACATTCAATGCACATGCTGCTTTTCAGCAGATAAGTTTGACATAATGTGACACACAAACACATTGCTCATGTGTCGCTCTCTCTCGCTCTCTCTCCATCTGCTATGTATCCTCTCCTCAAATACTCCCACTGCCCCTCGCTGGAACACAAGACTGGTGTGGCACACAGGTGGAACTCATTCACCACTTATCTGAATACTTTCTGAATGCACTGTATGTCCACAAAAACAGGAGTAAAAGCTGTATACAAACACGGTGTACCATGTTCAGTTGTGGTCTTGTAAAACTACCAACACGTCAACGCCTCAAGCCAGTGGAAAAGTGGGCCAGTGTGCGATTAGGCTCCATATTGTCACGATTTCCCCATTGTCTTTCTTTTGTTTTTCCCTCACCTTCACTGTAAACTACGTTTCCCACAATTCCCGGCCCTAATCACTCCCTCATCATCCCCACCTGCCTGTCATTCCCTTGTTTAGTTCTATGTGTATATAGCCCTGTTGTTTTGTCAGTCCTTGGTTGATCGTTTAATGTGTTATGTCTTTGTTTCCCCAGCCTTCTTCCGTGTTCCTGCCTGTGCCCGTCTTGGATTTTCCCTGTGTTTATATCTTTTGTTTTTCCCACCGTGGATGTTTTATTTGTTCCCAGTGTTTTGTTTATCGTGTTCACCGTTTGTTTTTTCTAAACAAAGCTTGCATATAGATCCTCACTCCTCGTCTGCTCCTTCGTAACACATATTACCTAAGCATAGGCTCTGGCATGAGAGCCAGCCCCATTTCGGTGGAAAAGGGGTATATGTGAATGATTGGTGGCATATAAAATAATACCAAATATATGATTTGAATAAACAAATATGTTATAGATGTTTTTGTAACCAGATAAATTTTTGCTTATGACATGTCCATTGCGTATATGATCACTAGTCCACCACTTTAATTTGAAGCTTCAAGCTCTGATGATCAACATTATTATTGTGTATTATTATAGAATTTTACCAGTACTCTGATTAATTTAGAATTTGTATATCATCTACAATATTTTCCAATGTTTATAGCAAAACAAATTCTGAAAATTGAAAATTGTCTGGAAAAGACTCCATACAGTTGCAATACGCAACTGTCAATTAAATTTCATGTGTTTAAGGACAGCTCTTGAACTTTCCAATATGGTGGACAGGATTTCACTACCATAGGGTTTATTCACATGCAATATTGGTTGAAACCTTGATGGATGTGTTGCATGCAATGTGAGGAATTTTCTGTAGTGCCAACAGGCATACGTGCAACAGGAAGTTAGAGGTGAGGGTGGGTCCTGAAACACGAGGCTGCCCTACCTGCTTTTGCCTGTCTTTGCAAAAGAGAGAGAGTGACTGAAAATGTGCCAAGTATGAACAGAGAGAGAGAGGTTCTCAGTTATGAGGAATTTTGCCTGAACAAAGATCCATCATCACCTCCAGCAGACATCTCCATGGCGACTGGAATGTTTTCTTTAATAATAGGCAAAGCTGAATGTTGAGTTTATCTTCACATACTCACTCTTACAGACAGCTGTCAGGTAAATGTACCACAAACACATACCTGTGCCATCCATATGTTGCAGTTACTAAGACAAAACTTGTGACTAAACCACACTGTTGACTGATCACACAAGTTTATCATTCCCTCAAAAAGCTTTAAGGGAATGTCTGTGGGCAAAATTCAGCCTACTTCTGACAACATATTTAACAAACTCTGAGTGGAACTCATAGGAAGAAAATTTGACAAAAAAATTAGCTTCATGTTTGAGCTGAATGCTAACGGAAGAGATTGCGAGGCATTATCTCTTCAGAATATCTGCAAGCTGAGCAGGGAGGAGTTTGGATTGGTCTCTCTGATTCTGTCCAGTTACAGAAGGCCTTATCACCAGGAATGGATGGTATTGTTCTGCTTTAAGCAAATGCTGGGCCCTCAGAGAGATGAGAGAACAAAACAGCCAATGTTCTCAAGGTTTCTTGTGCAGATTGATGTATGGATGTAGATATTTGTAATCTTATTGTTGTCTGAGAAAATGGATGATGCTTCTTAGATGCAAACAATCTCTGCATTATTTTCTCTTTTTTTGGTGATGATGATGGTTTATTGCTGAGTAATTCTGTATATTAAGGTGCTTGTTAAAGATGTAACTGATCCTTGCACGTTTAGCTTCAGTTGCCGCATGCTTTTGTTCGCTATGGGAAAGACACCATATCCCAGGGTCCACTCTGCCCTGCTGAACTGTGTCTTTGTACCAGAGGAGTCTTGAAGGTTTCTCTCGCAGTCTGACAGAGTTCTACCTGATTCGTCAGGTGCAGCTACATGTATGGTCTGCAGGTGAAATAACACCATGGGAATTCAGTCGGTGCAACTCTATTTATTGCTGTGACAAACTCTGCTTAGCAGACAAGCAAATCTTTGTTTTTATGCATACAATTCAGGATACATGATTGTATGCTATTCAGGTTTCTCTTTTTAATCTGGTAATTGCTTCCTTGTACTGCCTGAGAAGACATTAAACCTTTCTACAGGTGGATGTGGCGTTGTCGGTGTGAGAAATGTTGCATGCACAGCTAGCCAGAGCAAAACATGCTATTTGATATGACCCCCAAAATAAAGACAAAAAATGCCATTCCAACAGTAAGTGACTCCCCAAAAAAAATCTATATTATTTTATGATGCAGAATCCTGTGAATTTCATTTATTTAGTGGCACACAATCCCAATATAATAATGGACACCATTCACCTTTTGAAATTCTTTGGGACCTACTGTTTTAGTGCAGTTGTCTCTGATGAAGTTGTCTCCCTGTGCAGAACGAAAAGCATGGCAATTTAAGCTGCTCTAGGCTGATCTTTTCTGCATGGAGGGACAATTTGACTCTCTTCCACAAGTTATCAAGTCAGAGCTATGAGTTGGTGGTTAACACACATACTCCAGGAATATTGAGCTGCGGTGCTCATGTTGGTGAGTGGTCAAAAAAATGTGGCAATGGCCTCCAAAATTAGAAAGCAGAGGTTAAGTATCAGATTGTATTTTCATCAAATTTATTTTGAATCTTTAGCTTCCCAAACAACAAGCTACCTATAACTTAGTAGTTAAAGGCTTAGTTCACACAAAAATGAAAATTGTCTCATCATTTACTCACCCTTATGTGTCTCTAAGATGTGTATGACGTTCTTGATTACAAATGAAGATTTTTTTGAAGAATATATCAGCTCTGTAGGTTCTTACAATACAAGTGAATGCTGGCCAGGCCTTTGAAGCTCCAAAAAGCAGATCAAGTCAGCAGAAACATAGTCTATCAAACTCCAGTGGTTAAATTAGTGTCTTCTGATGTGATCCAGTTGGTTTGGGGTAAGAACAGACCAACTGTATATTTCACTGTATATCTTGACAACTGATGGGAAACTGATCCCAAAACTGATGGGATCTCTTCAGAAGACATTGATTTAACCACCGGAGTTTAATGGATTATGTTTCTGCTGACTTCTGTTTTTTTTTGTCATCATTCACTTGTATTGTATGGACCTACAGAGCTGAGATATTCTTCTAAAAATCTTTGTTTTTGTTCTGCAGAAGAAAGAAAGTCATACACATCTGGGATGGTATGAGGGTGAGTAAATGGTGAGATAATTTTTTTGAGTGGACTATTCCTTTAAACAACTGTTTGAAAAAGTAGCTAGCTATACTACACGCTATAAACAAAAAGAACCAAACTGTATTGAATCTATTTAAATAAATGAATCAAAATCACATTATATTATTTAATTCTTCAATCAGATGTTCTGATAACATTCCCTTATGGAAATTATCCATGGTTTTAATACAGTAACCAAAATTTGAAATATGGTATTTGTAGTTAAACCATAGTCACATAATTAAACATGGTTAGAACAGTCATTGTTAATACAATAGTACTGTAGTAAAACCATTGTTCATTTTAAAGGGTTGAACAAATAGAGTGACAACATTAAATTGAACATTAATGTATTCATAAAATACACTAATAAAACTAGAAAACACACAATTTTATATAAATGAATCAAAACACAGTGATAAATGAACTCTGAAAAAAACTGATTCACATTTCTACATGAGATAGAGAGGATGGTTTAGGTGAGTATGTTTGATTACTCCCTCAGCTTCATTGCTGTGTTCACAATACAATACAAAAAACGTAACGTTTTGTAATACTGCAACACCACTCATTGGAAAATGTAGATGATTACTGGGAAAGCGACACTATTGTGAAAATAGCTGAGCTACTGTCATGCTACTGAAAATTGTAGTTAAGTCTGTAGCGTTGCTAATTTTAGTCAACTTCTCTCAAGATTGATTCAGACGTTGTATTTCATTAAACATCCCTAATGTGTTAAAAGTCGTAACGTACAGAGATGTGAGCTAAATTTCTGTCAGGTAATGTGCTTTCAGGTTACAGTATTTTATAATGACTACATCATACGTGGGAGAGAACAGGTTTCACAGGAACTGGAGTCTGACAGCTCTGGAACTCTGCTTTTCTTTTTGATTGGGGCTCAGCACTGATCTCATAATCAGCCTGTAGCTGGGACCCAAACCTCCCAAATCCCATTCTTTGCAATTTGTCCAATTTATGGGGCCTGGAAGCCAACACCGATTCAATTTCTGGGTTATGTTTATTTTCCAGTCGAATAGGAATCTGGCTGGTGATTTGGATAGGTTATATGCAAAGATCATTGCGCAAGGTGTGGGTGGAGCAGGCTGTTTTTAGCCTTGGAAGATGGTAACTCGCATCCCAGCCAGGGGCTGTCCCAGAAACGCTGGTCTTAGGGAGCCAACACTGGGCATAGATCAGAGATTGATGTCAACAGTAAGAATATGGTCATACAATGCCTTAAATGTTCACATAAGTTTATTTTGCAGGCTGTTTCCAAAAATACCTATTATTTCCTTTTTAAAAATGTATTTCAGGAAAGACTCTCCACCATCTGTTTATTGTCTGTTTACTTTCTGCTTCCATCATGAACTGGGAATTTGTGATTGGTTCTATAATTGTTTGAAATTATCTTCTTTGAAATAGCGCACAAAGCATCTTTTCAGTGTACACACACACACACACACACACACACACACACACATATAATTGTCCCCCTTGTTGGAGATTTATGTTGGATTTAGTGTTTTATTTTTTGTATTAAACTGCTATTTCCCACTCTGTGTTTGGGTCCTGGGCCTCTCTGATCATGACAAGTGACTTTAGAAGTCTATTTTGTTTGTTTTATTCCCATATCACTGAATTTAAGCTTACAGTAATCCATTTTGCAATTTAGTTGAAAAATGCTTCTGGAAATCACTGCATTATGTGGTTTGTTTAGCTGTCCCGTGGGAGTGGCTCTAATTTGTCTTTTTTACTATGGTTATTAATTGAGGTATTATTTTTTACATATATTTTTATTTAATTAATTACACTGAATTTTAAAGCGACAGCCCTAATTGATAAACATATACAGTGGGATACAAAAGTTCGAAACCCCATTGAAAATCTTGGATTTGTTTAAATTAAAACTGGCAGTGAACTGTATGTTTTAGTATTTTGAAAAATTCAAAATTAAGAAAAGATTTGACTTAGAAGAAGACATATTAAAACCTCTGGTCACAATCAAATGTAAGAAAATATGTGAAATGTTCTTGCTCCACACCAGATACTATTTGGAACATTCTCAAATCATGCTGAATAACATGATTATCAGGTTTTGTTAATGCCAGCTCGAGTGCATGCGCTCATTAAAGCAAAAGGTGGACATACCAAATACAAAGAAACCCTCACAATTTCCAATTCAACTTTTCACTCAAATAATCATGCTGATAAAATAATTTGTATTTTATTAGATTTTTTTTATTATTAAATTAAATTAAATAAGAAAATAATGCAAAATATTATAATATATACTAGTGTTCACACACTGTAAGAAAACGGGATATTTGCAATATTTCCGAGGCACGTCAGATATTTACACAGTTTCCTGTCTGAGAAGGTTTAAAAAATTATGTGAGATCAGTGGTGTGGTGTCAATGCTGTGGACTCCCCCTTACACCACTGTTACAAAAGAATCAGCAGCCTTTGACATCATCGCTACAATCCTGTGAGTGCAGTGCTGCATGTGTTGACAGCTTTCACTTCCCTGACACTCACAGAAAATGTCCCTTCCCTTTCTTCCCCCAGGCAAGCTCGAGAGAACTGCTGCAAAAAGACCACTGGATGCATCTATCAGTCACGTCAGGTTTTCCAGTCCACGTGAGGAGGGTTTGGAATTTCATTTTTCTATTCTCTGTAGTTTTCTGAGTTGCCTAGTGTGTGGTACTGGATATTTCTTCAGCCAGAGTGGATGTCTGAGAGCTTTAATTAAGTCTGCATGCTCTTTCTCTCAAATTCTCACAAACTTTCAAAGACAAATAGAGATTTCCCTACGTCTGCCTCTGAAAAGAAGTTTCCCAAGAACTTGCATCAATTGGCCTTTCAGTTTAAAGGTCAAAGTGAATGGAGATTCATGCCGTTAAAGAAGAGACTAAAAAAGTCTTCATCTAAGCAGCTTGAGTGGGAAATTCATTCAAGAACTCTTGAGATGAAATATGAGTGTGCATATTTTGCCATATTTCAGAGTGCGTCTGGTTGGGGGGAGGAATGGGGCTTCCCTGTTTTTGGGCCATAATCAAACGTGACAGTTGTGAGCTTGTTTGTGTTTGTTTAGTCCATGCATATGCATGAGTAAATGCATGCGTGTCATTATTGTCGTGTTTGGTAATGCGCATTTTCTAGACATGTTAAAATGTGGCACTTGTTTGGTGGTTCCCATGGCAGATTTACGATGAGAACTAGACCCATAACAAACAGGCAGGGAGGCACGGGATGTCTCAAGCATACTAATACATCGTATAACATTTTAAAATTGTGTTTTCAAGGAATGGAAAAGTTATGGAAATTAATAGTCTTAAATGTAATGTAAAAAATCATGGACAACTGAACATCACATCATGTGTGCTTATTGAAGATTTAATGTCAAAGCTATAGGTTTTGGAAGCAACATCTCTTCTTGGAAAGCTTTCCACTATATTTTGGAAAATGGCCAAATCCAGTTACTGTTCTATTTCATCCCAAAAGTGTTCAAGGGCTTTAGGTCTGGGCATTCTTTAGGTCAATCAAGTTCTTTCACACCAGAATTATGGTGTGAATGGACCTTACTTTGTGCACCAGTGCATTTTCATACTGGAACATGAAAAATGCCCTCCCCAAACTTTTCCTAATGTTGAAAGCACACATTTTTTTAGAAAGTCTTTTCGCCATAGCATTATGATTTTATTCACTGGAATAAAGAGGCCTAGCAAAACTTGTTATTTTAAAGGGGCTGTCCATGTACTTTTGGCCATGTAGTGTATTGTACATTTTTTGAGGTACGCTCTGGTATTGTGTAGGGTAGAACTTGCTTGGAATCCTTCTTTTGAGTCAGTTCTTTTCAGTTAATTGATTAAAAAGCTTTACAAATCAGTCTGTATGATTCAGTAGTGAATCAGTCTGAATTAAAACGATTTCTAAAAATCAGTTTCCAATAATAACAAACAACTTGAAAAGTAATTGATAAATCATGGAAATATATTGGTCAAACAGGGTTGGAACCCTGCTGACAAATTGGAGGCAGCTCTCCCATCCATCCATCCATCCATCCATCCATCCATCCATCCATCCATCCATCCATCCATCCATCCATCCATCCATCCATCCATCCATCTATCCATCTATCCATCTATCCATCCATCCATCCATCCATCCATAACTGTCACAATCTATCAGTCTGCCTGGTCTGTCTTTCTATCTCTCTTTATATCTATATATATATCAGATCATTCTGTTTGTCTAACTTTTAGTCTTTTTAAACTAAACAAAATGACATTGCATCAATGTGCACTTCTGCAAACAAATTGGGACAAAATTCATAGACACGTAATCATTAATATTTGAGTTTGTATAAAATCCTTTAGTTTAAACACTGGCCAACAACATCTACTCAGTTTTAGCCTGAGGGGAACTGGCCCCCCTGGTGAGCCTGATTTCTCCCAAGGTTATTTTTCTCTTATATACAGGACATATTATGGAGTTTTGTGCTCCTTGCCACAGTTGCCTTTGGCTTCCAAGCATTGATTTAGCTCCATATTGTGTGTGGCACTGATTCATCATCCATTTGTGTTTACACTATTCACACCTATGAAGCTGGAAATGTGAAACTGCCATTAACAGCAAGGTTCAGTGCCACATGTGTGTATATAGTGTCGTTTGTTTTAATCTTAGGGTCTGCCGCAACTGCACTGGTTGAGTTTGTTTTAAATCAGGCTTTTGTAATCTCATTTCCCAAGGGCATAATGTATTAGGATTACCATGCAGTAAGCAGGGACAATGTATTCGATTTGTCCATAAGGACTGAGTATGCCAGCTTTTAGAGGGGGAGAAATGGGTCAACTGCCAAAGAGGCCATCATTAAAGCTTGTCACAGAAATATACCCTTTGTGAGACAAAGCCCTCATGTCCACTACCATATTGCCCTTCACACACCCACCGTGTCCCCGATCCAAGCAGATCGCTGCCATTCATCTACCTATATGAGCCCTGCCTGACTTTATAGACTCTCGTTGCATAAGCACACATCACTAATATGACTTTTGAAGGGTTTTAAGAACACTGCTTCACTGCCAAAGTGCAAATCAGGGCCTTCTGTGGTGACAGAGAGTACCCGGGAGAAGGCTTGTTTTTCTTGCAGTGGTGTGATTTACGGATGTCACAGTGCTCTCCTCGGTTTGCCCATGAGCTCAGCAGCAGTAGAACTGCACAGGCTCTCACTGGGTCTTTTGGACTTGATCGCTTAACTCAATGAGCTAAAAGAAAGCCAGATGCTGCAGCTTCGTCCAGCATTGTCCATGTAATAAGGACTCTGTAAGTCGCTTTGGATAAAAGCGTCTGCCAAATGCATAAATGTAAATGTAAATCTATATGAATTTCCTTAGATGATTATAAATAATTTCTTTACTAATATTTGGAAAATAAACAATTAAAGGGATAGTTCACCAAAAAATAATTTACTCACCCTTGTGCCATTCCAGATGTGTCTGACTTTCTTTCTTCAGGTTAACACAAATAGTTTTAGAAGAATACCTGAGCTCCGTAGTTCCATACAATGTAAGTCATCATGGTACAAAACCTTGAAGCTCCAAAAACCACATAAAGGTAGTATCCTTTTTTACTGTAAATCTTGACATCAGCAGTCTTGTTGGCAATCATTACTGTAGACATCAATTGCAAGATTTATAGTGAAAACGTTACATTTTGGTCTATTTTCACTCAAAACCGATTCGATTCCTTGAGAAGACTTGAATTAAACTTCTTAAGGATTACTTTGTTGCTGTTATGTGCTTTTTAGAGCTTCAAATGTTTGGACCCTGTTGACTCGTGTTGTATGGACCTACAGAGCAGAGATATTCTTATAATATCTTTGTTTGTTTTCAGCAGAAGAAAGAAAGTCAAACAAATCTGGGATGACATTTTTATTTATTAGTGTTATAGTGCCACCAAGAGGCAGAGATAAAAACAATTTTGCGTGTCCTCAGAATGAACCCATAAATATATGTACCAAATTTGGTGAGAAAATCTCATTCCGTTCAAGAGTTCTAACAGTGGGAGCCTGGGTAGCTCTGCGAGTAAAGACGCTGACTACCACACCTGGAGTAGCAAGTTCGAATCCAAGGCGTGCTGAGTGACTCCAGCCAGGTCTCCTAAGCAACCAAATTGGCCCGGTTGCTAGGGAGGGGAGAGTCACATGGGGTAACCTCCTCGTTGTCACTATAATGACAACGTATAGAGCCCAGTGTATAGTGCATCACTGGGAAACAGCTTGTGTTTTCAGCAGTCTCATAACTGTTCGCAATCAGTGAGTAGTGAACATTTATGAGAAGCGATCGATGATGATCTCCTGTTAACTTCTTTATATATTAACTTCTTAATATTCTAAAACAATGATTACTTTATTCTAGTGTTTATTGGGTATGTGCCCTCAGCCAAATACCTTCTTTGTTACACACATTACAGCTGATTTTCTGTAAAGCCGCGTTGGAACAATATTGGGAAAATCACAAATAAAAAACTGCACAAATAAAAATTATTTAACTCGATTTTACTTTTATGTTATAATATTTTTTCTACTTTGGCAACAAATTCTCAATGCTCTTATTTTGCTTAGTCAAACAAAAAAGTGATTGCTTGTGCTGAAGCATTTTAAGAAATTAGCATTACTCATTCAAAGTAATTGCCAGCATCTTTCAATCACTGCCAACCATGTTAAAATAAAATGTAGCATTATGAAAGTCTGAATCTATGTACTGATTATCATTATCCCATGTCTACCAACCATGCTGAGTGGTCAAAACATCATATGCAGCCTGAAACTGAGCTTTTTGCTGGAAGTTTGGAGCAGGGGCATTTTTAGAGTTTGAAGAGACTAGGGGCTTAGCCCAGCCACAGACCCACCGCACCCCAAGCACAAATTACAGCTAAATGCATTACTGAAAAATTGCTTGTTTTGGAAGAACATTTTATTTCATTTCAGTAACAACTCCTGTATTTTGCTAATTGTTGTCTGTCTCTGTGTCTTTCCTGGTGTCTCCATCTATTTGTTGACTCTGTCTCTCTTTCCTTGTGTTTCCATCATATTGTACTATTTGTTGTCTTTCTGTTTTTCCTGGTCTCAATCGAGTATTCGGGCCAATCAAAGATTTCAAACCACTTGTGTTAAAAGGCCCTTTTTTGCAATCCAAAACATTCGAGGGGATATTGAGGTATAGCTTTACTTGTTTAGGGCCTGCGTCTGGGTCTCCTAAATCAGAAATGGTCCAAACAGTTGCCCCTGCCTGCTGCTTCTCTATGTCTTTAATTGGCCTGATGTTCTCATCCGCCCTCACTCTTGTCTCATCTGCAAAGTAAAGATGCAACATGTCAGTACTATACACTGATAGAATAATTTAGTCTGCTGCTTTTAAATGTTAAAGTTAAATGCAGAGCCTAGGGAACAAAGTAAAATGTTTATGCTTTTGCATATTCTGAAAATATTATTTTAGTAATAACTTTGTAGAATAAAAAAATGAGTTCCCCGTCTGTCGCTCACTTCGACATAGAAGAAGCGACCCCTTCGGCATGTCTCTGTCCCCTTGCGTCTTCACGAAAGTTGCAGAGGCAGCTCTTGCCCCTCTCCGAGAAGCCGGCATCCACATACTCAATTACCTTGACGACTGGCTCATCCTAGCCCACTCGTGAGAGTTACTATGCACTCACAGAGACCAGGTGCTCAGGCACCTCAGCCGCTTGGGGCTTCAGGTCAACTGGGAAAAGAGCAAGCTTATTCCAGTCCAGAGCATCTCTTTTCTCGGTATGGAGTTAGACTCAGTCACTATGTCAGCACGTCTCACCAACGAGCGTGCACAGTCAGTGTTGAGGTGTCTCGCCTCCTTCAGGCCAGGCACAATGGTCCACTTAAAACTTTTCCAGAGGCTCCTGGCGTCCTCCGCGGCGGTCGGGCCGCTGGGGTTGATGCATATGAGACTGCTTCAGCACTGGCTTCAGACCCGAGTCCCGAGACGAGCATGGCACCGCGGCACACACCGTGTGACAATCACCCCCGCCTGCCACCAAATATTCAAACCCTCGACAGACCTCTGTTTCTTACAGGCAGGAGTACCCTTACAGCAGGTGTCCCGACGCGTCTTGGTCACAACCGACGCCTCCAAATCGGGTTGGGGCGCCGTGTGCAAAGGGCACGCAGTAGCAGGTGGCCTATGCTCCTGCCACATGTCACGACTCGCCTGTCGTCTCCTCCTTTGGAGCCAGCAGCGACTCAAGACAGTTCGGCAAGGCCCAGGTAGATCTGTTTGCCTCCCTAGAGACCTCCCACTGCCCGCTCTGGTACGCCCGCTCAGAGGCTCCCCTCGGGGCAGATGCACTGGCACACAGCTGGCCGGTGGGGCTGCACAAGTACGCATTTTCCCCCAGTGAGCCTTCTTGCACAGGTGCTGTGCAAGGTCAGGGAGGACGAGGAACAAGTCACTCTCGTGGCTCCTTACTGGCCCACCCGGCCCTGGTTCTCAGACCTCGTACTCCTCGCGATAGCCCCTCTCTGGCGAATTTCCCTGAGGAAGGACCTTCTTTCTCTGGGACGGGGCACACGGGGCATCCGCACCCAGACCTTTGGAACCTCCGCATCTGGCCCCTGGACGGGATGCGGAAGATCTAGCTGGCCTACCATCTACAGTCGTAGCCATGATCAACCAAGCCAAAGCCCCCTCTACCAGGCAACTCTACGCCCTGAAGTGTCATTTGTTCGTGAATTGGTGTTCTTCCCGGGCAGAAGACCGACAGAGGTGCGCAGTTAGGTCAGTGCTCCTGTTCCTACAGGAGAGGTTGGAGGCGAGGCTGTCCCCTTCCACCTTGAAGGTGTATGTTGCCACTATCACAGCTCACCACGACCCAGTAGACGGTAAATCTCTGGGTAAGCACGACTTAATCGTCAGGTTCCTAAGAGGTGCCCGGAGGATAAATCCCTCCTGGCTAAACCCGTTCCCCTCCTGGGATCTCTCGGTGGTCCTCGCCGGTCTTCAGAGATCCCCCCTTCGAGCCGCTAGAATCAGCCGGACCCAGCCTCTCCCTAAAGACGGCCCTGCTGATCGCGCTTGCCTCCATCAAGAGGGTCGGGGACCTGCAAGCATTCTCTGTTAACGACAGGGCTATGTGCCCAAGGTTCCTACCACGCCCTTCAGAGATCAGGTAGTGAACCTGCAAGCACTGCCCCGGGAGGAGGCAGACCCAGCCCCCTCACTGCTGTGTCAGGTACGCGCCTTGCGTGCCTACCTGGACCGCACTCAGAGCTTCAGGCTCTCTGAGCAGCTCTTTGTCTGCTTTGGGGGACAGCGGAAAGGGAACGCTGTCTCCAAACAGAGGTTGTCCCACTGGGTGGTGGATGCCATCCTGTTGGCCTATCACACCCAGGCCTCCTACACGGACTCCTCCTGTGTGTACTTCCATGGTATGTTCACCTTACGAGCTGACCCGCGTCTCCCTTTGGCAGTTCTTCGCTGCCCTCCGGTCGCCGTGTTGTAGCAACTACCCCTCCTCGAGTTTGGATCTACCACCGCGCCATTTTTTCCCACATGTGACCGAAAGGCCATGTGATGTATTTTGCCACCTTACCTCCCCTTCCGGGCAGGGGTGGCCTCCGCAGGGTCTTTTCCCCCTGAAAGAATAGGAAACCGGGTAAGGCCCCCTTTCCCACAATGCGGTAAGGGCCCCGGCTGCTCTTGCTCTATGCCGAGAAACATAGAGAGAAAAGCGGCTCAGCCAGGCTTGGCCCGTTCCCAGGTTGGCAAGCATCACCCTGGTTTACCAAAAGGACTCCGACGACTTTTTTGGGGCATTGGGGAAGGGTACGTGCAGTCTGAAACACAGCTGGTCGCTTGTGCACGTAAAATACTTGCCCGCTCCTGTGTCAGCAGTACACGTACATGGCTCAGTGCATGGCGTGATTTAAAGTGGACCCCTAGTGTCGCTTCTTCGACACGACGTCGAAGTGAGCCACAGACGGGGAACATCTCGGTTACGTATGTAACCTGCGTTCCCTGATGGAGAGAACGAGACTTCGTGTCCTCCCGCCACGTCTCTGAGCCGAGCCGCTGAGGTGGCCGGACACTCCCGGCTCCTCAGAAAAATCCTGAATGAACGTGCGTATTTCCCTTGCCTTTATACCCATATGTCCGGGGGCGGGGTATGCAAATACTGTTTGCCAACTCTCATTGGCCTTTTTTCATAGATCAGAGGCATATTCGGCACTCAAGAGAGACCCCTAGTGTCGCTTCTTCGACACAACATCTCGTTCCCTCCATCAGGGAAGGGAGGTTACATACGTAACCGAGACGATTTTGTTTGTCGATTTTTTTTTAAGTCGATTTAACGTGTTTGTTCAGTGTGTTTCATTTTAGAAAACATAACATGTTAAAAAAATGTAAGCAAATAATTGCAACGCCCCCGGACCGTAATAATTGAATTGAATTGAATTAAATTTCTTTATTGTCATTGTACACAAGATACAACGAAATTGCGGAGCTTCTGCATAAGGTGCATGGTACATAAAAATGATAAATAAATAAATAGATATAAAATACATAATACAAAATGATGTATTAAGATGTTTAAGCTAGGACAAAGAATAAGTAAAAAGACATAAAAGGAGTGCTACAGTTTGTCAAAAATTATATTTTGACAAATACAAGACTAAACTGAAGGACCTTTCAGTCACATAATAAGGAAGATTCCTGAGAAATGCAAGCTTGTAGTACCACCTGTTTACTCCAGAGGGCAGTAAGTGAAATTTCAGCTGTGTGGTAACACGCAGTTTATACAGTGAACAAAACAACCATCCAGCAGCAGCACAGCACAAACATGCGTTACGTTATTGCTTTCAAAACACTTGATGGAGCGCCAATTCGGATCTCAAGATGTGTTCTAAGTATTAAACTGTATTTAACTTGACACAGTGACCTAAAAAATTTATGTTTATGATGCAACGCACCTGAGATGCTACACAAGCATGTCTGACGAAGGTGTAAATTGATGGGTCCTTAAACTAGCCCTCATAATAAATCTCCAACTGATTGACAAATTCACTTGCAAAATGGATTGCTGTGAACTGTATGCCAATGATTGACTTATACGATTAATAATATGGTAGTAAACAATACTTTGTATTCTAAAGCTGCTTTTTGTATTGTCTTATATATATAATTTTTAAATATTTAAAGATAACTATGTATAATTATTTCATCATTATATATTGAATTATTGATATATGAGGGCTTTCTCAGCATATATTTTTATATGCAATTAAATGCGATTAATCGGGATTAAATAATCGAGACACCAAATTTTAATTGATTGACAGTCCTAATAAAAATACAATCCTGCTGGTACCTGACTTTTCCTAATAGTGTCTGTATTTTCTCTTATAATGTTTTTATATAAATAACACAAAAGAAAAAGAAAAAAAATTATCAGTTATACCTGTAACTACCAGGCACGGTCATATTTAAGACCGGAATCCCTCAGGGAACCATACTAGGGCCTATTCTCTTCATGTGAACTGTATGTGAACGAGCTGCCTGAAGTGTGTCCTGAAGTTGGTCTTCAGATGTATGCCGATGACACTGTGGTTTATGTGTCCGGCAAAAGCCCTGCTGTTAGTACACTGACAAAAAGTCTTGAGAAAGTGTTTAATTGGCTAAACAAATCCTGTTTAACACTTAATTTGAGGAAAACTAAGTCTATGTGTTTTTCTATAACAAGAACTCGGACAATAAATGCCCTTAACATTAAAATGAATGGCGAACTCATCGATCAGGTAGAACAAGAAAAATATTAAGGAGTGATTTTAGATTCGCAGTTAAACTAAGTCATATTAAAAACATTTCAAGAAAAATGAAGGCTAGTATGAACTGTTTCAGAATGATCAGGAGCAGTCTAACATTTGAATGTGCTCTTGTCTTTCTGAACACTATGATCCTGTCCCACCTGTCGTACTGCACCACTGTTTGGTCTCAAACCAGCCAAACTACCCTAAAGCCTATTGAGAGGCTTTATAACCGTGCCCTAAAAATTTTAGATAAAAAGCCCATTCGATTCCATCACTGTTATATTTTAAGTAAACATAAAATCTTAAATTTTGTTAATTTTGTTAATTTTAGACACATAAAGTTGTTTTTTAAATGTTTGACTGGACTTGCACCTGAGCCACTTTGTAAATTTGTGAACAGGCTGGAATCTTCCAAATCAACAAGAGCTGCTACATGTGGAGACTGTAAAGTTCCATTTTGTAAAACCTCTTTTGCCCAAAATGTTTTTTCTGTTAAAGGAGCCAATCTGTGGAACTGGCTTCCTACAAATATAAAGACTTTAACTAAACTGTACACCTTCAAAAAACTAACAAAAGTCTGGTTCATACAGCAGCAGCAGTGTGATCATGCCATATGAAATGTATATCTGTGTGTCTGTGTGTATGTGAGGTGTGCAACTGTGTGAGTTCGAGTGAATGTGTTCATTTACTATACTAACTTTTATTGGTGCTAACTGGTTTCTAGACATTATATTGTATTCACTGTGAATTTTTTTTTTTTTTTTTATTCCTTTAGTATCTTAACTGTTAAAAGCCCTTCTAGGGACAGGTGTTGCGAATTAGCCATGGCTATAAACACTGTGATACAGGCATCGGATTGTTCTTTATGTAATAATCTATGTTTTCTTTTTGTATCTGTCCCTATTCAAATAAACAAATAAATAAAATAAAAATAAAAATATTGACCACACGGGACTTCTACTGTTAATCTTTCCAGCGGTTGATGGTTGCTTAGCAACTGTCATTAGCATAGGTTCCATCTATTTTTCACACTATTTTGTTATCGACAAAGTGAAAATGCGTAAAACAAATTTTCCGTCTTCTATTCAAATTGTCTTTTATTGATAAAAATGGTGTGCGTCATGACTTCATGCCAAAAAAAAAACACTTTGTGGCATAAGTTTTGGTTTATTGCAACAGAAATCTGCTCTTAAGCCTTTTTCATACAGAAATGTGTGTTTATTGCTAATTCACTTCCCAGATGTCCCTAATTTTTAGCTTCTCTGAAGTTTGGGTAAAATGGGGAGAGTATTGAGACAATTCATTGAAATTAGCCAACTTACTGTCATTTTAATTAGTCAAGTCAAGTCAAGTGGTTTTTATTGTCTTTTAAACCATATACAGTTAGTACAGTACACAGTGAAACGAGACAACGTTCCTCCAGGACCATGGTGCTACATAAAATAACATTGGACAAACAAAGAACCACATGAGACTACACAGACTAAATAAAATACCTATATAAAATACCTATATAAAGTGCACGTGCAAAAACGTGTGCAAAAGTACGGGACAGTACAATAAATTTCTAACAATGAACAGGACAATAGGCACAGTGATAGACAGTGCAGCGCCGACCAGTACACAGTAGTGCAAAAAAAGATGACAGTTAATAAATGCCAAATGTAAACATAACATACTATGAGATAGTGTTCTATGCACATAGCAGTTATTGAGGTAGCAGACAGTTATAAAGTGGCAGTTATTAAAGAGCAACTCAGGACACATGTGTGTGTGTGTCAAACCAGTCTCTGAGTATTGAGGAGTCTGATGGCTTGGGGGAAGAAGCTGTTACACAGTCTGGTCGTGAGGGCTCGAATGCTTCGGTACCTCTTGCCAGACGGCAGGAGGGTAAAGAGTTTGTGTGAGGGGTGTGCGGGGTCCTCCACAATGCTGGTTGCTTTGCGGATACAGTGTTTTATGTAAATGTCTTTGATGGAGGGAAGAGAGACCCCAGTGACCTTCTCAGCTGTTCTCACTATCCTCTGCAAGGCTTTGCGGTCCGAACCGGTGCAAGTCCCAAACCAGGCAGTGATGCAGCTGCTCAGGATACTCTCAATAGTCCCTCTATAGAACGTTGTGAGGATGGTGGGTGGGAGATGTGCTTTCCTCAGCCTTCGAAGAAAGTAGAGACACTGCTGGGCTTTCTTGTTAATAGAGCTGGTGATGAGGGACCAGGTGAGGTTCTCCGCCAGATGAATGGGAATGATGGTGGTGGCCTTGAAGCACGTTGGATCGATGGCGCTGCTCAGAGAGATGTTGAAGATGTCGGTAAGAACATCTGTCAGCTGGTCTGCACATCCTCTGAGCACTCTGCCAGGAATGTTGTCTGGTCCAGCGGCCTTCCGTGGGTTGACTCTACGTAGAGTTTTCCTCACATCCGCCGTGGTGAGACAGAGCACCTGGTCGTTGGGAGGAGGGGTGGTCTTCCTCGCCACCACGTCGTTCTGCACTTCAAACCGAGCGTAGAAGTCGTTCAGCGCATCTGGATGGGAGGCATCTTTGTCACAGGCAACGGATGTTGTCCTGTAGTTGGTGATGGCCTGGATGCCCTGCCACATGCGCCGCGTGTCACCGCTGTCCTCGAAGTGACTGTGGATTCTCTGGGCGTGTACAAGCTTTGCCTCTCTGATGGCCCGGGACAGTTTGGCCCTAGCTGTTCTTAGGCCTGCCTTATCGCCTGCTCTGAAGGTGGAGTCTCGGGTCTTCAGCAGCATGCGCACCTCCGCAGTCATCCACGGCTTCTGGTTGGAGCGTGTTGTTATGGTCTTGGAGAAAGTGACATCATCAATGCACTTGCTGATGTAGCTGGTCACTGATGTTGTATATTCCTCCAAGTTGGTAGAGTCGCCATATGTTGCAGCCTCCCTAAACATGTGCCAGTCAGTACACTGCGGTTTTGTGCGTCTGACGAGCGGTCTGTATGCTGGAATTAGCATAACAGAGATGTGGTCTGAGTAGCCGAGATGGGGGCGGGGCTCCGCCCGGTACGCGCCTGGGGATGTTCGTGTAAACAAGATCAAGCGCGTTCGCCCCTCTCGTTGCAAAGTCCACATATTGATGGAATTTAGGTAGCACTGTCTTGAGATTCGCATGGTTGAAATCTCCGGCGACAATAAACAGCCCGTCGGGGTGAGCGTTCTGCAGTTCGCTCATAGCCCCATACAGTTCACAGAGCGCTTCCTTAACGTTAGCGCTGGGGGGAATGTAAACTCCGGATATGCAAACAGTGGTGAATTCCCGTGGTAAATAAAAAGGTCTGCATCTAACAGTCACAAGCTCCAACAGCGATGAACAGTAGCTAGAGACTAGCACAGAGTTCTTGCACCATTCCGTGTTGATGTAAACACACAAGCCACCACCACGAGTCTTACCTCAGAGAGCTGAATTTCTGTCGGCACGAAACGCGGCGGGCCCGTCTAGCTGAATGGCGGCGTCCGGAACTCTGTCGCTGAGCCACGTCTCCGTGAAAACAAAGACACAGCAGTCTCTAAACTCACGCTGCATAGCCTGCTGGAGTCGGATATAGTCCAGTTTATTGTCCAGGGAGCAAACATTTGAGAGCAGGATAGACAGGAGAGCCGGCCGGCTAGGGTTTGTTTTTAGCCTAGCATGGACCCCCACCCTCTTCCCGCACTTCCGCTTCCTCGCACACCGCTTACGACGTCCTCTCCCCCGGCCACCGGCATCAGGCGACGCCGAGGCCTCGATGCCTGGTCTCCGTAGCAAGCCGAGTACGCGCAGCGCCTCCCACAGTTCATCATGCAGCTTGGTTTTTGCATGAGTCTTATAACTTAGTAGTGTTTGGCGATGGTAGACACGAACACCGGTTGCTCCGATGTCCATGTGCCGCAAAAGTCGGGCTTATTAAACAAAAATAGCACCATTTTGGATCCGGAGTGGCCGCTGTGTGCTACCGCGCCGCCGCTTTTTCTTTTGGCAATTTATTTAATTTAATACAGGGAATTTTAACAGCCTTTTTCAAAAGTAAGATAAATAATAATTGAATAGAATTGGATTATATGTTCCAAAAAAGCACACTGATGTGTTTCTCCTAGTATTGTGTATTTATTTTTAATTTGAACTAATTCCATGACTGTTGTCTATTATTCTGGATGTTGTAGAAAAACAACTTTAATAAATAAACGTATGTCTACCGCAATTAAATTAATCACACTGTGACCATTCATTCTCCTTGTACTTGTCGATGTGGATGATACAAGATATTTGTGTTGGCACTCCTGGAAGGGTCATGAAGCAGATGTGTTTGCAGATTGGATCTATACGCCATTAAAATCAATAAATTGGTTTTCGAGGATGTATACTGTTGTCATACACATCATTTACGATTGGGGCAAACTCTGTCATGTGATACTATATTTTTGCATTAATGCCAATTTACTCGACAAAAAGTGTTTCCAAACCAGTTTTCCCACATTTGAAGTATCGACATATGCGTTAGAGTTAAATTGGAAAAATATTATGTCGACACTTGTGAACTTTTATCGATATTTTGCTTTTCCATCAGCTTTGTTTTGATGCGCTAAAACTTTTTTGCAAAAAGTCCTTGGATGGAAACTTAGTTATTGTCTCTGTCAAAGAAAGGTTGCTAGCGGTCTCGAGTGCTATCGCTAATTTGCTCAAAAATACAAATTGTTAGATTAAATTGGCTGATCATTACAATGGTTGAATAAAATAGAAGTGTCCAAACTGAATGAAATCTCTCAATTGGGTATTTTTTCAATTGAGACTGAGATTATAGTGTTTGGAATCTAGCGGTCAAAATGAGTGCTATGACCATTCTAGTAGATACAGAATTCCGGTAGTTCTAGTGTTAATGAAAAAAAACAAAGAATACTCTGATTTTAAAAAGAATATACGTATGTTTATATGAACACATTTTGTCACTAAAAGGAAACTGTTTTAGATTTAAACAAAACTTTCTTGTCATGTGTGTACATACACTAACCAGCAATGATATAAAGTTCTAGCTAAGTGGTTTTTATAATGTTAGTAGGTTTGTTAGTACGAGTTGTTTTGTGTTCTCCCAAAGAGAACACAAAACTTAACCGTTACTTAACCGTTGTTATGCTGAGTCCTAAGGTTAGCTAGCTAGCAAACACAAACTCTGCACAAACCAGTAGCCGCTGACTCTGTATCTGCTGCTACACTTTGAGTTTCTGGCATCCCCTCAAACTCATCCACTGCTTGTTTCTGGACTGACAAGTGCTTTGGCTGTGTGTGTTTGTGTGTGTGTGTGTGTGTGTGTGTGTGTGTGCGTGCGTGTCATGAGGGGTGAGGGTGTTGATCAGGGAGGAGTTGTGTGATGTAACCGGTACATTTGTGTGATTGCAAGACACACAAGTAGACGTCTGTATATAATCGCGCAGCAATGCCGTTATGGTAAATAATCAGAGTACAAATATATTATTGGAATTGGATCAAAAGACCTGGGGCTAGTACAAAAAGACCCAGGGCTTAAGCCCCGGAAGCCCAGTACTAACGACACCACTGATTTGGAGTGAATGCACTTAGAAATGCTATAGGATTCTCCCTTGCTCCCTTGATCACTGTTATGTGAATGCCATATCCTCTAGTGTGCTGTTTGTATGCACTTGTCTCAGAACAGTTTGAAATGCACCTTATTTTCATTCTAACTCTCTATACCGCCTCTGAAATCAACATTTTGCACCTTTTGAATGCACCCATTGATGTCATTGTACAGGCTCTGGAGGGGAGTACTGGACAGTCCTGCCAGGTGACGGCGTTCTCGGGACACAAATGGATCGCAACCGCTCTGTCCACCTAGGGGACCTCCATGTACCCGTGGGCTGCCCTGTGGATGAGCGGAGGGGTCGGTGCCCTCCACGACCGCGTCAGCTTGTCATGCACTTCCAGAAAGAACGGAACTAGGGAAGGGGAAGCCTGGCTATGAGCGGCACCCTAACATGAGGAACCGATGAAGTAGCCATGAGGGGGGGACAGAGGTTTCCAGTCCAGCCTCATGCCCACAGCGGCCCGGGAAAGCATAGCGAACATCTGCGTGTCAGCCTCAGACTGGGCGAGCAGACCCGAAGTTGGCAGCCCAGACGAGTCATCAGCATCAGAAGCCACTGTGACACTCTCCGATGGAGCGGCAATGTCGTCATCCAATTCTGGGGGCTCAAGGGAGAGTGCCGGCTGGCCGTGAGTTGAGCCGCACTCATCCCGAGTTCGGAAGGAAGCAAGCAAGCGTGCCGGGGGGGCGGGTGGTTCGCAGGGATTTACCTGGCTAAACAGAGCCCGTCATCATCCCCAAATCGCCTTCATCGCCAGCCGGGTTGTCCTCAATCCCGTGGGTAGAACGAATGACACGGGGGTGGCTGAAGTGGCTTTCTCTCATGAGAAAAGAAAGTCACGACCGCAATGTTGCTTTGGCAATGTTCTCGCACTGAGAACATGAACCATTCATAAAACGCTGCCTGCGTGTGATCACAGCCCAGGCATGCGAGGCAGCTTTTATGACCATCAGGAGTGGAGAGAAATCAACCACATAAAAAGACACGTCCTGAAAAGGCCGTTCAACGCCTGCTGTTTATTGCTCTTTTATGAGTGGGAACTCAAACTCTTTTAGAGGAAATAAACTCTTTTTAGGAGGAGAAACACTCTTTCAGGCAATGAAAGCACAGTCGAAGCACTCAGGGGCGTAGACTGCACAGTGTGCAGAGAGAGAGAATGCCAGCTGGAAACACGCCGTAGATCCAACAGAAGTGCTTATTGCCAGTAGAGGTGAGTAGAACAGTGGTGAACTCAGCTTGCTGTTGCACAACCGTTCGGCTCCAAAGAAAAATTCTGACTGGCACTCACTGCCCTGCTTCCATTTATACCCATATGTCCGGGGTGGGGCATGCAAATTCTGTCTGCCAACTTGACATCGGCCTTTTCTCAAGTTCAGAGGTACGTTTGGCATCCCAGGGAGATCCCTTGTGTCACTTCATTGGACACGATGTCAAGAGAGTGACAGAAGGGGAACCACAGTAAAGAATACAGTATTTCACAGTTAATGTAACTTACATATTCAGTTTCTTCTGGTAAAAAAAGGAAGAAAATAATAATTTAATAAAAAAAATAATAGCATAATAATTATAATAATAACAGGCTATTATGTATAGGCAAATTCAAGGAATATTTTATTTATATAAATTAAAAATGTAATAGAGTAACATTTGAAAATGGGCATTTAAGTTAGTTTTGACACACTTCTGGTTTAAGCCCCGCCCACATCCGGTTTTAATGGGAATATTGGATTGCTCCTATTATAACCTATAACCTGCATACAAGGTAAAGATGTATTATTCCCTTTCAAAAAGCTACACTTATGATGCTGCGCTTCAATGAACATTGACCGGAATTTATAGCCTCTGCCGGTGTAATCATTGGATGCTCCTGGGGCAGGGCTATAAATAGATGCATCACAGGAGCATCGTCAGATCTTTTGTCTTCAGATCACTCTGTGTGTGTGCTATCACGAGCCTGTCACAACTTTCTTTCCTCTGTTAGGAGTTAGAATTTGTTAGGCAGTGCACAGAAGACCTTTCTCTTTTTCTCTTCTTTCAAAAAAAGAAAAAAAAGGGGGAAAAAATGACTGAAAGTCAGGGCAAATGCTGTGTGTTCCCTTGTCTCTGCTCTATGGCTGAGAGGGACATGCATCAGTTTTGCTTTGTTTGTTTGGGGGAAGAGCATGCTGCTCTCACGTTGGGGTTCGGGCAAAATGCTTCGCGCTCGCCTTGCTTACTTCCGGGAGTCAGGGCCCACACTTCATTCGTGGGGCTCTCGTATGGATCTGGCTGAGGAGCGAGAGACGGGTCCATCCCTTTCACTCTCTCTCTCCCCAGACCCAGCTGGTCCTTCCCATGATCTTGAAGCATGCTCCGGCACCTCTTCAGTTCATGAGGGGGACCTTGAATCTCTTGAGTCTGCAGACTTTGAGTTACCCACCTCTGAGCATTCCTTCTGGTCTATTCAGGGACGCTATGAATACAGTTATCTCCAGGTTCCAGGAGGTGAAAAGCCACGAGGAAGCATTTGGGCAGTTTTTTCCTCGCCGCACTCAGGGGGCGGGGCCGTCGGCCACCCACACCCGCCTCGGTCCTGCTAGAAGGGAGGCTCAGAAGCAAAACATGGCGAGTCGTGTTCCCCCTCGTAAAGACTGGGGACAAGCTCGCCGCCCTCAAAAGCCCCCAAATCAAGACCTCAGGGGAGTCATTTCTTAGAGGATGAAACCCTTACGGTCTTGTGCCCAGCCTTGTGGGGGTAGCTCCCTTTGGGACGGGGCGCATGTATCATCCACCATGCCCCTCCTGGTACCCCCACGAAACCTCTCCATTCCCACTGCCTCTGGTGTTTCGGGAGTTAGAGGCTTCCAACAAAAAGTTGGGTGTACCACTGTTTCCTGCCATAGTCCAGAACACGGAAAACTCGACATCCCCTCAACAGGAAGTGTCAAAATTAATACACATCTCAGAGAACCTGGCAGTGTGGAAACTTCTATGTGGGTCCTAAGAACAGTAGAAAAAGGCTACAGAATTAAATTTGCTCGCCGCCCTCCGTGTTTCAATGCCGTGGTCTCCACTACCGTAAAACCAGAGCAGGCATGTCTACTGTGGAAAGAACTGCAAATTCTCTTGGTCAAATGGGCCATAGAACGTGTTCCCCTTCCTAAGAAAGAGTCAGGTTATTACAGCAAATACTTCCTGGTTCCCAAGAAGGGTGGGGGGACCAGCATCACGATCCCTATCTGGGAGTTATATGGAATTCGATCACGATGTGGGCACAATTGTCTCCCGCTCGAATCATTTCCATTCAGAACACCCTGAGCAAAGTCAGGCTAGGTCAAGGTTGCACTGTTCATCAGTATCAACGAATATTAGGTCTCATGGCATCTGCGTCCACGGTGATCCCTTTGGGCCTTCTGCACATGAGACTGTTCCAGCTGTGGCTAAAAGCCTGGGGGTTTCATCCAAGAGCCATCCAAGGCAAATAAGGGTTATGCACCGCAGGCTTAGTTCCCTTTCTATGTGGTTCAGACCCCGGTTTCTTACCTTGGGTCCCACTCTAGGTGCATCTTGTCATCACAGGCAGACGCCTCCGACAGACGCCTCCCTGAGGGGCTGGGGAGCGGTCTTAAGTGGTCGTCCAGCCCAAGGGGAATGGGAGGGTCATCAGTTCGACTGGCACATCAACTGCCACAAGTTGATGGCGGTATTTCTGGCCCTGAAATACTTCCTCCAGCATCTGAGAGGCTGCCATGTCCTGGTGCAGGTGGACAACACAACAGCAGTCTCCTACATAAATCATCAAGGAGGTCTACGTTCACGTCAGCTGACTTTTCTGGCACGTCGGATACTCCTCTGGGCCCAGGGCAAGTTAATGTCACTCAGGGCAGTTTATATCCCTAGATGTCTGAATGTGGGAGCAGTTTTACTGTCCAGACAGAAAATACTGACAGGGGAGTGGAAACTCCACCCCGAGATAGTGGAGCAAATCTGGATGAGATTTTACAGGGCAGAAGAGTGCTTCGCCTCTTCTCAGACAGCGCAATGCCCCCTCTACTTCTCTCTGAGTCTCCCAGCCCCCCTGGGTCTGGACGCGATGGCGCATACATGGCCTAGAATGCGTCTGTATGCATTTCCCCCAGTTTCTCTGCTCACAGGAGTCTTGGCCAGAGTTCACTAGCAATGGTCTTGCATCTTACTGATAGCGCCGCGCTGGTCAAACAGGGTATGTTTCTTGGGGATAATGTCTCTCCTCGACGGCTTGCCTTGGGCGATTCCGAAAAGGAGGGACCTTCTGTTTCAGGCACAGGGGACTATATTCCATCCCCAGCCCGAGCTGTGGAACCTTCATGTTTGGCCCCTGAAGGGTACCAACTGAGGGACATAGGGCTTTCACCTGAGGTTATCGAGACCATTTTAAGTGCTAGGGCTCCCTCTACTAGAAGGATCTATGCCAATAAATGGGGTGTCTTTGAAAAATGGTGCAGTACACATAACGCAGATCCAGTTAACTGCCAGATTGCTTCAATTCTGGACTTTCTGCAGGAAAAATTGTCAGCAGGCATATGCCCCGCCACTCTCAGGGTTTATGTGGCCTTGATGGACGGGGTGCCGTTGGGGAGACATCCTCTATTCGCTCGTTTCATTCATGGAGCTAGGCGACAGAGGCCTCCTGCTAGGACCAGGATCCCTTCATGGGACTTAGCATTAGTCCGTGAGGGTCTGGTTGAGACCCCCTTTGAACCAGTCTAGAGTCAGTGTCTGACAGACTTCTGACTCTCAAGATGGTTTTTCTTATGGCGATTACCTCTCTAAAGAGAATTGGGGACCTACAGGCTCTGTCTGACTTGCCAGCCTACTTAGAGTTTGCCCCAGGAATGACCAAAGCAATTTGCACCCTCATCCTGACTACCTGCCTAAAGTGCCTTTTTCGACCTTACATCTGGTCACTCTCGAAGCCTTCTGCTCCCCGCCGTTTACAATGCTGGAGCAGGAAAGACTTCACAGACTTTGTCCAGTCCGTGCCCTTCAGACTTATGTCCACCACACTAGCCAGTGGCGTAAGTCAGGGCAACTATTCGTTTGCCATGGGGGCTGCAACAGGGGGGCGGCTGCCACCAAGCAGACTATGTCGCATTGGGTGAGGGACGCTATTGCCCTGGCCTACGAGGTGCGCGGTCAAGCTTCGCCAGTAGGCATCAGGGCTCACTCTACCAGAGGGGTCGCCTCCTCTGAAGCCTTGGCTAGAGGTGTCCCTCTGCAGCATGTTTGTCATGCGGCAGGCTGGTCCTCTCCGCACACATTCATTAGATTCTATAGTTTGGATGTTCATGCCACTCCGGGCTATTATGTCCTTGAGTCGACATCTCAAGCTCATGTCTAAGACCTCTCACGCTCTTGTGAGCACACTACACAACCGTAGGGGGTCCGGATAGCCACAGTGCGGCGGCGTGGGCATTCTCGTTCCCAAAGCGCTTTTCTCAGTGCTGCATCATAGGTGTAGCTTTTTGAATGGGAACGTCTTGGGTTACTTAAGTGTAACCCTTGTTCCCTGATAAATGCGGAACGAAATGCTGCGCTTCACTGCCGCACTGGATGCCCCTGACAAAATACCTGACGATGCTCCTGTGACGCATCTATTTATAGCCCTGCCCCAGGTGCATCCAATCATTACACCGGCAGAGGCTATAAATTCTGGTCAATGTTCATTGACATGTTGCACAGGGAACAAGGGTTACACTTAAGTAATCCGAGACGTTCTTTTTTCAATTTAAATATTTTCTTGTCTCTTTCTTCTGCACCAGCTTCTATACTACTCCTGCTACTTTGAGATCTTTGCATTTCGATACTGCAGATATCGTTAATTAACGCTAATCATGTTAAAGTCACTATGAAGCACCTCCTGCTGTTTTTTTATGAGTTTGACAATTAGTAGGATATGTTCAAGGCACAAAGACATAATTTCCTTAAACCAACAAATAGAATTCAAATGGTCAATGGAGTTTTTCATATTTTTTTATTTAATTTCTTTGATAATTTTGTATAGTAAGACGTTATAGTTATTTAGCCCAGTGGTTCTAAACAAGGGGGTCGAAGAGGTATATTTTTTTTCAAGGTTGAATTTTTATTGACTTCAAATAGGCTTCAGTACTGAAGTACCTAGCAAATATACATGAGCCTAATGTGAACTGTAAACATAATTAGAACATATAATATCAATATGCTTCATCTCCTTTAGAAAATATGAATAAAGGTCATTCACAATATGTCTCCATGACGTTAACCTCTGCATATATTAACTTTAACCTCCGCCCCTCCCTCTACCTTTTCTCTTTGAGAGGGAGAGATGAACCTTAGCCTGCCTTTTTAACTAGCAGTCAGTGGATCCACAGATCAGATCAACAGTGACTACTAGCTGAACTAACCCAAGGTGGTAAACAGGCTATGGATATATCACATGTGCCAAAAGGAATTGTAGCGATGATGCCACATCAACCCTAAATAATGCCAATCTAACCCTAAAAAGTGTAAAAAATGAAAGGATGATGATAGCTATCTTCAGTTTGGTTTTACAGTGGCATTCGTTGGCAAAATGGATCTTTGATTAATAAAAAATTTGAAATGTGTACAAGAGACTAAGATAAATATTTCTCCTTTGAAACACACAATCGTTCACCATGTTGATGGAGTGGAAACAACAATTTGGCCATTATTTCAGTGAGGTTTTCAGTTCATTTGCTTGGTTCAGAGACCCCTTCAGTTGCCCTGGCAAAAAACTTCCAATCGAAATGGAGGAGCAGTTAGTCAAATGAAAGACTTCCCATTAATGTACCGCCCGGTACACGCCTGGACTGTTTACGTAAACAAGATCAAGCATGTTCGCCCCTCTCGTTGCAAAGTCCACATACTGATGGAATTTAGGGAGCACTGTCTTGAGATTCGCATGGTTGAAATCTCCGGCGACAATAAACAGTCCGTCATGGTGAGCGTTCTGCAGTTCGCTCATAGCCCCATACATTTCCTTAGCGTAAGCGCTGGGGGGAATGTAAACTCTGGTTATAATAACAGTGGTGAATTCCCGTGGTAAATAAAAAGGTCTGCATCTAACAGTCACAAGCTTCACCAGCGATGAGCAGTAACTAGAGATTAGCATAGAGTTATTGCACCATTCCGTGTTGATGTAAACACACAAGCCACCACCGTGAGTCTTACCGCACAGAGCTGCATTTCTGTCGGCATGAAATGAGGCAAGCCCATCTAGCTGAATGGCGGCATCCAGAACTCTGTCTCTGAGCCACGTCTCTATAAAAACAAAGACGCAGCAGTCTCTAAGCTCATGCTGCGTAGTCTGCTGGAGTTGGATGTAGTCCAGTTTATTGTCCAGGGAGCAAACATTTGAGAACAGGATAGATCGTAGATCGTAGACCCCCGCCCTCTTGCCACGCTTTCTCTTCCTCGCACACCACTTAAGACGTCCCCTCCCCCGGGCACTGGCATCAGGCGACGCTGAGGACTGGAGGCCTGGTCTCCTCAGCAAGCCGAGTTCGCGTAGCAACTCCTGCAGATCATCATGCAGTTTGGTTGTTGCATGAATCTTATATTTTAACAGAGTCTGGCAATGGTAGACATGAACACCGGTTGCTCCGATGTTCATGTGCCGTAAAAGTCGGGCTAAGTGACAAAAATAGCACCATTTTGGATCCGGAGTGGCCGCTGCATGCTACCGCGCCACCATCTTGGATCAACCAAATATATGACACATTCCTGATATTCAATAGACTATTTTGAACAATCATCTAATCTAAAGCATCGCCATCACAACTGCATTATGTCCTGCATATTTCTCCAGCAACTTTTAATGGGCAACTGAACTTGATTATCTTCTAAATTAAATTTTTGCGTCATAATGCAATTTATATTTTATGAAGATGCTCAGCAAATATGATCCGAGGTAAAGAGGGTTAGATTTAAAATATTTAAACATTTTAAAATGTTCAAAAGCTAATTTTCTGAAAGTGAACTCAGCATTGGACAAATTGTTTTATCTAGTCTTGAAAAAGTGTAGAATATTCTGAGAGTCATTCAGCCGACTGTTTTCATCTACATATCAGGGTCAGGCTAATTTAAGTTTGTGTAAAGAAAAGGCATGTATAGCTTAGGTCTAAAAATGTTTTTGTTTTGTTTTGTTTGGTAATTAATCATTTTATTAAATGCTTTATTCATTTGTTAGGTAATTTATTTAATTTAATACAGGGAATTTTGCCGGCATTTTTTTCAAAAGTAAGCTAAAATTTTATAGAATTGGGCTATGTGTTAGTGTTTCAAAAACGCGCAGTGATGCTTTTCTCGTAGTATTGTGTATTTATTTTTTATTTAAAACATCTTTGTGCACAGAAATTATATGTTTTTTGTATTCCATGAGTGCTGTCTATTATTTTGAATGGTGCGGAAAAGATTATTTAATAAATAAACTGATGGATTAAATTAATCACAAACAGTGGCTATTAATTTGTTCTCTGTGAACTTGTCCATGATACGAAATATTTGTGTTGGCACTCCTGGAAGTGTCATGTTTGTAGCATCGGGTCTATAAGCCGTTAAGCTCAATCACGTTCAATAAATTGGCTTTCAAGGATGTATACCTTGTGGTTATGATTAACACAGGCTATCGATTGGGGTAAGTTCTGTAATGTGACACTACATTTTTGCGTTAATGCAAATTTTCTCTTCAAAAAGTGTTTTCAAACCAGTTTTTTGTGACATTTGAAGTATCGACAAAGTAACTCAAGTTTATGTGCTTGAGTTAAATGGAAAAATATTAGCGATAATTTGTGATTCCATCAGCTTTGTTTTGATTTGCTAAATCTTTTTATAAAAAAAAAAAAAATCCTTGGATGGCAACCTTGTTATAGTGAGTAAAATTGCTCCATGGCTTTATCGTGAATTCTGTAATTTTTTAGGGAGCAAATGTTTCAGTACACTGAAACTATTTTGTCCTGACTGAATTAGGGAGCTGATTGAAACACCCTAGGGTTGGGAACCAAGAACCAGATCTTGTTTATGATTTTCATGACTTTTGGTTCATTTACCAGTTCTCGTGCCTGCAAATTCCTGCCTATGCTGATGGAACATCTACTAAAATTCTTTGGCATTGTTTCCTGAAATGCATGTCGGTGGCGCCGCTGCCCCATGGATCACACCCCCTGTGAAAAACACAGCACATCCAGTGTATTTTGATTCCTGAATAAATTACTCTTTTGATCCAGTTAATTATTTAAAATTAGCCTATAACTTATTTAGGGCGATTACCCAACTTAAAATGAATCAAGAACTGTTGAGGTCTTGCAAGCATGAAGTACATCAATAGGCTACATAACAGTCTAAACTGTTTCTGGAACTGATTATGCAATGTTGTACTTCAGACCAGTGAGACTTCAATCAGGCAGTGCTATTGATGCAATTGAAATGGCAATGTGTTGTTAAAGATGCACATGAGTTTTCTTGTAGTCAGTGGAATTTTATAATAGAATTGCCTAAATGAATGAAATACTGTGTGCTATCATATTTCTTATTGTTTAGAATTACTGGATTGTATTTATGCCTCTAGAAAGTCTTCAAACATGACTTCTACAGTACAAGGATTTTATTAAATGTATTTCTGATTTGTTATATCTGCTCTCTAGAAATCTAAAACCCTGTTATTGCACGATGTCCCTACGTTTAAATAGAAACGTTGCATAAAACAGTGGCACACACGATGTTGCATCATTTGGACACATTCTACAGCACAGTTAGAAGACTTGGGGGTACTCTCCATTTTTTCACTTCACTTCACTTTTCACTTACACTACATTTGTGAAGCTGAACTATTGAGCCCTGATACTAAGAAAAGTGATCAAAAATTATTCTTTTATTATGGGAAATACATGTTTATAAGTAAAAACAAACTAACATGTGGTCCCAAACTAAATAGCCATTACTGAAAATGTAGGCTAAATTGTAGCCCTTTGATTTGCAAGTTGCAACCCGTTTACCCATTTTGGCATAACCGGTTGCTGTATTGTAACTGTTATGAGACTCATTGTTTGTTTTTCTTTTATATGAACATCAAATGTATTATAAATTTGTATTCAAGGAAAGTGCAAGAAATATTGGGAGTATACTGAAATTATAGAATCATAAATAAAAATTCAAATAACCAATAAAGATGTCTGCCCCCAAAATCTACATCTAATGTGTGACTCTGCCACATTCTGGGCTTTACTATTCTGTGGATATTATGTCATAGTTCAAACATTTAATTACTAATCCTATTGCCAAAAGACATGTGGGAGCAGTTATCATTGAACTGGACACTATGGTTTGTCAGAAATATAAATATAAATATCTGACTGGTGATAAACTGGTTGCCATCACAAGTTAGAGTTTGGTCCCCACACTTTTTGTCCTGTTTCATTAGGGATCTCAATCTTTGTTGGGATTTCCTGCAGGAAAATCCATCTTTAGCTACCATGTTCCAAAACACAACTACCATATTAAGATGGATTTTCAAGCAGGATTGAGAGAAGATAAAGTATCTTTAATTTCAGAACTGGCACTGAGGTCTGTGCACAGAGCTGTAGACAATAACCTAAGAACAAGTGTCACAAGGCTTCATCTTGATCAAGTTCAATGTGTTTTTATGAGGTAAATGAATGGAGGAGGAAGGGAGGAACATTTTGTAAAAAAGTGTCCACTGTCTAAATGCAATCAGAAGGGGATGGACAGGGACTACGGTACCCTATTCCATGCCCTCACCCGCTAGAGCTTTAATTAACACAAACTGTCCAATTCTGCAGATTTGTGATGGAATATGGCTTTCCAGACCCCCTAGTCTGTATTAGATGGGGCACAGAGGGGCATAGAGGAGGGGTCGGATGGCGCCACCAAAACTTTGGGATCTTCGGTTACAGCGGCTTTATCACAGACGATTGATGTCGTCTTGTCCCTCCCGTCTGTGAGAAATCCGCCTCTCATCGGCTCTGTATGTATATTCATGTGTGCCACTGTCGAAGCAACAATTAACCCAAATCTTCTGCATACCAATTGATAATCGCTTCATATTGGTGTCTAGACTTGGAACATTTGATGCAGGAAGACTTATTATTTTACGCTCTGTTCTGCATGAGATGGGTGCTTGGATGGTGGTGTGTGGAGGGGGGCAAAGTGAGCATTCTATTGAGGTCTTAGTTTGGCTAATCTGCACCATGTGACAGCCCTCAGAGCTTTGCTGCCATGGAATGCCACCGACTCTTGTGTCAGGGACAAAACAGACAGAGGCTTAATCTGCGGGGGCGGGGGCAACACTACAAGTCCCCAGTCCACTTTGCCATGGGGGAAGAGGAGAAAGTTCTCAGGGTTTAACCCATCGTTATCATCCTTAATGCAACTAGACAAGGGTTAGTTCCTCCCTCCTATGGAATAATTGCCCCAGTTTCAGCAATCAATCTCCAAAATATCCATGATAGGTGGCTTCCTGCGGTCCTGTCCCACCACACATCTGTTCCACACTGTGATCAGGCCTGTTTTCTTCTGTTCACATGTTTCTTCCTCGTAGGACGTGTTACTGCTTGCCAAACAGTGACAGAGTGCTTGGCAGAAAGCTGAGGTGTCACTAAGACAAAACATTTGGGGTTCGAGCCCGAATGATTTTAGTCTAACGAGTGGACTGAAGCGGGAGTTAATAAAAGGAAAGTTCACCCAAACACATGTCTAATTTCTCTCACTCATATATTATTAGCAAATTTTCCAAGTAGACTATTTATGTCTCCTTGAATTGATTTAACTAATATCACTAACAAATAAATAAATCACTGTTTGTAATTTCAACCAAGCATTATTTTACAATTACAAGAAAAGTTACCCGGTAACTGACCACCAACTCCAACATAGGAAATTATATTTGCATAAATAAAATGTAGGTGTGAATAAATTAAAATACTACCATAATGTATACATTTACAATAATATATCAATTTACCATTTAAAATTTATTTTTTTTGCCTTACGGTAATGAGGAAAATAAAAATAGGCTTAATTTATATATGCTGTATATAATTTCTTATTTATTTCTCTTTGTACATGTTTTTGACAGATTTTGACTAATTCACTAATTTATTTGCCAATTGTTAATTGCATTTTCCATTTGCTGAGTGTTATTTTTAGACTCTGGAGTATATATAATTAATGACTTATAATCATTAAAAGGCAGTCCCTCTTATGTCCGAGAGAGAAGAGAGGGAACAATAACTATATATCTCTTAGCTCCACACTCTCTCACTTTCTCCATATTTCTCTCACGCTTTAGTTCTCAACTCTTTTGGCATAATTAAAGAAATAATTTTCATTTGCATCACAATGGTCACCATTAGTGAGTTCCTTGCCTTGAGGACTGCAATGAAAATGTAACATCATGTAAGAGTTCAGGAGCGAGCTTTAGTGCGCTTCCATCAATAGTAGGATCAAATGCAGGCAGAGCAAATCCACTGGAGAGCAGCTAAGTGTTTGCCACTGCGGATAGAGGGGGGAGATGAGGGGCTCTGGACCAACCCTTCTTTATATGCCCCCCCTCATCTTATCCTCAGCTGTCTCTCTTCACAATGGCTTGAGCATCTTTTGTGGAATTAACGGTTTTTAGGAGCGCAGCAACAATGTATGAGAAGAGAGGAGCACCGGGTTCCCACACACAGCCTCCTCATGCCCACACACACACACACACACACACAGAGACAAACAACACAGCTGATCCAAACCCCCACCCGCATGTCACCAGGAACACACATGCTGACCACAAGCATGCACACACGTGTTTAACGGGAAACAAGCACACATATGCTGTACATGTTCACACTCTCACAGTACCATTCTGTCTGCAAATAACCCAAAACACAATCCTATGAATTTTTCCCCATAAGTGTGAACTCCTTCGAAACACTTTAAAGGCATCCCTGGATACACCTCATGAAGCTGCAAGAATGAGCAGAATTGTACACACTGCAAGAAATCATTGTCTTATTGAGTATTTTTGTCTTGTTTTCCAGTAACAATATCTAAATATTAAAAAATATATATATTTACTTCAGAGGCTCAATCACAAGATATTTTGTTTTCAGGGGAATCTCTCTCTCTCTCTCTCTCTCTCTCTCTCTCTCTCTCTCTCTCTCTCTCTCTCTCTATATATATATATATATATATAATAGATTATAAATGCAATTTGGACAAAACAATCATTTTCATATTTTTTCTTTGGCTTAAAGAAAAACAAAAGTAATGTGGTGTAACTATCCAGAGACAGATTATTTTTAAAAAATGTGTCTCATTAAAAGTCAAAATTATATATATATATATATATATATATATATATATATATATATATATATATATATATATATATATATATATATATATATATTGTTCTATATAAAAAAATGTTATGTATATGCTGAATATTTTATTTTTATTATTATTATCACTGAAACAACTAAAAAGTTATTCTTAAAAGTTTTTTTCACCGATTCAATGTCATGTGATGTAACCAACATGTATGCAGCTATTTTGTTTTAATGTGACAAAAAACATAACACTTCTCTTTAGACCCTCAAGACTGTGTGTGGTTTAAGTCAAGTAATTTTTATTTGTATAGCATTATTCATCGTTTCAAAGCAGCTTTACAGAAAATCATGCATTAATTTAAAATTAAACTGTAATATCTATAAACTCTCAGAGTGATCATTATGTAGTTTGATAGTGGAAATATGATTGTAAATTTTGTATAAAAATTAAATAATGAAATAATATTTGTATTTAGAACCCATGTGAGAAAGCTGGAGGCGGCTGTGGCAATGAACACAAAACTACATAAGATGTTGGTTAATGGAGAAAAATAAACTTGGGAGACCCCAGGCTCACTGTGGGGGCCAGTTCCCCTCTGGTTAACATCATGAATATAATGCCAATAATAGTTAATTATGTACAATGCAAGTCATGGTTTTAAATGTGTAAATTAAGTAAGAGTTAAGGTCCAGTGTTTTAAAAATTATGAACATTAAGATTAATGACTAATGTCTTTGAAGTCCATCCTGGATTAATTGCAGAAGTTCACAAAGATGCAATTGTTTTTTTTTAGTTGGCTGATGAAAGGTTTTGTTTGCAATGAAATGATTGTATATGTATTCCAGTTCAAGAGTGTAGTCCATCAATAGACAAAGGTGATGCAGGCAGAGATAAATGATGAGATGCATCGCAGTTCAACCGGCAGGTCATTTTGGTGAGGTTCGGTAGGGTCCATACTAAATCCACTGTTCAGGCATTGGCATATAAAGTATCCAATGTCTTACAGTTGGAGTTGGCATCAGTTCATCCTCAGTAAAAAAAACTGAAGGAATGTCTGACTAGCACTGGCTGTAGTTTGTCATCATCTCTCAGTGACACATAGAAGTGAGTCTGACACCAAGCAGGAACAGAGCTGGATCTGGCAGGCTCTGGTAACCTCTGAATATGAATCCAAATATGGAAACAAATAGAATAATATTAGCATAGATGCCATTCAATTTTATGCAGTTATAGACCATGATGGATGTTTCTGGTTCCGGCAGACCTAACTAAAGCAGCCGAATTGTGAGTTGATGGATAAATTAGGTGTATGTCTGGCTAAATAAATGAGTCTTTAGTCTAGACTTAAATTGTGTGAGTGTGTCTATTAGACTATTGAGTTTTCCATAGTTTTCCTCTTTTGAGACTATTCCATAGTTTAGGAGCCAAATATGAAAAGGATCTACCTCCTTTTGTGGATTTTGATATTCTTGGAGCTATTAACAGGCCAGAATTTTGTGATCGTAATGAACTTGAAGGAATATAGCATGTCAGAAGGTCACTTAAGTAGTGTGGAGCTCGACCATTCAAAGCTTTGTATGTAGTTAACAGAAATGTAAAATTAATAAAAAATATATTAGATAGCCAATGTAACGATGATAAAATTGGGCTAATATGATCATATTTCTTGGTTCTAGTCAGCACTCTGGCAGCTGCATTTTGAACCAATTGAAGTTTATTTATTGATCTTGCTGGACATCCTCCCAGTAATACATTACAATAATCTAGTCTTGAGGTCATGTACGCATTAATACATTTTTCGGCATCAGCAAGAGTAATGTGTCATCATGTGTCGTAATTTAGCAATATTCCTTGGGTGGAAGAATGCTGTTCTACAAACACTGGAAACAGTACATCTGCGGTAATATTTTAACTGCTTATTTTTAGAAGTTTTTGGTCCAATAATTAGAAACTCTGTTTTGTTGTAATTGAGTTGAAGGACATTTCTGGCCACTCTGCTAATTTGGAGAATTGTGAATTTTTGTTGGGTTTAGAAGAAATATGAAGTTGGGTATACATAACAGTGGAAACTTATTCCATGATTCCTGATAATATCTCCCAGGGGAAGCATGTATAAGGAGAAAAAAGTATAGGTCCTAAAACTGATCCATGTGGCACTTCATACTTAACGTACACATACAAAGTGTTAAGCGGTCTGATAAATAGGACCTAAACCATGATACTGCAAGTCCACTAATGCCAACATAATTCTCCAGCCTATTCAAGAAAATGTCATGATCTATAGTGTCAAAGGCAGCACTAAGATCTAAAAGCACTAGAAGAGAAATGCAGCCGTGATCAGATGATAAGAGCAAGTAATTTGTAACTCTGATAAGTCTGTGTACTGTGATTGGACTGAAATCCTGACTGAAAATGTTCATATGTTCCATTTTTCTTTAGAAATGAACATAGTTGGAAGGACACTACCTTTTCTAGTATTTTCGACATAAATGGTAGATTTTAAATCAGTCTGTAACTAGCCAGTTCTCTAGGATCAAGCTGTGGCTTCTTAATAAGCACTTTATCCTAAGGATAGCGAGGAGTTAATAATATTAAGAAGAGGTTCTGAGATTACAGGGAATACCTCTTTTAAGAGATTAGTTGGCATTGGATCTGACATATATTTTGTGCCTTTTTATTTTTTGTGCTCTTCATGACCTATGACAGTAGTGAAGTTGCTCATGAGGGAATTAAGTCATAAGTCTAGACTTATGAGACACTGTTTTTTGAGGTGCTGTGACATTTGAATGCATAGTTCCAATTTTATTTCTGATTATTTCAATTTTATCTGTAAAGAAATTCATGAAGTCATTACTGTTGTGCTGCGATGGAATATCTGGTTCAGCCATCGCTCTGCGGAAGAATTTCTATAGTATCAACATCAAATCCATATGACAGATTTAAATCTAGCGTATGATTATGGCGATGAGTTGGTCCTGTCACATTTTGTCTTACTCCAAGAGAGTTGAGAATATCAATAAATCCTAATTCCAAAGTGTAATTTTCATTATATGTGTGAATGTTGAAATTAACAACAATTAAAGCTATATCTACATTAACTACTAGATCAGATAGAAATTTTGCAAATTCACCAAGGAAACAGGAGTAAGGCCTGGGTGATCTATATAATGTAGCAAGGGCAAAAGATGGCAGGGATTTTATTTATATCTGAAGGTGTCATATTAAGCATTATTAGTTCAAAAGACTTAAACATTTGTATTACCCGGTTTGTCTGCTTCCTGACCTGGGCCCCAGTTAATCAAATAGTATCATTATTAAGTCTATGAGCTAAATTACTAGAGAGGAGTGCGGCACTTTCCCTGGAGGGATGGAATCCGTCTGTCTTTAGCAGATCAGGTCAACCCCAAAAACCCTTCCAATTGTCTATAAATCCTATGCTATTCTCCAGACACCACTCAGACATCCAGCACAGTGATACTAATCAACTATAAACCTTGTCACCATGATGAGCAGGGAAGGGGCCAGAGCATATCACAGTGTCTGACATCATTTTTGCAAGTTCACACACCTCTTTAGCATTATCTCTTGTGATCTCCAACTGGTGAAGCCAGACATTGTTAGTGCCATCATGAATAACAATTTTAGAAAATCTATGTTTAGCATTAGTCAGCACTTGTAAATTTGATCTGATGTCAGATGCTCTGGCACTCAAAAAGCATTTAAAAATAGTGGCTGGAGTCTCTATTTCCATGTTCCTTACAATAGAATCACCAATTATTAGGGCTCTTTTAACATGATTCTCAGTGGGAGTATCACTGAGTGGGGAGAACCGATTAGAAACCCTAACAAGAATGGGAGAGTGGTGTCGCTTTTCTGAGCGAATATGCCGCCGAGTCGTCACCCAATCGCTCTTCTGCGGGGGCTCTAGAGCCGGAACCAAATTGTGTGTGTTGCTCGCTGTACTACCTGCATCCGCAACAGTATCTACCGGCTTCTCTTTCTCACTGATCTCCACTAGCATTCAGATGCGTGTCTCTCATTAACCTTCTACGTCAGCCTGACTAATTCCTTAAATTTATCACATGTGAATTCTTCACTGCTGATGGAAGAAGCTATAGTAAACATGTGGCATGTAATGCCTGACAAAATAACATGAGCAGATGCCATGACTCACTGCAATTGTTTGTTGTTGTTGTTATGGTTGTTCTTGAGCGGCGAGGATTTGAGATCAATGTGGTTCCTAAGCAGCCTATGTGTGAGATTGATGCAATAATCCGTGTAAAACAAAGTGGAGAAAATTAATGAAACAGGTGCACATGGTAAAATGGCAAAGGATAAAATGATAAACGTATAAGAATCAGAATATGCAATGTGAAGCAGGCTAGCAAGCTACAAACACTCATGCAGGATGCCGTCAGCAACAGAAACAGGAAGTGATGTCACTAAATAGAATTACTTTCACAATTGAAAATAACCCTGAAACTTAAATTTTGATACTTGAAACTTGATTAATGATATATGTAAAAATAATAACAATAATAATCATGAATTCTACATTGACACATTTTTTTGAAAAAGTTTTTTTATGTGTTTAATAAAAGAATTAATGTTTAAACAATCTTATTGTGGCAGCGGGGGCGTGCGCAATCACGCGCCGGTCCCGCCCTCCACCGTGCCACACTTATGTCTTCAAGGTGCAATGAAAGTATTTTAAGTTAACCTTTTACTTGGTTACACCACAAGTAATTTAAACAATATTTTGGTAGAAAATGCTAATAAAGTTTTTGAGAAATATCTGAAACCAACATGTGCACAAAAAATTAATTCCTATCAATTTGACTCTTTGAATAATTTTTCAAAGATTTCACATTTATATCACATTGGGCAACCATATTTCACATTGAAAAAAAGATCTCATGTCATTGTGTTACACAAGTAATTTTTTCTTGTTTTGAGAAAGTTTAGATATTTTTGCCAGAAAATAAGCCAAAAATTCTCAGTAAGAAAATACTTTGTTGCAGCGCAGAGCTGGAATCTTGACAAAGAGTGGCAAGTTTGAAGATGCTCAAACATAAGTATATAATAAATTGGTGTAATAGCTTTGATGTGCATAATTCCCATCTGTGTTATTTCATAGTCTACTATTATTCTTAAATGTGAAAACAGTTATAAAAAAGTTGGTTTGTCCAAACATTTAAATTTTAGTGCATTGTATATACATATTTACATAATCTATTAATAATTTTTACATTTAAGGACATCCCCCATTGGACCAGTTTTAACATACTTCTGGGGACTATTTCGTAAGCAAACCCACCCATCCACACTCGGCACGTACTTGCTCTGTGATTTAATTGCCAGTAGAGACAGGCAGCAAGCGGGTGGTGGTGCAGCTCATTATGATGTCGAGGCTGGAGGGTTTTTTGGGGTCTTGATTAATTTGTGGTGTCATATGTAGGAGGGTACATCGGGATGGGGGGTTATGGGAATTCACCAAGCGCCAAACACTGTGAGAAGCACTAATAGAAATGCTAATAGAGAAATGAATATTCAACACTCATTCCCAGACTCCCTTTATTTTCTGAGTATAAGGAACTGAACACTCTTTGAAAGGGTATTAATTGTGTCAAACTGAAGTTTCACCTTCATCTGGAAACATCATATACTGATGATCAATCTGGCTAGATTTTTCTTTCATGTAATGTAATTTGCACCTTAAATGTTAAAATAGCAATTATCACATGGTGAGGAAAAATATGTGCTTATAATCAGACATCTATTAATGGTCATATATTCATAACCTGTGCTTCATTCATAGTAAATACCAATCCCAAAGTATATCTCTATAATATCTCAACTGTTTCTCCTAAACAACAATGACATGAGAAAAGTCATATGAAATAAAGAGAACTCCTGAGCTATGACAGAACAATTTGAGCAATAACATCTGGGCAATTGTAAATGTTTCAGCATGGTTATTCTCATCTGCTAGTGGAGATAAATGGATGGAAATGAAGTTGAAAGCTATTCACATGGCGTGTCCAAAGGGTCGGTCTATGGTGTGACAGCAGGTTTGAGTATGGGTGTTTATTGTCAATAATTGCAGCTGATTTAATTATGAATTCAACTTCTTCAAATCTCTAACATTTCTCCATTTTATGATCATTTCATCTCACGTACAACATTCAGCTGTTTTAAAACTCAAATTTGTTAGAAAGCATTAATTATTATTGCTTATACTTGGGTTAGGGATTTATTTCTGAACTACTAACCCTAAATATTAAACTTTTGGTGCATAACTCTGTGGCAGCGGGGGGGTGGTCAAGCGCCCGTCCGGAAAGGGAAAGCGGAGCTAAATTATGTCTAACACCTGTCTCTAATTTCAGTGAGTATGGGGAGACCGGCATAAAAGAGCCTGAATGCCTCCAGTTCAGGAGAGAGCTGCCAGTCCAGTGTTGGCAAGAGAGAGTGAACCAATTGTTAGATGAAAGAGTTTGTTTAGCACATGCACGTTTTTGCACTACCCCTGTCTGTCTGTAGCCCGGAATTAAAGAGCCTTACCTTTGTGTCGAACCCTGCTCCCGTGTCCTCCTTCCTGTCTTTCCTGTCTGAGTTTTGTTCTACAAACTCATACAAATAAGAATGAAACCTCATATTGTGCGCTTTGTCAAGGAGAGGTTTATTGCCTTTTTAAGGAACTGGATTTACAATTTCGTCTGTTAAACAATAAAATCAGAAGAAAAAAAAAATCCATAGACTTGTACTGCGGCCACAGGTGTAGTCAAAACGAGACTCCCTAAGGCCCAGACCAAGGCGGCAGACTTTGACTGTGCGGAGTGCTTGTACTCTTGTACATGCTCACTGCCAACCTGAATATGAAAAAATTATATTCTAATAAAGAGCATTTTCTTACTCTTAATGATTTTTATTGATTTAAACATAAAAAATATTGCACTGCACTGCCCTCATCCACACCCACTCCAGCACCGTCCACCCCCACCCACCAATCCTTGTGTTACTCACTCACTCACTGTTTAGGGATGTTGGTCTCTTCCTCAGTGGCCCTGCTCTGCCTGGTGGTGATGCTAGTCTCTCTCAGTGGTCCTGCTCTGCATGGTGGGGATGATCGTCTCTCCCACAGTTTCTGATAGAGGGTGATATCATTGGAAGAGTCTGATTATTTTCTTGCTGACTTCAGGCCTAAAAATGAGCTAATTGCAAGCTTTAGTAATTCCAGCAGGTTGCAATATAATTGCCTTATAAGTAGGGATGGGTATCGTTAGGATTTTATCAATACTATTACTATGATCGATACTCCTTATCAGTTTGTTTTTTGTCCATTGTTAAATAATTGATCAAAATATATTATTTTTTTAAAAGAATGTTGTTTCTAGAGTAGCAATAGTAATGTTTACAACAGCAAAGTCACTATATAAACTAAATATCTCACTGGAAACAAATCTAAAATGTCAATAAAATAATTGTATCCAATGGCTGTGACGAAAGCAGGGAATGCTGTCAACCCTGATGTCAATCAAACTGCCCACATGTGGGTCAAGTGCAGGTGGACCTGTCACCGCATATTTGCCGCCTACATAGCGCCGGTGAAAATTGTGATGTTTATTTTTTATTTAGATAGACTTCAAATCAAATCAAAATCAAAATCAAATCATCAAATCAAATCACTTTATTGTCACACTACTGTGTACACGAGTGCAACAGCAAGTGAAATTCTTGTGAGCATTTAGAAATACTTCTCAGCATTTGTTACGTGTGTCAGTGGCCAAGATATAAATTTAAATTGTTGTAGCCAACTACGCCACCTAGAGTGAAAACTGAGACCCCAGGAACTCAATATTAAAAACAGGTTCTTTATCGGAAAAGGGAACAGTGGAAAACAACACCCGTAAATAGCAGTAGAAAACTATTTTATTAATATAAAATTGTTGACAAGGAAACTGAATCAGTTTATATATAAAAAAAAAGGAACAAGTCCAAAGTCCCGATCTTCAGCTCAGGGGACCGTCAACGTTCACCTTATCTCTGCTAGGCATCTGTATTAGAGCTGACGTCCATTTACACAGTCCCACAGAGACCAGTATCAGCCAGATGCTGGAACACAAAGAAAAGAAAAGAAACTGCCAGCATACGACGTCCAACTCACAGTACTTCACATCTACAGTTTATAAGTTTATTAAATCAACTAAAATCTCCTTAAAAGAGATCGGCCGATCCAAAAAGTCACTCAAATAAAATTATGCAAAGCAGGCTCGTGCTTGTCCGTTACAAAGCGATAACTGGATTTGATAGGCACACCGCAAAATAGAAATCAGAACGTACTCACAGCATGACTGGACAGCAACCCTGCTATCCAGTCCAATACGTTCACGGCAGAAGAACCACGACAGTTGTCTTTTCCACTCGTCTCCTCAGCACTCACGGTAGTCTCTCGCAGCCAGTCATCAGTCCGTCTCACACACTGCTACTCCGACAATCCTCCGCAAATCGCTGACTTTGTGGTTACTCATCTACAGTGTGCTGCAACCTCGCATAGCCATAAGCCGTCTCAACGCAAGGAAACCCTCACTCTCTGATGCCGACACAACGCGGTTTCTTCTCGCTTTCGCTGTGTTGACTCCCAGTTTCAGATGCACGATACTGCCACCAACCAGTCCCAGTTAAGTTTTTATAGGGGAACATATTTACCGCTCCACCCCAAAATCCATCACTTATTAGTTCATTGAATTATCAATAGAGGTGTGGCTATGGGAATACTGCTTGCAAAAAAACACAGCAATCAGCACCGCATAAACACACAACTCACACAAAGAAACACAGCAATTAACGTGATCATGCATATATATAAAATACATTGTACAACACTTTTGCTCCACAACACCCCCCCACAATAAAATATAAGCAGTCCCTGCCAAAGTTATTTAATTCACTCTCTATATCTCAAGGGTCGCTGTCCAACATTTGTACGTTTAGAGCGTCTAATAGTCTCATTTCCCATATTCACAGGTTCAGACACTGGAGCAACCCAAACACTATATGGTACAGGATCCCGAGCCATGACTATAGGTGTAGTATTAAGAGCACTAGGGGATGCTAAAACTTCCACTTCAGAGGCAGCACACAATTTAAGTGCATTACGGTGTAAAACCTTTTCCTTTCCCCCCTTTTCAGGTCTTACCTGATACACCAACCCAGTCTCTCCCAATGTTCCTATTACAACATGGGGCACTGGACCCCACCAGCCACACAGCTTTCCATGACCATGCCTATTCCGGTCCCTAACCCAGACTCGCTGCCCATCTAACAAGGGTACATCCTTAGCCCCACGATCATAAGTCTGTTTCATTTTCTCAGCAGCATGATCCATCTTATTCTTAGCTACAGCATATGCCCACTTTAACTTTTTGTAATGATCTTGGACCCACCCTCTATGATCCCACTTCCGCTGATCAACCACTACACCCAGCCCCAAATCTACAGGAATCCTCACTGTACGCCCAAACATCAAATATGATGGAGCAAAACCTGTGGCGCTATGTACAGTGTTGTTGTAGGCTTGCATCATCTCAGGGAGGAAGTCAGGCCACCTATCCTGTTTCTCTTGTTCCAATGTACAGAGCATATTTAACAATGTCTGGTTAACTCGTTCTACCCTACCATTTCCTGCAGGGTGATAGGAAGTGGTTCGACTTTTGACCGTTCCATATAACCGACAAAACTCCTGAACCAATTCGGACTCAAAATTTGGTCCTCTATCTGAATGGAAACGCAAAGGGCAACCGAAGGTCTGCACCACATGAGTCCAAAGGGCTCTCACTGTGGTCTGAGCAGTCTGATCTTTTGTCGGAACTGCCCATGCGTAACGTGTAAACATATCTACCATAACTAATATGTTTTGGTAGCTATCATTAGGTCGTCCCAAAGACAAAAAGTCTAAAGCCACCACTTCTAACGGACAAGACACTAAGATGGGATTAAGGGGCGCTTTATGACTGTCCCTACCCTTTTGCAGGCTGCAAGCGACGCACCCAGAATGGAACCCTCGCATCATCTCCTCCATCTTGGGCCAGTAGAAGTGGGACCGCACTCTGGTCAGCGTACGTTCAACACCTGCATGGGCCAACGCTTCATGATATCGCCTCCACACCTCCTCTTGCTGGACAGCTGGACAAACAATCTGTAATTGACACTCATGGGTATTCGGATCAATCATCTTTTTATACAACACTCCATCATTTGATTACAATTCGTGATACATAGCGAAGCAACCGTTGCACAAACAGGGGTAGTGCTCTTCTCTCAAAGGTGGTGGATACACCGGCAGACCTTACATACCGCATAACCATCTGAAGGTCTTCATCCCTTTTTTGTGCCTCTCGCCACTCAATCCCCAAAGCACCAAGAGCGGTGGCACCTCCATTGACATCAATCTGCTGGACCTCTGCAAGCTGGTTCTGCTCTGTTGGGGGCACAGGGAATCGGGACAAACTATCTGCATTGGCATTTTCCCGCCCCGCCCGATATTTCACTACAAAGTCATAACTGGCTAGTTGGGCCACCCAGCGTTGTTCCACGGCCCCGAGCTTAGCTGTTTGTAAGTGGGCCACAGGGTTGTTATCCGTAACCACTGTAAACTTTGATCCAGTCAAATAATCTTTGAATTTTTCTGTTACAGCCCACTTCAATGCCAATAACTCTAGTTTAAAGGAACTATAATTTGCATCATTTCTCTCTGCAGGGTGAAGGCTTCGGCTAGCATAAGCAATCACATGCTCCCTTCCCTCATGCACTTGTGACAGGACAACACCTAAACCTTGATGGCTGGCATCGGTATACAAGACAAATGGTATTGCGAAATCTGCATAGGCTAATACAGGAGCTTTTGTTAGACAAGACTTCAAAGTCTCAAATGCAGCCTGGCATGTAGTAGTCCACTCAATCTGACGTGTACCAGACTTTTTATCTACAGAGATGCCAACCAAGAGAGCATTTAAAGGTTGAGCGATTTTAGAAAAATTAGCAACAAAACGTCTGTAGTAGCCCGCAAGGCCTAGGAAAGCCCTTACCTCCTGGACTGTTGTAGGGGTAGGCCAACCTTGAACTGCAGCTGTCTTTTCAGGGTCAGGGTGTACGCCAGCCTTATCCACCACATGTCCGAGAAACTTCACCTGTTGTTGGAAGAGCCGGCACTTGTCAGATCTTAATTTTAACCCATAATGGGACAGCCGCTGGAATATCTGTTCAAGGTGGCTAAGATGGATAGAAAAGTCAAGTGAGTACACAATTATATCGTCCAAGTACACCAAAGAAAAGTCTATTAAATAGCCACTTAGGCAACGCTGCATTAACCGCTGAAATGTGGCAGGTCCATTGCACAGACCAAAAGGCATACGCTGAAATTCGTATAGCCCCAAAGGAGTGGCGAAAGCAGTCTTGGGGCGATCCTCTGGGTCTACACCCACCTGCCAATACCCACTTGCCAGATCCAGAGTGCTGAACCACTCAGCCCTCTTCAAAGTGGTCAGAGTCTCCTCAATTCTGGGAAGAGGAAAAGCATCTTTGTGGGTGACGGCATTCAATTTCCTATAGTCCACACAGAATCGCCAACTCCCGTCCTTTTTCTTCACCATCACCACTGGGGCGGCCCATGGAGCACTCTCAGAAATTACTCCCTTATTCAACATATCAGTCAACAAGGTCTTCATTTCTTGATACATCATAGGAGGCAATGGTCGAAATCTCTCCCGAATGGGAGGCGCACTTCCAGTGTGAATTCTATGCTGTACTACTTCTGTGTATCCCACATCCTCCTCACTCTCAGAAAAAACTTTAGACCATTTTCTCAAAAGTGCATCAAGATCTTGGCACTGCTGTATGGTCAAATCAGATCTTTGAGAAAATTGACATATACCAGGAGAAAATGCATCCTCTGCAAGAGGGCTAGCTTCAGTAAGACTCACCTCCACAATGCCTTCAGTATCCAACGTTAATCCAAGGTCTCTGCATCCATAAATATCAGGGCTATTGACTTCATATAACCGTCCAAGCTTCTGATATTTTCCTACGAAAACACTGTATGGATGTATATTACAGAGTCTCACAGGAATTTTACCATCTCTTACCATGGCAATTATTCGTGCAGCAGCCACAGGTTGTTCAGACACAGGCTCCACAAGCCCACAGTAATCACGCTGTCGCAGACCCATTCGAGCACGTCCCCAGACTATGACTTCACTCCTTGGTGGAACACGTACACCTCGTCTGTTAGCCAGCCACACATTTCCCAGTGAGCCGTCTTCATGAATGCGTGCCACAACACGTTGACAAACTGCCGTAACCTGCTGCCATGCTTGTCGTTCTTTGGTACTCTGGAACAACGATGCAGAATGCCCCTCATTCTGAAAGAGAGCACTCCAACATTGTGAAATTACGTTCATACCAATTATTAAAGGGTTCGTAGAGAATTCATCTTTTACAATGACAACACCCCGCTCAGAAACTTGGACTCCAGCAACATTAAAATCAAACACAGCATATCCAATGTAGGGGATTTCGAGGCCGTTTGCAGCTCTTAAAGTCAAATCAGGGGCTTGGCCCAACTTATACTGAGGGACCTTCTCCTCAAACATACTCCGTTGCATCAGAGTGACTTGAGAGCCAGTGTCCAACAGTCCCGTACACTCAATGTCCTGAATCATGACACTCACCATTGGACAGCCACCAATAAAAGAAGAAGTGGTCCTTGAATTTTCTGATGGTCTTACTGGCCCCACCACCTGGACCTCTGCAGCAGGGCAAATTAGTTTAAATCTCCATTAGGCAGCACACTTTCCTTACAATACCTTGCTATATGTCCTGACTGTTGACAACGCCGGCAGATCGGCCTCCCCTCTGCATCCCACGTATTCGAGGAAGACTGCCCCCTTTGTCACCTAAAAGCAGCATTTTGTGGCTGGTGGGAAGGTACATAATTAGGCTGTGCATGATTTGATTGTGCCACTGGACTAGATGACTTCAGCTCCTTCAGCACCTCCTGTGTCAGTTCTCGCATCTGTCCTTTAACTTCCTCCAGAATTTCTCGTTTTAATTCAGCTTTCCAGTCAATCCCCTGTAAACGAGAAGCAGTCCTATCAGGCCCACTAACAGCAGCACAAGCCAGTTCATATCTTGGTTGACTGTATTCTGCTTCCAACAACAAAGCCTCTTGATGTAGATCTGCAAATGTTCCTTCGGGGTTTCGGCGTGCATACGTTGTCAAGGCTCTCAGGAAAGGTCCATCCTCCAACCCCAGCAACAACTGCTCCTTCAATTGATCTTCAACAAGGGCCCCTTCTGGACTACGTCGCCGAAACCTGCAATAAAGCTCTCGTAATCGTAACACAAATGTCTTAAAAGATTCATCTTGCCTCTGTCTGCAACTGAAGAAATGTGACCTAAGAACAGGAAGAGGTACTTCTCCAGCATACAGGGTGTCTAAATGCTCAAAAATCTTATTGGCTTTGTCCCTATCTCCATCAGCCAAAACACTTATTTCCCGCTTTGCATCACCACCTAGGGCACCCATTACAAGTTTAACTTTCTTTGCTTCAGGTACTTCTTGGGCTTCTAAAAGCCTTTGCATTTGTTCTTTCCAATCTCCATACTTCAAATCACAATCAGTACCTGTAAACTTGGGCACCCAAGGGGCACCAGGAAACACTGGTTTTAAAATAAGCTTTTAAGCTTTTTTAAGCTTTTAAAATATTCTATCGAGTGCTGTTCCACCGTTCCCGTATCCAATCCTGCCGACTACGCCAAATTATGTCAGTGGCCAAGATATAAATTTAAATTGTTGTAGCCAACTACGCCACCTAGAGTGAAAACTGAGACCCCAGGAACTCAATATTAAAAACAGGTTCTTTATCGGAAAAGGGAACAGTGGAAAACAACACCCGTAAATAGCAGTAGAAAACTATTTTATTAATATAAAATTGTTGACAAGGAAACTGAATCAGTTTATATATATAAAAAAAGGAACAAGTCCAAAGTCCCGATCTTCAGCTCAGGGGACCGTCAACGTTCACCTTATCTCTGCTAGGCATCTGTATTAGAGCTGACGTCCATTTACACAGTCCCACAGAGACCAGTATCAGCCAGATGCTGGAACACAAAGAAAAGAAAAGAAACTGCCAGCATACGACGTCCAACTCACAGTACTTCACATCTACAGTTTATAAGTTTATTAAATCAACTAAAATCTCCTTAAAAGAGATCGGCCGATCCAAAAAGTCACTCAAATAAAATTATGCAAAGCAGGCTCGTGCTTGTCCGTTACAAAGCGATAACTGGATTTGATAGGCACACCGCAAAATAGAAATCAGAACGTACTCACAGCATGACTGGACAGCAACCCTGCTATCCAGACCAATACGTTCACGGCAGAAGAACCACGACAGTTGTCTTTTCCACTCGTCTCCTCAGCACTCACGGTAGTCTCTCGCAGCCAGTCATCAGTCCGTCTCACACACTGCTACTCCGACAATCCTCCGCGAATCGCTGACTTTGTGGTTACTCATCTACAGTGTGCTGCAACCTCGCATAGCCATAAGCCGTCTCAACGCAAGGAAACCCTCACTCTCTGATGCCGACACAACGCGGTTTCTTCTCGCTCTCGCTGTGTTGACTCCCAGTTTCAGATGCATGATACTGCCACCAACCAGTCCCAGTTAAGTTTTTATAGGGGAACATATTTACCGCTCCACCCCAAAATCCATCACTTATTAGTTCATTGAATTATCAATAGAGGTGTGGCTATGGGAATACTGCTTGCAAAAAAACACAGCAATCAACACCGCATAAACACACAACTCACACAAAGAAACACAGCAATTAACGTGATCATGCATATATATAAAATACATTGTGCAACACTTTTGCTCCACAACACGTGTCCGACATTAATATAGCTACTCTTTGTCCCACATTTAGTTTGCTGGGATCGGGTCACCCCTAGTGTGTGTGTGTGTGTGTGTGTGTGTGTGTGTGTGTGTGTGTGTGTGTGTGTGTGTGTGTGTGTGTGTGTGTGTGAAACGCAGCTCCAAAACAGTGTAGAGAGGCTGCAGCAGTGTGACAAAACGTTAAAAAGAACCATAATGTCGGAGCTTATCAATACTACGGTCTTTAATAATTTACCACCGGGGTCCATTTAATACTGGGTTTTGGTACCCATCCCTACTTATAAGGGCATTTATATATATATATATATATATATATATATATATATATATATATATATATATATATATATATATTATTGATATCTTATCTAGTTAAGGAAACGTGCTAACATTATTTAAAGGTTAAGATAGCTAGCTGCTGTTTTATTTGCTAGTCTACACTAGCTCCTTGTTTTTGCCATTTTCAGCTTCGCCTGTCATACTTAGTGATTCATGCTTGGCAAGAAATTTGGCCATAGCCTCTCTGCTTCTTTCATTCACTTTTGCTCTCTGTTTGCTTGCATTTCTTTTTTGTGCCCCTGATTTTAGCCTTTGGTGAGGCATTTTGACTCTCTAGTCAGTGCTCAATGCACATTGTGTGTATTCCGCACATATGATTGTCCAGGTGTTTCAACTGAACCATTTTCACAATAACAGCGGGGGGATGGGGTATCAGAATCCGATGGCAAGTTAAAATGTGTTTTAATTATAAAAATGTATGTATTTATCATGTAAATACATATGCATTCTATTTTCGGTGATTTAAGTCAATCAGTAAATTATTGTACTTGAGCCCATTAAGGGTCAACTATAGACCTTTGCATGGGCCCCTTTGGGCCCGGGGGCATCTGTACCATTTGAACCCCCCTGACGGCAGGCCTGCATTACCATGGCAACTAATGTGGACATGATAGCAAAAGCGACTGTAGTCTGAACAGAAAAAATCTGATCTGGCCACATATAACTTGCAGTTTCGGATTATATGAAAAATCAGATTCTTCCAGAGCACTGAAACAGACTGAAGGTGAGATGAACAGAGATGAATGTATGTTAGACAGAGAGAAGTTGCCACCAGATGGGTTTATGAATTTGTTTAGTTTAACTTAACTTTTGTTTGGTATGTATTATGTGTGTTTAGCTGTGTTTCAGGTCATTAGCTTGGCAACAAGCTAATGTCAGACTCGACCGGAATCAAGAGTGAGTTATTGAGAGTGGAGCTGGACTTATGCTGCCTTATTAGGGAGATGCTATTTGTACTAAAGACAAATAGTAGTGTTGTTTTCGAATCCACCTGGCATTGTTAATGTTACAGACAACAAAGCACTTAGATGTGATATACTCATGTTTACAACAAAGCACTTGAACGTGATATACTCATATTTATGACTTCAGTGGTAAGTTCGTAATTCTGATATTTTGCCATTTATTATGCTTTTCATGAGGACAGTATCCAAATATGAATATTCTTCACAGACAACGGCTTAAAATTGGGAGAGGTGGCAGGTGCAATTTTCCCCGTCTGTCACTCACTTCGAGGTTGTGTCGAAGAAGCGACACTACAGGTCTCTCTTGAGAGCCTTTCGCATGTCTGATCTATGAGAAAAGGCCAATGAGAAATTGGCAGACAGAATTTGCATGTCCCGACTCCGGACATACGGGTATAAAGGGAGGGAAGTGCATCTGTTTCATTCAGAAATTTTCTTCGGAGCCGACTGGTTGAGTGAGCAGTGAGCTGCTATTCACAAAAACTGTTCCTCTCATCTCTCGGAGCGTATACTGTTGGATCTACGGCGCATATCAGTGGCTTTCTCCTTCTCTGCACTGCAGTGCAGCTTTGCCCCTGGGCGAAGCGACAGTGCTTTTAAAAGAGAATGTTTTCCTAAAACAGTTGGCATTGAACGTCCTTTTCAGGAAGCGTCTTTTTAAAGACGCCTTTCCACCTCTGTGTAGTTTCTGGATGCTGTTGATTTCTCTCCCTTTCTGACGGTCATAAATCTGCCACACGCAGGCAGTGTTTTATGAATGGTTCATGTTCTCAGTGCGAGAACATATCCATGTCAGCATAGCGGTCGCGGCTTTCTTTATTCACGAGTGAAAGCCACTTCTGCCGTCCCCCACCACCTCCGTAGGATTGGTTAAACCCCTGCGAACCACCCGTCCCCCCCGGCACGCTTGCTTGCTTCCATCCTAGCTCGGGATGAGTGCGGCTCACTTTGCAGCCAGCCGGCATTCTCCCTTGAGCCCCCGGAATTGGATGACGACATCACCGCTGCATCAGAGAGCATCACAGCGGCATCTGATGCCGATGACTCGCCTTCGGTTCTGCTCGCCCAGTTTGAGGCTGACTCACAGATGTCCGCTATGCTTTCCTGGGCAGAGTCTGGACTGGAGACCTCCGTCCTCCGCCCTCACGGCTACTAGATTGGTTCCTTGGGCCTGCGCACTGCTCACAGCCAGGTGCTCAGGCACCTCACCAGGTGCTCAGGCACCTCAGCCTTTTAGTGCTTCAGGTCAACCGGGAAAAGAGCTAGCTCGCCCCGGTTCAGAGCATCTCTTTTCTCGGCATGGAATTAGACTCAGTCTCAATGTCAGTGTGCCTCACCAACGAGTGCATGCAGTCAGTGCTGAAATGCCTCACCTTGTTCAGGACAGGGCACATCAGTCCTCCTAAAAAGTTTCCAAAGGCTCCTGGGGCATATGGCATCCTCCAAGGTGGTCGCATCGCTGGGGTTGATGCATATGAGACCGATTCACCACTGGCTCCAGACTCGAGTCCCGAGACGAGCATTGCGCCGCAACACACCATGTGTTTATCACCCCCACCTACCGCCAAACTTTCAAATCCTGGACAGACCTCTGCTTTCTACGGACAGGAGTCCCTTTGCAGCAGGTGTCCCGACACATCCTGGTCACTACCGACGCCTCCAGATTGGGTTGGTGCACCGTGTGCAATGGGCACGCAGCCGCAGGCCATTGGAAAGGGGCCCCACTGCACTGGCGCATCAATTGACTAGAGTTGTTAGCTATACTTCTTGCCCTGCGCAGGTTTCTCCCACTAATTCAGGGCAAGCACGTCTTGATCCGATCAGACAGCACCACCACGACAGCGTACATAAATTGCCAAGGTGGCGTACGCTCCCGCCATTTGTCACAACTCACCTGTCGTCTCCTCCTTTGGAGCCAGCAGCAACTCAGATCGCTGTGTTCCACCCACATCCCGGGGTGGAACACAGGTAGACCTCCCGAGAGAGACCTCCCACTGCCCACTCTGGTACGTCCGAACAGAGGCTTCCCTTGGGGCAGACGCGCTAGCACACAGCTGGCCCACGGGGCTGCGCAAGTATGCATTTCCTCCAGTGAGCCTTCTTGCACTGTGCAAGATCAGGAAGGACGAGGATCAAGTCACTCTAGTGGGCACGTATTGGCCCTCTCAGACTTGGTTCTCGGATCTTGTGATACTCGCGACAGCCCCTCCCTGATGAATTCCCCTGAGGAAGGATGGGGCACCCTCTGGCATCCGCACCCAGACCTCTGGAACCTCCATGTCTGTCCCCTGGTCGGGATGCGGAAGATAAAGTTGGCCTACCACCTGCTGTTGTAGACACGATCAACCAAGCCAGAGCTCCCTTTACCAGGTAACTACACCCTGAAGTGTTGCTTGTTCAGAAATTGGTGTTCTTCCCGGGCTGAAGACCCACAGAGGTGTGCATCTGGGTCAGTGCTCTCATCCCTGCAGGAGAGGTTGGAGGGGAGGCTGTCCGACTAAGCATGACTAAATTATCAGGTTCCTAAAGAGGTGCCCAGAGGTTGAATCCCTCCTGGCCATGCCTGTTCCCCTCCTGGGTTCTCTCAGTGGTCCTCTCGGGCCTTCAGAGACCCCCCCCCCACCCCCCCCCCCCCCTTCGAGCCACTAGAAACAGTCGAATTCAAGGCCCTCTCCTTGAAGACGGCCCTCCTGATCGCGCAAGTGTTCTCTGTCAGCGACACCTTCATGGAGTTCGGTCCGCCAGACACTCAGGTGTTCCTAAGACCACGACCGGGCTACGTGCCCAAGGTTCCTACGACTCCCTTCAGGGACCAAGTAGCGAAACTGCAAGCGAAGCTGCCCCGGGAGGAGGCAGATCCAGCCCCTTCGTTGCTGTGTCCGGTATGTTTTTTGCGTATCCATTTGGATCGCACACAGAGCTGTGCAAACACTGACTTGAAACAAAGGTTTTCCCACTGGGTAGTTGACGCCATTACATTGGCCTATCACACCCAGGCCGTGCCTCCTCACCTTTGCGGGGCCGAGCACACTTGACAAGAAGTGTTGTGTACTCGTGGGCACTGGTCAGAGGCACCTCCCTAGCAGACATATGCAGAGCAGCGGGTTGGGCAACACCCAATACCTTTACGAGATTTTACAATCTCAGGGTTGAGTCAGTTTCGTCCCGTGTTTTCTCAGGTCCAGCCGGTAGAACTCGGTAACACACTGTTAACTGACCGGGTGGACCGCTTGCACCTAGCGCCCTTTCCCTCCGCTGAGGTAAAATCGTGCGCTCTTATCCCAGGAGATCCCACTAACTCGGCTCCCTGGATGACTCCTCCCGAGCCCTCTAGTTCATTTGTGAAATGCATTCTGTTTCTTAAAACCGGATGAATCCAGATTATTTAAGCAGTTTAAAGTTACACTTTGGAATTTGTGTTCTCTTTCATTTAGATGAATCACCATTTGCATGTTATGTGATCTTTCTTTTTGTTTAAATTAGACTTCAAATAATTAAGTTCTTACTAATTCTATATGACTGATGATCATTTTATAATTTGTGGTCGTTATTAGTAGCCCAGAAATCACATTATTTTCTGTATGGATCTGCAGCTCTGTAATGCAGTAAAAGTGCGGCTTGTGTGTAAGATCATCACAAGTCTGCTGCTGTAGTTATGCTGCAGTTTCGTTTATACACTGCTTTGGCGTGCTGTGTAAATTAGGTGTAACTTCTCAGAGAGTAACTTCTAATTAATAATATGTTGAATCATTTGTATGTAATTGCCCAAACCCCTGTATATGGAGTCCAGTCACTCCAAATGTAATCCACTACAAATTACAAATTACTTCTAAAAAATATAATGAAATTGAAGATTACTTAATCGAAAAATAACGACATAGCTAATTACTTTTAAGTTATTTTCTAAATTGTTTATCACAGTTTTTTCTTTTGCTCATCAAATTCAAAATAATGAATGAAAGGTCTATATGTCCTATTTGTTCATTGTCAAAGTCATATACTCAGTATAACACTTACCTCCATTACAATGACTAATTATTTCAGCATTGTCACAGAAGACATATATGAACCTGGCACAGTGGCTATAAAATAGATGCGTCACCGGTGCATCATCAGGTATTTTGTCTGAAGAGCAGTCCCGGGTCATCCCAGTGCGGCAGAAAAGTGCAACATATCGTTCCGCTTTTATCAGGGAACAAGGGATATAAATACGTAACCCGAGACGTTCCCTTTACAAAAAACTTCACTATGATGCTGCACTGAAGAGCGCTTTGGCAACGAGATTACCCACACCGCCGCACTGTGGCTGTCCGGACCCCCAACGGTTGTGTAGTGTGCTCACAAGAGCGTGAGAGGGCTCAGACATGGGCTTGAGATGTCGACTCAAGGACATAAGAGCCAGGAGTGGCATGAACATCCAAGCTGTAGAATCTAATGAATGTGTGTGGAGAGGACCAGCCTGCCGCATCACAAATGCTGCAGAGGGACCCCTCTGGCCAAGGCTTGAGAGGCAATCCCTCTGGTAGAGTGAGCCCTGATGCCTACAGGCGAAGCTTGACCGCGTGCCTCGTAGACCAGGGTAATAGTATCCCTCACCCAATGCGACATAGCCTGCTTGGTGGTGGCCGCCCCTCTGTTGCGGCCCCCATGGCAAACGAATAGTTGCCCTGACTTACGCCAATGGCTAGTGCAGTGGACATAGGACTGAAGGGCACGGGCTGGACAAAGTCCATGAAGTCTTTCTTGCTCCGGTGTAGAGAACGGTGGGGAGCAGAAGGCTTCAAGAGTGACCAGGTTTAAGGTCAAGAAAGGCACCTTAGGAAGGTAATCGGGATGAGGGTGCAAAATTGCTTTGGTCATTCCTGGGGCAAACTCTAAACAGGCTGGCAAAACAGACAGAGCCTGTAGGGCCCCAATTTCTTTAGAGAGGTAATAGCCATAAGAAAAACCATCTTGAGAGTCAGAAGTCTGTCAGACGCTGACTCTAGAGGTTCAAAGGAGGTCTCAACCAGACGGGCGAGTAGATGGATGTCTCCCCAAAGGCACCCCGTCCATCAGGGTGTGGCAAGCCGAAATGGAGGCCACATAAACCCTGAGAGTGGCGGGGCATATGCCTGCTGACAGTTTTTCCTGCAGAAAGTCCAGAACTGAAGCAATCTGGCAGTTAACTGGATCTGCCTTATGTGTACTGCACCATTTTTCAAAGACACCCCATTTATTGGGGTAGATCCTTCTGGTAGAGGGAGCCCTAGCACTTAAAATGGTCTCGATATCCTCAGGTGAAAGCCCTGTGTCCCTCAGTTGGTACCCTTCAGGGGCCAAACTTGAAGGTTCCACAGATCGGGCCAGGGATGAAATATTGTACCCTGTGCCTGAGACAGAAGGTCCCTCCTGTTCGGAATCGCCCAAGGCGAGCCGTTGAGGAGAGACATTATTTCCGAGAACCATACCCTGTTCGGCCAGCGCGGCGCTATCAGTAAAAGGCAAGACCCTTGCTGGCGAAATCTGGCCAAGACTCCCGGGGGAAACGCATACAGGTGCATTCTGGGCCATGTATGCGCCATCGCGTCCAGACCCATGGGGGCTGGGTGACTCAGAGAGAAGTAGAGGGGTCATTGCGCTGTCTAAGAAGAGGCGACGAGGTCCACTTCTGCCCTGTAAAATCTCACCCAGATTTGCTCTACTACCTCTGGGTGGAGTTTCCACTCCCCCATCAGTAATTTCTGTCTGGACAGTAAATCTGCTCCCACATTCAGGCATCCAGGGATATAAACTGCCCTGAGTGACAGGAATTTGCTCTGGGCCCAAAGGAGAATCCGACGTGCCAGGGAAGTCAGCTGGCGTGAATGTAGACCTCCTTGATGATTTATGTATGAGACTGCTGTTGTGTTGTCCACCCGCACCAAGACACGGCAGCCTCTGGAGGAAGTATTTCAGGGCCAGAAATACAGCCATCAACTCGAGACAGTTAATGTGACAATAGAGCTGACAACCCTCCCATTCCCCTTAAGCTGGACGACCATTTAAGACTACCCAGCCCATCAGGGAGGCGTCTGTCGTTAGCAGCCTGCAACAGCAAGATGCACATAGAGAGGGACTCAAGGTAAGAAAACGGGGTCTGAACCACATACGAACGAAGCCTGAGGCGCGTAACCCTTATTTGCCTTAGGGGACTGGCCCTTGGATGAAACCCCCAGGCTTTTAGCCACAGCTGGAACGGTCTCATGTACAGAAGGCCCAAAGGGATCACCGTGGACGCAGATGCCATGAGACCTAGTATTCGTTGATACTGACGAGCAGTGCAACCTTGACCTAGCCTGTCGTTGCTCAGGGTGTTCTGAATGGAAATGATTCGAGCGGGAGACATATGTGCCCGTATCGTGATCGAATTCCATATAACTCCCAGAGAGGTAATTCCCTGGGTGGGAGAGAGAGAACGATCTTTTGACATTGAGTCTCAAACCCAGAGAAACCAGATGAGCTAAGACGATATCCCTGTGCTGAACTGCCAGTTCTTGGAACTGCGCTAGTATCAGCCAGTCGTCTATGTAATTCAGAATGCGGATACCCCGGAGTCACAAAGGAACCAGTGCTGTATCCATGCATTTCGTGAATGTGAGTGGTAATAGGTCTAGGCCAAATGGAAGAACCCGATACTGGAAGGCTTCGCCCCCGAAAGCGAACCTCAAGAACTTCCTGTGCTGTGGCAGAATTTCTATAAGAAAATATGTGTCCATGAGATCGATCGTGACCAGCTAAAACGTGATGTTGGGCTTGTGACACGACTGTTTTGATAGTTAGCATCTTGAACTTGAACACCCTGGCTGAGCGGTTCAAGCCTCGAAGATCTAAGATCGGACGCAACCACCCACCCTTCTTGGGGACCAGGAAGTATTTGCTGTAATAGCCTGACTCTTTCTCTGGAGGGGGAACACGTTCTATGGCCCCCTTTGACCAAGAGATTTTGTAGTTCTTTCCACAGTAGACATGCCTGCTCCAGTTTCACGGAAGTGGAGACCACGCCGTTGAAACGCGGAGGACAGCGAGAGAATTGAATTCTGTAGCCTCTTTCTACTGTTCTTAGGGCCCACATAGAAATACCGGGCAGAAGTTTCCACGCTGCCAGGTTTTCTGAAATGGGTATGTGGCACGGTGGAGGGCGGGACCGGGGCGTGATTACACACGCCCAGTCCCTTATTAGGTCGTTAAGAGAGCTGTCAAGAGAGATACAGGCGAGAGATCGTTCACGGACATGTCCGTCGTCCTATATGTTTGCATTTTGAGTTTTCCATTAAAAATTTAAGTTATATGTCAAGTCGGTTTCTCGCCTCTTCCTTACCCGTGAGTGTGAACTGTTTTACATTGGTGCCGAAATCCGAGAAGGAAGAGGGATGCGCCGTGGCGGAGTTCTCGCCACTGCCCAGCGGAGCAGCCGCGGCCATCTGCCGGGGGACGGAGGAGCCCAGCCGCCTGGACGCGGAGGAACGGCCGCCGACCGCGAGGGGAGGAGGGGCTCCTGGCCGACCACCTGGAGCAGTTAGGGCTGCTGCCAGGGGTGGGGGAGTCCCCCTACTAGCCGCTGGAACGCCCACAGGGCTAGGCACAAGACCGTCAGGGTTTTTCCTTCTAGAAATGACTTACCTGAGGTCTTGCTTTGGGGGCTGTTGAGGGCGACGAACCGGCCCCATCTTTACGAGGGTGAGTACGATTCACCACACCTAGTTTTTGAGCCTCCCGTCTAGGAGGACCGGGATGGGGCTGGGTGGCCGACAGCCCCTCCCCCTGAGTGTGGCGAGGAAGAAATTGCCCGAAGTCTTCCTCGTGACTTTTTGCCTCCTGGAACCTGGTGATAGCTACATTAATAGCGTCACCAAATAAGCCAGAAGGAAAACCGGGGCATCGAGAAGGACATTTTTGTCCTTATCTCTGATGCCTGATAGGTTTAGCCACAAGTGTCTCTCTGCCTTCCCCACAAGCGTGGTGGTGGTCCTGCACAGCTTTGTGGGGAGAGTGGGTCTCTTTAGCGATGACGCCTAGCCAGGCGAGAGATAACCCGCAAGTGTCTTTTCTACCAGCTACATCACCGAATACTTCAACAGATTAGCCTAGTACGCCTGTAACACTGCCATAGTGTGCAGGGGAGCAGCAGCCTGACCTGCTGTCTGATAATCCTTCCCCACAAGCATGGAGGTGGTCCTGCACAGCTTTGTGAGGAGAGTGGGTCATAGAAGAAAGGAAGGGACTGATATAGCGTCCCCCCCCCCCCCCTTTTTTTATTTCAATTTTATTATTTATTTATTTATTTTTTTTGGCCACCAGACAGAATTCTGTCTTATAGTTTGAAGCGTTTGGGGGGGTCTCTTAATTCCACAGCCGCTTTATTATTAAGCGCGGGATTTACAGAGGTTCAGTGTCCTCGTGAACTGAAGAGACACAGAGGCGTGCTTCAGGCTTACGAGGAACAGCTGGATCTGGGGAGAGAGCGAGCGAAAGGGACGAACCCATCTCTCGCTCCTCAGCCAGATCCATACGAGAGCCCCACGAATGAAGTGTGCGCGCTGACTCCCGGAAGTAAGCAAGGCGAGCTCGAAGCATTTTGCCTGAAAGCAGATCGCAATGCTCGCACCTGCCCCACCCCAATGCGAGAGCAGCATGCTCTTCCCCCAAAGAAACAAAACAAAACTGATGCGTGTCCCTCTCGGCCATAGAGCTTTTTTTTTTTTTTTTTAGAGGAAAGAGAAAGGAGAAAAGGTTCACTGTGCACTGCCTAACAGAATCTAACTCCTAACAGAGGAAAGAATGTTTGACAGGCTCGTGATAGCACACAGCACAGAATGGCTCTGAAGACAAAAAATCTGATGATGCACCGGTGATGCATCTATTTTATAGCCACTGCGCCAGGTGCGTCCAATGATTACACCGACAGAGGCTATAAATTCCAGTCAATGTTCATTGACGTGTTGCATACATATTCACAGCTGGTTACAACTGAGACATGTTCCCAAAGCGCTCTTCAGTGCAGCATCATAGTGAAGCCTTTTGTAAAGGGAACAATCTGGAATAATGTTAAACATTATCACAGTCACTACTTTGCAATGTCAAATCTTTGTGACACCTGTGCTAAAAACAATCTAGATGCAGCACAACAAATGAAACAGAATGCAGGTGTCTCAACATGAGTTTTTGAAACTTGAAGTTCTTATTAACTTGACACGGTGTCTAAAAATGTGCGGTCCTGTGAAACGCTGAAGAAACAGCGAGAGGTGATGCAGTAGGTATGGATATATTCGTCCAGCATGTGTTTATATAGGAAAACAATGGAAAAATTGAGCAGACACATACAAAATAAAAACAAGTTCGGTATGAACAGCTCCTAACTCATTTGTTCGCGCATATCTGTGAGTGAGAGCACGTGGGAGAAACAATGTACTTGCTTAGTGTTGAGTTGGACAGCTGTTTTAGATTCGGTCTTGAGTCCAACTCAGCCCCCTTTGGACTAGGACTCAATTGGTATAAGACTTGGTGTTGACTTTGACTTGCCTAAGGTGGGCACAATGAACCCAACACTAGATTACACAACATTATTTCAGACAACATGAGAAGTATGTCAATTTCCAGATCTGTCTAATCATTACCATGATTTCTACACTACTTTGATCCCATTGTTTGTTATATTGTGCAGAAACAGATGCTCCAGAGGGAAGTTACAGAAGTTTGACGTCATGATGTGGGTGTGGCCCATCAAAACCCCTCACTGGGCTGACCACATACTCATCCTGACTCTATACCCTGAAGAACAGCTCTCCCAGCAGGACAGGAAATCTGTTGTCCACGGCTAAACTGAATGATTTACCCTTCTTCTGGGAGAAATTATGTTTTTTATAAGAGGAAAACTATCAAAGTGAACAGGAGGACATTGGTGTTCATTTTCTTCTGGGCTTTTCCTATGAGAATGTTTGAAGGTGCAGCAGTTGTTTGCTGATTAAAAAGTATTCATAAAATATGTCTTGAGTAATGTTTGAGGAACTGGAGGTGTTAGTGATTGGTGTTGGCTTTAAAAGTTATGTAGCACATAACGGTAAAATGATTTTTATCATTTTATGACTTTTACCATAAAATTATTTTTCTAACTAGATTTTTACATTTTCTGAAGAAAACGTGAGTGGTGCTGCATGTTCAAAAGCCACTGCAATGATGCCAGGATGTTACTTTGTGGGTTGCTAAGGTGTTCTGACTCATACATTTATAATTTGTTTCTAGGGTGCTCTGGATAGATACTAGGTGGATACTTACTGGCCAAGTCAAAAGAGTCCACCCTCAAGTCTCTAGGTCTCTAGATATGTCTCGGGTGTACTTCAATGTAAATCTTTGGGATTTTTTTCACCTGTGTATCGGAGTTACAGGCTGAAGTTTAATCCTCAGGATTTTTTTCAATAAGCATCCTAAGATTTACTCAAATCCCTACACTGTCAAAAAAAATATATATATGAAAATGTTTAATTTAGGGGTACAGCAGCTTACGGACAATACCCTCAAAGACACACCCACTGTACCCATTTTTAAACCTTAAGCTACTAATACGTACCGTTTAGGGACAGATAAGTTACAAATATGTTCTGATTGATATTTAAAGGGTATTTGATGGTATTGCCCAGGGACAAGCTGATTGTACCCCTACAATTTAATACATGAATGCACTTTTTTATGGCAGTGTTACTCCACGTATGAATGCTAGTTATAGTAATGCTTTCCTTGGCCAACACCTCTATTAACTCTCGCCGTTGGCTGCTGTTATAAATTGTATTTATTTAAAATTACAAAGAAGATTTTAAACACTCACACCTCTGCAGAACTAATGATAATGATGACTACTAATTTTCACAGATTCAGTCAGTCCTTTACATTAAGGTTTCCCTCTTGAGCCCAAACCTGACACTTAAAACTTTATTCCCTAAATAAACCGATAAGTTCCTGTGATCGTTTCAGTAGAAGAGGTGCAGTTTTTCTGAAATGTGCCACTCTTGCTTGCTATTCCAATTAACTTGCAATTTTGTGGCAGCAAATGGAGGCAAATGTGGCCCTTCAGCGGCTGCCAGATGACAGTGTTGACTTGGTCAGGACGCCAGGTGCCTCCCAGCTATTATGAAAAATAAGACAGTTGTGATCTATTGAAGCATGTGTTGGACAAATGAGAACTAGCGCCACCTGTATATCTCTGTCCCACTGGGCTAATGCATTTGAGACGCGTTTTAGTGTGTGTACACAGAGCTTGATGAAGTCTAGACTCATAGAGCAGATCAACTCTCCATTGGACTTGTCAACATGTCTCTAAAGCAGCTTTAAATCTTCAGTCTATTAGAAGCCCTCTTTCACACTTAAAGCAATAGAGTAAAGCTGGAGTAGGTAGTAGCTTTACTAGCAACAATGCAATGCAAGTGCTCTCTGTTTGACATCTAACCATCTTATATAAAGCTAACAAATTAACAAGATAAGGCGATACAAAGGGAGAGACACAAGGTCACACAGATGAATAGACTATGACAGGATCCAGACAAGGAACTGGGGAAGGGTAAAGATGGTGGTTTGTGGCAAATGTTTGAAGAGTTAACAAGCAGAAGCATGGTTATTGCAGTCCGTTGCTCAGTAATTATTCTAGATCCGCAGTGAGCCGACACCCAGAAACCAGCCACTGCAGATGTAAATTTGAATGTGAGCGGTGACTATTGCCATAATGAGAAAAATAATTGAGAGATGTAATCTGTTCCTGGCCCCTCCTCAGCATTAACAGTGCCATCTGAATACCTTATTGCATCTTTGGCACAGTTTATTAGTCATGGTACATTGTCTCTTTTGCAATGCATTATACACATTGAATGTGCATTCTCATAACTGATTTCTTTCTCATAATTGCAAAGTAATTTTACATATCTGGACATTACACCTAGAGAGCAAGAGTGAAAACCCACTTTTTCAGCCTTCCGGTGCCAAAAAGTATTTTTTGCTTTATATCACAAACTGTGATTTGAAGCAAAAAACTATTTGAAAATTGCACAAAAAGACAAAGGCACAAGACGTCTTTCATTAAAAACAATGTAAAAGGACACAACTATTGATGGAAAGTTTATAATGAGAATAGCATTATATTACAATACAATATATTTAGATTTTATTGCAAAATATTAATATAGTTGCAAATTGGTTGATCGAATCTCTTCAGGATCAAGGGTAGTGTAGTTCTTCACCAGGATTTCTGCTTATATATATATATATATATATATATATATATATATATATATATTATTTATTTATTTATTTTTTTTTAATTAATGTTTTTTTTTAATGACGTTGAAATAACACACAATGATGGCTTCAACAGAGGCCTATATCATAGATTAAGAAAACCTTGGATCTCATGGCAGGTTTGTCTTTAAAATGTCATGTTATCTTTAAAAATGAACTCACTATGGAATCAGAATTTGCTTTTGACTTCCAGAACCACACTGTTGTGCAATATAACAAAATGAGGAGGACTCCAAAGAGGCTGGTGCCTTGGGGACTTCCAGAACCATAATCTGTCTTGGTAACAATTAATCACTTGAGATGAACCCTTCAGCCTGTGCCTTGAAATACTCAGTCACACTCATGTTATACTCAAAAGTTGGAGTATCTATATCATTATAGTATAGTACAGTTTAGATATATCGTTATGATTTAGATGTCACATTTGCCATTAACTGGGGTATATTGCTCGCCTGGTCAGAACTAGTGATGGTAATTTGTTTCACTAGTGGCCAGTACTAGTAAGGACACTGCAGGATGCAGTGCCACACAATGCTGCCAATCTAATGACGGTCTGATGGATGAGACCAGCTCAGTGAGACCCAATCAATCAGAGCCTGCCAATCCAGCTCTAGGTGGTTCTCTTCCTTGTGTCCACGGGTCAAGAGATCGGTCAGGAGGCCTCCGTTGGCCAGTGGTCCTGCAGGATGGTGCACATCACATTACATTTAGTCCTCCTTTTTAGAAAGTGTTTGTTCTGGAGATTATGATTATAAATGTATATAGCATTGATTCCAATGACCGTGCTTGAAGTGGTAGATGTCAGAGCAAATGGAGTCAGGGTCAAAACCAACATTTTTCAGGTTGGTTCAGCTAATGCCATGCACATTCTGGAAGTGTAAACTGTGTCACTTTTTTACTGTTGAAAAACTTCCTCATATCCCAGCTTAATTTGTAGAGAAAACAATAAATAAGTCATTCGTAGGTTTAAAAACACTGTGTCTCTGTGGTGCTATACAAATTCCTGTTTCTTTGTGTGGCATCCCTACCCAACAATATTGACTAAACCAAATATGTATTAGGAAAGCTGCTTGAAAAAAAAGTTTACTTTTACAATTCTGTTGGGTGGCACTAGTGGCGTTGAAATTACAAACTTCAGCTTTAACTCAAAGACAGGACTCCTTTTCCTACATGTTAAGTGTTGTGATTTCTCCCATTCATTTTTCAACAAGTATCATCATCTTAATGTTGCTGGAAAAAGATCAAATGTATTAGGGTTTGGTTTCTCTCAAGTCCTGCACTTAAAGTTGGTGCAATTTGCAAGCTATTAATATTTTTAGGATCAGATGGAGCGAGAAGGTTCCCATAGGAATGAGAATGTTCCTCTTTCTGTTGAATCCACTCTAGTGTTCTTGGAGATGTGTGTCGTAAAACTAACCAGCAGCTCTCAAAACACTTGTGTCAAATTGAATCAATATGTTTGCTCTTTGTGCTGCTGGGGAAAGTGTTTACATATCAGTCAATGGCATGGGGTGACATCTGTCAATCACAATGACAAATGTATGTCCAGGTATACTGGAAGTGCTAGTAAAGGCTTTGGCGGATCAATGAGAGGCCTCATGTGTCAGATGTTTACAAGTAGTTTTACCTGCTGGCTAAGCTAACCTCATTCAAAGTCTGCTCAAGTCACATGTGGAGAGCAAACTGGCATATAGGCCATTGTTTCAGTTCCACAGTCGGTGACCACTGCCATAAATACAGGAAATCCGCAAAGAGTCACTTTTGCAAACTATAAGCAGTCCATTAAATGTGCACTGTTGAAACACTTTTGTTTGCTAATTGCTTAACTTTTAATTCTACTGTAATTTAAAAAGTTTTATTCTACATATGGTGCTAGGCGGACATCATTCAGAGATCATATGTCGATCAGAATATTACATGTTTTATCTTGATAATTCCCTGTAACTGTTCACTTTCATTTAAAAAATAAATTATATATATATATATATATATATATATATATATATATATATATATATATATATATATATATATATATGCAATGGCAACAGTAACTCAGAACTTCTGTTCTTGTATGGTGAAAAATACAAATTAATTCTGCTTGTTTTTTTATTTTTTATGAATGAGGTAATTTGAGTATTAACAAACAAACTGTATATATAATTATTTGTTGTCTGAGAAGTGTAAAACTGAGAGATACGTTTTCTCAAAGCTTTAGGGTAAATTATGTCAAGGCTGCAAAAAACTGAAACTAAAGAAGGTTTTTTGCAACTGCAACTTTTCTTGAAATGAATCAGCATTCTTTAACCCAATCTGAAATCTGTATTTTCCCCACTAGCAACAATAGGAAAAGTTAATATCTGTACTTTTCAAATGTCATATGCCTTGGAATTGTGTTTGTGTGTCTCCCATGTACTGCATACACTGGGATTAGAGTTAACTTTCCCTTACGTGCTGACCTAATCCATTGTTGTGCGACTTAAAGGTTAAGGTTTAGATTTGGGCTCCTTCAAAATCAGTATACAGGGAAACAGTAGAAAGCATTCAGTCTGGGAATGGCAAGCCCAACCTTTTTTGAAAATCTTCAAAACTTTTTGTGGACAAAGAGATTGTGGGAAAATCACTTGAGAAATACCCAATGAGTGTGTGTGTGTGTGTGTGTGTGTGTGTGTGTGGGTGTGTGTGTGCGCGCGTGTGTGTGTCGTCTGAGAGGTGCACTCTCGGGACTGCAGTCTTTGTGCCGCAGCAGTACTGTCTGCAGCGTGGAGCACGCCTGGGGAGCGAGGGGAAATGTGTTTTACATACGCTCACACACACTGCCGGGGAGGCAAGAACAGCAGGATACAATTAATGACTGCCGAATGAGAGTGTTACAATATGGCCAACATTGCTGGCCTGCCTGCCTTTCTGTTGGGCTGTAATATTTCACAGCCCTGTTGCAGGAAAGCCATCTACTCGTCCCTTCCATCATTCTCCCAATCTCTTTTTGTTTCAATAAGTCTCATTGATATGCAGCAGCATGTTCCTGGGCAAAGTTCTCATGGTTGCCCATTAAAACCGCTTGGCGCTGACTCATGGGAGCAGAGCTCTTGTAAACAGTCAGGTAATGTTTTTTGAGCTCTTTGAAATAAGTTTTACTATCACAGACATTCTTAATGCACACATACTGACACAATGAGACCTGTACCTCAGAGTTTTGTAGCATTCAGTTCATGTTCTTTAGCTTTGAAGCAATCTATATGTTAGTGTACTTGTTAAAAGTTGATAAAATAATTTTTTTTAGCAGATTTACAGAATAAAAAGTATATTCTGTGAGAATGACTCATCTTACACTAAATCATATTTTGTCCAATCAAATATTCTTTAGCAAATATCCCCAAAATCTGCAACCGACTAGCAAGTAGCAAATTATTTATTTATTTATTTTAAAATGGGGAGGGGGAGGTTGGAGTGATTTAATATGTACTGCCCAAACGGCCTGTTGCAATAAGAAATATTTCAATATGACTGTGCTTGTCAAACCATTTCATGGTGTGTTTAAAGGTGAAGTGTGAATTTCTGACACACTAATCATCATTTTTACAACAGAATTGTAAAAATAATCTAACTTCACCTGAAATTCCCCACCAGCAGTGTGTTTTAACAACCCAAAATGACACAATAACTTTAAATGTCACTACAAGAAATGTGAGTGAAACAATCGATTTTTACACATGTCTTCTTTCTGACCATTAATTAAAAATGACTGACCTCAAAAAATTGGTTGAAATATGTAATAATGTAATGCAATATTATGAGGACACATTTATTTGCTTCAATGTTGTGAATTTTAAAAGAGCCAAACAGCAAAATCTGAGGGTGTGACTATCATGGGTCAGAAAAAGAGAAAATCACATCAGGGACTGACTGACTCTTAATCTGCTAACAAACTATGTTTAACCAGTCGATTGAGAAAACAGTGAAAGGGTTAAAACAGAACAAATACAGTATAAGACATAGATTTGTGTGCTGGCTTTTGCTTGCTGGCTTTTCTTCATTACTTTCTTTTCTTGCTTGTTCACATTCTTTCTCCATCAATAAAATGACAGCTGATTGTTTAAATTGCCCTCCATGTCACAGTCCTGATGGTCCTGCATGACAAGCCCTGATCTCCCAAAACCAAACTTGTAACATGCCGATTTGTAGTACAAATCAAAGTAAACTTTACAATAAAGTAAAATTTTAAAGGAAATTGCAGGGGTTTAAAGGCTGGAAATCTGGCAGCCAAATGCTGCTGGTTTCAGCATTGGTGAAGTGTGAAACTTAAAGCCATCTTCAAGAGCTGGTCTGCCGGATCTGGGTTTCAAAACAGAGGACAGACACTATGGATCTTTGCACATGATTGCATCCGTAGCCAGACCAGCACGGCTGTGTTTCTTGACACGTTGGGGAGAGAATTTCAACATGTCCACACTGTTCATCAAACGAGAGCAGGTTCGATTTTTCCCAAGGTTAAAAATATTCAGGAAACAGCAGCCCAAAATGCATTACAGCACAGCTACAATTGCATTCAACCAAACCACTGACAACATGATCATATCAACAACAAAAGGATATAGATTATGGATTCTTTTATATGATTGTGGTAAACCAGGTTTAACCCCTCTTATCATACTTGATTTAATTCAAAGTCAACATAATGTAGCCAGTGGGTTGTGAATGAACAACATAGGATAAAAAAAATATTTTGGGAGTTTAGTCTGATGGCTGTTGAAACAAAAACAATGGTTGATGGGACAATATTATATTTAAAAAAAAAAGAATAAAGAAAATACAAAACACTGAAATACAGGAATGAAATGAGTTACAATGAAATACGGTAGAAGCTAAAGTCAAATGAAAATACAAATAGTGCATTAACATACCCATATGCTTCAGCATACATTAACTTAATGTAGCCTAGTGGAGAAATTGTATGTAGTTTTATTCTAGTCATAAATTGGACGTAGCCCCTATAAGGACCGGAGTTTCCGGCACTCTCTTGTATTAAGGCCCAAACATTCTCTACACAAGTATGTGAATGCAGACGCACCTTGCTACTCAAGCTCGATTTCACATGTTGTTGTGTTGTGAAATTCATAACACAATGCAAGTATGCATTCTCAGCATTGCCACAAGGGATAGAGTGGATTTTGTTCTTTCAATCTTAACTGTCATAGCAGACTCGGGCAGCATATTGAGTTGAGTATCTTCAACTTCTTGTCCCCAGTCCATTCAAATTAACTTGTTTTCTCTTTGTGCCTCTCCCCACTCCTCAACTATCAACTCATCCACCACATGCAGTCTGCATCTGAAAACGTAGGCAGCTGACTTGCTGCCTAATCAGTTAATGGCTTAACTGACAGCTGTTCCCTTTACAAAAAGCTTCACTTTGATGCTGCGCTGCTAAGCGCTATGGGGAAACAATCTTATTGTGAGCTGCTTCTGAACATGTGTGTAACACGTCAATGAAATTGACTGGAATTTATAGCCTCGGTTGGTGAGATCATTGGACGCACCTGTGACGAGGCTATAATTAGAAGGCGTCACCAGAGTGTCGTCAGACATTTTTCTTCAGAGCTTTCTCTCTGTGTGTTTTCACGAGACTCTTGCTAGAAATTGCTTAAACCCTTAAGCCTTTCCTTCTTTCTCTCTTTATATATATATATATATATATATATATAAAAAAAAAAAAAAAAGGGGAAAATGGCGGAAAAGCAGGGCAAACAATGCGTGTTTCCATGTCAGCATTCTATGTCTGACAGGGACACGCATCAATTTTGCTTTGTTTGCTTGGGGGAAGAGCACGCTACTCTCGCGTTGGAACAGGGCGGGTGTGAGCATTGTGACCTACTTTCGGTCGGGATGCTTCGCGCTCGCCTTGCTTACTTCCGAGAGCCGGCACCCACACTTCATTCGTGGGGCTCTCGCGTGGATCTGGCTGAGGAGCGAGAGACGGGTTCGCCCCTTTCGCTCGCTCTCTCCCCAGATCCTGCTGGTCCCTCGCGTGATCCTGAAGCGCGCTTCGGCGCCTCTTCAGTTCACGAGGGGGACCTCCTTTCCCTTGGGTCGGATTTAGAGTTAACCGCATCTGAGCGCTCCAATCGCGATTCAAAATCTTCGGAGGAGCTGCTCGATGTGATTACTCGCGCGGTGGCCAGGCTTCAAATAGACTGGCCACGTGACCAAGTTCCCCCCAAGCGCTCTAAATTAGAGGACAGATTTCTGTCTGGTGACCAAGGGAAGGGAACATCTCGTCAGTCCCTTCCCTTCTTTGATGATCTCCATGACGAACTTTCTCGTTCTTGGAACAAGCCTTATACTTCGCGCATTCACGTGCCTTCGACGTCAATATATTCGACTATCGTCGGCGCTGAGGCGCGAGGGTATTTAAAGATGCCACCGGTCGAAGAGACACTTGCGGGTTATCTCTCGCCGGGTTCTACGTCATCTCTTAATAAATCTGCTCTCCCTTCTAAGCCATGCAGTGTAACCTCCATGCTGGTCGGGAGAGCATATCAAGCGGCTGGTCAGGCTGGTGCTGCGTTGCACACCATGGCTGTTTTGCAGGCATACCAGGCTGACCTGCTAAAAGATTTGAGTGCGGGAAGGAGTCTCGACGATGAAGCTTTCTCTGAGCTTCGTCGAGCTACTGATTTGTCTCTCCGTGCCACCAAGCAGTCAGCCCGTGCTATTGGCCGGTCTATGTCCGCTTTGGTTAGCACTGAAAGGCACTTGTGGCTGAATCTATCCGGCATCAAGGATAAGGACAGGGTTTTCCTTCTTGATGCCCCAGTTTCGCCTTCTGGTCTCTTTGGAGACGCCATGAATACGGTCGTCTCCAGATTCCAGGAGGCGAAAAGCCATGAGGAGGCTTTAGGAAAATTCCTTCCTCGTCGCACTCAGGGGGCGAGGCCGTCGGTCACCCAGTCTCGCCCTGATTCTGTGAGGAGGGAGGTTCAGAAGCAGAGCGTGGCAAGTCGTGCTCCCCCTCGTAAAGATTGGGGACAGACTCGTCGTTCTCAGCAACCTCCCAAACAAGACCTCAGGGCTGTTATCTCTAAGAGAAAGAAGCCCTGACGTCTTTGTTTCCAACCTTGTGAGGGTAGTTCCCTTCGGGACGGGGCGCGTGTATCATTCACTTCGGCCCTCCCGATACCCTCACGAAACCTCTTCACTCCCGCCACCCTTGGTGTTTCGGGTGACAGGGGTTTCCAACAAAATGTTGAATGTACCGTCGCTTCCTGCCATATTCCAGGACACGGAACATTCTACACCCCCTCGACAGGAAGTCTTGAAATTAGTTCCCATCTCAGAGAACCTGGCAGCGTGGAAACTTCTGCCAGGTATTTCTATGTGGGTTCTAAAAACAGTAGAAAAAGGCTACAGAATTCAGTTCGCTTGCCGCCCTCCGAGCTTCAACGGCGTGCTTTCCACTACCGTAAGCCCGAAACAGGCATCTCTACTTCAGGTAGAACTGCGAAATCTCTTGGAGAAAGGGGCCATAGAACATGTTCCCCTTCCAGAGAAAGAGTCTGGCTATTACAGCAGATACTTCCTGGTCCCCAAGAAGGGGGGGGGGGTTGCGTCCCATCTTGGATCTTCGTGCCTTGAACCGCTCTGTCAAGACGCTCAGGTTCAAGATGCTAACAGTCAGGTCCATCGTGTCTCAGTTCCAACGCTTCGATTGGATGGTCACGATCGACCTCATGGACGCATACTTTCATATTGGAATTCTGCCACAGCACAGGAAGTTCCTGAGGTTCGCTTTCGGGGATGAAGCCTTCCAGTATCGGGTCCTTCCATTCGGTCTAGCCTTATCACCCCGCACATTCACGAAATGCATGGATGCAGCACTGGCTCCATTGCGACTCCAGGGCATCCGCGTTCTGAATTATCTAGACGACTGGCTGATCCTAGCCCAGTCTCAAGAACTGGCAGTTCAGCACAGGGATATCGTCTTAGCTCATCTAGGTTCTCTGGGTCTGAGACTCAACGCCAAAAAGAGCGTTCTTTCCCCGACCCAGAAAATTTCCTATCTGGGGGTTATATGGAATTCGGTCACGATGCAGGCACAGTTGTCTCCCGCTCGTGTCACCTCCATTCAGAACTCCCTGAGCATTCTCAGGCTAGGTCAAGTTTGCACTGTTCTTCAGTTCCAACGAATTTTGGGTCTCATGGCGTCTGCATCCACGGTGATTCCTTTGGGCCTTCTCCATATGAGACCGTTTCAGCTGTGGCTAAAAGCCAGTGGGTTTCATCCAAGGGCCAGTCCCCTCAGGCAAATAAGGGTTACGCGCCCAGTGCTTCGTTCCCTTTCTATGTGGTTCAGACCCCGGTTTCTCACCTTGGGTCCCACTCTTGGTGCGTTGTGTCGTCGCAGGATGCTTACGACAGACGCCTCCCTGACGGGTTGGGGTGCGGTCTTAAGTGGTCGTCCAGCCCAAGGGGTATGGGAGAGTCATCAACTCGATTGGCACATAAATCGCCTCGAGCTGATGGCAGTATTTCTGGCCCTGAAATACTTTCTCCAACATTTGAGAGGCTGCCACGTCCTTGTGCGGGTGGACAACACAGCGGCAGTCTCCTACATAAATCATCAAGGAGGCCTACGTTCTCGCCACCTCAATTTGCTGGCACGTCGGATTCTCCTTTGGGCCCAGGGCAAGTTACTGTCACTCAGGGCAGTCTATATCCCTGGACGCCTGAATGTGGGAGCAGATTTTCTGTCCAGACGAATCTTACCATCGGGCGAGTGGAAACTCCATCCCGAGGTAGTACAACAGATCTGGGAGAGATTTTACAGAGCCGAAGTGGACCTCTTCGCCTCTCTAGAGACTGCGCAATGTCCCCTCTACTTCTCTCTGAGTCACCCAGCATCTCTGGGTCTGGACGCGATGGCGCATACATGGCCCAGAATGCGCCTGTATGCGTTCCCTCCGATCTCTCTGCTCCCGGGAGTCCTAGCCAGAGTTCGCCAGCAAGGGTCTTGCCTCTTATTGATAGCGCCTCGCTGGCCGAACAGGGTTTTGTTCTCCGAGATGATGCCTCTCCTAGACGGCTCGCCCTGGGCGATTCCGGACAGGAAGGACCTTCTGTCTCAAGCACAGGGGACAATATTTCATCCCCGGCCCGAGTTGTGGAGACTTCACGTTTGGCCCCTGAAGGGTACCAACTGAGGGACACAGGGCTGTCGCTTGGGGTTATTGAAACCATTCTTAGTGCTAGGGCTCCCTCCACCAGAAGAATTTACTCCAATAAATGGGGTGTCTTCGAAAGGTGGTGCAGTTCACACGATGCAGATCCAGTTAACTGCCAAATTGTTTCAGTTCTGGAGTTTCTGCAAGAGAAACTGTCAGCAGGCATGTGCCCCGCTACTCTCAGGGTTTATGTGGCCGCCATTTCAGCTTGCCACGCCCTGATTGACGGGGTGCCTTTAGGGAGACATCCTCTACTCGCCCGCTTCATTCGTGGAGCCAGGCGACTGAGACCTCCCGTTAGGGCCAGAACTCCTTCGTGGGACTTAACTATAGTCCTGGAGGCTCTGGTCGAGACCCCTTTTGAACCTCTGGAATCAGCGTCTGACAGACTTCTGACTCTCAAGATGGTCTTCCTTATGGCTATTAAATCTCTTAAGAGGATTGGGGATCTACAGGCTCTGTCTATTCTGCCGGCCTGCTTAGAATTTGCCCCCGGTATGGCAAAAGCTATATTGCATCCTCACCCTGATTATCTTCCTAAAGTTCCTTTTTCGACAGTACATCCTGTCACTTTAGAAGCCTTCTGCTCCCTGCCGTTTTTAACGCCGGAGCAGGAAAGACTTCATGGACTTTGCCCAGTCCGTGCCCTTCAGATTTATGTCCACCGCACAAGCCAGTGGCGTAAGTCAGGGCAATTGTTTGTTTGCTATGGGGGCCGCAACAAGGGGGCGGCCGCTAGTAAGCAGACTATGTCACATTGGGTGAGGGATGCTATTGCCCTGGCCTATGAGGCGCGCGGTCAAGCTTCGCCAGTAGGTGTCAGGGCTCACTCCACCAGAGGGGTCGCTTCCTCTAAAGCCTTGGCTAGAGGGGTCCCTCTGCAGCAAGTTTGTGATGCGGCAGGCTGGTCCTCTCCGCACACATTCATTAAATTCTATAGTTTGGATGTTCATGCTACTCCGGGCTCTTACGTCCTTGAGTCGACATCTCAAACTCATGCAGGAGCAAGTTTATGACGTGGCGGGCTAGTCCCCTCCACACACATTCTACAATTTCTACATTGGCTGGGATGTTTTGCTACCCCGGACTATGTCCTTGGGTCAACATCCCGGGCTCATGCCAAATCCAAGTTCATGGTACGAACTTTTGAGTTAGAGCCTTTGAATCGGCTTCTAAAACTCATCTTTTGACTTTGTAGGCTAGATGCTCCGCTACTCCGGACTCTTATGTCCTTGAGTCGACATCTCAAGCTCATGTCTAAACCAGGTTTGTGATACGGCAGGTTAGTCCTTTCCGTACACACTCTTCGGATTTTATGGTGTTAGATGTTCTGCTACTCCGGGCTTATGCCCTTGAGTCGACATCTCAAGCTCATGTCTGGAGCCTCTCGCGTTCTGTGAAAACACTTCACAACGATCAGGGGTCCGGACAGCCCCAGTGCGGCGGCGTGGGCATTTCGTTCCCCATAGCGCTTAGCAGCGCAGCATCAAAGTGAAGCTTTTTGTAAAGGGAACATCTCGGGTTACTTGTGTAACCCTTGTTCCCTGAAAAAAGCGGAACGAGATGCTGCGCTTCTTTTGCCGCACTGGGACGTCCCAGGACCGCTCTTCAGAAAAATAATCTGACGACACTCTGGTGACGCCTTCTATTTATAGCCTCGTCACAGGTGCGTCCAATGATCTCACCAACCGAGGCTATAAATTCCAGTCAATTTCATTGACGTGTTACACACATGTTCAGAAGCAGCTCACAATAAGATTGTTTCCCCATAGCGCTTAGCAGCGCAGCATCTCGTTCCGCTTTTTTCAGGGAACAAGGGTTACACAAGTAACCCGAGACGTTTTGAATGAATGAAACTCTTAAGGAAACTCGTCTCTGAACAGTTTGAAAAGCACCTCATTTTCATTCTGCTTCTGTATACAGTTTCCAAAGGCAGCAACGTCCTGATATCGGACACTGCACCAGTTTTGTGGTCATGCCTAAAATATACAAAATATATTGCTCTTGTGGTCTGAGGTTTGTAATCGCCAAAGCAACGCAAGAGCACATGTAATGTGTGTATAGCGAGACCACGCATTAACCATGTGTTGGACAAGCACTCGCATCTGAGTACTTGTATGAAGTATGTTTCGCCCTTTAGAAGTGTCAGAGCAGATGTTGAGCAAGAGGTCTCCTGGTTTTGTGTATGTGCCAAAAGAACGTTACGTTCAAGAATTTAGTGGGGATTTCAGCAAAGATGGGAGACATGTTGATGAGATTGTTGAAGAAGTAGAGATAGTGTTACATGCTAGAAATCATACCACAGAGGCCAAGTTAGACCTCATACTCTCCCTCCTAAAGGGTGCAGCCTTAGAAGAGATCAGATTACAGATAGGGAATGAACCAAAGCGAACATGTAACCTCTTTGTGTACCTGAGAGGAGCTTTTTGTGAAAAGCGCTGTATGCCTCATTATTACAAATGTTCTATGTGAGGATGTTCATACTTTCATGCTTTGTCCCATATTCTGAGTTCTATACTGAAACAATCATCAAATGCAATATCAAATGTCAATTTGGCAATCCGATGTCAATTAATTGAGGCAATTAGGGATGCAGGGCTTAGAAGGGAGCTCTGTAAACTTGTGAGAGACAAACCACTGTTAACACTAGATGAAGTGTGAGATGAAGCCCTTATGCAGTGTCTAGAAGATCCTAAATCTTTAGTCACAAAATTAGTAAGCAATAGGAGTGTTGTATATGAGACAACAGTGGCTCAGTGTGCTGCTTTTGGTGTACCTGAGAAAAATCCTGCTACTCTTTAAGAAGAACAAGGGAACAAGCTGTCGAGAAACTCACTTTGCAATGCACTCATTGTAAACCCAGGATGCAGCCAAGGTTAACAGATGATGGCCAGGCAATATGTTTCCAGTGTAATGGTCTAGGACATATAGCTATGAGGTGTGTGAAGAAAAACAAACAGACTGTCACAGAGAATGCTAAATTGTTAGTATAGCAGGGGAAACTTGCACCATTGCTGGCTGTGAGCCAGGCAGTGTGAGGGCAGTCCATAGGCTCAGCCAATATCAATACATGTCATGACCGACTACTCAAGCATGCTGTGGGAAAGTGTCCTGTCGCTAATCTAAATGTAAATGGTAATGACCTCTTGTTTACTTGATCCAGGAAGCCAAGTCAGTACTATTTCTGTGATTTGCTTTAGGGAACACCTGTCTGCTAAGGATGAAGATATGCTGTCCAATGCAGGTTGGCTGAAGATTATAGCTGCCAACGGTTTAGACATAGGTTATCTTGAGTTGGAGGTTGATACCATGGGTATTACCCTACCAGTGTGTGGTAGAGTAGTAGTAGCAGATAATCACAAAACACTTCTGCTGTATCAGCCCTCATTGGCATGAACATCATTAGCAGATGTAGACAACTGGTTCATGCAGTTTGATACTACCCTTGGTGAAGAGTTTCTGGAAAAGACATGGTACATGCATATACCAGCCTCATCAATTACAATGGTAATGGTCAAGGGACCAAAGAATACCTTTATATTAAATGATGGTTCATGGGACTTCCTGTTATAACCAGCAAACACACCCTTACATGAGTCTGATTGTTTGTCCCTCTTGTGTCTTCAGAGAAACTTTTGTTTCCTGTACACGCTGTGAACCTCTCCCCAGAAGATATCTGGTTACAGGTCAGAACCAGACTTGGTGCTCTGTCTTGTGTCAAGATTGTGAAGTCCAATGAGATATGTGAGGTGAGATTTCAGAGAATTTATGCTGATATTGAAGAGATCAGTGCATCCATTATTGGAGGACAGCTCCAAATAGTTTCTCAACAAGCTACACATTGGTGGTACTCCTGAACAGCAGGCAGAGTGATTTGTTTATAAATTACTCTGATGTTTTTGCTCTCAATGACTTTTGTTTTACAGACAAAGTGCAACATGAGATTCACGTGGTGGATGATATACCGCTAACCCAGCCTTATAGGTGTATCCCACTCTCTCTGTATAGGGAAGTCAGGGAACATATCACCAAGCTCCTTAAGCAAGGAGTGATCCAAGAAAGCACTAGTGCTTATGCTTCACCTATCCTGCTAGTTAGGAAAACCGATTGCAGTCTCAGGCAGCTGAACAAAAAACCAAGCGAGACATGTTTCCTCTGCCTAGGATACATGAAAGTTTTGATGCACTACAAGGAGCAAAGTTATTTTCTTCAATTGATTTAGCAAGTGGATATCATCAGGTTGCTGTCCAAGGATATTCTCAAATGCTCTTTTGGGGCTTGCAGTGGATCTTATGCAGGCTTTCATGGGTGATCTAATTATCCAGATCATGCTAGTGTACCTTGATGACACACTAGTATACTCGCCCACTTTCCCAGAGCATTTGCAGAGGCTGGAAGAAGTCTTTAACTGACTAAAAGAAACAGGTCTCAAAGATAAGCTTGAAAAGTGTCATTTCTAGCAGCAAGAGGTTACTTTCTTAGGTCATCAGATCTCAGCTCGAGGTATTGGTACTGATCCAGGTAAAGTTGAAGCGGTCAAGCAATGGAATCCCAGGACAGTTAAGGAATCCCAGGACAGTTAAGATATTACGCTTGGCCTTAGCATACTGTAGTTACTACAGAATTCTGATCAGGGCAGGAATTTTGAAAGCGATGTGATAGCTGAGCTGTGTAAAATGTATGGTGTAAATGAAACCCACACCACACCCTATTGGGCTCAGGGTAATGCTCAGTGTGAGCGCTTCCCCCTGTAAAGAAAAAACCTTTGCCAGAACACCTTCCTGAGTTGGTTTATGCTTATAATGTAATAACACATAAAACCACTGGATACTCACCACATTACTTGCTGTTTTGAGTCAACCTGCATCTTCCAGTAGATGCACTGATAGGTGAAGAGAAAACTGTGTATAGAAAATATGGATTGGTTAGTGATTGGTTAGTGAAAAAGCCAGGGAATATGCTGAACACAAAGCTGCTTGCCCCTTTTAATGACGCTGTCAATTGCCCTGTGATTGATGTATGGCTGCAACTAATGATTATTTTGATAATCGATTTATCTTAGATTATTTCTTCGATTAATCGATTAATCAGATAAAATCCAAAATGTTATTTCCAGTATTTTATGAAAATGTGATAAAAAAAATACAAAATAAAACAAAAACGGAAATTATAAAGGATGTAAGGATTTGGTTCAATTTATAGTACTGAATTCATGATTCTTTACTCTCACAAAACTTTGAACAAATCCTGAATCATGAAAAGTTTATTATTATTTAATTTATGAATTTATTATAATTATTATTACTTTCAGGACATATGCAAAACAGTTCCTTTCCTTTACTTAAAGTAAAGTAAGTAAAAACTTACTGTTCATTAAAGAGTAAAATGATTCATCAGGTATGGAGTGGGACAAAAACAATCAACCCAGCAGAGGGCTATGGTGACACCAGTATTGAAATATTAATAATATAAATATTAACATCATCACATATAGTTCAAAAGAACATGGTCTGATTAGCATGGTTATCATGCTACATGCTATGATACCTTATGCTAATCATTTATCATGCTAACTGTTGGATTTTCTGTCGTATAAGGCTATTTGATCACAATGCTATCTGTATGCAATATTAGTTTAACATGCTAATCAGCTAAAATGCTAATCAGTTAAACTCATCATGACCAGTCTTTTCTATCTTTCTGTTGTGTTTGATATCAGCCATATCAGCACTCCACTCTTTTGAATACTTTTTTGTTTATTCAAAACCATCAACTCTCAGCTTGGGTTGTTTATTAAGCCCCTGTGGCGATGTGGTCTAGCAGTAAGGCGCACCGTACCGTTGTGCTGTGGAGATCAGAAGGTTGCCTTTTCAAGACCAAGTTGAGGCAACTGGTAAAACTTTGAGTAATTGCTAAATACTGTACATCATGACCTGTTTTTTTTTTCTTTCTTTTTGTTGTGTTTGATATCAGCCATATCAGCACACCACCATTTTAAATGAATGATTTATTCAAAACCTGCTTACTCTCAGCTTGGTATGCCTCTTTAGCACCAGTGAAATTTTTCTTTCACTTTTTTGGTGACTTGTGAGGTAGTGTGGGGTTGCTTTGTATGTCATATTCAATGCAATGTGTTGTGCTTACTATGCTGTAATGTTTGCCATATCAGAGATTTTTAATTATGTTTACTGAATGGTTGCTGGTACTTTTCCCAAAGCAAATATTTATTTTCCACTTTGTTGAAAAGTTACATGATTATAAAATTGATCATGGTAATGGCTGTGCTTGGCTGTGATTCTTCTAAGCTTCTAAGCAGTTCCTTTGTTGACTGGCAACTCTGTGTATTGTAGTGGAAAGCACACTGAACTCTAGAATGGAAAGTCATGGATTCAAATTCATCCTGGGGCAATGTGATTTGTGCTTGATCTTTGGGTTGTGTTTAGTGTTGTGCATTGGTTGCCATGTTAGTGCTTGGCCCCGTAATGGATGTTTTCAGCTATATTTTAAATTAATATTATACATTTTAAAATTGTACTGTCACTGATTACATTTCTAAACTATTCTTATAGAAAAAAAAATAAATGTGTATGTTTATACTGTAAAATAATGTTTGCCAAAGGATACATTTTTACTGGTGAAATCAGAAATTACATTTGGGATTATCAGGAGGACTATAAAAGATCAGGTTCCTTAGTATTTCTATGCATTATGTTCTGCACTATACTCAGTTTAATACAGTACAAACATCAGTACAAAGGCAGTGAAAATTCACTCTCGCGCTGAAAATAGCATCGTTGCACATTGTATTACATGTGCTGTTGTGGTTCTTGCCTGCTTTGTGAAAAACTCACTCTTAAAGACTTGGAGTTTTTGATTTCAGAAGAATAGACTTTATTATCAGACCATAAAGCCGAGTTGCCCCTGCAGAAACAACTGAAGTGTCTTGAATTTTGCACACGCTTACATAGGTCTCACAAGGTGTGGCTAAAACAATGAATATCCTGTTTTGAGCTGAAAAACATCTTTGGAGCCCTAACAAATCTTCTTTATCTTTAAACCAGAAGTCTTCAGTTGCATCCTGTGAGCCATTTTCACACTATGTAAAAACACTTTACTAAAAGGGGCCCATCATATATCTTCTTTAGCTTGAACAAAAGTAAATAGGAAACATCTGCATGTCATTTATGTGTGAGTGTCCATGTACCTCTGACATTCCATTCCCAGACTTTTATGCTGAACCACTCACATACACAAAAAACACATATGACCAACAGAAATAATTGTAGAATAAAATGGCATCGATTATACTTGATTAATGTATACTCAACTTGATAAAAATACACCACATATCCCCTCTCTGTGACTTTCAGAAGTCACATTTCCATTTTTACTCAGAGTGCAGTTTCACAATTCAGTCGCCTCAGTTATGCTAACTAGTGACTAAATTAAGTCACACAGCTTCACTACCAATGACCAGATTATGCCACCGCACTCCGTTGGAGATCACAGAACCAAACATCTCTACTCAACTTTGCTTAAGAATAGAGTAAAAGATTCTGTCCCTATATTCATTCAAAAAATTAAACATACAAAATTGTTTTAAGCATGAGCATGCAATTGGTTCAGCCTTGTGTTTGGTTGTCACAGTTATGTAGAGTGTATCATACAAAATATTCATCATCATTTTAAGAGTTCTTGCTTTTAGTGTAGATGTCTTCAACCCAGATACTTTGCGCATCGAAGAGGGTCACCCTTTGGGGAGAGGTTAGGCTAGCACTTACACCCAGGGCATGGTTCTTCATATCTTCTTATATATATTCATTAGAGAGATCAATTTTCTCCCATCTTGGTCTTTCTGTCCATCCAGGTTAGTTGTCATTGCTTTGGACCATATACATCGATCAAGGTAATCTACTTACTGTTGCTCAAATCAAGAATGACTTTACCAATGGTAACACACAACAGAATATTATTCCTTCCACATTGTTGTTATTCCAAACATTATATTAATTTTAGCTTATTGTGCACCCCATTTCTTTAAGTAATCTATTTAAATCGCTATAAACAAGTCAAACCATGTTAATTTTAGTTACCACCATGTTTTCTTTTTTCCATTCTTCATTATTATTAAAATGCACATGAGTTCGATAAAAGCATAATTCAAAATAATTTTTCAATCTTAATTCTTCATCATACAAACAATCTCAGGTTTGTTCAATGCTTCTTTAATAATTTAGGCACCTCTTTGTATGCAACGGTTCTCAAAGCTTTACCCCCAAAAATCTATAAATTATCTTCTACACAGGGTGTGATCCCCTGATAACACAGTGATAGGATGCTTAGTATTTATCGCTGTGATGAAACATATTAATAAAGCGGTTATTAAGACACATTTGGGTTGAGTGGAACTCACAACTTCGGGCAGGTTTCTTCTAAACCTCCCTTTTGATGCTTCTATCCTAAAAGCATCCATCCACTTCCTTAAACCCATATTACCCTCCCATCTTGGGCAGGTTTCCAGGGCGGTGGCGCCCTGTCTTAGGCCGCTCTCATTTTGCCATTGGAGAGTCTTTCCCGTCATTGGGTCACCACCTCCTGCCACTGGTCTGATACCGCTCAGTCCTATCAGCCAATTCTTAATAATTTGGTATCTGTAAACAGATATTTTCTTTTGCTTTAGGAAGTATCACCTGAGAACCACCACAGCCAATGGAACCATCTAAATCTGCTTAAATATGAGACAGTTCAAAACATGGTTAAATTCACAAAGCATTATTCAAAATTAAACAGTCTATTAAAACTTAACAAATTAAACAAATGCTAAAATTTAACTCATTTCCAGAACATTCATTTTCATTAAAATTGTATTTCTGCTCCTTTAGCAAATGTCACAAAAAACCTTGTATAATCATGGGAACTAATATCAGAATAAAACAAATACAGGGTAGCCTCTGTCGAGCTTCTAGGAAGCTTAATTTAAAACATCACCTTAATCAATAATGGTTTCTAGATAGTTTTGAACCTACATTTATTCTCTCAGATGAATGTTCAACTCAATCTCTTTAATATAAGCACCTAACATCAAATTGTCCTCTGAATTGGGATATATTCATTAATTGCCCTTAAAATCTTTAATCATGAGGAAAGCGGTTTTAACCTCTCCTTCATGTCACTGTATCTAACATTAGTGTCACATCACATCATTTACCATATAAAAGAAAATTAAAAGAAAATTCAACAATATAAAGATGTGCCTTTAGCATATACTTCTTGAGTTTCTTGTTCAAGCAGACACTTATCACACAGAGAGTGAGAAAGGGGAGGAGTTCTGAGGAGGACATTCCATCTCATTACAGCTGTTCCTTCTTTCTCATTTTAGAATCTCACAATAATATATTTAAGTTACCATTCAACATTGAAAAAAGTGATCATTATAAGAATTCATTTTATTATCTGCTTTCAAACTTTTCCATTTTAAACCATCTTCAAATAAAACCTCTTCCAGAACTTTCCATCTTCTTCTCTTGTTAGAAATTTGATTACTATTCCTGACCCCTGACCTGCTGAGGGCACTGCTTCCAGACATGTGCTAAATCTATCTTTCTCATGTCCATATAATACATAAACACATGCTTGAATGGTCCTTCTGGCACTGGCATATGAGCTATGAGTGGTTTTATTCAACCATCTATGCTTCATGAAAACGCCATATACATTGTGTCTTTTTCTCTTTCTCTTTTTTTTTCTTCACATAGTATGTTCATAAGTTCATCAACACAAGCTTTTCCTCTCTTTTTCAACATTCTCTTTACATTCAATACAACTAACTTTAGCCTTCTGTTCAAGCAGATCTTTACATTTACAACATCCATCTTATCCCTTCTTTTTTCTTTCTGTTGAATAACTCTCTAATGATTCCTTTATCTGTTTTCTTACTTTCTCATGAGAAGCAAGTTCCATTCTATCTAATGAAACAACAAAAATCACCTTTTTAAACTAACAGAAAAGTAAGTAAATGTTTAAACAAAATAAAGTATAAAAAAAATGCACAATTAAAATTCATCAAATCTCTTGTGTTTTAAAATAATTGTTCAGTAAAATACATTAAATCCTTCTAATTTCTCATAACTCATCTTTTAAATCCTAATGTTTAGCATCATTTAACAATAAGATTTTTGTTTATTATTATTCTCTTATATTCCTCAGCATTTCCTTATAAATGATTCAGTTAAATCATAGAGACAAACACCACTGTGCAGAAACTGTATGCCTCTAAAGTGATACTTTCATAGATTCATCTCAAAATGGAAATATTTACATTGGAAAAAGATACTCTATCAACTCTTTGTAACACCCACTACCCTTTTCTTTAAAGTGAGGGTACGCTCTGGAAATTTAGGTGAGTACCAATCCAATAGGTAACTCTTACTTTGCCATACATTTGTAATATTTTACTCTTTAAATCAATAACTCAGTGGTTAGATGCTGGATTTAGATTTAGACCCTCGGAACAATTTAGACATGGGTATCGAACCCATGGATGGCAGTTTGAGAATCAAACATCCAATTAGTCATATATGACCAAAGTCAACTTATCCAGAGAAATGTAATCCACATTTGTAATGTCAATTCAGTAATGATTACCAGCAGTCATGATAGTGTGAGGGCCAATCAGATAATAGCCCACATCTGTCAGTCTTTTTCCCTCTGACTTCCTCCTGCAGGATTAGCCGCTTCAATAAATCATTTGGCCAGGTCATCTACAATGGTGAGAGACTAGTTGCAGAATGAGTTAGTGAACAACATACACATAATGATGACAGCTTGAAATTCTTAATGATATTCAATTTAATCTCAGTGTTTCTGCATGGGTTTCACCTGCTACCAATGACCAATTTTTAATAGCGTTCTCAATTATTTTTATATTAAATATATCACATATTGGGACTTTATTTAAATTTTATCTGGCATGATTGGTCATAGAACAAACCCAAGAAAAAACTTCTCAAAACTTAGCAAATTTTTAAAAGTAGAGAACATGAAATTATCTAACTCATTCTTAAATGTATTTCCTCTAAATCTAGTTTTAGTGGCAGCTCTCAGTGTACCCATGATCAACCAATGCCTACACTGTATATATAAAACAAGAAATAAAAGAAAAATATCTCTTCTTAAAAGAATCTGCTATCTATCTTTTCTAAATTCGGGGCGCCCCTTTGTTTGAGTGGAGACATCAAGAGAGATGAGATTATTTATTACAGGGTATAACCCCTCCTGCTCTCTCTCCTTACAGAGCCTCGCAGATCTCACTCAATCTCTCCATACAGACATTCCCTAGCAAAAATAATAAACACTACCTGTCTCATTTTTGTTGGTTGATCAAGTTTACACTGATAAAGTTGCACTCACATGTAAATTGTTCTCTAGACTTATTTAAACATATCAAAAACAAAACATATAATCATGGGTTTTTACATTTAGATATCAAGACATTATAGTGTTTAATTTAATATTGACAAACATTGTGTTTTCTCATAAAATTGAATAGACAGCACTTAAAACAGATACATGAATGTGAAGTTTTCTCATTTAAGATTTACTTTTCATACTCCAGTTACAAAATCCTTCTTTTTAATTTCTCTTTCCCATTATCTTGAGATGTTAGCATTTCCACTGTGGCTTTCTGGTATAGGTTTACTGCTTACCAGCATACGTGAATGCAAATAAGTGTCTACTTTCCTCTGCCACCGGAATACTGAAAAAGGCGGAGCATAAATCAATCATAGTAAAGTATTTGGCATCAAGAGGGACATTTGTCAGCAGCGTGTGCGGATTTGGAACATCAGCCGACAATTTTCTACTATATCATTGATTGCTCGTAAGTCATGAACAAGGCGCCATTTAGATTTGTTTGCTTTGATCACAAGCAAAATTGGAGTATTACAGTAACTGTTTGTTTCTATTAATACTCCTGCTTTTACTAAACCATCTATAGTGTCTTTTATGCCTGTTTTACGCTCCAATTCTTTAAATAGTTCAGCATCAATAGTAATACCTAATAATAATAATAATAGTAATAATAATACCAATTTGTGTGTTGTTATCATCTGTGTTTGTATATTTTTTATTGATGACTACTTCCTGCGGGGTACCCATCAATTGAGTCCCACACAAAATGTTTATGTAATTTTTGTCAACAGAATGAAAAATCAATGGATATACTGTTGTTTCCCATTGGCACTGTTTAGTTTTTTTTCATCTTTGTCCCCCAATATTTTGCAATACAATTCTTCCCTATATATAAGAATACATATGGATCAGAATCTACTACATTACAAGTTCATTCTCAGCTATACTCAAAGCTGCTCCCTGTTTACCTCTTATGATGTATACATTTTTCAGTTTCTTTAATTCTTTTATGTATTTGTGCTTCTATTACTTGCACTTCTGCTTCAATCTCCTCTTCTTCTGTTCTCACTTGCCCTAAAAGTTCTTTTTCACATACAGTATCTTCATCATATTTCAATTAAATTTTTCCTAAAGCTGCCCGTGCTTGTTCATAACAATCTAATTTTTTCTCACTTTTTCTGAACTTTTTTTTTTTTTATTTTATTTATTTTTTATTTTCTTACTTTCTTTTTCTAAATCCACAATCCACATTCTCCTAAACCTTCTATAGTTCCCTTGAGTATTGGGAACTGACCTTCTGAGGGCACATATGGAGGTGATTTTACAAGGGCCTCCTTCCCTCCCTTCTGCATCCTTATTCAAGTCTTATATTTTTCAGATAATTTTCTCCTTCTGTTTTGAACAATGCTAGCAATTCTCTCTCTTTTTATTTTTATTCTTATCTTAGTTTTGTAATCTTTTATCAATGTTTCCATTTCCTCACACAAAGATACATCAAATCTTCCTTTGGCTATTTTGTCATCAAATTTTTGGTTCTTTTTTGCCATTTGTTTGAGAGTTTATCTATAAGTTCCTTAAACACTGGATATTTTAATCCTAATATGTCCACAGGAGTGGCTGCCATAATTACACCTTATGTATTATAACAACACTTATCTTTACTACAACCTTTGTTTAAAATCCAATTACTCAGTTGAATTTAGTTAAATGCAAAACACTGGAGTCAAAGTTTTTTCTCAGATAATTTGATTTCCCAAATGAAATTCAAGTACTTTAAAGTTTTATATTATTTTAATATTCTTACTTGTCACTATGAAATGTACTCATAAGCACAGTTATATCACTTAACTGTATAACTTCTCTTGTATGAAGTTAAATACTTGTCTTTGATTCAGTCTAGTTAGGAGTTATGACCAGTCAACAGCTGCTTTTTCTCAGTTTATCTAATCTTACACCAGGCTTCCTGTCTTGCCTGAATTGAACAGTCCATGACTAAATTTTTTCTGCCAGCCAAAAGTTAATTTTTCCCTTCCATGCACATCTTTACAGCTGTGTTGTCTTATAGTTTTTATTATTCTCCTTATTGTTAATTTATACTGTATTACTATTTTGCCTCATATATTGATGGAAGATTGAAAATAGGTCTAAAGAGATATTCTTAATATAAATTGCATATATACTCTTTGTTGGTTATGCATTAAAGACTGAGTTTTTCCCTGGATCACAGAGGCAACCCATAAAGCCAGGATTTCTGTTAACCAAGGAAATTCCTTACCAAAGTTTCACGAGACAGGCTTACATTCCCAACATCCATTCAACATATAAAAGACAAATCTTTATTAGACAACTTTATTCCATTTATCCTGTCCCTTTTTAATTTTAGGGCTTATATTTCACACTTGTCCCTTATTTATAAGGCTCATAACATACACTCTGTGTTCCTTTTATTGTTAAGGACTCATCATACATTCCAATCCCTGTACTGGGCTTATATTTGTACTCAGTCATACACTTCCATACACACTTTCAAACACAGACACAAGTACTCTCACAACCACAGCAATTTCACACTTATTACACACACAAGGCCTTTACAAACACAGAGCTCACAATAACACAACATAGTTCTAGAACACAACTATTCTACCACTCCTCTTGAGTGACCCGTTCCTACAGGATTTATACACACACACACTCCTCTTGAGTGACCTGTTCCTACAGGATTTATACACACACACACTCCTCTTGAGTGACCTGTTCCTACAGGATTTACACACATACAAAAATGTTTGCCTTCCTGGTCAAAAATTTCTGTACTATTAATTTTTTGTCATCCTTCTAGGCCCACTTGACAGTAGAAAACTATTAATTTTATGTCATCCTCTAGGCCCACTTGACAGTAGAAAACTATTAATTTTTTGTCATCCTTCTAGGCCCACTTGACAGTAGAAAACTATTAATTTTATGTCATCCTCTAGGCCCACTTGACAGTAGAAAACTATTAATTTTTTGTCATCCTTCTAGGCCCACTTGACAGTAGAAAACTATTAATTTTATGTCATCCTCTAGGCCCACTTGACAGTAGAAAACTATTAATTTTATGTCATCCTCTAGGCCCACTTGACAGTAGAAAACTATTCATTTTTTGTCATCCATCTAGGCCCACTTGACAGTAAAAAAATTATCTATTTCATGCAATTATTTCTTCTGGAATCAAAAACCCTCTATTTATTTTATTTTCCTTATCTGAATTTGGAAGAGCTTTTAGAGTGTTCTTACCACCACAGGTAAACTGGCAAGCAACACAAACTTTTATATAAGCAAAAATGCTTACCTTTTCGGTGGCCACCGTTTATTGTGTTGCTTGTCAAGAAAGCCCGTCGTGGTCACTCTTCTGCCCTGTTCCGTCCTGCCGGGGTCGCCATTTGTTGTGGTTCTTGCCTGCTTTGTGAAAAACTCACTCTTAAAGACTTGGAGTTTTTGATTTCAGAAGAATAGACTTTATTATCAGACCATAAAGCCGAGTTGCCCCTGCAGAAACAACTGAAGTGTCTTGAATTTTGCACACGCTTACATAGGTCTCACAAGGTGTGGCTAAAACAATGAATATCCTGTTTTGAGCTGAAAAACATCTTTGGAGCCCTAACAAATCTTCTTTATCTTTAAACCAGAAGTCTTCAGTTGCATCCTGTGAGCCATTTTCACACTATGTAAAAACACTTTACTAAAAGGGGCCCATCATATATCTTCTTTAGCTTGAACAAAAGTAAATAGGAAACATCTGCATGTCATTTATGTGTGAGTGTCCATGTACCTCTGACATTCCATTCCCAGACTTTTATGCTGAACCACTCACATACACAAAAAACACATATGACCAACAGAAATAATTGTAGAATAAAATGGCATCGATTATACTTGATTAATGTATACTCAACTTGATAAAAATACACCACAGTGCTCGCATGAGGTGGAGAAATCATCTAAAACACTTTAAAAACTCGAACTCCTTGACCTCTGAGACATCAGTGTGGTATCCAAAGCTGCACAATTGATTACATTGAAACTGATTTCATGGTATGATGTTACAGGAGTTCAATCAAAATGATTGTGCTCCCTTTCTCCATTGCGATCAGTTTGATTGACGTGGATGCGCATGCACGCTTGCTTGCTCAGTGAAGTAAAACGGTTTTGCGAAATACACAGAAATACACACCTGATTTTTCATTTGTAACACATTATAAAACATAGAACATATACAATATAAAACATAGAAAATAGAAAATAGCAGTAATGTGTGCTGGAGAGAAACAACTCTTAAGGATACACGGTGCAAGTTCTGACACTCGGGAGGTCGTGAGCACCTGCATACTTTACGAGTCAGTTTATCTGATAATCATACAGATGCAGTGGTACACAACACGACTTAATGACCTGGCGAATTCCGAAGCAATCGGATTAATTTTCGTGCTATTTATCATTACAAGACATAAAGACAGAGGAGGAGATTGAATTACTTGTAGCTTGCGATTTATAAATAAAAAAGAAGACTGGTGTGGCCAAAACTCATCTGCCGATTTAAAAAAGTAAAATAAAATATGGATAATTAAAGGTTGGCTACCTGAATTATTCAGCTTTAGATGTAGGCTATGTCCTTATCATCTGAGTCATTGCATGCATGTTTGTTTGCAGACATTCTGAAGAAGATTGTGAGGACTTCTTGTCCATGTGAATGCACTTTAAAGCCGAACGAAGCAAAGTTTAAAAATCTTGTTTTAGCACAGTGGTTGTGTAACATCTGAACAGGCTCCCATCCACCAGAGGGAGCCCTCACCTGAATATTGAACTTTTGTCACTTCCTGTTCCTGCCACATCAGTTCCTATTTGAACTTTTCACTGTGTATAAGCCATGTGCTCATAGTTTATCTTTGCGAACTATTGCCTGATATCTGCCTTACCAAGCATTTGTTTCTCTGCCTTTTTGACTATTGTTATGACCATTGCTTATGTTTACTGTACAATCTTTCCCAGTGACCATATCACTGGGAAAAGATTGTACAGAAAGGCCCTGCTGCTCTCTGCTCTTCAAACAAATCATTTGCCATATGGGTTGCACTAGAAAACAATCTTTATATCTCTGATGTACAGAGTTGTAAAATTTCCATCATGGTCTATTTGTATTCGTCATATTTGCATTAATTCAGATCTAGTGCTACATTTATAGGTATAGGGGGTATAGCATCTGTTATAATTGTATATAAATTATGTAATTATTTTTTATGTAATTTTATTTTTAACTCCCCAAGCATGAGTCTGGTGAAACCAAGGATGAAAGTTCTACCTGTCAATCAACCTGTAAGGATGACGCAGGATGAGCGGATTCCATTTGCGGATATTTATTGGAAGGTTGAACAAACAATTGAAACAGTATTCCTTAAACGTAATCAGGTCACAGGCTTGGGTCAAAACACTGATACATATACACTGATACAGGCAAACATATTCAAAACAGTAATCCAGAGATGTAAGTCCAGTAAACATAAGCAATGGTCATAACAATAGTTAAAAATCAGAGAAACAAATGCTTGGTAAGGCAGATATCAGGCAATAGATCTAGTGCTACATTTATAGGTATAGGGGGTATAGCATCTGTTATAATTGTATATAAATTATGTAATTATTTTTTATGTAATTTTATTTTTAACTCCCCAAGCATGAGTCTGGTGGAAACCAAGGATGAAAGTTCTACCTGTCAATCAACCTGTAAGAAATATAGTCTGTATTTGGATTGATTTTACAAGATTTTATCCCCACTTCCGTAAGCATCCTCTTTGGCCTGACAAAGCTGCCATTAAGTTTTGCTGTAAACCATGGTTTGTCACTGTTTTATGTTAAATAAGTCCTAGTAGGAATGCACATGTCCTCACAGAAACTGATATATGATGTCACAATATCTGTGAGCTCATCCAGGTCTGTGGCTGCAGATTCAAAAACACTCCAATCAGTGCAGTCAAATCAGGCTTCTAGTTCCAGCTCTGCTTCATTGGTCCATCTACTACAGTTTTAGCTGATTTTACTTACTTACTTTCTATCTCTTTCTGTCCTTCTTAGAGCCAGTTGTCCTTTGACTTTGAAGACTTTTTTCAGTTTTATGGCAATTTCAAGCATTGTATTGCCTTCATTCCTCAAATAAATGATTGACTGATGAGTTTCTAGAGAAAGCTGTTTCTATTTTGCCATTTTGTACCTAATATTGGCCTTAAGACATGACAGTCCATTGCATATTCTTGCAACTCAAAAACAAACACAAAACAATGTTAAGCTTAATTTAACGAACCAACTAGCTTTCAACTGTGTTTGATTTAATGGCAAGTGATTTTCAACGACCAAATTAGCAATTTAGCATGATTACTCAAGGATAAGGTGTTGGAGTGATGGATGCTGGAAAGGGGGCCTATCTAGATTTACTTTCTTCAAATAGTGATGTGCTGATTTTTACATCAGTAATGTCCTGACTATACTTTGTGATCAGTTGAATGCCACTTCGGTGAATTAAAGTACCAATTTCTTTCTGAAACAGCTAAATCTGTACATTATTCCAAACTTTTGGCCACCAGTTTATGTTCTCAAATCTTTAACGCAAGAGAGTGCCAGAAAGCAGGAGCTGCAAAACTCAGGTCTTAAAGGGGCCATGTCCAATTTATGACTAGAATTAAATTACATAAAATTTCTCCACTTGGCAAAAATAAAATAAAAATTACGCTATTTCATTTTATTAGAGGCACATTCTAGGTCTCAGTCAAGATTGTCTTTGTAACGTTTCACTAAAATGTACAAGTAATGACTTGCTATGAAATTACTTCCCTCTTCGTCTGATGTCATTAATCTCTCTTTTTTTCAACCCCACCTCCACCACATGTCATATAGAGACCACTTTTAATGATCCAACCAATTCCTGATAGATAAAATCACATAATGGGTGTAAATGAGTTGCAAACCAAATTGAATGTAGACTTCAAGCATTGTTGATATTTATTATTATACATTTATTAATAATGTTAAATAAATTATATGTGAGGGATTAAGTTGCTTTAATTATTTTAATGTACAAAGTTGCGGTAGTTTGGAACTGTGTTTTTTTTTTTATCTACATTGTTTGTTAATTGTCACCATTGTTGAGTTTTGTTTGTTCTACAACACAATTATACCAGCAGGTAGAAAATTTATTAAAATAAATAAGTTAAAGTCTGCCTCCATATTGGAACACCATAATGGTGACTTCAAATGAAACACTATTATCCCAAAATGCAGTGTGATTCCTTTTTCCCTAGCCTGTATTGATTTTATAGTAAATACATTTGTTTTTTTTAACAATGCACCTGATGCAATGCATTGCAGTGGAGATTTCGTTTGGAAGAATAAAAACAATTGTTAATTTTACTTTTGTAAGTTATTTCAGGTCATTAGATGTTCTGCCCATTCTAAATCAGACACAGAGATAAAGTAGTGCAATAAACTTTTAATCAAATAAAAAGTAATACGATTAATTGGAAAGCATAATAGTTTTTCTATTATAATTAATTAATTTAAATTGACCTTATCTGACGAGGTGGAATCTTTATAATTTTTAGCTTCTGGATTATGCACTAGGATCACATACTCACCCCATCTTTGTATTGTTTGAAGATGAAGATGACGCCACAAAAATGTCTTTGATAGGTCCCAGACATTGTTTCCTTTGCTCCCCCTCAGTGCAAAAGAGCTGAATGTCAAACCATACTTTCCTTACAAGCGCTATGGGTGTGTAAGGTGTAAGTGCAGGTGCATTACTAATCATCTCCAGGTCAGACTCAGTAATACAGGGCTGAACATTGGTGTCTTTTCTGATTTTCCTGTAGCGCTTCACAAATGATTTAAGACTGCACTGAATGGCTTCAAGTCTGCATGGCTTATGATGATGTGTTTTGTGATGGTAAATCCTGGCTATGACACCTATCAGATTTCCAAACTATTTTCGCATCTGGAGGTAGTTTGAACAGAAGCATGAAACTCTCACTGTGTAGGCACATTAATATAAAACAGTGATTAAAACTGACTGTAACTACCTGTGCATTAAACAGTTTTAATTTACACATTCCAGCCAATCAGAATCAAGTAATCAAATAGTCCATGGTATAATCACTGATATAGAGCATATAGAACTGGACCGCTGATGCAACGGTAAACTGCCAGCAGGAAGTGAAGCCACCGGAAGTGTTCAAGTGACCATATTGGTATTATAACAGTCATAGACCCTCAATGAATGGTATGATGCCAATACTGCCATCATTTCGGAGTCTCTGACCTCCCGATACAACACTAGCATTTCACACCCTGAAGACAATGATTGACTTTACATTTTTTTGTCTGCAGCAAGGAAGAAGATATATGCAGATTGCGATATCAGTGCATTCTCCTGCCCCTGTGTGCAGCCTATCAGTGCAGCACAGCGTTCACCAAGGGATGTGGCAAAACTGTCAACAGGTTATAATTAAGTAGGAAAATCAGTAATATGTCTGCTTGTCTTAGTGTGACAATATGTCCTTTTCCACATACACTACATCTTTTTTGGACCTTAAAAATTGATAAGAGAATTTAAAAATCTCTATTATTATAGATACATGTCATACATTCTGTTTGTGTTTTGTTTGTCTTTTAAAACTATATAAAAACCTAGCATTTAAGTTACATTTTATCCATTTTTGCATGGCTTATCTCCCTCTCTGTATCTGCTTGTGTGTGTGTGTGTGTGTGTGTGTGTGTGTGTGTAAATAAAGTGAGAGAGAGAGAGAGAGAGAGAGACAGCAAGCGATAATGTGTGCTCTCAAGTCACCATGAGCAAAAGGCATTTTAAATGAAATGATGTATGCAAAAATGACTCTGAACGAATGCAATGTTTGCTTTAATATTTGCAATAAATATGTCTGAAAATACAGTATGTGTATCTTACCCCAGTCTCCATTTTGACTAATGTTTACTCCTTGAAATGAGATGCTTTCTATCAATAAGCAAGTCAATAGGCACACTTGAATGTTTAGCCATACAAATATGGTGGCCCCAGTGGCTTTGAGTGTAGTATCAGAAAAGTGCTATATAAATGTAACATTCATTCAGTGTTATGATGTCATCAGCAATCCATTTCTATGTTACAGATCAAGTAAAGTCATTATTAGAAGCCTATAGCTTTTCAGCACATACATAGTTTCAAAGCAGCTTTACAGAAAATTATGCTGTTACAGAAAATGATGGAGAGATGTATTAAAGTCCTCATTGTTCGGTTCAAATAAATCAAATCAAATCAAATCAAATCAATCAAATCACTTTATTGTCACACTACTGTGTACACGAGTGCAACAGTAGGTGAAATTCTTGTGTGCAGTTCCGAGTAACATTGCAGTAATGACAGTGACGAGACATAAACCACTTTACAATAACAACATATTTACACAAAACAATTTACATAACAAATGTACACATACTTACACAACAATTTACATAACAAATGTACACAATACACACAATGTAGAATACACATACACTAGATACGGGTATAAATATATATAAACACTAATTGAATTGGGAGAATATATTGACAGAATGAAGATTAATAAAGTGCAGTGCTGATTGTTGATCGTGAGAGATCATGTGTTCAAAAGTCTTATTGCTTGTGGGAAGAAGCTGTCATGTAGTCGACTGGTGCGGGTCCTGATGCTGCGATACCGCCTGCCTGATGGAAGCAGTGAGAGCAGCCCATGACTCGGGTGGCTGGAGTCTCTGATGATCCTCCGAGCTTTATTCACACACCGTCTGTTATATATATCCTGGAGGGAGGGAAGCTCACCTCCGATGAAGTTTCTGGCCGTTCGCACCACCCTTTGCAGGTCTTTGCGGTTGTGGGCGGTGCTATTGCCATACCAGGCGGTGATGCAGCCAGTCAGGATGCTCTCTACAGTACTGGTGTAGAACCGTGTGAGGATGTGGTGGTTCATTCCAAACTTCCTCAGCCGTCTCAGGAAGAAGAGGCACTGGTGAGCCTTCTTCACAACGGCCTCAGTGTGGACGGACCATGTGAGTTCCTCAGTAATGTGGACACTGAGGAACTTGAAGCTGCTGACTCTCTCCACCGGTGCTCCATTAATGGTGATGGGGCTGTGTTCTCTGTCTTTCTTCCTGAAGTCCACCACAAGCTCCTTGGTTTAACTGACGTTGAGGAAGAGGTTGTGCTCCTGACACCAGCGTGTCAGAGTGTGCACCTCCTCTCTGTAGGCCGTTTCATCATTGTCAGTGATCAGACCTACAACCGTCGTATCGTCAGCAAACTTAATGATGGCATTGGAGCTATGTGTTGCCACACAGTCATGTGTGTAAAGGGAATACAGGAGTGGGCTGAGAACACAGCCCTGCGGGGCTCCAGCGTTGAGGGTCAGTGATGAGGAGATGTTGCTGCCCATTCTAACCACCTGACGTCTGCCTGACAGGAAATCCAGGATCCAGCTGCACAGCGAGCTGTTTAAGCCCAGAGCCCGGAGTTTCTCATCAAGCTTGGAGGGCATTATGGTGTTAAATGCTGAGCTGTAGTCTACAAACAGCATTCTCACATATGTGTTCCTTTTTTCCAGGTGGGAGAGAGCAGTGTGTATTGTAGATGCAATGGCATCATCAGTGGAGCGGTTGTTACGGTAGGCAAACTGCAATGGGTCCAAAGAGGTGGGCAGAACAGAGCAGATGTGATCTCTGATCAACCTCTCAAAGCATTTGCTGACAGGGCAACAGGACGCCAGTCATTTAAGCAAGTGATTTTTGATTGCTTCGGTACAGGCACAATGGTTGATGTTTTGAAGCATGTGGGGACTACAGACAGGGATAGGGACAAGTTGAAAATGTCCGTAAAAACACCAGCCAGTTGGTTCGCGCATGCTCTGATGACGCGGCCCGGAATGCCGTCTGGACCCGCGGCTTTACGGATGTTCACCCGTCGAAAGGATCGGGTTACATCCGCAACAGAGACGGAGAGTGAACCATCATCTGTAGTATCGGCCGCGAGTGCTCTCTCTGTGAGGGCGGTGTTGTTGTCCTCGAAACGAGCATAAAAAGTATTAAGCTCGTCCGGGAGAGAGGCAGCGGTGTTCATGGCGGAGTTTTTATTCCGTTTATAGTCCGTGATGGTGTTAATTCCCTGCCACATACTTCTGGAGTCAGTGGTGTTAAACTGTTCTTCAATTTTGTGCCTGTACTGGCGTTTGGCTGCACGGATGGAGTTACGGAGGGCATAACTGGCTTGTTTACGCTCCTCCGCGTTCCCGGAATTAAAAGCGGTGGTCCGCGCAGTAAGTGCCGCGCGAACATCGCCGTTAACCCAGGGTTTCTGGTTGGGGTAGATCCGTATATTTTTTGTCGGAACAACGTCCTCTACGCACTTTCTGATGAAACACGTTACGCTATCAGCGTAAACCTCGATGTCGTCATCGGAGGCAGACCGGAACATCTCCCAGTCCGCGTGATCAAAACAGTCCTGTAGCGCAGAGTCTGACTGGTTCGACCAGCACTGGATCATTCTAATGGTGGGTGATTCCCGTTTCAGTTTCTGCCTGTAAGCGGGCAGAAGCAGAACGGAAGAGTGGTCAGATTTGCCAAATGGTGGGCGGGGGAGGGATTTGTAGCCATCCCGGAAAGGAGAATAGCAATGATCCAAAACAGGTCCCCTCGTGTGTTAAAGCTGATGTGTTGGTGGTATTTTGGTGCTATTGTTTTGAAGTTGGCTTTGTTGAAGTCCCCGGCAACAATGAACGCGGCCTCAGGGTGCGCGGTTTCCTGCTGACTTATACTGCCATACAGTTCCCTAAGTGCCCGGTCTGTGTCGGCTTGTGGGGGGATGTACACAGCAGTGATAATGACCGCTGTGAATTCCCTCGGTAGCCAGAATGGTCGACACAGAAGCATGAGGAATTCCAGATCAGGAAAGCAGAAAGACCTGATAAAATGTATATTCCTCTGATCACACCATGATTTGTTGATCATAAAACATACACCTCCACCTCTGCTTTTACCGGAGAGGTCTTTCGCTCTGTCCGCTCGGTGCACGGAGAAACCCGTGGGTTCGATGGCCGAGTCTGGAATTTCCGCGGACATCCAGGTTTCCGTAAGACAGATAACACAGCATTCTCTCGTCTCTCGTTGGAAGGAGATCCGCGCTCTCAGCTCGCAGAGCTTGTTGTCCAGAGACTGAACATTTGCCAGTAGTATACTGGGTAGCAGGGGGCGATTTGCGCGACGTCTTAATCTGATGAGAACGCCGGCTCTTTTTCCCCATTTCCGTCTGCGTTTCCGCGGCCGGGCAGCCCAAACAAAGGGCTCCGCTGGCAAGTTTGTAAACCGCGGGTCGGCATTGAGGAATATTTTTTCTGGACATTGGTTCGGCAATCACACACCGGTTTTCGGTGTGTGATTGCCGAACCAATGTCCAAAAGCGTTTGTCTGTCGTACACAATAAGGCAGACAACATCCAAGACAAAAAAACACAGAACTGTAAACAAAACAAACAATAAACTGCAGTGTTTTGACGGAGCTCGCGACGCAGCAGCCATACTCTGCGCCATCTTGAGAACAACATAATGAATAACAATCACATAATGAATACATAATTGAAAATAATGCCTTAAAAAATTGATGAGCAATCCAAAGGCGAATGTGTTAAGAAACACAAAACTCTATAAGATGTTATTTTATGGAGAACAGAAACCTTGGGAGAAACCAGGCTCAGCTCAGGGAGCATGAATATAATGCCAATGTTAGTTATTTATGTGTAGTACAAGTCTTGTTTATAAGTAAACTGAGTAGATTTTTAAAACTAAGAATTGTGTATGAACTGTAAGATCAGTGGGTATAAAACATTTTAGATTTACTGGAATGGTTCTAAATTGGTAAGAATGTTTTAATCACTCCTCCCCTAAAATAATTCAGATCTGTTTCAATCAAAAGAAGCAAAGTGTTATTGAGGTCAGCTGTGTTATTAGTATTTGCAATTAACATTTTCTAAAATAGTTCAAAACTGTTCAAGTAGACTCTAAAACATTTTTAAATCGGTGTTCTAGCGTTTTTAAAACCACACTGAATTATGTGCTCATGCAAATCAGTCATAACCTTTTATGCCAGTAAGATTAATTGCTTTTATAAAGAACCTTTATTGTATAAAATGCTCTTTGGAGTTGAACATAATACCATAGGATCGAAACTTTATTTTAAGGGTGTGGTCCTTCTGTTCATTTCTCACAATAACAGTGACAGTAATATTTCAGAGGGTCACATTAATTTTCTTTACGGATCACTGAAATTGTAACAGGAGAGCAAGAGATATTTAGCTCACATTACAGAACTGAGTGAGAGAACAAGCAGACAAAGTGAGGAAGCGACTCCAGTTTCATCGTGTTCTCTTTTCTGTTGGTGAAATTCCTCCTTCCACATGACTAATCTGAAAGTGAAGTTTACCTGCCACACACGTTCACCTGCTGCTATCTGCAGACATGCTGCTTAGGCCTCGTCTCTGTCTCTCTGTGATCTTGTTCTTTTTTTTTAGGAGAGATTGTTGTGTTGAACATGTGCTGGTGCTCATCAGTCACACACCTGTTCCACACAGCTGCCCTGCACAGCGTCACCAGCCCACTGTCACTGCACATCTGTGCTTGAGCAAAGCTGCAGTGGATTTGAGGAAAACGTTAACATGGAAGTTTCTTTTTTTTTTCTGTAAGAGAGTTAGTATGAAGACAGGCGCGCAGTAGAGAAATGTCTTCAGCTTAATTTGCTTATAAAATACGCATATAAAAAGACTACCAGTATGTTGAAGCAAAATAGAGATGTATACTGCATATTAGCTTGGCAGTATAACTAGGGAATTAGATTGTAATGGTTAAGCAACATTTTAACATACATAATAGCATTTAATGCAATTTATTACCATATTTTTGAGTCAGTAATATAAAGTAGCCTAGTGTGTTTTCTAGTTTCATAAATTGTATAATAGGGGTGTATATATTTGCACTGACATATGATTCTTAACAATTAACTTACATTTGTCAAATGGATGCAAACAGTTATGAAAAATGACATCCATCCATTCACCTATGCTTTTCCTACTGTATGTATGGTCAAAGGGGGTGATCTCTTTCTTCATTTTGATGTAAGCTTTTTTCTTTCAATCTCTCATGCTCTGCATCTGTTACGAGAAGAGCTCATGTAATCTGTGATGGTGTACCATATTGGGAATTAATATAGTAATGACAATCAATGCATTTTTAAACCCCTATTGTATAATTATACATTTCTTTTTGTTTTTCGATATGTCCAATTTAGCTTGAGATGTAGGCTAGTTGTATTCAATTAAACTTCTTTAAATAGCTTTAATGTATTTAATGTGGTTTAATGGAGCTATTTTTTGTTAACAGCTTGTAGTGTATCTAACTACTTTTTAAAAAAGGGTAGCTTGACTGTTGTTTAACTACTTTAAATTATGAGTAACTTGTAGCTTAGGAAGCTATTGTTTTAAAGTAACTTCAAAACTGCTAGCAACCATATAGCAACACACTTAAATACACTCAGAACACCTTAGCAACTACATAGCAATTCCCTGGCAACCAGCAGTTTAGCAGTAGTAGTATATAAATGAAGGCTGCCTCCGAAATTGCGTACAGGTGAGTAGGAATTTTTTCCCAAACATAATTCATCGAGGAGCATGGGGATTCAAAAAAAATCCTCTCATCGTTTACTCGTTTAAAATCTCACCAACATGGATGTGCAGCAAAGCCACTATCTGTATCTGTATCTGTTACTATGACAAAATTATCTGTACCTGTTTCAGATAGAATTGGATGTGGGTGTGGCTTAAACAGGAAGTTTGTCAAACAAATTTAAAAATATTATTTGCATTTAGGCATTTTTTATGTACATTTTAGATGTAAATTAAAGACAAAGGATTTTTGTTTAGAATCGTAATTCATGACATTCAAAGTACAGTAATGTTATACAGTGAAAAGTATAGTACACCCCCAAAAGGTATTTGGAGACTTTTGAACTTTTAAGTCACACCAACATATAAAATAATCTGAAAATGAATGCTACACACACAGGTAGCAGCGTTGTCACAGTGTGGGAAAGGGAGAGGCAGGACCCAAAAGCAGAGGGATACAGTTTATTGGATTTATTAGTCAACCATATAAAACATCTAGGTTACAGATGTAACCTCCGTTCCCTGATTGTGTCGAAGAAGCAACACTAGGGGTCTCTCTTGTGCGCCGAATATACCTCTGATCTATGAAAAAAGGCCAATGAGAAGTTGGCAGACAGAATTTGCATGTCCCGCCCCTATGTCCTTTATGTCCATATGGGCATAAAGGCGGGGAAATGCGTCTGTTTCATTCAGGATTTTTCTGAGGAGCCGGAAATGGTCCGGTCACAACAGTGGCTCGGCTCAGCGACGTGGCTGGGAGGACACAACGTCTCTTTCCCTCCATCAGGGAATGGAAGTTACATCCGTAACCTAGATGTTCCCTGTCTGTTGCTCACTTCGTTGCTGTGGAAGCAACACTAGGGGTCCAATTTAAATCACGCCATGCGCTTGCCGTGTATGTGTACTGCTGACACAGGAGCGGGCAGGTACTTGACGTGCCAAAACGACCAGCTGTATCAGACTGCACGTACCCTACCCCAATGTCCCATAAAGTCGTCGGAATCCTTATAGTTACCCTAGACAGGGGAACAAGGCGACGCTTGCCAACCTGGGGACGGGCCGAGCCTAGCCGGGCCTCTTTACTCTATGCGAGAAACATAGAGAGTCAACGGCTGGGGCCCTTACACGCATCAGGGAAGGGGATCTTACCCAGTTTCCTATTCTTTCAGGGGGAAAAGACCCTACGGAGACCGCACCTGCCCAGAGAGGGGGAGACATACACCACATGGGCTTTTAGGTCACATGTGGGAAGTGGTCTCCTATTTGGTAACAAGATAAAAAGAAGAGTCAACAGATGTAAAACAACCATGTAAAATCATCATCCACACTGTATGCGGAGCCGAGTAACTATAATTTTTTTAAGGATGATAATTGAAAACAGGTTGAAGGTCTGTTGTGGAAAAATCCCAAAATTATATCAATATAATTCCATTGTGTATTATTTAATAAGGACACAGAGATGCAGATACAGTTATCTTACCACTGAAACCTCTGCAGCGAATGTAACCACTTGCATTTATTGTGCTACATAATTACAGTGAGTATTAGATTTTCTGTTGAACACAACACTACTGATTGAGACTGTCTTCATATCACATTAACATATTATTGGAAATGTTTGTACTTTCATTTGCTATTGAATAATTAAATTGTTTTAATTATTAGAAAACCATACTGTACGCCAGCACTGTCTAAAAATATCAACTTGTTTCATCTGTTCCTGAAGCAAATTACCCAAAGCCTGTAAATGAATACTGCTGTTTGCAGGAGAACCTGTTTAACATGTCTTTAATTCTAGTAAACCAGTATACTTGATGCTGACACCAAAAAAGCAATTTTTTTTAGATTGAATAATAGTAAGACATCACTAATAATAGCACTAATAATAGAAAGAACAAACACTTAATGCATCAAGGAAATTGCTTTCTAAGAATAGATAATTTAAGGGAATATTCTGGGTCCAATACAAATTAAACTCAATCGACAGGATATGAAGCATAATGTTGATTAACACAATAAATGATTTTGACTCGAACATATATATATTTGCATTTTTCAAAGTACAGTACAAGGACAAGTCAACCAAATGTCTGTGGTAATCAACATTATGCCACAAATGCTGTCGAATGAACGTAACTTGATTTGAACCTGGCATATTTCTTTAAGAATTGAACATTGCCTTCCAAAATATTTGTTAAGATGGTGTGAGTAGTGTTCGCCTGTGCAGAATTTGCTATTATGAGGCAAGGGTGTTATTAGTTGCCAAAACGTTGTTATGCGGTTACTGGGGTACTCTGGGAGGTTGCAAGGCTGTTGCTAATTGCTTCTGGGTGGTTACTAGTGGTGTCTTACAGGCCTAAAAGAGCCCACTCCAAAGTCTCAATGATATTCTAGTTTCTAGGTAAGTAAATAAATTAATTGGAGATAACTAAGACTATGGAAGATTTCCAATCTGTTGTTGAATAGACTGTGTACTGCCGCAGCATTAAATTATGTGATTAAGCAATAATTAACAGTTAGTGTGCACAGAGTAATATATAAATTGTCGGCAATGGTGTGCTAGGCAGTAAGAGACCTAATAAGTGTCTTAAAATCCAACGCATGTGACCAGCAGAATGTGTTTAATTCATTCTACATAAAACAGCACACTCCTGCGATGCTCATGTCTGCTGACTGTGGCTTATTGAGACCACTGTGAACCTGGCAAATAAGATTGACCGTTGTTGTAATTATTGCTATAAATAAATGAATCACACATATTGTAGCAACAGACAACAATGTTATTTTATCTGTTACGATTCAAATGAATAATCAATCTACTTTCAGTCTGTAGTGCTTCATCTCATTTGCTTGTGTTTTGTGTTGTATTATTGTCCAGTGTCAGATTGTCCTGCCTCTTGTCTGAGACCACCCATAGTGTGTCAGTGTGGAATAATGATGTTCCTCTGCTATTGTTTCATGTTCTTTGAATGAAGATTCATGTGTGAACTCTGACGGTTTGTTGGGATAGTCTCACTTCATCAAACTGATCATGGCACTTCAGCCAAATGCACATGTTCAGTACCTTTGTGAATGTGTTATATCTCATATTTTGTATTCTCAGAACTTGTATTAATTTTCTTATATATGACCATTTCTGTCAGTAAACACTTGTCATAAAGTATATCTTGCAGTTTACAGATTCATTGTCAATATACTGTAAATTAGGCTTTTAAAGGTTCCAGTTTATTGCTGATGTCATCAGTGCCATTTTGTCTTTATTATTATGCTTTATGACATCGTGTAGCTTAATTAAGCTCCTAATGACTGATTGAATCATCTGTAGTCTTTGTACCTTCCAATTATTACACAACTGGAATGCTGTATTGACCAGTCAGGACCACAATGGTCTGTTTTATATGACTTTTGAGCTTTGTATTTCTGATGATTTACAAAAATAGTCCTGGACAATCTATTTGTGGATGATGTCTATGTGTCTATGTGGTATCTAGTCTAATGTAGAGAGCCTTCTTCATTTAATTGACTGATTAATGAAATATGTCTTTCCAAATTTTCAATATCGTTCTTTTTATTGCAAACAATATGATACAAAAGATAAGCTTCCTTTAAGATGATACCATGTTTACAGGAATAAAAACTTTTTTTTTTTCTTTTCTTTTTTTTAACGATACAATGCTGGTGTTTTCATAGAGAGGACAAATCTTATAGCCAACAGCCTGCAGAAGTCAACATTTTCTTTTCGGATGAAATAAAAATAAAAAATAAAAAAATGAGATAAGTTCCAGTTGTTTGTTTTTAAACATTTGATCAAGTTTCATCACAATTTATAGTAATCTGTACTCAACTAGATTATCAAAAGAACATTCGTATGACATTTTCAATGGAAACATTTACACATGATAAATAAAGGAGATGGTTAAAGTTTGCACTACAACTAAATAGTAATCATCTCAGTAAAACATTTAGCTTTTTTATCACAAATTAGCCAAAGTAAATGATAAAACACAAATAGTATAACTTTCAAGTAAAATTAATACTAAGGAATAAATTAAAGATATTAAGATCCGATGGCTGCTGTAGGAATGACAATCTGACCAATAATGACCTATAAAGGAGGCTCAGGTCAAAGGGCACTTCCTGTTCCTCCTTCAGCGGTAAGACAGAGGGTGAGATCTCTAGGCACAGATGGATATGGCAACTCTGACAAGACACCTGTGGCTAAACTTAGGCACAGACTATAGAAGTATTACAATATAGACTATACATCTGTTTGTGCTGTCAATTGAACAATTACCACAAACTAACTCACATTTTCCCAATTAATAATGTTCATTGGAGACCCCAAACATATATATATATATACATATATATATATATATATATATATATATATATATATATATATATGTATACACAATAAAGAGAAAAAAATCAGGAGTTAAAGTTGTCATTTTCTACTGTCTCTACAAAAATAACATCAGTGAAAAGGGAGATCACTGTTTATTCTCCCTATGCAAATGTATAAATCCCCAAATCAAACAAACTGAGAAAACAGGTAACACATACACAGTACATACTAAAATAATTATATTGAATATGTCCTCACAGAGGATTTCTCTTTTGCTTCATTATATCTAGAAAAATATAATTACAATTCCAAGCAATTTATAAAAGGCACTGTCAGGAGCCGTTCCGTTCGTTTTAGTATGTTTAAAGAACTCCAGCATTTTCCAGAGTTATGGGCTATCTGGATTAGAGTCTCTTATGGTCTGGAAAGTTGGGTGTAGACTGGCTGTTGCTCCCAGTGCTGTGGACTGTGCGCTTGCGGAACAGTTGTATCGGCGATCTGGGTGTACATGGGCCTCTGGCTGGGACTCATGTAGCTGAAGGTGGGGTAGAGACCGGAGCTCTGCCCTGTGGCATGACTGTAGTATGAGTTAGAGGGACTTTGGTGGTCTGTGTATTCGTATTGCGTGCGGGAGATGGAGGGGTATGAGGTGCTGTAGTGCTGCAGGTTGAAGGAGCCATAGGTGACGTGCTGTGGTGAGCCCTGCTGCTCACTGTAGTGGCTCGGACTCAACTGCTCTGTCTTGATTTGGGTTCTGTGCTGGCTTTGGCCCTGCTCGCCGCCGTTGGCCATTGTGCTCAACGAGTGCTGCTGCTGCTGTTGTTTGGAGACCCAGCTGTGTGCTGGAACTCCTCCCACTTGACTGTTGAGCCCATAGCCACTGGAGTACACCTGGGCACCGTTGGCAACCGCCATCCCTGGGTGTCCATGTGGAGGCAGGTACTGGTCAAACTCATTGACATCAAACGGCTCCATGTTGGAGATGACGTCGCTGCTCAGCTCACCGATATCTACGGCCCCAAAGTCGATGCCCTCTTGCAGAGGGCGGCCTTCACGTTTTAAATCTGCTTTGCTGGATGGCTGGTCTGTTTTGGGGGTTGTGGGAGGCGTGGGTGGGCCTTGGGACTGGCCTACAAAAAGAAAAGAAGAATGAAAGACAAAAATGATCTACCCGCTAAGCATGACGTTACTGACGCAAGCAGAAAGATAATAAAGATATGAAGTGAAATTAAGAGTGCCAGATAAGATTTATGAGTTTCCCTGCAGGCTCACAATAAACTATTACATAGAGTACTAAACACGCTGCTCAATGCTTTTCTCTACTCATTGATTTGTAATGAATCATTGTTGATGTTCATACCTGAGTGGTCTCCTGGGGAATGCACATCACCCATGCTGGACGCAGGAGAGTCGGCCTGCTGCAGGGCTTTGAAGATGGCGTTGGGTGAGATGTGGGTCTGCTCTCCGTCCTCAGATTCAATTTGGCCATTCTTCACAGATTTTCTCCGTCTGGGCTGGTACTTGTAGTCGGGGTGGTCTTTCTTGTGCTGGACCCTCAAGCGCTCGGCCTCCTCCACAAATGGACGCTTCTCTCCCTCATTCAATAACCTAGAAATATACAGAAAAATAATCAATACTTGTGGTAAGATTTGCTTTCTTTACATTCCTCATTTAATAACTTAGTTAGAATAATTCAAAAGTTTTGTAACTAATTTATTTACTATGGATTTAGAACAGCAACTGTTTTTGTTTTTATCCAGTCACTAATCTTTGCAAAGGATTGCTCTATCCAGAGAGCAAATAAATGCTGATATTTGATTTCTGTAATATTGTTTAATTTCTATTTCTTTATGGAGAGTAAAGTTAAATGAGTTTGCCTATTTACTTCACTATACAACATCATCCGCATCACTTTTCTCAAAATTATCATCATTATGTAGTTTGCATCATTTATTTAGCGATTTATATATAATAAAAGCACTTTTAGGTTTTAAATAAATAAATGCAGAAAGGCTCTGAATTTTAGAGTTTATCTAAATAATATCAGTACTTCATCAGTTTTGAATAAACGTTGAATTATGTTGAATAAATAAAAGTAACAATAATTAAAGCTGCAAGATGTTTACCTCCAGAGTTTCCCGAGTGTTTTACTGAGTTCGGCGTTGTGCAGATGCGGATACTGGTCCGCCAGTTTCCTCCGCGCGGCTTGAGCCCAAACCATAAACGCGTTCATGGGTCTCTTCACGTGCGGTTTGCTCTTACTGGAGCCGTTCACGCGGACCGGCATGGGCACCAGGGTCCAATCATAGCCCTTCAGAACCTGCGACACCGCATCCCGGATACACACGGGGAACTTGTTCTCCTCGTCCTTCTGATACTCGCGGAGGTTCTGCTCGGGTCGGGTGTTCTCGGTGTCGGAGCCCGATCCGGACGGACACGGAGAGCCGGCCGAATCCTCGGACATGCTCGGGCTGGGCGCGTCGGAGAGACTCTTGTCTTGCTCGTCGCTCATCTTCAGGTAGGAGTCTAGGAGATTCATGCAGATGAGTGAGTGGATGAAACTCTAGTGATATAAAATCCTCTGGCGGGTGTTCAGATTAGATTACTGCGCTCCTGCGCAAAGATCTCCAAGTGTCCAAAGATCTCCAAAGTGTCTAAAGTCCCTCAAAACGACGAGACCTGCTTGTCACGGGTAAAAAAAACTCATACAGGACGCTAAGTGTCACTGATGTGAGGGGAAATCCCGCATGTACATTATTGTGTAGATTTGGAAAAATTCTGCTCTTCACTTCAGATCAAATCATTTATATGTGCACGGATGGAGGCGGAGCTAAATCTGACCCTCCCTCTCTCTCCTCAGTTCGGACTTAAACCAAATAAACGCAACAAAAACATGCATACAATGGCTTGAATATGCTATATAATGCAAGATAAAATCTAGCTATAATAACCGGCTGCGCACTATATCATGTATATGCACAGTAAACAAAAAAGTCAAATAACTTTAAAATGAGATCCATTTGATACGATTAAGTGCTTTAGTCAAATATCATATAGTATGACTGGAATCACTAGCGAAAGCTATATTTACGGGTCAGGTCGAGTAGAAATTTTACATTATAGTGTGTCGTATATGAAGTATTTTACAGTATAAGTATGCATATTATGTTTTTATTATGCATATCGTGTAGGCTAGGCTATGTCATGAATATTAAGTAAGCGGGATATTGTATTTTTATTTTATTTATTATCAGATAAAAATGGGGTGCGCTGTTTGTTTCTGTTATTGACATCAATCTGCAAAAGTGTGTTTCCCTTGAGGTCAGTTTTCAGGCTGTGTTAAATGGAATTGCATTGATCTTGACAACGTTATAATCTTCTTATCTTATAAAATTCGTCTAAATCTGTTGAGTCCTCACCAATACTATACTGTGTAAAGTAGTGTGAGTGAATGTGTTCTTGTAGACAGTGTTTATATGAGTTTTGTGTCTATATATCAATGCTCAAACATGCGCGTACCTTGCCCTGTTTGCTTTCAGTTTCTCCTTCATAGTTTCGCATGTGTCCGATAGGGGGCGACATGAGTTCAGTGACTCGAGTTCAATTGAGATCTACACACTGCACAGAGGATCCCCAAACTGCTTTAGTCCGTACACCACGTGCAGTGGGCTTTGAGACTGGGTAATAGTGACGGAAAGATCGGATCATTTTACTGAATTGAATGTTTGAATCTCGTTCAGCAAAACGAACGAATCTTTATTCAATTAATTTTGTTAATTTGAGCAGAATTAAATTAAAATGTTTCAATAGACAAATCCCCTGAACACATCTACTTATGCAAACTTTGATTATAGTCCCAATAAGGAAAAATTGATAATGCAGCCAAGGACAAATTATGAGAAACAGAAATGATTAGTTCTCCTCTGGAATCTTCTGGTCCGAGTCGTTCGTTCTTTTGTCACGTCACAGCCGTATACTATGCACATACAGCTGTCACGGCTGTCACGTGAATGTACAACTCGGACAGAAGACTCGAGAGGTGAACTAATAATTTCTGCTTCCTGCTTGAGCAATGCATAGTATATACGGCTGTCATGTGACAAAAGACCAAACGACTCGGACCAAAAGAGTTGAAAGGTGAACTAATAATTTCTGTTTCCCGTATTGTGCCTATGTATTTTTCACGTAACAAACGAATGGAGGTTGCGCTATGCACATGCATTCATTCAAAATGAACGACTCGTTCATGAACGACTCATCATTACTGGGCAAGCATCAAAGATTTTTAATACAAATTTTTAAACTCTGTGCCCAAAACGCTATATGATGAGTTTAATGTCGCGAATATGTTATAGGCGTAAATAATTGCCTTAGAACCCACCAGTCAATGTCACAATTGTCACAGTGGCGAAATTCATGACCAAATTGTCTTAAATCCAGGACACTAATATTGCTCATATCACACAAATTGAAGATTGTCATATATTGAGCCTAGCATGTTTATGTCCATTAAATCATACAGTGAACCATAATGCCAGTAGAGCTTGTTTTGACATACAGCAAAAAGAAAAAGAAAAAAATTGCCAGTTACTAGTTTCAACATCATAGGCCTCACATGTCACTCTTCCCACAGTTCAGAACCACTGGAATGGACAGCAGCAATTAACTAATCTGACCACCAAAGACAACAATCTTAACCTGAATGCACAAGGCAAATGTACAGTACCGTAGACACGGCCATTCCTTAATATATTTGTTTTTAAACATTAAAACTATATATAAAAAAAAGACAACACAAGAAGGATATGATTGCCAGATCACCACTTCATAGCCTCAGCATAACAAGAAACAATGACCTATTATCTATAACCTAGTATCAATAATACAGGTTTCTTAAATATATTAATTACCTTTGTTTGAACACAAAATCCATGCATCACTGTCACTGTTGTAAAATCTCAATAGACTGTCTTTCTTGATTTTTAATTGAAATTAACTTTAGGTCGTCGATGCTTACACTGCAATTATCCATTTTAGTGCTTAATAACTCATTAGTTATGTGAACTTGAACGTGTTGACACAAAACTAAAATATAGCCTATCAGATAGCGTGACTGAAGGAAGGAGCTTCTGATTGGCTTACTCATTTTGGTAAACATGCTTACCTTGGCCATTTGTAGCCTACTGGACATGCTTCCATTTGAATGAATCTACAGTGTTGAATGAAAGGGTGGTAAACAATGCTTTGAATCAGAGAAAGCATAAAAAAGTGCTTATACCTGAGGGTGGTGCCAATGTGATTAAATTAATAACTGTCTGTGCTGCTCAACTGAGATGAAATATGACAAATTTGAACGAAAACAGTTGTTTATATTAACAATTATATTTAAATATTTAATTCATTTTTCTTTTTCACCTTCTGTTAGGTAAGCATGTGGAGATAGAATTGTTTCAAAGGAGTTTCACAAAAATGAAATGAATTCACAAATTTGTATTATGCATTTACAAATATATTTTTTTAACTTACTGTCCAGCATTAATTTGTGAATCGTACACATTTAGTTGTGTATCGCTTCTTGTACAAAATTCTGAAACATTTCTTGCTGACTTCACCCACCGTCTACTCAAGCCAATCAGATAACGGCCACATTACTCTGACCAATCAACGCATTCTATCTTCAACCAGTCATGCTTTGTTTTACTATTAGGGTGGGACCCTAATACTCACAGTGTTCTCGTGAGCATGGAATCAAACACTTACAGATATGCTCGAAGGCCGCAAAGAATTTATAGAAATGGACTGTATCAGAGGAATACTGTAACTTAAGGTTTATATATTTTTTTCTCAGTTATAAACACGTGTAGTGTCTTGTTAAATGTCGACAGCTAAAAATTGCCCATTTGTAGAGTGTCCTGAACATTAGCTTTATAGCTAACCTGGCTGACTGTATGAGTCTTCTATTTTATTTTAAGATTCTTGAGAATATTTTGGGCCAGTTGCTAGAAGTGTCACTTGCCCGATCGGGCCAGTGCTGCATTTATAAAATTAGTGCAAGCAAACAACAAGCGAGAGAGCACAAAAATGGAGCAAACAAAGTCTTATAACTGAGGAGCGAACTCAAGTTTATCTCGCTAAGATGTGCAAATGCACAATATACCGGACGCACCAAGGCACAGTCACGGCATTGTATTTACTGTATTTAAGAAAAAAATTCTCCACTTTTTCTCCCCAATTTGGAATGCCCAATTCCCAATGTGCTCTAAGTCCTCGTGGTGGCTCACCTCAATCTGCATGGCGGAGGATGAATCTCAGTTGCCTCTGTGTCTGAAACCATCAATCCATGCATCTTACTACGTGACTTGTTGAGCACCTTACCGCAGAGACATAGCACGTGTGGAAGCTTCAATCTATTCTCCGGGGCATCCACACACAACTCACCACTTCCCCACTGAGAGCAAACCACATTATAGTGACCACTAGGAGGTTACCCCATGTGACTCTCCCCTCCCTAGCAACCGGGCCAATTTGGTTGCTTAGGAGACCTGGCTGGAATCACTCAGCAAGTCAGCATTTTTACTCGCTGAGCTACCCAGGCCCATGGGGGACATTTTATTAAAAACACAAGATATGTAAAAAATATTTATCTTCGGACATTTTTTAAAGCCATGATGGTAAAAACAGCTGTTTGTCATTTTTGTGTTTGGCCCAGTGAAAATTTTGCCAGAGCCAGTAAAAATATGAAGCACTGTCCCAATAGGGCCAGTAGAAAAAAATCTTTAGCACTGAGCCCTGAAAGAATCTCATATTACACATTTTAGAAGGTGTCTTGTATTGGAACTGGAACCAGTGAGTTTTGGAGCAGGTTAGTCAAGTGCTCAAAGTTGATGGGCAGTACACAGGGGAAACATCTGAAAAAGATGGCAATATCAGATTAGAGTCAATTATCACTGTCAAATCAAATCACTTTATTGTCACACTACTGTGTACACGAGTGCAACAGTACGTGAAAGTCTTGTGTGCAGTTCCGAGCAACATTGCAGTCATGACAGTGACGAGCTGTCATGTAGTCGGCTGGTGCGGGTCCTGATGCTGCGATACCGCCTGCCTGATGGAAGCATTGAGAGCAGCCCATGACTCGGGTGGCTGGAGTCTCTGATGATCCTCCGATCTTTTTTCACACACCGCCTGTTATATATGTCCTGGAGGGAGGGAAGCTCACCTCCGATGATGTGTCTGGCAGTTCGCACCACCCTTTGCAGTTCTTTGCGGTTGTGTGCTATTGCCATACCAGGCGGTGATGCAGCCAGTCAGGATGCTCTCTACAGTGCTGGTGTAGAACCGTGTGAGAATGTGGTGGTTCATTCTGAACTTTCTCAGCCGTCTCAGGAAGAAGAGGCACTGGTGAGCCTTCTTCACAACGGCCTCAGTGTGGACGGAGCATGTGAGTTCCTCAGTAATGTGGACACCGAGGAACTTGAAGCTGCTGACTCTCTCCACTGGTGCTCCATTAATGGTGATGGGGCTGTGCTCTCTGTCTTTCTTCCTGAAGTCCACCACAAGCTCCTTGGTTTTACTGACGTTGAGGGAGAGGTTGTGCTCCTGACACCAGCGTGTCAGAGTGTGCACCTCCTCTCTGTAGGCTGTTTCATCATTGTCAGTGATCAGACCTTTGGAGGCATTGGAGCTATGTGTCGCCACACAGTCATGTGTGTACAGGGAATACAGGAGTGGGCTGAGAACACAGCCCTGCGGGGCTCCAGTGTTGAGGGTCAGTGATGAGGAGATGTTGCTGCCCATTCTAACCACCTGACGTCTGCCTGACAGGAAATCCAGGATCCAGCTGCACAGCGAGCTGTTTAAGCCCAGAGCCCAGAGTTTCTCATCAAGTTTGGAGGGCACTATGGTGTTAAATGCTGAGCTGTAGTCTACAAACAGCATTCTCACATATGTGTTCCTTTTTTCCAGGTGGGAGAGAGCAGTGTGTATTGTAGATGCAATGGCATCGTCAGTGGAGCGGTTGTTGGTATAAAGCTAATAATCAGGACACTCTACAAATGGACAATTTTCAGCTGTCGACATTTAACAAGACACTACATGTGATTATAACCGAGAGAAAATTATACAAATCTTAAATCACAGTATTCCACTGATGGTGTCCATTTCTTCAAAAGTTTGCAGCCTTAGAGCGCTTACAGTATCTGTATGTGTTTGATTCCATGCTCACGAGAGCGCTGTGACTCTGGTCCCTCCCTGATAGTAAAACGAAGTGTGATTGGTTGAAGATAGACCATGCTACGATTGGTCAGATTAATGTGGCTATTATCTGATTGGCTTGAGTAGATAATGGGTGAAGTTAGCAAAGAAATGTTTCAGAATTCTGCCGTCCAAAAATGCACAGGAAGCGATCCACAGCTAAATGCACACGATTCATAAATGAAGGCTGGACAGAGTTGTGTTTGTGAGTTAAAAAATATATTTGTAAATTTATTTTTATTTTCAAATCTCATTTTATTCATTTGTTTGTGAAACTCCTTACATTTATTTGAGGGTCTCATTCAGTTAATTTCTGAACCAACTTTCTATTTGTGAATATCTTCTATTTGTCTCTGAATTAGAAACAATTCTATCTCCATATAAGCACTGCTTACCTTGCTTATATGGACGGCACATCCCTGCCGTATACCGTTTACAATAAATCAAAAGGATAACATTGCCAAGAAAATCATACATGTATATTACTTTTTGAATAAGTGCAATGGAATCTCACAATACTTAAAATAAATACCAAAAATGCCCTTATCATTTCAAATAATATATTGCGAATTCGATTAGGTTACTCTAGGGACTGGCATCTAATTCACTCGCTCTAGCACACACTTTCATTTTAATAGAATTTCAACAAATACAGGAAGTTTTTTTGTAAAAGTAATGTCTAAATACACTGTATGCCAAAACTCCTGAATTTTTTTTACAATAAAATAAAATAATGCAGTCTCTTAAACACCAAAACGTTTAGAACAGTCCATGTAATGCATACATGCATAACCCTAACTATAATGTACTTTTTTTTTTGCTTAATATTGTTTTTATTGTCCTTTTCTTCTTTTTGTTTTTGTTTATCTGTTTATGTGATGTGTTACTGTTAATGTGTGTGTTTTGTATGCTTAACTTGATGATCTTAAAAGCCATTGTTTAACAATGTCAAAAGCTGTCAAAAATCCAGCGCTTGTTTTGTGCTGGACAACTAAAGACCATCCTCTCTAATACTGGAACACTCACTGTGAATGAGAATGGGACCACCCGACTGTCCTAAACAACTTACCTATTGTATGTTGAAAAGCTCTCAGTACTTTCAAACTATGACTTGGAAAAACAACGGAACAACACCACCAACATAATACGAATGCACCTTTGTGGTAGTATAGCAGTAAGTGCTCAGCTATACTCTCTGCCAGGCTGTGTTTATTTGTGTATTGAATGTTGTGGAAATGTAATTTTGGGGGGAACGTGGGCAGCACATGTGTTCTCCATGAGCTACTTGAAATTTAATGTGTAATAGATCACAGATGTGTGTCTGCTCTCTCTCTCTCACTCTCACACTCGCATGCTAAATTACCACAACTGGTGAGGTCCACATTTTTAAGATAATGGATATAAAATGGATGTAAATAATTATGTACGTAGCATAATGTTTTGTTTAAACAAGACAAAAAAAGAAAGTAAAGAAAATTAAGCAGTGGACTAGAACTAACACTAGTATTAAAGTGCTGTGTAGTTTGTGGTACGGACATGTTTGATGAAAGGTGTCTTATTAGTACTAAAAGATCTGACCTAATGATTTTTAGATTTTCACAGAGTGAATAATAAAGAAGGTGAAAATAGAGGAGGCACCTGAGTCATATTTAAAGACTCGGTGTGGCAAAGGCTTTGTTAAACTTAGAACAAAATTGAAGAAATAATGAGTGCGAGGTCGTTTCAAACAAAATCTGATCCATATTGGTGCATATGGTGTTTTGTTTTCCTGGCCTCAGTCGCCTTCGGCTTGCTCACTTAAATCTAATTCTAATTTAATTTTCCCCGTCTGTCGCTCACATCGACGTTGTGTTGAAGAAGTTATCTTGAGCGCCGAATATGCCTCTGATCTATGAAAAAAGGCCAATGAGAAGTTGGCAGACAGTATTTACATACCCCGTCCCCGGACATACGGGTATAAAAGTGGGGAAGTACGTAGAGTTCATTCAGAAATTTTCTGCGGAGCCGATGGTTATACTGCAGCGAGCTGTGAGTCACACACCTGTTCCTGTTCCTCTGACGCTCTCTGCTGTTGGATCTATGGCGCACTACAGCGGCTTTCTCCTTCCCTGCATGGCAGTGCAGCTTGGCCCTGGGAGCGCAAGAGCATAAAAGAGTATTAAAAGAGTGATATTTCTTGTAAAAGAGTATTTTCCTCTATTAGAGCAATACACAGCGGCGTTGAACGTCCTTTTCAGGACGCGTCTTTGCCAAGATGCCATTCCGCCCCTGTGTAGTTCCTGGATGTGGTAGAGTGCTCTCCGCTTCAGGCGGCCACAGGCGTTGTCTCGTGTGTATGGGCAGCGATCACACTGAGGCAGTGCGAGGGCATGACCATGGCAACGTTGCGGTCGCAGCTTGCTTTCAATAGAAAGCACGCCACTCCAGCCGCCTCCCGCATTGCTCCTTCTTCCCATGAGATTGAGGACGATGTGGCTGGAGATGGAGGCGATCTGGTGATGGCAGCGGGTGCAGCTCTGCCGGGTACGCCCCCTCAGACCACCCGCCTCCCAGTATGCTCGTTGACTCCCGTCTGTGCTCGAGGCAACAGCAGCTTGCCTCACAGCCAGCCTGCTTATCCTCGAGCTTGCTGCTGCATCGAAGAGCGTGGCGTCTGACGCGGATGACTCCCCTGGGCTGCCGCCTTCGGGCCAGCACGCCCAGGCTGAAGCTGACGCCCAGATGGCCGACATGCTTTCCCGGGCCTGGACTGGAACCATCCGTCCTCCCCACAGCCATCCCGGTTGAATTCCTGGGGTCTGGGCTCCGCTTTTCCCGGAGGTGCATGATGAGCTGACGTCATCATGGAGAGCACCCCTCTTCACCCGTCACAAAGCCACTCGCTCATCCGCTCTCGCTATCCTCGACGGCGGAGCGGCCAGGGTACACGGCGATTCCCCAGATGGATATGGCTGTTGCGCTCCATCTGTGTCCCGGAAACCCTACCACCAGGCGGGATCGCCCTGTGCTCCCCTCCAAGGCCTGTAGGACAACATCCTTGCTGACCGCGAAAGCCTACAGCGCCGCCGGACATGCCACTTCCATGGCCCTCCTGCAAGTCCACCAGGCCAAGGTGCTCAAAGATCTGCATGAGGGTAGCCCTGATTCCGATGTGCTACAGGAACTGCGCTCAGCGACCGACCTCACCCTTAGAGCCACAAAGGTCACAGCCCAGTCACTCGGGCAGGCGATGGCCATGCTCGTGGTCCAGGAACGTCATATGTGGCTGAACTTGGTCGAGATGCGTGAGACCGACAAGGCTCGCTTCCTCAACACCCCTGTCTACCAGTTCGGCCTCTTCGGTGACAGCATCGAGGACTTCACCCTGGTGGCTCCTTATTGGCCTACTTGGGCCTGGTTCTCAGACCTCGTACTCCTCGCGACAGCCCCTCCCTGGCGAATTCCCCTGAGGAAGGACCTTCTTTCTCAGGGACAGGGCACGCTCTGGCACCCGCACCCAGACTTTTGGAACCTCCACGTCTGGCCCCTGGAAGGGACGTGGAAGATCTAGCTGGTCTACCACCTGCCGTCGTAGACACAATCAGCCAAGCCAGAGCCCCTTGAGGTGCTCAGTTAGGTCAGTGCTCTTATTTCTGCAAGAGAGGCTGGAAGGGAGGCTGTTTCCTTCCACCCTAAAGGTGTATGTCGCTGCCATCGTGGCCCACCATGACGCAGTAGACAGCAAGTCTTTGGGTAAGCAAGACTTAATTATCAGGTTCCTAAGAGGCGCCCGGAGGTTGAATCCCTCATGGCCAAGCCTGTTCCCCTCCTGGGATCTCTCAGTGGTCCTCGTGAGCCTCCAAAGACCTCCCTTCGAGCCACTAGAATCAGTTGGACTCAGGGCCCTCTCTCTAAAGACGGCCCTGCTGATCACGCTCGCCTCCATCAAGAGGGTTGGGGACCTGCAAGCGTTCTCTGTTAGCGACACTTGCCTGGAGTTCGGTCCGGCAGACACATATGTGATCCTAAGACCGCGACCGGGCTACGTGCCCAAGGTTCCTACCATGCCCTTTAGAGACCAGGTAGTGAACCTGCAAGCGCTGCCCCGGGAGGAGGCAGACCCAGCCCCTTCATTGCTGTGTCCGGTACATGCTTTGCGTACCTACTTGGACTGCACACAGAGCTTTAGATGTTTTGAGCAGCTCTTTGTCTGCTTTGGTGGACAGCGGAAAGGGAACACTGTCTCCAAACAGAGGCTTTCCCACTGGGTCGTGGACGCCATTTCGTTGGCCTATCACACCCAGGCCATGCCCCCCCCACCCCTGCGGGTCCGAGCACACTCAACAAGGAGTGTTGTGTCCTCATGGGCACTAGCCAGGGGCACCTCCCTGGCAGACGTATGTAGAACAGCGGGTTGGGCTACACCTAATACCTTTGGGAAATTGTACAATCTCCGGGTTGAGTCAGTATCGTCCCATGTTTTCTCAGGTCCGAGCCGGTAGAACTCGGTAACAAGCTGATGGTCTGGTCGGGTGGATCACTTGCACCTGGCGCCCTTTCCCTCGGATTAGGTAAAACTGTGCGCTTTCTCTCCCAGGAGATCCCACTCATTTGGATCCCTGGATGATTCCTCCCTAGCCCTTTGGGTCCGCAGTTCAGCGGAGGAACTCGACGACCCAATCCACTACGGGTACTTAATCTACCCTGTACTGGAATAGGTGCTCCACAGGTCAGGACTCCTACGTGGACTCCCCCTGTGTTTATTTTCCGCGGTACGGTCCCCTTACGAAGTGGACCCATGTCTCCCTTATGCAGTCCCAGCTGCCCTCTGGTCGCCGTGTTGTAGCAACTCCCCCCTCTAACGAGGTTGGATCTACCACTGCGCCATTTCCACATGCCACATAAAAAAACCCATGTGATTTATTCACCACTTTTACCTCCACTTCAGGGCAGGGGTTGTCTCCGCAGGGTCTTTTCACCCTGAAAGAATAGGAAACTGGGTCAGACCCCCTTCCCTAGATGCATGTAAGGGCCCTGGCCGAGAAAAGAAGCCCAGCCAGGCTTGGCCCGTTCCCAGGTTGGCAAACGTCGCCTTGTTCCACTGCCTAGGGTAACCAGAAGGATTCCGACGACTTTTTTGGGGTATTGGGGAAGGGTATGTGCAGTCTGACACAGCTGGTCGCCTCTGCACGTAAAATACTTGCCCACTCCTGTGTCAGCAGAACACGTACATGGCTCAGCACATGGTGTCATTTTAATTTTACCCCTAGTGTCGCTTCTTCGACACAACGTCGAAGTGAGCGACAGACGGGGAATGTCTAGGTTACGTATGGAAGGTCTAGGTTACATATGTAACCTCCATTCCCTGATGGCGGGAACGAGATGTTGTGTCCTCCCAGCCACGTCGCTGAGCCGAGCCACTGTAGAGACCGGACCATTTCCGGCTCCTCAGAAAAGAACTTGAGCTTTTATACCCGTATGTCCAGGGGCGGGCCACCTTCTGTCTGCCACCTTCTCATTGGCCTTTTTTCATTGATCAGAGGCACATTCGGTGCTCAAGAGAGACCCCTAGTGTTGCTTCTTTGCACAACGTCTCATTCCCTCCATCAGGGAATGGAGGTTACATACGTAACCTAGACGATTTTTTATGCACAATTTACAATCATATTAAATCAAACTACTCAGTGATGACTCTAAGACTTAATAGATATTACAGTTTCATTTTCTGTTAATGCATGATTTTCTGTAAAGCTGCTTTGAAACGATGTGTGATGTGAAAAGCGCTATACAAATAAAAATGTGTTAGCATTAGCACCATGAATGTGACACTATGACAAATAACACATTAGCCCCTTCAAACATGCATCCTGGTAAATTGTAGTAAAATTGTTGTATTGCATTTAGGTGTGTGCAGCGGTGCCATTATATGTATCTGTATTTGTATTTGTTACAATGACAAAATTATCTCTATCTGTCTTTGTATTCAGACAAAACCGGATGTGGGTGTGGCTTAAACAGAAGTGTCTCAAAACTTCATTTAAACTATTTTAATATGTAACTCTCTTACATTTATAGCTTCTATAGGCTATATAAAATATGCCTTGGATATGCCTATTTAATGATAATAATAATCCGATCACAAACTCGTGGAAACATACACCCTTGTTCTATGAGATGCATTACAGATATACACAATATATTTATTTATACTTTATAAATATTTCATTTTCATTTTCTGTTAATGCATGGTTTTCTGTAAAGCTGCTTTGAAACAATGTGTGTTGTGAAAAGCACTATAAATAAAAATTACTTGACTAAACAAATATGACTGTATGGGAGCACTACCGTTAATATTGCTGCTTCTTTGTCCCGAGTCTCAAAAGAAAAGGGCCAAGCACATTTGGGTGCAGTCTTGGGTGGAAAGACAGAGACTGCGATGGGAGCTGGAGGTTTGTGCCATTAAATGTTTTTTCCACTCTGAGCGTTTGTATGCCATCTCAAATTCTTTGTTGTGGGCAGTCGATTTCCACTGGCTGCTCTTTGTAGGAAAATAAATAATTTCACTCTCTGTCCAATTTTATAGCATTTTTTTTTTACTTCGTCTTACGTTAGCAAATCCTGACCTCGAACATGCTTAAATGTTAAACTTGCACATAGTTCACGCATTGCATAGTAAGTAGTGTTAATGTAGTCATTGATAACATATTTTACATTGTCACATTGCTTGCTGTTTTACATGTAGTCTGTTTACAGGACTGAGTCTCATATTTAAATGCTCCTCTAAATGCCAGTCTCAGCCACATGGGCAGTGTCCAAATTTTCACAAACAGTATACCATTGCTCAGTTCTGAGCGAACAAAAAAAATTACTGTGAGTGTATCGTAGCCTTATGCAACCAAACACCTAACCACTACATAGCAACACCCAAAAACCAGAACACCCTACTATTGAGCTCCGTTAAGAGCCCCACAAGAGCAAAATGCCTTTTAGAGACAAACATTGCCTGTCAATCAACTCAAGAACACGCATTTGTATTAGCTATACAAGCAGGGAAAATTGTGTTTCCCCGTCTGTCACTCACTCGACGTTGTGTCGATGAGTTGACACTAGGGGTCGCTCCTGCGGAGCCCAGACATCTCTGATCTTGAGAAAAGGCTAATGAGAATTGCCGTGTGTAATTTGCATGCCACTCCCTTGGACATACGGGTATAAAGGAGTGATGCTGCAAATACACATCAGATATCTTCTTCAGAGCCGAGAGAGCAGTCACAGAGCTGAATTCCTCTGCCGTCTCATTCATCTCTACAAGCTGTTGGTTCTACGGCGCTTTCCAGCGGATCTCCCCAGGTATTTCCTGGTTGCGGTCGTTGTCTCTCCCCATCTGATGGCCACGATCACTGCCTCTCGTGTCTGGGTGCTACCCATGCGGAGTCAGCGTTTGTGGATGGTTCATGCCCTCACTGCGAGGGTATGACCATGGCTACGTTGCGGTTGCGGCTCGCCCTCGTAAGAGCGCAAGCCACCCCAGCCGCTCCCCGACTAGGTCCTTCTACCTACGGGTATGAGGCAGTGTCGGCTAGCACTGAGGGCGATATGGGTACCTCAGTGGTAGCCTCTCAACGGGTATAACCCCACGGACCTCCCACTCCCTGTCACGCTTGTATGCTCCAACCGAGCGCTGGAGTTGCCGGTTCGCTTCATGGCGGACCCACGATTTCATTCGGAGTGCCTGATGACGATGAGATCTTGATCGCGGCATCGGAGAGCGGGTTCGTCATGTCTGATGCTGAGGACTCGGTTGGAATCCCATCCTCGGGTGAGGTCGCAGGCTGACGTGGAGCTGACAGCCATGCTTGCCCGGGCAGCCGCGAGTGTCGGGCTGGAGTGGAATCCTCACGGCCACGCTCCGCCCCCATTCCTTTCTTCCAGGAGGTGCATGAGGAGGCACAGATGCCTTGGCACACAGCTGGCCCCCGGGGCTTCGCAAGTATGTGTTTCCCCCAGTGAGCCTACTTGCACAGATGTTGTGCAAAGTCAGGGAGGATGGGGAGCAGGTCCTCTTAGTGGCCCCCCGGATTTGGTTCTCGGACCTCACGCACCTCGCGACAGCCCCACCCTGGTGAATTCCCCTGATGAAGGACCTTCTTTCTCAGGGACGTGGCACCATCTGGCATCCGTGACCAGACCTCTGGAATCTCCATGTCTGGCCCTTGGATGGGACGCTGTAGACTTAAGTGGCCTGCGGTGGTAGATACGATCACTCAGGCGAGAGCCCCCTCAACGAGGCGCCTTTACTGCCTGAAGTGGCATCTGTTCGCTCAGTGGTGTTCTTCCCGTGGTGAAGACGCCCAGAGATGCGCAGTTGGATCAGTGCTTTCCTTTCTGCAGGAAAAGTTGGCGGGCCAGCTGTCCCCCTCCACCCGCTATATCGGCACATCATGATGCAGTGGAAGGTAAGTATTTAGGGAAGCATGATTTGGTCATCAGGTTCCTGAGAGGCGCAAGGAGGTTAACCCCCCCCCCCCCCCGGCCGCGCCTCGGTCCCTCGTGGGACCTCTCCGTGGTCCTTCGGGGCCTTCGAGGAGCTCCTTTCGAGCCCCTGGAGTCAGCAGAGCAAAAGGCACTCTCTCTGAAGACCGCCGTCAGGGTAGGGGACCTGCAGGCATTCTCTGTTAGCGAACTGTGCCTATAGTTTGGTCCAGCTTACTCTCATGTCATCCTGAGACCCCGACCAGGCTACGTGCCCAAGGTTACCACGACCTCTTTTAGGGATCAAGTGGTGAACCAGCAAGCGCTGCCCCAGGAGGAGGCAGACCCAGCCTTGGTGTTGCTGTGTCCGGAACATGCTCTTCGCATCTACTTGGACCGCTCGCAGAGCTTTAGAAGCTCCGAGCAGCTCTTTGTTTGCTTCGGCGGACAGCGGAAGGGAAGCGCTGTCTCCAAACAGAGGATTGTCCACTGGGTCATCGATGCCATCACAATGATATACCACGCCCAGCACATGCCGCCCCCTGCTGGCCTACGAGCCCATTCTACCAGGGGCGTTGCGGCTTTTTGGGCATTGTCCCACGGCGCCTTTCTAGCAGACATATGTATAGCCGTGGGTTGGGCAACACCTAACACCTTTGTGAGGTTCTATAACCTCAGGGTTAAGCCACTTTCGTCTCGTGTGGTATCAGGTGACACAAACAGGTAAGTTCGGGTCAGCTGGCTGGGTGTATCGTTTGTGCCTAGCGCCTTTCCCCACCCTTGAGGCGAAGACGTGCGCTCTTTCCCCAGTTGCGTTTGCAGGAAGTGTGTACCCTGGACGTTCTTCCTCTCTAGCCTTGCGGCCATCGAGTCTTTGGAGAGGCTCGCTGCCTCCCCGGTACGGGCGTCATTAGGCCCCCGTACTGAGGTAAGTGCTCCACATGTGCTGGTTGTCCCCTTCGGCAAGCCCCTGTGATGTATATCCCGCAAAATGGTTTCCCTGCCGGTAAACCGTGTCTTCCTTGGATAGAGGACCCGCTGGGTCACCGTGTTTGTAGTAACTCCTCCCCCCTTGGGTAGGATCTACCATGACGCCGCTCCGCACAATGTACTTCCACCCCTAACCTGTAAGACCGTGTGTGTATTTCACCTAAATCCCCCCCCCCCCCCCCCCCCCCTCGGGGCCAGGTGTGGTCTCCGCGTGTCCTCCTCTTTGGAGGGACACCCCCCAGCTTGGACCATATATTTGACCCCCAGCCGAACGATTTCGTTCCTTTTACAGGGGAGAATAATAGAGAGAAGGCCCCGGCTGGGCCAGCCAGTCCTTATACTTCTGAGCAGTTAGCCGTTCCACTAGGTGCAGGACCTGCAGGGGACCGCTTCATGCCTGCCAGTGTGTTGGGGGTAGTTATGCAACGGCTTGCTGCGCTGGCTACGAGGCACACAGAGATCTGCCCATCTCGCACCACCAGTCTGCGTAACTTGGTTCAGCTCTTGTGGCGTTTTCCATTGGGACCCCTCGTGTCAACTCATCAACACAATGCCGAGTGAGTGACAGATGGGGAACGTCTCGGTTACTGACGTAACCTCTGTTCCCTGATGGAGGGAACGAGTTGTTGTGTCCCTCCGGCCACAACACTGAACCAACCGCTGAAAGAGCCAGATCTTTGGCCTGGCTCCTCAGTGCGATACCTCATGTGTATTTGCAGCGTCACTCTTTTATACCCGGGGAGTGGCATGCAAATTCCACACGCCAATTGTCATTGGCCTTTTCTCAAGATCAAAGATGTCTGGGCTCCGCAGGAGCGACCCCTAGTGTCAACTCATCGACACAGTGTCTCGTTCCCTCCATCAGGGAACGGAGGTTACGTAAGTAACCAAGATCAGCTTATTATTATCATTTGTAAAATTTGTATTTTCCGGAAATAAACGCACCTGAAAATAAGTCCTGGTGAAAATCACATTGTTCAGAGAGTGAGAAAGAAAACGTTGCATCTGTGTATAAGTCGCACTGACAAAGGTTGTGTCCGGTATGCACTAGGACCCGAGAGCAGCCAACCTACTTCCATTCAGCAGCTCACATGTCAGACGCACTCTGTGAAGAACATTACCTCAGGAAATACTCATCTCTATGCTTTGTAAACAGCTTTTAGTAGGGTACAATGTATGGGATCAAAATCCCGTCAAAAGTGTTGCATTCACAGATCCAGTATGAATTAAAATAATAAGCATGAATCAAAAAATTATAATTGCAGTTAAAAAAATTATAAGCGTGAATCAAAAATATATGAAAACATTTAAAATATGCTGCAAAAAAAACAATAACAGACAAATTAAAGCAAAGTCATTAGAATTGCAAACAAAATCATGTTTTCCTTGGTTATATTACTGTATAACATAAAATAAATACTATGTTACAAAAAATACTATGTTGCAAACAAAATCATGTTTTTCTTGGTTATATAAATGTATAACATAAAATAAATACTATGCTAATAAATGTTACTTTGTGCTCTCTGACATTTTTGCTCATATTTAAAAAAATGTGTACGCTTACACTGTATTTTTCTTTGCTTTTGTTTCCAAGTTCTGTGCTTATTTTTCCAAAACTTTTGAGTATATTTTCATGTAAATCAGGGGGTGTTTTGCATCCCCATTGGTCCACTAGTTGTTGATCAACAGCTCCTCCTTTAGCCAATCATTCAAAGAAGGGAGGTGTCATCTCTCCAATGCGACTCAGAGGGCTGCTGCTCAATCGCACGATGGTAGATAAGGATGGAAAACCATCTTTTTGTTAAATCCTGGACAATCACAGGATTTGAATATAACTATATTATTTGTGACTTCCTTGTTCATAGGTTATTGGCTGTATATCTAAAAAAATCAAATAAAAACAAGGCTGGGTTGGTGTGGATGTTTGATCCATGTTTTTAATAGCTGTACCAATGTAGCCGCAAGTTCAAAACCTAACTTGCGCCACTTTTTCATGTTGCTGAATGTGCCGTTATGTACTCATAGTACATTGGCATCGTTGGCATGGCTACATGGTTTCTTTTTCCACGATTGTGACAGGGTGGAGGGTGGGGCCGGGTCGTGATTCTACACACCCGGTCCCTTATCAGGTTAATCAAGCCTCCGAGAGGGATAAAGGTGGACTGCGGACGGTGGTGCAAGAGAGAGAGAATGACATGCAGCTACTCTGTGTTTATGTTTGTGTGTTTTTGGTTCAGTTTATTATTAAAACTATTATATATATTGTCAAGCCGGTTCTCACCTCCTCCTTTCCCTTAACCCACTTTACAACAATACTGCAGTGAAATCAGAAACGAGTGACCAAGCGTCCCCACGTCAATAAATAATGCAATAAAGTTGGTTTCACGTTGGACGTTTTTGATTCACAAATAGTCACATATTTAGGGACCGTCTCTAAAGATACAGCAACATTGAAGCATACCTATCCAAAACATTTACAAACATTTCCATAACATACAGTATACAACTTCAGTAAAATTTGGAGCAAATGACTTACAACCAACTCCAAAGTGTGCATTTAGGTGTCAGCAATAATGCACACCTTTTATAATTAAAAAAAATTATAATTATATAAAAGAATTTCTATCTTCATCAGTATTATAATTGGTCTTGGTGTCATAATTATTATCTTAATTCAGGAAATACTTTTTTGTATGTTGCTTTGCAGGCTCTCTGTGCCTCACTCAAACAAGAGTAGCCTTTTAAATTTACACAAAGATAAACACATCTCTCATACTCTGACAACACATTGTTTCCTAGCGCTGGCAGAAAACAGACACAAGCAGTGTATCTATCAACCGCAAATAATAAAGTTATATTTAATTACCTGTGATTGTCCTGGATTTGCCAACTGACAGTTATCCATCTACATCTACTATTGTGCGGTTGAGCAGGAGCTGTTGATCAAGAACTAGTGGACCAATGGGAATGCAAAATGCCTCCTGATTTACATGAAACTCTACTCACAAGTTCTGGAAAACCAATCGCAGAACTTGGAAACAAAAGCAAAGAAAAATACAGCGTAACCATACAAAATTTGTTAAATATGAACAAAATTGTCAGAGAGTACAAAAACAACACATTCTCACACCCAACTCGTCACATATTGACGGTTTTGACAGGACCCCTTGGCGTCACATTTTAACACCCTGGGTATACCTTTGGCGTCATTTTTCGACGCGTTGGGTAGTCTTAACCAAACCGGCATTCAAAGGTGAGTTTAACAACGCTCCACAGCGTGTGCAAGTAAGCATTTTAAGCGTTTTCTTAGAGAGCATGCTGGATAACGTATTTTTATCGGAGGTTTGTTGATGTTAATAAATATATATAATATGCTACGATTGTGTTAAATTAATCAAAGTTTTTTATATTTTTATTTTTAAAATTTTGTTCAATTAATCAAAGTTTTTTTTTATTTTTATTTTTAAAATCCTCTATAGAAATCTATCGGTCTACCCAACGCGTCGAAAAATGACGCCAAAGGTATACCCAGGGCGTTAAAATGTGACGCCAAGGGGTCCTGTCAAAAGCGTCAATATGTGACGAGTTGGGTGTGAGAATGTGTTGACAAAAACAGTAATACAACCAAGGAAAACATGATTTTGTTTGCAATTCTGATGACATTGCTTAAATTTTTCTGTTTTTTTTTTCAGCATATTTTAAATTGTATTTTAAATCGTGGTCCTTCGGGGCCTACGGGGAACTCCATTCGAGCCCCTGGAGTCAGTGTGCCCTGGAGGCACTCTCCTTGAAGACTGCCCTCCTGACTGCGCTCACTTCCATCAAGAGGGTTGGGGACCTGCAGACATTCTCTGTCAGCGACACGTGCCTGGAGTTTGGTCCGGATTACTCTCACGTGGTCCTGTGACCCCGACCGGGCTTTGTGCCCATGGTTCCCACGACCCCATTTTAGAATCAGGTGGTGAACCTGCAAGTGTTGCCCCAGGAGGAGGCAGACCCAGCCTTGTCATTGCTGCGTCTGGGGCGTGCTTTAGGCATCTATTTTGATTGCACGCAGAGCTTTAGATGCTCCAATCAGCTCTTTGTCTGCTTTGGAGGACAGCGAAAAGGGAGCGCTGTCTCCAAACAGAGGATTGCCCACTGGGTCATTGATGCCATTACGTTGGCTTATCACGCCCAGGATGTGCCGCCCCCTTTGGGGCTATGGGTACACTCTACCAGGAGGGTGGCGGCCTCCTGGGCCCTGACCAATGGCGCCTTTTTTATCATATATCTGTAGAGCAGCGGGCTGGGCAACACCCAATGCATTTGCGAGGTTTTACAACCTCCGGGTTGAGCCGGTCTCATCCCATGTGTTGTCAGGTATGAGCAAGTAAATTTGCGGGATAGCTAGCTGGGTGTACCATTGCATATAGTGCCTTTCCCCTCCCGGAGGTGAAGATGTGCACATTTTACCCCCAGTAGTGTTCACGAAGTTGTGGACCCTGGATGTCCTTCCTCCTTAGCCTTGTAGCAGGTGAGTTTGCAGAGAAATTCGTTGTCGGCCCAGTACGCGTGCTAATTAGGCCCTGTACTGGGATACAACACCTTAAAGGTGTACGTGGCTGCTATAGCGGCATACCACAATTCAGTTTATGATAAGTCTCTTGGGAAGCGTGACCTGGTCATCAGGTTCCTTAGAGGTGCGAGGAGGCTGAATCCTCCCAGACCGCTCCACATGCACTGATTGCCTGTATATAACCCTGTGTGATGTATCTTCTCCATTGGTAATCCTGCATCTTCCTTGGGCAGAGATCCCTCTGCCACCGGTCACCGTAATTGTAGAGCTCCTGCCTTCAGGGTAGGACCTACCACAGGGACTTCTCCACGTGCATCACTGCCTACAAAGCTCGGTAAGACCATGTTATGTATTTCCACACAATTTCCTCCCCTTCCTCCCATCAGGGAATGGAGGTTACAAAAGTAACCAGGACGTTTTCTGTAGTGTAAAAATATTATAGACTTTATAGATAATTCTGCACTGTGCTGGTTAAAGAGTTTCAGTTCTCAGCACATCTTTAATTTATGATGGTTTAGTGGTTTAGTTTGACACACAGGTATGAAAAGTGTTGGCTGGGTTCTGTGGTATCAATCGGTGCTCCACAGAGATTGACGCACCGGGTCTCTCTTTGAATTCTGCCATGAGCTGTGGAGCAGCATGCTGCATACACTGCAGTGCTGGGAAACTTCTCAGCTTTATTTCAAGGCCTAGTGTTAAAAACTGGGAGACAAACAGTGAGAGTCAACTGCTAAATCATGTTTTCCTCTCTCACTCACACTTGCAGATAGTGTGGCTGACAGTTGAGTGGTTTGCCTGGTGTGTGTGTGTGTGTGTATGTGTGGGTGGGTGTTCATGCTTGTGTGTTTATTGTTGTGTGTTCGCATGCAGTGTTTTTGGACAACTCTAAGTAATGTTTACAAACAATAACACATTCAAATAGCTAAATGTGTGGTCATATATTTGCTCTACAGTTATAAAGCTGTCATGGCTATTCTGCGAAATAGGAGAAAGTGTACTCCAGGTTACGAGGCATTGCCATTGGCCCAAGTCAAATGAGTTCAGCCCCAGGTGTCTATTATATGGCTCAGGTCCCTCCTTCAATCTAATGCTATTACATTTTTGGCCTGTTGTATTAAATAGTGTAAGACTATTTATAATGAGGATTGGGGAAGTTTCTGGGGAAGTGTGTAGCTTCTCAAGCTACACCCTACTTATTATAACTTAAAGTAGTTAAAGCTGTTCTTAAAAAGTAGCAAAACATACTAAACTATATATAAGCTATTTAATAAAAAAAAAAATACATATAACAACTGGATGATATTATGTAATTCTGCAATCAGAAGTTCTCAAAATTAACAATGGATACTACAGTCATGGTCAGGGCCGGATTAACCATATGGGCAATTGGGCACATGCCCACAAGTGTCACGTCAAGGGGCCACCACGAGACAGCATTTTTTAAATAGCTTTATTAAGTAGTACGTAAACTGCTGTCACATGGTACCTGTTACTTTTCTTAGTGCTGGTCAGGATGGGCCAATCACAGTCATTTACAGGAAGAAGATTTAAAAAAATATTTTATAGAGACTTCTGAGGCAGATTTCTATTCACAGGTTTTCAATTACTTTTTATTAAATTTTTAGATGAAATCACACTTTAAAATACTCGTAATCAGATTACAGATACTTTTTTAAGGATTAAGTGATTGCATATTAATCAGGCATAGGCAGAAAATAGTTAATTTATTAATCCCTCTAATTAATTTACATTTTTTAAATTTTAAAGCAGCCTACAGCTAAAATATGTTTGATAAGTCTTCAAATGATTTGAATGGGTGGGCAGGGGGGTTGAATTGGACAATATCTAGTCATAATTACACTGAAGACTGAATGGTAATCCACGTGTATATGCAGAATTTAGTGCTGTAAAGTTTAGTACTCAGCTTCAAACATGTATGAGAATGTTTTTTTCTATTGCTTTTGACACTTTTGTCCCAAAATAATTTTTTTGGTGACGTTGATTCACAAATAAATGTTTCTGTTACCACGCAATGATGCCATTTGTAATGCCAAAATTGCTAAAGTATGAAAATTGTTAGTGTTTTATTTCTCATTAATTCTCATATTTTAATCACTTTAAAATATATTAATTTATTTTTTTAACTGTACATTTAAGCACCATTATAGCATTTATGTCAAAATGCTACAAACTTATCCAACTCAACTGCATGTGACATAAAATAAACAAGAATTAAGTCAGAAGTAGTCCAAAAGTATTCCAAAGTAAATAAGATTAGATAAAATGAAATATGTAATCCAAGATATTACATTACTGACTACAACAGAACAGTATAGTACTGTAATACTGTTTAATAGAACTAAATGTTTTCTCATACTGTGGTGAATCAGTGAATCATTTACGTGAACTGGTTCATTTACCTGAACTGTCTGAAATAACTGAAATTATTTGGTTTTCCAAGTGGTATATGAGAAAGAGAGGGTGGTTTAGATAAGTGTGTTTGATTACTCCCTCGGCTCCATTGCAGCATTTACAGTACAATGTGACAAACATAGCATTTTGCGCTACACACTGGAAAATGTAGATTACTGGAAAAAGCTATGCTGCTGTCAAAATAACTGAGCTACTGTCACACTACTGAATAATATAATTAATAATAATAGTAGTAATAACTTTGTGTTTATAGCACTGCAACAAACTTCACAGCAAGAGGAAAGGAGGACACAGGGAACCGGATTTCTGCACTCACAGGTAATGCTTTTAATTGGCAACTTTCTTGGCTTACAGCTTCACAATATATAATCAGCTTCACAACCACTCATCAGCTTTACATTAGTACGTCAGCTACTTAGCAGGACTCTTGATCTCTGACTCTCTCTCTCTTCTTCATGCTGGTGTAGTCCGTTTTATGCCACTCTTTCCAAGCTCACTAGAATTAGAGACAAGTGTTAATCATATCTGGCTCAGGTGTATGCACCCATAACGCTTTCTCTCTCTCCTGACGAACGCTCGACCACACCCCGCTGCCACAAGCACTTTTTAGCAATTTAGCGCAAAGTACTTCACAAAACATAAAATCAAAATGCACTTAGTAAAACACAACACATTTACATTGTAGTAAAAGCAAGTCTATATAAATGCGTATTTAAACGAGACTTAAAAACAGACACTGAGTCAGCAGATCTATTATCCCAGGGCAGGCTGTGTGTGTGTGTGTGTGTGTGTGTGTGTGTGTGTGTGTGTGTGTGTGTGTGTGTGTGTGTGTGTGTGTGTGTGTGTGTGTGTGTGTAAAACTTGAGAAAACCAACTTGTGAGGAACATTTAGCTGGTCCTCACAAGCAAAAAAAGGCTCATAAATCAGATAAATTATGTTTATCATTAAAGGGGACCTATTATGTAAAATTCACTTTTACATGGTGTTTGTACATAAATGTGAGTTGGCAGTGTGTGTACACAACCACCCTACAATGTTAAAAGTCCACCCACTCCTCTTTTATATTTCCATTAATCAAAACTCTGTCCAAATGAATGGTTTTCGTTTCTGGTCTAAAGTGACGTCACGTTAGAGCAGGCATCACCCACGACTGGTGACGGACTCCACCCTATTATCATAGATCCGCCCCTGAGTGATCTACACACAGTCTGCTATTGTTTTCCGCGCTGGAGCAAATACAGTGAGAAGAATAATGTCTCAGCTTCGTAAGCATCAGAAGTGTTCTGTTGTCAAGTCTAGTCAAGTCAGTTTTATTTGTATAGCTCCTTTCACAACACACATCGTATCAAAGCAGCTTTACAGAAGATCAGGCATTAACAGACGATAAAACTGTAATGTCTATAATGTTCAATGAATCATCATTGTGTAATTAGATAAAATACGATTGTTAATCATGTTTAAAAATAAGTAATTAAATAATAATTGTATTAATAACCCCAGTGAGCAAGCTGAAAGCGACTGTGGCAAGGAACACTCCATAAGATGTTGATTAATGGAGAAAAATAACCTTGTGAGAACCCAGACTCACTGTGGGGACCAGTTCCACTCTGACTAACATCATGAATATAATGTAAATATTACTTATGTATAGTTAAAGTCATGGTTTAAAATTATTAAACTAAGTAAGTGTTAAGGGTCAGTGTTTAAACATCGATTTTGTTTGAACTGTAAGATTAATGACTTTGAAGTCCATCCTGGATTAACTGCAGAAGTTCACATAGATGCAATTGTCCTTGTTAATTGGCTGATGAAGGCTTTTGTTGCCAATTGTTAGTCTATGCATTCCATTTCAAGATCGTAGTCCATCAATAGACCGAGGTGATGCAGGCAGAGATCAGGGATGTGAAACGCAGTTCAACCTGCCCGGTCATTTCGGTGAGGTTCGGTGTGGTCCATCCAAGGTTCAGACAATGGCATATAAAGTGTCCCATGTCTTATGGTTGTAATTGGCATTAGTTCATCCTCTGAAGTCCATCATAATAGACTGAAGGGATGTTTGGCTGCACCTGCTGCATTTAGTCATCATCACATAGCGACACATAGCAGTGGAGTCCAACACGAAGCAGGAATGGTGCTGGATCCAGCCAGTTCTGGTGACCTCAGGATAGGAGTCCCGAGGTTAAGACAGGGAAACAAATAAAATAATATAAGCATAGATGCCATTCAATTTATTGCAGAGTTTTAAATCATGATCAATGCTTTTGGTTTCTGGTTCCGGCAGACTAAACTAAAGCAGCCTAATTGTGGTTTGCAGGATAAATTAGGTGTATGCCTGGCTAAATAGATGAGTATATAGATGTTGAGAATAGATGTTGTTTGCTGTAAATGTGAACACATTCAATCTTCATGTACTCTCGGAATCAGAGCCACTGAAGACGCAGTGGACAAGCTTTGTTTTTGAAGGAAATGTGGCCCAGAACATAAAAAAATGTATTTTTTATATTTTACGCCAGACTGCTTTGTGAATGAGTGTCAATATAAAGCAGGATTTACATTTTTTTTTTTTATTCTCAAGCATGGATCAGTACCAAATGTTCATGTTCCAGCTTTATATCCTGAAGATGTTAGTATCACACTTTATATTTTGTGAATGTTTGCAAATTGCCTTTCCGAATGTGCTTGTTAGCTGATTCCACGGCTAATGCATCTAAAGTTACCATTGTCTCTGATTGTATTCACAGAGACCAGAGCTATGTCAGCAGCTCATTTGCAGTTAAAGAGACACAAACAAAAACTTTGTGCTTTTGTTGGGGGCAGGGAGCAGCAGCTCATTTGCATTTAAAGAGACACACAAAATCAGCGTGTTTTTGATTCCACCCAAAAAGAGGCATTTACAACATTGTATAATAAATGATCCGTGGGGTATTTTGAGCTGAAACTTCACAGACACATTCTGGGGACACCTGAGACTTGTATTACATCTTGTAAAAAGGGGCCTAATAGTTCTCCTTTAAATCTAATGAAGTGCACAGGTTACTTTGAGGGTTAGGTTTAGGGGTATAGTTAGAGGATAGAATATATCTTTATCCTGCTATAAAATGCATGAAAGTCTATGAGATGACCTCACAAGTATAGTAAAAACAATGTGTGTGTGTGTGTGTGTGTGTGTGTGTGTGTGTGTGTGTGTGTGAGTTTGTGGGCATGTTTATGTGGTTTATAAGGATTTTTTTTTACAAACTGGTAATTACAAGGGTATTATGCAATAAATGTGGTTTATGAGGACATTTCGAGTGTCCGCATAATTTAAATAGCTTAAAAAAAATATATTAAACAATGTTTTATTGAATATATAAAAATGCAGAAAGTTTTAGGGGTTGTGTTAGGTTTAGGAGATGGAATCTATATTTTGTACAGTATAAAAATCATTACGTCTGTGGAAAGTCCTAATAATGATAGGTAGACCAACGTGTGTGTGTGTGTGTGTGTGTGTGTGATCGTGTATTTTATTTTATCAATTTGTGGGGACCAAATGTCCCCATAAGGATAGTAAAACCCAAAATTTTTGACGTTGTGGGGACAATTTATCGGTCCTCAAGAGAAAAATAGCTTAAAAATTATACTAAATTGTGCTTTTTGAAAATGTAAAAATGCAGAAAGTTTTCTATGAGGGTTAGGGGATAGAATATAAAGTGTGTAGTTTGTCTCAAAAGTCTAGCTACAGCATTTTGCACTAATTGTATCAGTGCTAAAGTGCTTTGCAGTGTTGTAGTCAAGAACACCTAAACCAAGACCTAGTCAAGACCAAGACCAGAGTGTATCAAGAACAAAAATAGACCAAGACTTTGAGGGTTTGAGACCAAGTAAAGACCAAGACCAATGCAGGGTGAGACAGAGTCAAGACCAAGACAAGACCAGTGCGAGTCCCACACTGACACACTTATGATAAAATGTGGAACATACAAACCATAGGCACTCCTCAAATTAATCTGAAAGATCCACATTCCCATAAAAAAACACCCACAGAAAACAAATGAAGATTCCTCTTCATTCACCTCTTTTATTGCCATATAGATATGTGTGTGTGTGTGTGTGTGTGTGTGTGTGTGTATCAGTGTACCATGAGAAATGCCTTGATAAAATAATCAAAAGGCAATGCAGAGGTGAATTTTATGTGTGTGAATTTTCCTTTGTTTTCTAAGAGAAACAAATACAAACAGACCTGTGGTTTAGGTCAGTGTTTCCCAATTATTTTTTCTGCTACGGCACATTTTTCATGATTAAAAAAGCTTATAGCACACCACTATCACATATATTCATTGTCAATAGTTTTCCTTTTTATGAACTTGTCCATGTTTTCTATCTTAGTAGCGTGAACTCGTAATGTTTGAAATTTGGCTATGCAAAAAATGCAAGTAACATAGGTACACTGTACAGTACAATGAGGTCACAGATGCAAAGAGCGCTAATTGGATATTGGAAAAACCAACAAGTTTGTGTCTTTTTCAATTTGTAGATGTGTTCATGCAAATTAATCCTTGCAATGGCGCAGCAAAAAAAAATAAAACATTTATTGAAAACTGTATTTTCCGGAAATAAAGTCGCACTGGGTCAAAATCATGTTGTTGATATAGAGGAAAAAAACACATAAATCGCACTGAGTGAGGTTGAATCCGGTAGGCACTAGTACTGACAATCTGAAAAATTGTCCATGACTGATTATAACAACAACCTCTGATTTATCAGGATTTAAATGCAGAAAATTACATGCCATCCAGTAATTTATATCTGCTATACAAACTTGAAGAACATTTAAATTATTCAGATCATTGGGATTCAATGACATCCAGGTCATCTGCATAGCAATACAAATTAATGTTGTAATTTCGAATCACACAACTAAGTGGTAACATACAGTATATAGTGAAAACCGTATTGGTCCAAACATTGATCCTTGCAGAACACCACAATTAATTGATGAAGAGGAATCTCCAACAGATACTAAAAATGTCCTATTCGACAAGTAGGAAACAATTCAATCTAAATCCACCCCAGAAATTCCCACCCATCTCTTCAATGTATCAATTAAAACTGAATGATCAACTGTATTAATCTTAAGCCCTATTCGCACGGGATTAGTACTATCTGGGGACCTCGTGTGATTCAGAAATTACCCCACCACATCTGAATTTCGTGTGGCGCATTCGCACGGGATAAGCGAAGCCTGTGATTTTACTCAAAATTACTGACTTCGCGCTCTACTGGAACCCGGATATGACGTCAGGGCTTTGCGTAGCCTACATCTGCTTCCTTGTTTCTCAACATGTACATGTCATCCATCTCCATCTAATCATTCTTTTTGTCTTCGTACTTGTGGTGGTTTTCAGTTTTTTCTTTCTGCAAATTGTATATGGTGTATAGCGATATGACCCAGCGCCCAAAACACTGTCAAAACACTCCAACGCACCCTCCATTCTTCGCGAAAGATAATGGGCGCAAAAGAAAAAAATACCTTGAGAAAAAAAAATCCCCGCCAAATCCTTGCCAAATCACAGAGATGCCGATTCGCACGGGACTAATATTATCACAGGACCTACGTTTTCGGCGAAATATGGTAGGTCATTTGCGGGGGAATTTTTACTTTACAAATTACAGACATTGCCGATTCGCACGGGATTAAGATCACAGACAAACTCCGCAATTATTACAAATGACTAGAGGTCACCAGGTAATACTAATCCCGTGCGAATAGGGCTTTAGAGTTAAATCAAGCAACACTAAAATGTAGTTAAAAGTTAGTAGCGTCAATACTTTTAGTTAACTAATTCCCAACAATGGTAATAACACACCTCTCCTCCACAAGCCGCATTATTTGAGGTATCATGGTGTAGCACAACCAGGTTACGCAAGTTTAATACTTAGGTTTAAGAGTTTGTTCAAATCCCTAACCCCAATATGCTTGCCTTAGCAAAGCCACTAATAACTCCAGCTGCACACCTACAGGACAGCAAAGCTAACTCTAGGTAAAACCAGATTAGGGTTCTTCTGACAGGTTCTAGACTCTTTTAATTGCTGAAATCTGTCTGCCACTGGTCACACTCCATCTGTATTGCTTCTGTCGACAGCACTGACTGAAAAGAACCTTCTAGGAAGTAGTGTTAATTTTGTCACCTATTTTTAATTTAGTCTTAGTCTTATGCCAAATGTCCTTGTTAGTTTTAGTCATATTTAGTCATTCACATATCTTTTTTTGTTAGTCAAGTTTTAGTCGACTAAAAGTCTCGTCATTTTAGTCTAGTTTTAGTCAAAAGAGAATTTAAGGTATCTTAGTCAAGTTTTAGTCAACTAAAAGTCTCGTCATTTTTAGTCTAGTTTTAGTCAAAAGAAAACTCAATATATCTTAGTCAAGTTTCAAAACATTTTAGTCTTTTTTTAAATAAATTATTTCTGAGATTAATTCTGAGATAACCATTTCAGTCAAATGTTTCACACATCTCAAATATTGGTTAAATGTCATAATTACCTGACAAAATACACTTGTTGAATGATTTGTTGAATTCACTTTGTTAAACGTGTCTGGTTTTCTGATTTAAGAGACACATTCACAAATGATGAACTTGTTCTGAAGAGTATTTTATTAAGCAAATAAGTTACATAAAATATATATAACCTGCATAATGTATGTGCCACAACACCATAGCTAACTGGTTAATTTACAGCGTAGATGCCTAAAATCAGCATTAGCTTATGAGACGTATATTTAAGTTAACTTCCCTGAATGTGCGGGTGGTTAGCCTTTAGATGTCGCTTAAGGTTGGTGGTGTTTTTCCCCGATATTTTTTGTCTGCAGTGCTTCCTGTCAGTTATAATGACACATTCTGACTTTTTGTCAATATCATTGTACCTAAAATGCGACCAAATATCGAGCCTCTTCCTTCTACCTAGCATGTCGTCGGCGCTCGTCGCGTGTTCGCCACTGTCTATGATTGTTATGTTCTTGCTCCATGTAGTTTCGTGTTGCAGCCACAGGAGTATGAGACCTGTAACCGTTACTTGAGCAACAGCGCGAACTCATTCGGAATATTTTGAAGGCGTAACGGCTGAATATTCAATCTCATGATGAAAATGTAGAGACGATTGTATACGAAAATGAAGAGAGATTTTATCTTAGTTTTTATTTTATGCAAAACATTTTAGTCTCGTCTTTTTTCGTCAACAATAATGCATGTTAATTTAGTCTTAGTCAGCGTTTTTGGACATTGGTGCGGTCTCGTTATCGTCTCGTCTTAGTCATGGAAAAAAAGGTCATTGACGAACATATTTAGTCTCGTCTCGTCTGACGAAATTAACACTACTAGGAAGAGTGTAAAAAAGGCTTATTTGACTTCTACCTAGTCAAGGCTCACTAAAGAATCTGAGGAATTCCCTTCTGTGTAGAAAAAGAGAGCGGGAACATAGGATGAACGGAAAGATAAGCAAGTCTGTGGACTAGACTTGTGAGAAATAACTTTACACCTTTCTGCTACTTTCCCTCAGAAGTGCCAGCTTCTAGAAGGCTGCCAGGTCACCTAGATGATCAACCCAACACTGACAACCGGTATGAGGCTACTCCAATGTAACAGCCTCCAGTCCAGTCCAATGGTCAGGAAACCCAGCCCAGAGTTCGGGCACACTGTCAGAAAGCTGCCCCATACTTATGGCTGTTTGGACAGGCAGATCAGAGTACAAAGACACGGGCGAGTGTTGACACATAGCATTTTGGAGAAGCTAACATTTGAACAAGACTTATCACAGGCATGATGCCCTCAGAAGGCACGACTCAATGATCCCACAAAGTTTTTTCACACGTCCCTCCTAGACCCTGCCAAATATGCCCAAATGTCTCACGGTCATAACTCTTTGTTGTACTGAAAATCATATTTGGCTAACATTCCTCTCCAGCCTAGAACAACTGGAAACACTCAATCATTTGATATTTTAAGAGAAAATATAAAATAGCCTGTACATACATCACTATCATATGGTGTTGTTATACTGTTGCTAGGGTGTTCACGGTGGTTTCTAGGGGGTTGTTATGCAGTTGCTAGGGTTTTCTGGGTTGCTAAATGGTGGCTCAAGTCAAAACAGCACATCTCCCAAGTCACTGTGGTATTCTGGTCTGGCTCGGGTCACTCCTTCAATGTAAGTCTATGGGATTTTACCACCCACAAATGTCTGATGGTGCACGTAAGCACTTTTTAAACAGGTTTGTTTAAATCACTATCCCTAAATATGAGCAATAGTAATAGTGACGCCTGCCTTAACACAACTAACACCACAAATAATTCCACAGAAAGTAGTGGTGGGTCATTTGAGAACGAGTCGGCTCTACGAGCCGGCTCTTGTTGGTGAACGTTGGGAGCCGGCTCGCATATCAGAAGCACCAAATTTACTTATAAAAATCTAAACAAATTAAGAAAAGATTTCAAATCAAAAGATTTAAATGAATATATGTAATGTTTGGTGGTAGTCAAGGCAAGGATGAAGGCGATGAGTAGGACCCAAGTGCAGATTTATTGAAGATTGTAGGTGATACAGGAACAGGACAAGGACTTGGAACAGGAACAGGCTAAGGCGAGGACTAAGGCTAAGGCACATCAGGGTGACATCAGGCAGGGGTCAGGGTTACAACAACAATACTTGACAAGGTACAAGGGAAACATGAGGACTTAAATACATGAACAGGGGAAACATCAGCCAATGGACAAAGAGGACTTAAACAGGATAATAAGGTAATCAAACAATAAACCAATGAAAACCAGATACATGAACAAGGAGGGAAAACAGGACATGACAAGACTGGGAAACAGGAACATAAGAATGGTTTCAAAATAAGAGTGCATAAACAAAAGACAATCTGGAGTGTAACAGGTGCCAGAAACTTAAAAGTAAAGGAACATAAACAAAAGACAATATGGAGTGTAACAGGTGCCAGAAACTTAAAAGTGAAGGTACATAAACAATAGACAATATGGAACGTTACAGAAGCCCCCCCTCTAAGGAGTGGATTCCAGACACTCCTAACAAAACAAAAAAGGAAAGGCAAACAAGCAGTACAAGGGGGCACAGAGAAACAAGACAAGGACAGGGAGACCATAACAGAACAGGAGGGTGGCCAGGAGACCAAGGAGGCCAGGCAGATGCCCAGGGGTCCAAGGGGACGACTTCAAGGCAGGGACCGGGTCAGGAAGTCTGGGAGGCAGCTGCGGGGTAGAGACCGGGTTAGGGGGCCTGGTAGGTGGCCGTGGGGCAGGGACCGGGTCAGGAGGCCTGGGAGAAGGCCTCTGGATGGTGACAGGAGGCCTGGGAGTAGGCCACAGGACTGGGACTGGGTCAAGAGGCCTGGGTGAAGGCCACAGGACTGGGACTGGGTCAGGAGGCCTGGGTGAAGGCCATAGGATGGGGAGAGGAGGCCTGGAAGAAGGCCACAGGACTGGGGCAGGGTCAGGAGGCCTGGGAGAAGGCCACATGGCTGGGGTAGGAGGCCTGGGAGAAGGCCACATGGCTGGGGCAGGATCAGGAGGCCTGGGAAGAGGCAACAGGACTGGGACAGGGTCAGGAGGCCTGGGAAGAGGCCCCAGGACAGGGTCAGAAGGCCTGGGAGGAGGCCACGGGACAGGGTCAGATGGCCTGGGAGGAGACTCAGGGGAAGCGGGTGGAGCCACGGAAGACTTTGTAGGCGAGGCCGTGGAAGGCGGAGACCAGGAGGACTCTAGGGGCGGAGCCGCGGAGGGCGGAGACCAGGTGGGCTCTAGGGGCGGAGCCGCAGAAGGCACTGGAGTCTTGGAAGGCTCTGGAGGCTTGGAAGGCGCTGGAGGCTTGGAAGGCGGAGCCGTGGAAGGGTCTGGAGGCGGAGGCTTGGAAGGCTCTGGAGGCTTGGCGGGCTCAGGTGACTGAGGCGTGGAAGGCTCAGGTGACTGAGCCCTGGGAGGCGGAGCCGTGGGAGGCTCGAGGGGCGGAGCTCTGGAAAGCTCGGGAGGCGGAGCTCTGGGAGGCTCAAGGGGCGGAGCCGTGGGAGGCTCAAGGGGCAGAGCCGTGGGAGGCTCGGGAGGCGCTGGCTCTTGGACGGTCGAGCCTACAGGCGCCGGCTCTGGCTCTTGGACGGTCGAGGCTACAGGCGCCGGCTCTGGCTCTTGGACGGTCGAGGCTACAGGCGCCGGCTCTGGCTCTTGGACGGTCGAGGCTACAGGCGCCGGCTCTGGCTCTTGGACGGTCGAGGCTACTGGCGCCGGCTCTGGCTCTTGGACGGTCGAGGCTACTGGCGCCGGCTCTGGCTCTTGGACGGTCGAGGCTACTGGCGCCGGCTCTGGTTCTTGGACGGTCGAGGCTACAGGCGCCGGCTCTGGCTCTTAGACGGTCGAGGCTACAGGCGCCGGCTCTGGCTCTTGGACGGTCGAGGCTACAGGCGCCAGCTCTGGCTCTGAGGACGGAGCCGTGGAAGGCGGAGACTGGAGAGCGGAAGCCCTTCCTCTTCTCCTCCTCCTCCTGGCGGACGAGGCTGGCAACGCTGGCTCTGGGACGGACGAGGCTGGCAACACATTGGCCGTGGCAGGCGTGGGCGTTAGCTCGTTGGCCATGGCAGGCGTGGGCGCTGGCTCGTTGGCCGTGGCAGGTGTGGGCGCTGGCTCGTTGGCCGTGGCAGGCGTGGGCGCTGGCTCGTTGGCCGTGGCAGGCGTGGGCTGGAGAGCAGAAGCCTTTCCTCTTCTCCTCCTTTTCCAGGCAGAGGAGGCTGGTGACGCTGGCTCTGGGGCGGACGGAACTTGCAGTTCGTTGGCCATGGTGGGAGTGGAGGGATGAGTTATGGAAGGCTGAGGGATGTCCACCGTGAGAGGCGAGGTAAAACCCTCTTCCACAACACCCACAGTGAATGGAGAACCGCAGGTCCACAAGGTCTCCTCCACGAAGTCGTGGAGCGTCCAACAGGGGGTCGCTGGTGGCAACTTCTCCTCAAGCGAGGGGTTTAGATTGGCCCTGAAGATACCGACCAAAAGGGACTCCGGGAAGTCAGATAAATATGCCAGCTCAAGAAACTCACTGACATGGGCCTCTATTGGACGGTCCCTTTGAATGAGGCTGAGAAGCCGGCATGGGTGTCAGGGCTGCTGGGTCCATGGTGGTCAAGTATTCTGTAACGTTTGGTGGTAGTCAAGGCAAGGATGAAGGCAATGAGTAGGACCCAAGTGCAGAGTTATTGAAGATTGTAGGTGATACAGGAACAGGACAAGGACTTGGAACAGGCTAAGGCTAAGGAACATCAGGGTGACATCAGGCAGGGGTCATGGTTACAACAACAATACTTGACAAGGTACAAGGGAAACATGAGGACTTAAATACATGAACAGGGGAAACATCAGCCAATGGACAAACAGGACTTAAACAGGCTAATAAGGTGATTAACTAAAACCAATGACAAAACTAGAACTGATAATAAGGCAATCAAACAATAAACCAATGAAAACCAGACACATGAACAAGGAGGGAAAACAGGACATGACAAGACTGGGAAACAGGAACATAAGAATGGTTTCAAAATAAGAGTGCATAAACAAAAGACAATCTGGAGTGTAACAGGTGCCAGAAACTTAAAAGTGAAGGTACATAAACAAGAGACAATATGGAACGTTACAATATAATTAACTAAATTCAAAGAACGAAAAAAGAAGTAAAATAATATAGGCCTATATGCTCAAGGGCACACACTTTCGTTCTGACTCTCTGCACAGACTCCTGTTGCTCCTGTCAATCAGACACGCAGTGTCAACCAGTGAACCAAAGATGCGTGAGGAAGGGCAGAGCCAACTTATTATGTTGTTCAGATTGTATTCGTTTTGATTTGTTACATTTATATGCACTTTGTTTATATATGTTAAAAAGTTATACTTTAAATGCACGTGTGAAATAGCATCCTTCTTTTTTACATTTATTTAAATTTGTGGGATGCTGCAGTTTTGAAAATTGTTATTTATTTTTCTTTGATATGGTGCAATATAATAATTATTATTATTTTTTTTTTTAAAGAGCCGTTTGGAAGCCATTTGGGAGCCAAAAGAGCCGGCTCTTTTTAGTGAGCTGAGCCGAACAAGCCGGCTCACTGAAAAGAGCCGGAATGCCCATCACTAACAGAAAGGCAGCACATTTCTGTTTATTTTTCCAAGCATATAAAATAAAATTGTGTGCTACACAGTTTAATCATTTCTTCATGTTAATCCATAAATCATATTGTGAGGATTTTTCCCTGGACGAGACCTGGCAACTGAACATTTTCTAACCAAACAGCTAGTTATAAACTCATAAAGCAGCATTTTTTGTCCTTCACCTTTACAACCCATAATTGCTGTCGCACAGTTTCTTGTGTATCTTACTTGGCACTGGCCTTTGTTTGAAGATGTGGTCATTATCTTGCTCTTATCGGCTTCTGGTTTCTAGTAAAATGAAACACCTTGTGGACTCACTGATAGGGTATCAGCTGGAAAGGAAGTGTGTGAGGGGCTAACCAAACCATATAAAGCATTGTATCATTGGATGACTGCCATCTGTAGGGGAGGAACATTGCTATGCCAAACACCCACTGACCCGACAGATGTGCAGGAAGCTATAGCTTCAAATTCTGACTTGTTAGTTATGTGTGCCTATGCTTTCACTATTACAATAATAATAATTAAAATATTTATGACTTACCAATTTTAGTTTTATACCTTGACACATGAAAGTATTTCAATTTGAATTTCTGTTTTTACTAACAAATTTTAACTCTTTTTAACCATAAATTTCCTCTCTTTAATCCGGACTGAACTAAAGAAACTACATTTATTTTAAATCTATGCACCTCATGTCTATACAAATGTGTAGAAATATTATAAGTTATACCTATCCACCTCTTTATCACAACTCTTTCTCTGTTTCTGTGTTGTTGGAGTTAGAAAACCTCATGAATCTTTCTCAGAGTGCATGTCATTGACTATCAGATGAAAAGCTCCTTTATTTTCCTCAGGTAGCAGGAGGAAATGTTGTCATTCAATGTCATTTTAATGAAGAAGTGTTGACATAATTAGTGCCACCTTCAATGTTGCACCTGAAACACCCCCTAGACATCTGCCAACTTTTTGCAACTCCAAATATTTTAGTTGCATTTATCTGACAAAGTGAATCACTCAAACTTTAAGGAATATGAGTATTATGACACTATTAGAACAAAAGAAAAAATAAGCTTGCCGCACAGTCATTTCTGTAACACTAGCTGCTATGTGTATGTGCAGATTTATAAACATCTGTCAGTTCGGTGCACTATTTCTTTTATGTCTTTCAGTTTTCAGGCATTTGGCTGCTGACTATAAAACAAAGTCAAAAGGTGCATCCCAAACTGCACACTTTTGCACTGTGCATTATGTTATTTTGTAGTGTAACTAGTGAGAGTATGGTGTTAACACTGAAAATGCAACAAAAAGAACTGTACTATAATTACCTGGATGATGCACTTCTTCAACTGTTAAAATCCCTATGTAATGGAAGGTGCGAAGTTACCTGGCTGTGTTGCTGGTCTGACAAAACAATTTTAAAATATAGCTGCAAGCAGCGATGACGGGCCCAATCACCATGGGTCCATTTCCACCCAGTGGCTTTTGGAAAACAATGCAAGGTGGACACATGCATTTGACATTATTCTATACAACTTTGAAGCATTTTGGGTAAATATAAAATGACTATTTTAAAGTCTGTTGTAAGAGACACTCTTCCTGCTGCCAGGTTGTGGTGCTATGACCATGACCCAAAATAGTCACATCCATGTGATTAGACACATGAAAGCATTAGCCCCCAAGACTAAACATACAGCTTTTTTATATTTTTTTTTATTTAAATAACACATTGCACACAGAAGATATGACACTCAGGGCTGCCGCTGGCCAAATTGATGCCCTACGCAGAGTTCCAGATGGGGGGGGGGGGGTTCTGCGTGATATGAGCGGGAAGCGATCCTCTGACCGGGGGTGGGTTGTGGGGTTGTGGGTTTCGTGTGATATGAGCCTGAAGTTATCATCTGTGTTCCGCAACTGCTTTCGGGTCCTTGAATAACTTACAACGTGCGAGTAAACAAAAGTTCTGAGTCTACGATTTTCATCAGATAGCCCAGTCAGTGATGATATTAATGCAATTTTCCTCTTACTTCTTGCTCAGGACAGACACCCCTGTGGTTTCAAATTTCTTATGGGTTTATGGGATGGCCTGGATGATAAATTTCTGCACCCAGTCCGACCCTGTGACTGACCCTGTTTCTATACCTAAAGTGGTTAGATATTGACGTGAAACGTACAGTTGAAGTCAGAAGTTTACATACACATATCAGATTTATATCAGATTTTATTCACATTACCAGTGAGTTAGAAACATACATACAATACAGGTTAGTATTTGGTAGCATTGCCTTTAAATTATTTAACTTGGGTGAAACATTTTGGGTAGCCTTCCACAAGCTTCTCACAATAAATTGCTGGAATTTTGGCCCATTCCTCCAGACAGAAATGGTGGAACTGGATTCAGGTTTATAGGCTACCTTGCTCACACATTTCAGTTAGGATTGAGGTCAGGGCTTTGTGCTGGCCACTCCAATACCTTGACTTTGTTGTCCTTTAGTCATTTTTCCACAACTTTGGAGGTATGCTTGGGGTCATAGTCCATTCCAAAGACCCATTTGTTACAGAGCTTTAACTTTATGGCTGAAGTCTTGAGATGTTGCTTCAATATATCCACATCATTTTCCTTCCTCATAATGCCATCTATTTTGTGAAGTGCACCAGTTCCTCTTGCAGTAAAGCCTCCTCATAGCATGATGCTGCCACCCCATGTATCATGGTTGGGATGGTTTCATGGTTCTTCGACTTGCAAGCCTCCCCATTTTTCCTCCAAACATAAAGGCGGACATTATGTCCAAAAGGTTTAATTTTAGTTTTACCAGACCAGAGGAAATTTCTCCAAAAAGTAAGATCTTTGTCCCAATGAGCACTTGCAAACTGTAATCTGTCTTTTTTTTAATGGTTTTGCAGCATTGGTTTCTTCCTCACTGAGCAGCCTTTCAGGTTATGTCGATATAGGACTCATTTTACTGTGGATATAGATACTTGTCTACCTGTTTCCTCCAGTATCTTCACAAGGTCCTTTGCTGTTGTTCTGGGACTAAATTGCACTTTTCGCACCAAACTATGTTAATCTCTAGGAGACAGAATGTGTCTCCTTCCTGAGCAGGATGATGGCTGTGTGGTCCCATGGTGTTTATACTTGCATACTATTGTTTGTACAGATGAACGTGGTACCTTCAGGCACTTGGAAATTGCTCCCAAGGATGGACCAGACTTGTGATGGTCCACAATTTTTTTCTGAGGTCTTGGCTGATTTCTTTTAATTTTCCCATAATGTCAAGCAAAGAGGCACTCAGTTTGAAGGTAGGCCTTAAAATGCATCCGCAGGTACACCTGCAATTGACTCCAATTAGAAAATTAGCCTATCAGAATATAATTGGCTAATTGCTAAAGGCTGGAATTTTCCAAGCTGCTTAAAGGCACAGTTAACTTAGTGAATGCAAACTTCTGACCCACTGGCATTGTGATATAGTCAATTAAAAGTGAAACAATCTGTCTGTAAACAATTGTTGGAAAAATACTCATGTCATGCACAGAGTAGATGTCCTAAAAGACTTGCCAAATCTATAGTTTGCTAATATGAAATCTGTGGAGTGGCTAAAATATGAGTTTTAATGACTTCAACCTAAGTGTATGTAAACGTCTGACCTCAACTGTATAACTTTTGTTTGATGTTTTTGTCTCTAGACAGGAAAAGACATTAAAACTGTTGTCCAACTTGTTCTATTAGTCTGGCAAAGTATAATTTCTAGATAACAGCAGGAACACATTAAACAAAGTCTGGGGCAAAAACTTCCAGATAAGTAACTGTCTGGCATACTAGTGTGAAGACTTATGACTCATTCAGATGTCCACTGTGTGTGTGTTTGAGTGTGTGCTTGGTTGAAGTTACTGACACAAATTGAGGTTTACACACAGTTCTCACTGGTTGAGTCTTAGTTGACAAACTATGGTGACTCACAGGTTTATCGAGCTGCTGGGTCATGGGCCTGTAATTAAACTTCTTGAGTTCCACCTCCGCACAGGTGCATTCACACACCTGCACCACCTGTTTCACTGCACCTCCCCACAGATCGAATGCAAGTGCTCATAATACCAACCTGTTGTGCTGCAATGCTATTGGCCATCTGATTTACTACAACAAAAGGATCTAGCTTTGGGTAAAGTTAGAAACACACTAGCTTAGATAAAGAGTTTGTTATGTTTCTGTTATTTCTCAAGTCATGGGCTAAATCCCAATTCTTATACTTCTACTAAATATACGGAATTGGTGATGGTAAATTCCAGCAATAGATAATGTAACATTTTGTAATTAACTATTGCATGTATTGCTGCCATTATGAGGTGAGTTATCCACTGTGTGGCGCTAAGAGTGAGTTAGATGTTCTCCAAAGCAGATCCCTAAATCTTAAACCTAACCGAAAGTGTCATAAAAAGAAATTGTGAGAGGTAAAAAACACAATTGCTAAACCAACAACATAATTTTGTAATGCTTCTATTCACTTTTGGCTCACGTGCTGACTTGCTCTTCAGGATTCTTACTCTGTTCCTTTGCATCACAAGTGCAATGCTTTATCAGTTGAGCTACTGCTCGATTTGATTCCATTCAAACACGCTTGTAAATGTACATGGTTATGTAATGCAAACATTAAAATTTATCAACTTACAAGTCAAATATTATAGTAAAAGTGGTTAGATTTCTTATGTATTGTGTGAGGGACAGAGTGAAAAGTGTTAATGAACTGATAAACTGCCGTTTAACTCTTGATTTGTGTGAAACTCATTGTAGCTCTTCTAGTGTTTATCTCATCTGGAAACTGCCACGATACGTGGAACAGGCCACCTAGAAATCATTAAAAAAAATGCCATAGTGTCATGATTTTCTGAGACTAGTTTTCTTAAAAAATAAACATGCAGCTTTCCTCATAAGAATTTTTTTTAGTTTGGAACAACACAAGATGAGTAATTGGCCTTAACCTCAGAGTTCCTCAACACATGTTCCTCAGAGTGCACTGCATGATAACGCTACTATTTATATAAATAATTGTTTAGGCTTTGTGGGTACAGAGAGAAAATCAAGACTTAATGACACAGAATTAAGCTCCTTGATTTTATTGATGAACAAAATTAAACTATGACCCAGCTCCAGAAGCATGTTCATATTCTTTTGATATAATAATATGTCTTCATATGTGATAAGTTATCACAATGGTAATATGCAAATGTGATAATGCTTTGTTCTAAAAATTTTAGGACGTACTTACAATGGGAACAGGCTGCGCCATCCGCTTCGGCCTTTTCTCTTCATTTTCTCCTACAAAAAATGACAAATCTTTCAGCTGGGGCCAGATGTATTCTTGACAGGGAAGGTGTTCATTTTCCCAAGGGCAAAAGACACCACAGAGACCACATCCTGCACAAATGGGAGGTTTACATGTGGAGAATACATCACATAGACTTACCAACCGATAGTACATATGTGGAAAGAAGCCCCCACGCTAGGTCCTACCTGGCAGGGAGGAGCTCTACAAACGCGGCGACTGGTAGTAGAGGAGGCTCTGCCTGAGGGAAGACATGGGTTTGCCATCAGGGAAACCGTACCATTGAAAATACATCACATGGGGTTACCACAGGCAACCAACACATGTGGAGCACCTACCCCAGTACAGGGCATGCTAACGCAAGTACTGGGCCCGGTATCAAATTTCTCTGACGAATTTGCATGCCGCAGGGCTGAGGAGGAAAGATATCTAGGGTTCACTGGTCTTGGAAACTCCCAGCCTGGGAGGTGGGGGCATCAGGAAGCAAACTTTGTTAGCATCTTTCATCTCAACCAGGTTAAGCCACAGTTGCTGCTCCTGGACCACCAAGGTGGACATTGCCTGCCCGAGAGCCGGTGCCATGACCTTCATTGCCCGTAGGGCGAGGTCAGTCCACGAGCACAGCTTCTGCATCACTCCTGGGTCAGAAGTACCCTCATGTAGCTCTTTCAATGCCTTGGCCTGGTAAACTTGCAGGAGCATCATGGCATGTAGGGCGGAGGCAGCCTGTCTAGCAGCAGTGTAAGCCTTGGCCATGAGTGAGAGCGGAGGAACTCAGAGACCGGGTCCGGGCAGTGAAAGGTGCCTGCCACAACTTTGTGAGTTCCTCATCCACCTCTGGGTAGAATGGAATGGAAGGGGCGTGGCTCAGAGTCCAGGAACCAGTCATCAAGCTGCGAAGGATCAGGGCAGGGTGGAGGGTTCCTGTCTCATCCCAGAACTCTACGAGCTTACTTGAGAATGGGAGGTCCATGGGGGTTCACCCAGTGGGACTGATCCTGTATGGGTCCCCAAATCACCCACAGTGCAAACATTTGCGGCCTGGTGCCTGTAGGCAGAAGGACTGGGGTGGGGAGTGGCTGGGGTGGCTTTCCCTCTGAAGATGCCACAATGTTACCATGGTCATGCTCTCAGCACGGCTACGGCCCATACATGCGAGGCAGCGATCATGGCCATCAGAGGAGGAGAGATTGCGACCGCATCCAGGAACTACACACAGATAGAAAGGCATCTTTAAAAAGACTCTTTCTGTCAGTGCTCACTCTTTAAGAGGAAATACTCTATTTAAGTATATACTCTTTTATCGTAGCTGTCAAAGCGCACAGGGTGGTTCTCTGCACTTATCTGTGCGAGAGGGGGAGAACCCACTGCAATGCACCATATATTTACAATAGTTTTACAATACTTTGTTAAGGTGAATGGAATGGGCATGGAATTCATCGACACCGCTCGGCTCCGAAGAGCAAATCTGAATGAGTGGTTGCAAACTGGATCCTTTTATACCTGTATGTCCGGGGTAGTGGCATGCTAATTCCACTCTGCAATTTTCATTGGCCTTTTCTCAAATATCAGAGGTGTTTGAGGCTCCCTAGGGCAACTTCTAGTGTCACTACATTGACACACCGTCGAGTGAGTGACAGATAGGGAACCAGCAATTCATTACAAATCATTATAAATTTATCTCACTATATTTGAATGTTATTTAAATCAAGAAATGATTGATTAAAAACAAATATATACACTGGCGGCCAAAAGTTTGGAATTTTGCTCTTATGGAAAGTAATTGGTACTTTTATTCACCAAAGTGGCATTCAACTGTTCACAATGTATAGTCAGGACATTAATAACGAAGAGAGGTAGAATTGAAGCTGTCAATGAAGCTGTCAGCTGAGGACATGTGAGGTGTCGATTTCTCATGATTTCTGATGTACTTAGCCTCTTGTTTAGTTGCACATCTGGCCTTCCACATCTCTTTCTGTCCTTGTCAGAGCCAGTTGTCTTTTGTCTTTGAAGATTGTAGTGTACACCTTTGTATGAAATCTTCAGTTTTTGGCCATTTCAAGCATTGTATAGCCTTCAAATCTCAAAACAATGATTGCCTGAAGAGTTTCTAGAGATAGCTGTTTCTTTTTTGCCATTTTTTTTTTTGCCAGTCTATTGCATACTGTGGCAACTCAAAAACAAACACAAAGACAATGTTAAGCTTAATTTAACAAACTAAATAGCTTTCAGCTGTGTTTGATATTATGGCAAGTGATTTTTTTAGTATTAAATTAGCAATTTAGCATGATTGCTCAAGGATAAGGTGTTGGAGTAATGGCTGCTGGAAATGGGGCCTGTCTATATTTGATTAAAAATGTAAATTTTCAAATAGTGATGGTGCTGTTTTTTACATCAGTAATGTCCTGATTATACTTTGTGATTAGTTGAATGCCACTTTGGTGAATTTAAGTACCAGTTTCCTTCTGAAACAGCATTTGTTATGATTCTTTGATACTTTTCTCCACTTTTCCAAACTGCTTGGATCCCAATAATTGCTGCTTGCGCACATATTTTATGTATAAAAGAGACAAAGTTGAAACTTAATTGAAACATAACTAAGAAGTCTATCTTGCCTTGTAAGCTGTAAAAGAGCAACCTATGAGCAATACAAAAGCTGCCACCATGAAATTTCTTTCATTTTTCTTTTTTAATCATTAGTTTTCTTCTTTTTTTTTACTTGCTTTGTTTGTTGCTTTTTTCATCACTAAATGCGTATTCCTTTTTCTTATTTCAACTTTTTAGTGTCCTAATTTCTTGTTACTTTTCTTTTTTCCATCTTCTTTTAGCCTGTAAGACAGGAACTCATTGAAAATCAGATCTTCTCAACTGGGCCAGAAAAACATTGTTTTTGCTTTTAAAAAGATTTTAGTTGCAGTGACTGCTCTCTTATACTGAAAGTCTCTTTCAGCACCTCCACCAACACCCTGATTTCTCTGATTTAGATTGGAGCCAACAAGGTCCCTCAGGGACCCTGAAAGAGATTTATCCCCTGTATGAGTCAAAGGGGCTGCTGGACCTCCAACTAATTACTCTTCCATACTCAGCCACTGAACACAGCCAATTACTATCCTATTACACTAAGAGTCTTACACTGAGCTACTTGTTAGTCAATTAAAAATCTAGTGCTTAGAGATGATTACTTTAAAATTTGTTGGCTCAGTGTTTGATATGGATAAGGAGTATCTTGTGTGAATGCAGCATGCGGCTGTAGATGCTACTGTTTGAATGAGTTTGTTTGATCCACTGGCTTTTTGGTCACTGATTGGTCTAAAGGACATTTCCTTGTCTGGCTTACTCTGAGAACACACCACTCTATAATGATGCTGCTGTTCAACTTACTACAGTTGGAGTGGAGCACCAGCTGAGATTACTATGTGTTTCCTATGATGCAGAGTAATTTATCAGTATTTTACAATGGGCTCTCCTTATCTTTGCTTATAGATACTTACATTATTCAGTTCAATGTTTTTTATTTCGGTTTGTTTAGAGCAGAAACTGTATATTTTCGTTCCTGTTTGGGTGTTCCTCAGCCTCCTTTCCAAATGGTAACTGGTTACAGATTTACATTTACATTTACTTGAATAACTTTTTGGGGGAAATAATACTTTTATAGTAGGTTTAAAAGTGGGTACTTTTTAAGTAAATTGCTAATGAAAAAGAAATACTTTTACTTCTTTACAATCGGTGGAGTTCCTGTCTGTGGCACGGTGGAGGGCGGGGCCGGGTCATGACTCAACACGCCCGGTCCCGTATTAGGCTAATCAAGCCTCCGAGAGGGTTAAAGGCCGATTGCGGACGATGTGCGGGAGAGAGAGATCGTTCACGGACATGTCCGTTGTCTTATGTGTTTGTCTTTTGAGTTCTCCATTAAACCTATTATTTTATATGTCAAGCCGGTTTCTCGCCTCTTCCTTGCCCGTGAACTTGATCTGTTCTACATTGGTGCCAAAACCCGGGAGGGAGGAGGGATGCCCATTGCAGAGTCCTCGACACTGCTGTCCACCCCGGGGAGCGCCGCTGCCTTCTGCCGGGTGACGGAGTAGCCCGACCGCCCGGATGCGGGAAACGGCCACCGTCCGCGGGGCGAGTGGGGATTGGATTCCCCGACTGCCTGGAGCAAAGGAGCCGCTGCCGGGGGCGGAGGAGTGCCCTGCCGTCCCCAGAGACGCGGAGGGGTTGAGGGAAGACCGCCGTCCGCGAGGGGAGGAGGAAAGAAACTCCCCGACCGCCCGGAGTGGTAGGGCCGCTGCCAGTTGCGGAGGAATGTCTCCACTCGTCGCCAGGAAAGCGGAGGGGCATTCTGTCCGCTGGGGGTCGGAGGTTGACTCCGGTTTGCCCGGAGAGGAGCAGTTGTTGTCCACCGGAGAGTATGGAGGAGTGCTCGAGGACCACGTGATGGTTCATCAGAGAACCGGTGAGTGAGCCTTTTCTCTCTCTCCTCTCTCTCTCACTCTTTCGCGCCATGTTGGCCTTTTCCCTCGCCTATTTTTTGTTGTTGTTGTTGTTTTCCCCTCCTGTCTCCTCCCAGGTCGAGGAAGGCGGGGATAACTAGCCGGCAGACAGGCCGTAAAGCACGCCCCTCCCAAGGGAAAGGGGGGGGGGGGGGGGGGGGGTGTGTACGTCATGCCGGTGGCCCCCGGCCTGAGGTAACGCCGGGAGGAGTGTGGAGTGGAGGGGGGCGGGGCCGGGCTGGAATGTTGCACGCCCGGTCCCCAATCGGCCTGATGGGGCGCATGAGGGATAAAGGCGGCCGGTGACGACGGTTCGAGAGAGAGAGCTCAATCACGGACATGTCCATTGTGTGATTGTTTGTGCTTTTGTTTTAAGTTCTTCATTAAAATATTATTTATATTGACAAGCCGATTCTCGCCTCCTCCTTGCCCATCCTAACCCCGTGTTACACTGTCGTAACATTACTGGGTTATAATTATAATAAATTATATTAATTCATGCATAATGTATTGAGAGATTATTGAATGGGACTTTTACGATAGAGGAATTTCACACAGCTGCGCATGCTGTCACAGATTGTCACTCAAGCCCCCACTGCCATCACTGCTGCAGCATCGAGCCCTTTAAACAAAGTAAAACACTTTCTTCACTCCTCACAGTGAAAAAATAATAGTTTCCTCATGCATTGCCTTCATTTTAAAACCAAGACAAGTTGATATTTGAAGATTAAAATTGAAGCTTTAAGGAACACATTGATGTAACATTTAACGTATGCCCTCATGGGGGTACTGGAAACTATGGCAGCTATGGGCTGATTAAGTTTGTAAATCCATGTAAATATCCAAATTAAGTGTAAATGCCTTTTGCTCTGCCGTTCCTGTGATTGGCAACTGGAGCATTTGGAACAGACAGCATTTCTGCGCGTGCATAGCGAATTACGCATGTGAGAGATGTGCGGACGTGAGAGGATCATATTGTGAAGAGAGTGTTCCAAGGCGAGTGTTTCGTCGTAATAATTACTAGAACGTTTTCCAAACCTCTCTTCTTATTGACAAATTCATCCAGATCTGACAAGAGCCCTAAAGGGATAGTTCACCTGTTAGATAATTTTGTCCCCCAATGTGTTTAATTTATTTTCTTGATCTGCAATCCCCGTCTCGATACGGCTCAGCTGAGGGAAGAAAGAAATGACACAGACACCCAATGCTATCAAATCCTTCTTCAACGTTTATTGTTCAGCACTTCATTATGTAGTCCAGAAAACCACATTCCACTGGACACACTGGACTGGCTCATTACCTTATTTGGTTGTGACATACATTTCTGAGCTACGTATGAGACGTGAGAGTAGAGACAATAGACCAATTCTTATAGAACATCTTTCAAACAGGAAACAGCTGCAGTTACACCAACAGGAAAAGTTTAAGAGATGCCTCCATTATTCCACATTATTATAGAAATGTGACATACATTTCTGAGCTACGTGAGAGTAGAGACAAGAGACCAATTCTTATAGAACATCCTTCTAACAGGAAACAGCTGCAGTTTTGCTTTGTGATGACACAGCAAGCTACATCACCCAGAGAAGTGGTTGAGAAGTCTTAATTATTTCACATTGCCCACTTTGATCCTGAAAGGATCATGTAGACTTCTCAACCAACCTCAGTATCAGGTATACATACATAATGGAACATGGTGATATTATGCCTGTTTATCATCACATTCATCTTCTGCATTAGTAATTGTAACAAACATGGGCCAAATAATAACATAAGTACAATGCATCCAGCAATCGATATAATGGAGGACATCCAGGGTGCGAATCACCCAAACATATTGAAAAATTGTCCCCATTTTCCCCGATGTTATCAGCTAATTCTTTATTCAACTTATCCATTTCCTTTCATACCTTCATGAATTCACCATCATCATCAGTGTGACCTGGGATGTATGTACAGCATTTGTCTCCAAACATTTTACATACTCCTCCTCCATCTTTAGTCAAAAGGTAATCCAAACATTTAATACCTCTTGGCTGTCCAACACTATCTAGATATACTTCAGGGTCACTTGAGGCATCACCTTCTAAGTACCTTCGTTTCCGGGTGTTTACCCGTACCTTCATAACAGAAACATCTTCCTGTAACATTACCATAAAACATAAATCATCATACATTATTTTTAGGAATTGGAATTACACATGTTCTCCTTGCTGTTGTGTTGATGCTGAACGGGCATAGGCAAGCACAACCACCTGCCATATGCAGAGTGCTAGTAGGAATGTCTTCATGTTGACTGTTCCGGGTCCCTCCTCAGGTCCTACTAATTCACAGATTCCCGGTTGGGCACTGGCGCTGCGTGTTCAGCTCCTCCAGTGCTTTCACCGTTCAACTTGAATCAGTAAGGCCCTCCTCTGGAGCAAGCTTCACGCGGCTTGCGTGGATCCACTGTGGTTGAAGGTCAGTTAGCACCCCCGTTCTGGTCACTGGCAGTACAGTAGTTGGGCCCACTTTGATTCACCTAACTTCGTTGGTTTCAGACACTTTACCAAAACCTGCTGATTTGGAACAAATGGATGAGTAGTGCTTTCTGCAGGCAGAGGGAGAGAGAGAGATATCATTATTTATGTCATTTAATATTTTAATGAGGGAATCCACATATTCTGCAGTCACCACCTCCTTGTCACCTGTGGAGAGAAAGCCAGCGTGGCCTTTGACCCAAAGGGTCGGGAAAGGCTTACCCATTAGTATTTCAAATGGAAAGATTAACAACAGAGGATGGTGACATTCTGAGCTCATTCAGCCGAATCTCTGTGTTATTTATTTTGCCAAATTTTCACCATTTTATCATTTTACCTCACACACGGGAAAGCTTCTGTCTGTTTAGAACAGCAGTTCCGCGTGTGGTAATGAGTCGTGCTTCGTAGGCTTGTGTCTGTTGTTCTGTGCGCACGTTAGTCGTGAGTCTAGGATTAATTTTACTGCACTTCGTACCCCACTGATGCAATATGTTTGATTTATTGACTGTATAACCTTTTCTTTTGAAACGTGAGAAATACCGTGATAATGTCGACATAGTATTACTATTGCGGTTTTGGGCAGAGCCAGACGCCCTTGTTCATCCCTTAACAAATTATTCTGGTCTGGTTTCACTTCATTTGAGGCCCAATGTTGAATATCAGATTCAGATGGATTTGCCTGCAACAGTTTTATGTCAGTGTCTCTTATCAGAGTTGATTGCATCATGGAAACTCTCTCTTCAGCTCGATTCAGATCTGGGCTTACTACAACTTCCTTCGCAGCCCACTTTGCTACCTCATCAGCTAATTTATTTCCCCTCGCCTCTTCCAGTTCCCCTGTCATGTGTCCCGCAACTTTTATTACGGCCAATAATACAACTTTTATTTGGCAGGCAACTGTGCTGCTCTCAATAATTCTGAAACCAGGTTATGATGTGATATAGGTTTGCCTTCAGCTGTCTTAAAATCTCTTTCCTCCCACATTTGAGCAAAATCATGTATCACCCCATAAGCATACTTCGAGTCTGTGTATATATTGATTGATTTACCTTTAGCCAATTGGCATGCTCTGATCAACGCAAACAACTCAGCAGCTTGTGCAGATTTATATGGGAGCGAATAAACTTCAATAATTCGATTCGGAAGTTCTGTTACAGCATAACCACACCAGTATACAGAATCATTTGGCTTGGAACAGGACCCATCAACATACCAATGGTCCCCCTCCTCCAGGGCGGATGATGAAACATCCGGCCTGCAAGAGGTACATGTTTTCAGGTGATCAAAGCAATCATGTGTGTCGTTGGAAAATTCACCTTGAGTCAGCAATTTGTGTAATGATAATGTCAGGCCGTGTACAGTGGAAGTTGGTCTAATGGTCAAATTAGCAGTAGCCAATAAAATAGCTTCATACCCCGATCGACGTTGGGCCGTCATGTGTTGTGTTGTAATGTTGTGCATGATAGTTCCTACCTGGTGGGAGGTGTGGACAACTAATGGATGTGAGAGTACAATGCGTTCTGCATGTTGTACCATCAATGCTGCAGCAGCCACTGCTCATAAACATGCAGGGAGGCCTTTGGCGACTGTGTCTAAAGTTTTTGACAAGTACACCACTGGTCTATATATTCCGCAATGGGACTGAGCGAGGATCGCTGCTGCTGCGCCTGTCGCCTAGTGCACATACAAATGAAAGTGTTCATCATGATTTGGTAGCAATGTCCATTTCAGCAGTCCTCTTGATAGGTTCCTCAGCCCTTGAGAGTGTTGCTTCTCTCAGGATTTTATCATATAACGAGCAGTTAGGCACCCATGCTCTACAATAGTTCACTAAACCCAAGAAGTTTTGCATTTGAGCCTTTTGTTTTAGGGCATTTGAAGGTAGTAATCGTCTTCACTCTGTCTGTGGAGACACATACTGTTCCTTCTTGTAATTCATGACTCAGATTGATAGTTCAGTTTCACCCATTGCATCTTTTATTTTGATGTCTTGAAGCCAGCCTTTGCTAATACAATGCACACAATAGTTGAAGCGGTTGTGCATGACTTGATGTCCGGTCCAGAAACCAGGATGTCGTCAGCATATTGCAATAGACAGGTGGCAGCTTGGTGTCCTTCAAAGTAGCGTGCACTACAGCAGAGAACACAGCAGGCGAGTCTCTAAATTCCTGGGGCATTCTGTTACTGTTGGCCTCCATATGTGAATGCGAACAGCGGCTGCGTAACAGGCATGACTGACACTGAAGAATGCAGGACACAAATTAATAATAGTAAAATCATTGTGGTCTGCTGGAATTTAGTTAATATTAGAGCACACATCCGGCACCACTGGTGACATTGGCATTAGATTTTTTTTTCAATTCTTACTATAATCGCCATGTATTATTAGCATTCTTCATAGCATTAATTGGTGATTTATATGTGTGAATGGGTTTCAAAATACCTTGTTTCAGACACTGTATTAATACCTTTGTTTTCTGAAGGTTTGCATTATACTGTTGATACTGTTTGAAGTATAGTGGCAAGTTAGAGCGGAGTTTTGCAACATATGGTCTTACATCAATAAGGTCCGCCTCATCTTTGTGGGCGGCCCATAGCGCTGGGTCTACCTTGAGCATTTCCTGTTTCGCAGCAGAAGTGCTGACAGACGTTGAGCTGTAAACTTCTCCGCAATGACCTGTATACACAGACTGACAGTATACTGAGGGAAACAGTAATTGTAGTGAGTTAGAATCAAAAGTTATTTGTTTTTTTTCTCCAATTTTATGCATCGTATCACAGACCAGTGGGCAGAACGGAGAGTCAGGCAAAATCACGAAATCGTGCATTTTAAACAAGTTTTGTGTTATCTAGAGATGTTACGAGTGATTTTGGTGTCATATGACACTTCACAGGAATGCCATTAATTCCCACAGAGTTTAGAGTGCGTCCCGTAATAGAGCCCTCATAGCAATGCGCTGTTAATAAACTTTTAGATGCGCCCGTATCGATGATAAAGGTATGCGGTTTTTATATATGGTAATTCTTTTCATATAATCAGCGTCTCTGACAATGTTAGTGAAACGATTTTATATCTGTTTGGGCACTTGATAAAAGTAAATGCAGCTGTTGTATCTTCGCTCGTATCTTTCTTTGAATCTGAATCAGATCCGTCCGCGGCTGTAGTGAATGAGTTGCGTTTAAATTGTGTTAAATCTGGATACAACAGTGCGCATGGTGTCTTTGGGATGTTAGGGGTTAAAGCTTTGTTCACGACAATATCATATTTAGGCGGCTTGTTTTGAAGCAGAGACCGCTATGTGCATTAATTAGTCACTTTTCGTTCAGGACCTTTGTCCCAGAATGGTTTTATTTTCTTCCATAACTCGTATAATTCTTTTATGTATTTATAATCCCACTGAGGGTGCTTTCACCCTTTTTAACCATAGATTTGATTTATTCATGAATTGATCTAATTACGTTTTTCTTTTTTATTCTTCTTTTTTCTTTCTCCTTTCTCTGACCACCCAGCCAAATTGCTGATATATGGCTCAGTATTATAATCTTGTTTATTACAAAACATCCATTGTTTTGGAGTTTCGTTCCATAGAGGACGGCTTTTTCCTGTCCCATAATGTCACCCTTTTAATAATAATAATACAAACAATTTCCCGATCGACACGGTTCATGCAGAACAATAATGCAGATCAAATTCTCTCCGTCTTTTTATAGGACAATTCCCGTCCTCTTCTTATTCATACCAGAATAAGGATATCCTTAAAACTAGTGCTGCGGTTGTGGGGTTTTTTCTATATTATAATAGAGCAAAACCCTCCTTCCTATTTATAATAGGGCAAATTCATCCCTTCTAAAGGGGCCCCCGAGCAGAGTTATTAACGGAGTTAATATCGAGCCAAATTAAACTACGTTAAACTACGTTTTGTTCAATCTCTCATCAGACAGGAAAACTTGATACTTAAATCAGTCTTACCTTGTCTGGAGAAATCCCGGACGAGCCCCCAAATTGTTAGATAATTTTGTCCCCCAATGTGTTTAATTTATTTTCTTGATCTGCAATCCCCGTCTCGATACGGCTCAGCTGAGGGAAGAAAGAAATGACACAGACACCCAATGCTATCAAATCCTTCTTCAACGTTTATTGTTCAGCACTTCATTATATAGTCCAGAAAACCACATTCCACTGGACACACTGGACTGGCTCATTACCTTATTTGGTTGTGACATACATTTCTGAGCTACGTATGAGACGTGAGAGTAGAGACAATAGACCAATTCTTATAGAACATCTTTCAAACAGGAAACAGCTGCAGTTACACCAACAGGAAAAGTTTAAGAGATGCCTCCATTATTCCACATTATTATAGAAATGTGACATACATTTCTGAGCTACGTGAGAGTAGAGACAAGAGACCAATTCTTATAGAACATCCTTCTAACAGAAAACAGCTGCAGTTTTGCTTTGTGATGACACAGCAAGCTACATCACCCAGAGAAGTGGTTGAGAAGTCTTAATTATTTCACATCACCCAAAAATGACAATTCGCTCATAATTTACTCACCCTTATGCCACCCCAGATGTGTATGTCTTTCTTTCATCTACTGAACTCAAATAAAGATTTTTAGAATAATTTCTCAGTTCTTTTGTCCATACAATGCAATTGAAAGGGTGCCAACATTTTAATGCTAAATAAAATCACAGAATAAAAGACTCCAGTGGATAAATCAATGTTAAGAAGTGATGTGAAACAGATCACTTTCACATTCTTCTTCTTGTGTTTCTCACCCACACATATCATACCACTTCTGAAGATATGGATTTAAGGATTACTTTATGTGCTTTTTGGAACACAATTTTGGAACTCATTCACTTACATTGTACTGACCAACAGTGCTGAAATATTCTTCTAAAATAATCATAATTTGTGTTCTGCAGAAGGATGAGAAATGATGAGAGCATTTACATTTTTTGGTGAACTTTCCCTTTAAAGTGATAGCTCAGCCATAATTTACTATTCTGTCATCATTTTCCTACCCTCATGTTGTTCCAAATATGTGTGACCTTTTGTATTCTGTGGAACACAAAAGATGTTAGACAGAATGTTAGGGACTGACAGTCTCAGTCACCATTCACTTTCAAAATATGGAGAGGAAAACAACACATTCATTGAAGGTAAATAGTGACTTAGGCAAACATTCTGTCTAAGTCTTCTATTTTTTTAAAGGGCAGCTTGACTAGTTTATATTTATAAGTAGCTTGCAGCTTGAAAAGCCACCGTTTTTAAATAGATTCCATCACACATAAAATATGGCAAACAAATAAATCGTGGCAAATCTTTTTCTGCTGGCAGTAGTGCCCCCATAATTCAAATTGCTTAAAAAAACATATTAAACAATGTTTTTTTGAAAATGTAAAAATTCAGAAAGTTTTTTTGTGAGGGTTAGGATTAAGGGTAGGGTTAGGGGATAAAATCTATACACTAATGTGTGTGTGTGTGTGTGTGTGTGTGTGTGTGTGTGTGTGTGTGTGTGTGTGTGTGTGTGAGTGTATCTGTTGCAATAAAAGCTTCTGGCAAAGCTTCCCCCTATCTTTTGAAACATGGCTGTTGGGAGTTGTGTATATATATGTGTGTATACAGGTGCTGGTCATATAATTAGAATATCATCAAAAAGTTGATTTATTTCAGTAATTCCATTCAAAAAGTGAAACTTGGATATTATATTCATTCATTACACACAGACTGATATATTTCAAATGTTTATTTCATTTAATTTTGATGATTAAAACTGACAACTAATGAAAATCCCAAATTCAGTATCTCCGAAAATTAGAATATTACTTAAGACCAATACAAAAAGGATTTTTAGAAATGTTGGCCAACTGAAAAGTATGAACATGAAAAGTATGAGCATGTACAGCACTCAATACTTAGTTGGGGCTCCTTTTGCCTGAATTACTGCAGCAATGCGGCGTGGCATGGAGTCGATCAGTCTGTGGCACTGCTCAGGTGTTATGAGACCCCAGGTTGCTCTGATAGTGGCCTTCAGCTCTTCTGCATTGTTGGGTCTGGCGTATCGTATCTTTCTCTTCACAATACCCCATAGTTTTTCTATAGGGTTAAGGTCAGGCGAGTTTGCATGAAGTGCTCTAAAACTTCCTGGTAGACGGCTGCGTTGACCTTGGACCTCAGAAAACACAGTGGACCAACACCAGCAGATGACATGGCACCCCAAACCATCACTGACTGTGGAAACTTTACACTTGGCTTCAAGCAACGTGGATTCTGTGCCTCTCCTCTCTTCCTCCAGACTCTGGGACCTTGATTTCAGGAAATGCAAAATGTACTTTAATCAGAGAACATAACTTTGGACCACTCAGCAGCAGTCCAGTCCTTTTTGTCTTTAGCCCAGGCGAGACGCTTCTGACGCTGTGTCTTGTTCAAGAGTGGCTTGACACAAGGAATGCGACAGCTGAAACCCATGTCTTGCATACGTCTGTGCGTGGTGGTTCTTGAAGGACTGACTCCAGCTGCAGTCCACTCTTTGTGAATCTCCCCCACATTTTTGAATGGGTTTTGTTTCACAATCCTCTCCAGGGTGCGGTTATCCCTATTGCTTGTACACTTTTTTCTACCACATCTTTTTCTTCCCTTCACCTCTCTATTAATGTGCTTAGACACAGAGCTCTGTGAACAGCCAGCCTATTTAGCAATGAACTTTTGTGTCTTGCCCTCCTTGTGCAAGATGTCAATGGTCGTCTTTTGGACAGCTGTCAAGTCAGCAGTCTTCCCCATGTTTGTGTAGCCTACAGAACAAGACTGAGAGACCATTTAAAGGCCTTTGCAGGTGTTTTGAGTTAATTAGCTGATTAGAGTGTGGCACCAGGTGTCTTCAATATTGAACCTTTTCACAATATTCTAATTTTCTGATATACTGATTTTGGGGTTTTCATTAGTTGTCAGTTATAATCATCAAAATTAAAAGGAATGAACACTTGAAATATATCAGTCTGTGTGGAATGAATGTATACATTATACAAGTTTCACTTTTTGAATGGAATTGCTGAAATAAATCAACTTTTTGATGATATTCTAATTATATGACCAGCACCTGTAGTCTTCCTTTTTCATGATTACTTTCGACCCCTATGAGATTCCCAGTTCCAGACGCACAGAAACATCTCCACAGCATTATACTCCCACCAGCATGTTTCACTGTGGGAACGGTGTTCTTTGGTTTGAGCGCCTCTCCCTTCTTTCTCCAAATATAGGCAACATCTCTATGGGCAAAGAGCTCCAGTTTTGTCTCATCTGACCAAAGGACACATTACCAGTATGCATCATTTTTCTCTAGGTTGTTGTTCGCAAACTTCAGTCTAGCTTGGAGGTGACTCTTCTTCAGAAGTGGAGTTTGTCTTGGTCAGCAACCTCGCAGTCCATTCCTGTGCAAGGCTCTAGTGACTGTCTTCACTGAGACATCAATCCTAGACTTGGCTAAATCATTCACTAGTGTCTTGACAGTTGTTATTTGGTCTTTAGAAACCTCCCTCACCAGTTTTATTTCCAAGGTTTTTGAAATATTTCGCTTCCTGCCTCTGCCAGTCTTGTTCTTCACTGTGTGGGTCTCTTCAAACTTCTTGATAAGACTTCTCACGGTAGTTCTTGACACCTGATAAACGTGTATACCCTTCTCCTGCTTTATAAGCATTAACAATTCTCTCAAGTCTAAACAAATTTCTTTTGTCTTTGCCATTATGACAGTTTTATATTACTTCACTAGTTGTTTTGCAAGATACTAATCTTCAGTTTGGAGTGCAATTTAAAGGCTTGGGGGATTAATTAGGCGAGTTAGGTTAATTAGGCATGTCATTGCATACCAGTGGTTGGTTCTGTAGCCATTCAAACAGATAATTTCTTAAGGGGGCTAATAATATTGACCTTAGCAGTTTTTTATTTTTTTGAAATAATTATTTTATAAGGCTTTCTCCAGAAGAAAAATATAATAAAAAATACTTTGTTAAAATCCCCTTGCACATCCCTAATCTCTGCATGCATCAGAAAATAAATCACGAGTCGACCCTACACAGGATATCCACGGTCTTGATGACGGACCATTGAATTATTGAAAAATAATGCACACCCAAGGGCGTTGTTACAGTGCATTATTTTTAAATAATTCATCAGCCCGGAGTCAACAATTATGCTTATACCACGGTTAATATATCTTAAGGCATTTTTCAGGGTTTTATCTCAAGAAATTTCTCGGTTTTGTCCCTAAAACGATCTTGTGAGTGGAACTACTTTTTCTGACATGGATTCAGCGACTTGCTGTGATACAGTCGGAGCCTTCGTTGCTTGTTTGAAAACATCACTTTAGAACTAGCAACAGAGGATTGCGAGGCTTGAACTGCTTTACCGGAGCACTTACTGGAGTAATAAGGAAGTGCGTTTGTGCATGTACAGTATGTGTAAATTGTTTTTGAGGGATCAAAAGAGAGAAACTCATAAACTGAGAGAGAGAGAGAGATCGCTTCTGGGATTACCTTTTTCTGTTGCAGCTATCATCAGAATTAACATTGCTTCAAAATCGCCAAGATGTAAGTTTAAGCAATTTTCAGCAGCAGTGAGTGTCACCATTTATGTATATAGCTGCTCCGATATAAACCTTAACAACTGTTGTCAACCCTACTGAGATGCAGGTGTGCTCTGACATGACGGCTCTGTGTGTAAGTGTGTGCATAATGCATATATGTATTTGTGTCAACTTGTGTATAAAAGATCTTAAGAGAGGGGAGGGGGAGCGCAAGAGTGTTTCCCACAGATATTTTAGATATATAGAAACTTTGTAATTGTACTGATCAAGTGTATCTTGCTTTAATACAGCTCAAACATTCGTTGCTAGTTCGAAAATGTCACTTTAGAACTAGCAACGGATGTTGATTTTTCGGCTGTAACATAGACTCCAAAGAACTGGGATTAAGATCCATTTGCAATTTTATTAGAAAAGGTGCAAATCATAAACAGACAGGCAGGGTTAAATCTCCAGCAATTGAGCAGCATAGACAGGTGTAAGTCATGATCATAAACAGGCAAGGTTCAGGGCATGCAGCAAATCATCAAAGTATAAATCCAGACAAACCAGATGTGATCAAAAGGCAGGCATCAGAGAATCAGAATGACAGGTAAACAAGCAGGAGTCAAACACAGGCAGGCAATATAAACAGTATAAATGCTCAGAAATGTTAGCCATGGCAGAACAAGATTTTCACTGAGCCTAGTATGCTTAGTGCTTAAATAGTCCATGGAATAGGGAACAGGTGTGAGCATAATCACTCCAGTTAGGCATGCTGGGAATTGTAGTTCAGAATGCTACTGTAATTCAGGCGAGGGAGTCCTCTAGTGGTGAGCAGGAGAAGTCCTTGAGTTTGTGACATCGGCATTGGAGTAACAAGTTAATGCATGCTTGTGTGTGCACGCTTATGTATGTGTGAGGGTGTGTAAGTGCAGGTGAGACGAGGAGCGAAAGGGCACTTTTCAACTGAAATTTAAATAAATGTAGGATATTATAGACATTGTTTGATGTTCTCAACAGATTTACTTTAACCAATGTCTTTGTTTATATGGTTATTTTGCTGTGGTAGCATGTACGGTGTGTGTGTGGGTGAGACGAGAGAGATAAAGAAAAAGAGAAGGAATCCAAGGACTTATTTCAATCTAAATTGAAATACATTTAAGATATTAAAGCCATTGTTTGTCATTCTTATCCAATAATTTGAACCAATACCTTTGTTTTAACTGGTTATTTAGTTGTGGTAGCCTGTAGGGCTCTTTGAAATACCTGAAATAATTTGGCGAAGTGATATGGCACCGTTATATATATTGTCATATATAACCCCTCAGCGGGCACTATAGTTCAAGGAAAGCAAGCTATACCTTTATCATTCCTCAATCATCATCACGCCTGGTAATCCTAGACGGCATTAGCGATACATAATGGCGGAAAAAGCAACGGAGGTTGAAGATGCAGCAGAGCAAAGTCAAGCATTAGAAACAAGGTCTATAGCTTCTGCTTCAACTAATAGATCAAGAAGCTCATCAGCTAGCATAGCTGCTGCAAAAGCTCACGCTAAACTGGAAGCCGCACGAGCCAAGACTGAATTCCTTAAAAAAGAATCTGAAATCATGATTGAAAAAGCTCAACTGAAAGTGACAGAGGCTCGCATGGAAGCATCTCTATCAGCTTTAAAGCATGAAAGTGAAGTAGCAGCAGCCTTTGCTGAGGCAAAGGTGCTGGAAGCAGCAGCAAAAAGTGAGCTCGTAGAAAAGATCTCAGACATGAGAGAGGGTTACGATCGCACTCATGATTACATCATGAGCCAGTCTCAAATAGGGTTAATGCCACCAGAAGGTGTTGAATCATATCAAACTCCACTAGTGCCCATTGTTCATGTAATCAGGCATGAAACACCCCCAATGCAGCATCGTTTTTACAGCCTGGGGTGTGAGAGATTATTGTAATAAACTTGAAACTGAGAGTATAACGCAACAGCCTCAAAGGTCAATGCAAACAATTTGTCACAATCCCCAAGTTCCGCCACTCACGTCCTCACCATGTAAAGAAACACCACAGCCACCAATAAAAAAATACTCTAATATGAGTGAGATTGCTAGGTACTTAGCACGCAGAGAGCGTTTATCTCAGGACTTTTCAAGTTTGATGATTGCCCAGAAAATTATTGGCCGTGGAAGTCACCTTTCGTTAATGCTATTGAAGGATTGCGCTTGTCAGCCACTGAGAAGTTAGAACTTCTATCAAAATGGTTAGGAGAACAGTCTTCACATCATGTGCGGAGAATTAGAGCTGTGCATACAAGTAATCCAGACACAGGCTTAAGAAAGGCTTGGGAGCGCTTGGAAGATTGTTATGGCTCTCCAGAAATTATTGAGAAATCTCTCTTTGACAGGATTGATAACTTTCCAAAGATTACAAACAAGGATGTTAAAAGACTTAGAGAACTCGGAGATCTTCTACAGGAAGTGGAGTCTGCGAAACATGAAGGTTACTTACCTGTGCTTACTTATCTTAACACTGCACGAGGTGTAGCTCCCATCGTAGATAAGTTACCATATAGTTTTCAGGAGAAGTGGATGACTCAAGGTTCTCAGTACAAAACTGTACATCAAGTTGTCTCTCCACCATTCTCATTCTTCTGCGATTTCATCTGCAGAGAGGCTCAAACACGCAACGATCCAAGTTTTGCTCTGTCTTCAGGAATCTATAGTCTCTGAGGACATCTCTTGGACCCTCAACACCTCTACCCTGATCAAGAAGGCTCACCAGCGTCTCTTCTTTCTGAGGAGACTCAAGAAGGTCCACCTGTCACCTCAGATCCTGGTGAACTTCTACCGCTGCACCATCGAGAGCATCCTCACCAACTGTGTCACAGTTTGGTATAGCAACTGCTCTGCCCATGACTGGAAAGCACTGCAGACGCTGGTGAAAACTGTCCAATGACTGGTTCCTCACTCCCCTCCATCGAGGCCATCCGTAAGGCGCACAGCATCATCAAAGACTGTTCCCACCCCAACCACAGACTGTTCACCCCACTCCCCTCCGGGAGGCGTTTCAGGTCTCTCCGCACCCGCACCAGCAGGTTCAGAGGAAGCTTCTTTCCTGCAGCTGTCACCCTACTGAACTCTAGCTCTGCATCCCGGTGACAATTGACTACATCCCCATGTCTTTGTACTTGTACTCTGCAGAATGACAATAAAATTGAATCTAATCTAATCTAATCTAATTTGTTATAGGTGTTGTGCTACTACCACTCATCTGGCCAGAAATTGTAACTAATAATTAAATAAACTTTTCAACCTGCTGTTATTTCCAAGTGCACTGAGGTCTGTGGATATGGCAAAAATTAACAATCTTGCTCTAAGATTTGCTTGGCTAAAGTTTATCCAGAGGGCCATCCAGAGAAAGCAATCAAGCTTTATGTGGTTCTGGATGACCAGAGCAATAGATCACTCGCCAGAACTCAGTTCTTTGACTTGATGCATGTCAAAGGAGAGAACTTGTGCAGGCGTGACAAAGATGGCAGGAAAAAGAGCCACAGGTTTCGTTATCGAGTCTTTAAATGGAGAGACAAATTTAAAACTGACAACTTTGATTGAATGCAATAATATGCCAGACAACAGAGCCGAGATACCGACTCCTGACATAGCACACTGGCATACTCACTTGAAGCCCATTGCTCATTGTATTCCTCCTTTGGATCCAGAAGCCCAAATTCTTCTTCTTTTGGGTCGAGACATCCTTCAGGTTCATAAAGTACGGGAGAAACGTAATGGACCTATCAATGCACCTTATGCACAGAGACTAGTCGTTGGGTCGTAATAGGAGACGTTTGCCTAGGATCAGTACACAAGTTTGCAGTACTTAGTACTTATCACACCCATGTACTTGATAATGGACATCCTTCTCTACTACCACCGTGTCCTAACAAACTCAGTGTCAAAGAAACATTCTATCACTAGCATGTGACATTTTCATCTTCGATGACTATGCCATTGGGAATACCATAATTGAGAAGACAAAAAATTATAACAGAGTTGGATTGTCTATTGAAGACAGTTGTTTTTTTAGAAATCATGGATAAAGATATGTTCATAGATGAGAGCAATTGCTGGATAGCACCACTCCCATTCAGAACACCATGCCAGCGACTCCCTAATAATAGAGACCAGGCATTAACACGCTTAAACTCTCTTCTGTGCACACTTTAAACAATAGTCTGGTAGGGGTCTTACTGTGTTTCAGAAGGGAGCTTGTAGCTGTAACTGTGGACATCGAGCAGATGTTTCACAGCTTCATCGTGAAAGACAGGAACTTTCTTCATTTTCTCTGGTTTAAAGACAATGACTCCAGCAAAGAGATCATTGAATACCGCATGAGAGTGCACGTGTTTGGGAACAGTCCATCTCCTGCTGTAGCTATTTATGGTCTCCGACGAGCAGCCACTTATGGTGAAAAGGAATATGATTCAGACGCTAAACACTTTGTAGAGAGAGAATTCTATTTCGACGATGGTCTTTTGTCGACACCCACAGCTGCTGGAGCCATCGACATGTTACCACGAACACAGGAGATTCTTGCCACCTCAAATTTGAGATTACACAAGTTTGCTTCTGATAGTAAGGAAGTAATGAACGCATTCCCGACTGAAGATCATGCGAAAGGACTCAAAGATCTCAACTTGAATGTTGACCCTAATCCCATCCAACGCAGTCTCAGACTTATCTGGGATTTAAAGAGGGACATATTTACCTTTCATGTAAAAGATAGTGAAAATCCCGTTACACGCAGAGGGATACTTGCTACTGTTAAGTCTTTTTGACCCACTAGGGTTCGTTGCCCCTATTATCATTGAGGGAAAATTCCTGTTACGAGAACTCTCCGGTAAAGCTCTTGATTGGGACTCCCCTCTCCCTGAAAATAAGGAAGCAGTATGGGATGAGTGGAGGAAATCCTTACAAGATCTTAAACGGCTGGAAATTCCCAGACCATATGCCAATATTACCCTTTCTATAGTTCTGAGAAAGGAACTTCACATTTTCACAGATGCTTCTGTGAAAGCAATTGCAGCAGTAGCATATCTTCGTGTCATTAATAGAGAAGGTGCATGTCACACTTGATTTGTCCTTGGAAAAGCAAAGTTAGCTCCACAAGCTGCTCATACAATTCCCAGACTGGAACTAGGAGCTGCTGTTCTAGCTGCAGAGACAATCACAAGTGAACTAGATTTCACTTTAGATGCTGTAGAGTTGTACACAGATAACAGAGTAGTTCTAGAATATGTTTATAACCAGACAAGACGTTTCTACGTATAAGTTGCCAATAGAGTGCAGCGTATTCTAAAAGTGTCAAGCCCAACACAATGCATTATGTTTCCACAAAGCATAACCTGGCTTACAGGACCTGCTTTCCTGTCACAAACTGATCAAAGCTCATCACTGGAAGAGGAGAAATGTGATCTTTTCGAGCCAGAGTCAGACACAGAGATTCGTTCTCTCACTACTACTCTCTCCACTGATGATTCTCATCTCGGATGTCAACGATTCTCTTCTTGGAGGTCATTAGTCAGAGCCATAGCTTCTCTCATACACATTGCCCAGACTTACAAGGCATCTGATGGTCAGAATAAAATCTGTTGTTCATGGCATCACTGTGCAAAGCCTCACACAGTGGAGGAATTTTTACAAGCAGAAAAAGTCATAATTAAAAGCATGCAAAGGAAGCTTACAGAGAAGAGTTTACTAGCATTGTCAAAAGAAATGATGTTCCGAGACACAGTGCTCTGAAAAAACTAAACCCTTACATAGACAAAGGAGGCCTTCTCAGAATAGGAGGTAGGCTTAAGAATGCAACTCTTGATCTCAAAGAGAAATTTCCTGTGATAGTACCAGGCCGCAGTCATGCTGCAAAATTACTTGTGGACCATTACCATGATCGAGTCAAGCATCAGGGTCATGTGTTCACTGAATCCGCTATCCGTAATGCAGGATATTGGATTATTGGTGTTTGGAAGCTTATCAACAGCATTCTACACAAGTGTGTCATATGCAACAAGCTTCGTGGCAAGGTAACTGAGCAGAAAATGGCGGACTTACCCATTGATCATCTAAGTACTGAACCTCCTTTCACATACATCGGACTTGATGCATTTGGACCTTGGACAGTCGTCGCGAGACGCACACGAGGAGGACAAGCACAAAGCAAAAGATGGGCTGTTCTCTTCACTTGTATGAGTACTCGTGCCATACATATCGAACTGATTGATTGCATGGATTCATCCACCTTCATAAATGCCTTGAAGGTTTTTTGCTTTGCAAGGACCTGCCAAGCAAATCCGTTCTGATTGTGGGACCAATTTTGTAGGGGCTTGTAAAGAGCAGGACCCCAGCATAAAAAGTAGGCCTACCTGAATGGAGAGGGCTGTTCATGGATCTTCAATCCTCCTCATGCATCCCACATGGGAGGAGCCTGGGAGCGGATGATAGGAGTCTCCAGACGCATATTAGATTCCATGCTCCAGCAGATTAGTTCATCTAGTGTAACACATGAGGTGTTGTCTACCCTGATGGCAGAGGTTACAGAATTGTCAATTCAATACCTCTCGTTCCTATTTCAACAGACCCAGACTCACCTTTCTTGTTGACACCATCGATGCTTCTAACTCAGAAGGGTCATGCACTCTTTCCACCTACATGTGAATTCAAGGAAGCTGATCTCCACAGACAACAATGGAGACAAGTGCAGCGTCTTGCTAACACTTTCTGGAACAGACGGAGGTGTGAATACCTTGTAACGCTTCAAAGCCAAAGCGAAATCTCAATGAGGGCGATGTGGTCCTTCTCAAGGATGCTCAGGCTAAACGCAATGAATGGCCTATGGCTCCTGTAACCAAGATTTTCACTAGCAGTGACAAAAGAGTCAGAACAGTTGAAGTAAGAGTTGCAAGGAATGGGATAATCAAAACATTCCTCAGACCTATATCATAAACAGTTCTACTTATACCAACAAATGACTAATATTTGTGATTTTTCATGTGAGCATTCCTTTTGATCTCAGTTGGTTATATAGTGGTATCTAATTAATACCAGGCGTGGAGTGTCATGGCACACATTAGTTTTTTTGTGTTTCAGCACCATCTTGTGGTAGTTTGATGTAACAAAAAAATGAACAGTTAACTGTGGACTGTTTTCTAAGTGGTTTGTTCAGATCATGTGACTCTTAGGTTAGAGGTTGATCAGGAAGTAACCTCAGTGTTCCAGATTCTATCCATGCGTTGGCCAAGAAATATCTTCTCTCTGTTTCCTTTACATTTGTGCCTTGGAGAGCTTTTGCTTGTAAGTTTATCTTTTCTTTTCAGTGTTTGTGCAAATGTATATGTGTATATATATTTGTAATTCATAGGTTTGAGCTTAAAATATTCTATGGTGATTTGTTAACAATAGTAACAACAATATGCAAAGCTGAATGTAATCTTTTGGAATACATGTTCAAATAATATTTGTACACAGTGGGAATTAATTTGTTTATTTTGAGGACATTTTGTAACAAGACATTTGTCATTTTTGTATGTTTCAGTTTTACAAAAAAGAGTCAACAAAAAAAAGAGGAAAGAACATAACAGTAAAAACGCTCAACTTTACTACAGCGTCTGACCTTTTCTGACTCCTGTTAGCTATCTGTCAATTTTGTGTGGATGAAACACGCATCTAGGACAGTATATATATATATATAATTTTTATTTTTTTATTTTTTGTATATTCACACTCCTTTATTAGAGCTTAGCACTTGTTTTTTCATCACAAATTTCTCTCTTTTTCACTTTTTCTAATGTTCATGTTACATGTCTGCTTGAAAACTCCCTCACGAAGTTGAAGAAAGCCATGCATACTGGCAATTTACAGCTATAATTGGCCATACATTGTTCCCAAACCCCACCCACTCTACCCACCCCCACTCAATCACAATCACTTAGTGTAAACACAGCGCAGACCCCACTAGTTTATTTCCTCTGTCCTATTTCCCTCTGCAGCCACTTCACATCAATTTGTTAAGACGTCTTATTAAATGTGCTGGACAAAGTGGACAGCCTCTGCATTTCACTGAGCCAGTAAACAGGGTCAAAGTTGAACTGAGGGCTGCTCTTGATTACAATGTTTTCATTTCCAAACTTGCACTCTGACTTTTGCAAATCAAGTTAGACACTGGTGTGTGGAACAGTATAAAAAGCAATCATTTTCTACTTACAGCATCAAGTTGTTCATAGATTAAGCAACTACAGGCAAACATTGAGCACATTTCATGCAAGCTCCTTCACGAAATATGCCTAATAAGCCGACTATGTGTGTGGTCATGTAAACATCTTAAACGATTTTACTTTACCTGGGAAAGGTCATAATTGTTTTAAGAAAATATGACTGGCACGCAGATTTTTGCCCATTACTCCGATTTCATGTTGCAGTGTTGTGCACAGGAATGTTTATGTTTTGAGAATAATCTGATGTTTTCAAGTTTATTGTAAACACGAAAAAAAAAAAAACTTTTTTTGAACAAGCTTATTTTTGGTAGTTATCAGCATATTGCTATGCATGTAAATGTGCTCATTGATATTATTGATTTGCCGTTTGTACTATTTGATGTGTTGTACTATTTTTCAAAGCCAGGGTAACGTGTACCCTGAAACAGAAACTACAACTTCAAGGCTCATTAGGGCTTCCAAAACATTGCAATAATGAATCAAAACAGTAATTTGTTTGGGTGACTAGTCAAACATTTGTGCATACTGTACTTGATAAAGATTCCAGACAAACTTGGACAGCTTAGAGACAAACAAGATGGACAAACAAACTCAGGTGTCTCATGAAGGCAACATCCACAGTAACACATTTCGTTTGAAAACACATTAAATTCACTATGTTCTAGCCTTCTATCCATAAAACGACAGTGTAGACTTTGAAAACATAAACACTGTTTCCTTTTAAAAATTACTTTTTGAGAGGAATCTACTTTAGTTTACCAAGTCTTCCTCAGATGCCAAGTTTGTTATTTACACAAGCATCGCGGGGAAATTATGTTGCTGTGGAGAAAGCTGCTTACTGAATTTAAGCATGTATATGGGAATTAAGAGTATGCCGCACATACAGTGCATGTAAACGGAAATGCTCTTTTCTCGCAATAAGCCACTTTCTGGTGTCCATGCAACCTTTAATGACTTATGGAGCTGTGGGGGGTGCAGAAGGCAAAAAACTTTTATGCGAAGCAGGTGTTGTTGTTTCAAAAACTCAATTGAACAAGCTTCATGGAATTGAGAAACTCAAATCCTGTGACATCTTCGTGTGAATGCAGAGCATTAGGTTATGTTGTGGCTGTGCCAGAGACTCTTAAAGTTGCCATGTCCTGTAAAACTCTGAAAGGGATACTTAATAGGGTTTTATGCATTAGTGAACTTTATTTTATGAGATTTTAATGCCTCTCTTGGGGGGTGTGGGGGGGGGTCTTATAAGCTGCCATGGCATTTTCAGGCCACTCTTTATTTGTCATTACGCTACCGTCTCCTGTTTACTGTCCCGGACTTCACCCGCTCCTTGCACTCCCCTCTCTTATTTAGAGTGAAGTAGCCTCAGTAGGGCACCTACACCTCATCAATCATCGTGTCCTTCATTTGCCTGCTCACAAAAGCCTTATTTTCATCTTTCATGTGCGCCCCCTTTCCTGCAATTATATGCTGGCTTGGCATCTATGTACCAGCTTATGAAATGCGATTGCAGGCAGTCATTTAGTTGGCCATTTGTGAAACTATTTATCGTGGGCACTAGTGCTTGTTTGTGGCCCATGGGTGAATTGTAGCAGCCTATTGAGGGTGTATTTATAGTCTATAGGCTGAAGGTAATCCTGTTTAGCATTATGAGCAAGTTGATTTTGGACTGGGTCCTGAACCTTTAAAAGCCAGATGTTATGCAGCGGTCCGAGACATGCCAAGCTCCTCAAATGGGATGTGATGACATTTAGTGGATGATTTGTCTCTTCAAATCCCCTTTGTTGTATGATTAAATTTTTTATGTTAGGCAAGTACATTTGCACACACACCACATAAAGAAAAGGCCTGCCAATAAATGTAGGTTTGCTGGGAAGTAATTGTTTCCAGATTGTGTAAGTCATATCAAGGCTTCTACCGGCAAAGTCAATAGCTCCATTCTGAATGCCATCATCACTCATTGTCAATGTGGTGTCATCATGCGTGGACATACTGTGAAATAATCATTCATCTTGTGTTACTTGGAGAGTATGTAATATGTCATATTATGGGTTTGTCACTGTAAAGGTAATGGCTAAATGTTGCATATTGTCTTGATCAATGACTCTGAACTATTAGAAGAATCAGCAGTGTTAATTATTAGGTAGAAAATGAATAGATGAACTCGTACTCCTTTACACTGAAATGGTGCTGGAGTTGAAACTTGGCTGGGTGATCTGTGAATCATTCCCAGAGCAGACCCACATTTACACTGACTTGAGTGTCTAATGACAATGTTACTGAATATGTTATGACATAATCTACCCACAAAATAACAAAGCAAGCAGGATAATGTGCTATTTGTAAATAAATGGCTGCAATAGCTGTGCAGTGCAAAAATTTCAGTTAGGTGTCTATTTGTTGGAGGTTTGTTGCGTCCTTCAACTGAAGGTGTAGATGGCCTTGTTGAATAGAATTGGAGTGATATAGTTTGTTTCAGTCAAGTAATTAAATTTGTATGCAATTTTTCATTTTAGTCATACTTTTTGTCTTTCATTTGTATTCATTCATGTCATATTTCTTAATATTTATTTGTTCTGTCAAAAATGGCATATAATTTTTTTGGCTAAACAAATGGAGGATACTGTCTGTTTTGCTGAAATCTCACTCTCTTCATTCAAAGTTTTGTCGTATAGCATGTGTTTACAGAAACTGTGTATTCACAACACAAGTTAGACATTCTGACTTGCGAGTAACTTATGCTATGCTCATTCAACTCGGAAAGTCCGAATTTCCAACTTCCTACTAGGAAAAATGCAATGAAATGGCACTTGAATTCAGACTTCCAATTTGGAAAAGTGTGGAAATCCTCAACTTTAATTTTCCCGAGATGCAAGTGTGTGACCTGGAAATGTACACATTGCAAATGATAAGCATTAACTTCTATTAAATAATAGGTATGGAGATGGAATTGTTTCATATTAACATACAAATGGAAAGAGATTCACAAACAGAAAGTTGGTTCAGAAATATATTGAATGGGATCTACAAATAAATGTAAGGAGTTTCACAAAAAATGAAATGAATTCACAAATAAATAAAATGAGATTTGCAAATAAATGAAAAAAATATTTACAAATATATTTTTTAACTCTCAAACACAACCCCATTATTCATTTGTGAATCACATGCATGTATTTGTGGATTGCTTCCTGTGAATTTACAGATCGCGTCACGCATTTGTCAAGTTTGAAACAAATCTAGCGCCAAGATGGGCGCACAAATATACAAATAGGTGGACTCCACCAATCGTCTACTCAAGCCAATCAGATATTGGCCATATTACTTAGACCAGTCTTCCAAGTAATTCTATCTTCTATCTTCAACCAATCATGCTACGTTTCACCATCAGGGCGGGACCAGAGTCACAGTTCTCATGAGCATGGAATCAAGCACATAAAGATAGCTCCAAGGCAGCAAACTTTTAAAGAAACGGATGTCATCAGAGGAATACTGTGATTTAAGGTTTGTATCATTTTTAAGTGAAACATCCATTGTTTTACAGGGTTAACATGATTATTTCTTGTGAGTAACATTGGACTAGTCTGCCATAACACTAAATGCTAAAAATATAAATCCTTTGAAATATTACCTTTTTTTTTTTTTTAATACATTAAGATAATGTGAAGCCAAATTAATGCCATAGCAGATCTTGTACACTGTGTAATATAGGGAAGTCATTTGTGCTCCAAAGATCATCTAATATGATTCATGTTTTATAAAGGCGCTATCTGTACTACTAATCTTTTGTAGTGTCTAGTAGTGTGTCTGTTTGGATCTGCCATGTAACATTAAGAGTAAAGGTTTTGATGACTTACATTTTCCATTATGTATCTAGGAGTTTCAATCAAGAAACTTGGTTAAAAATTGAAATAGCAGACTCATACTGTCAGTGAGGTTAGCTATAAATCTAATGGTCAGGACACTACAAATGGCAAATTTTCAGCTGTGACATTTAACTACACGTGTTTATAACCAATAGAAAATTATACAAACCTTAAGTCACAGTATTCCTGTGATGGTGTCTGATCCTTCAAAAGTTTGCGGCCTTGGAACACATCTGTATGTGCTTGATTCCATGCTCATGAGAGCGCTGTGACCCTTATAGTTAAACGAAGCTTGATTGGTTGAAGATACAACATGCTACGATTGGTCTGAGTAATGAGGCCATTATCTGATTGCCTTGAGTACAAGATGGGTGGAGTCCACCTATTTGTAGATTTGTGTGCACATCTTGACGCTAGATTTGTTTCAAAGTTGACAAATGTGAACCACCAATGCACAGTATGCGATCCACAAATAAATGCATGTGATTCACGAATGAATGCTGGACAGAGTTGTGTCTGTGAGTTAATCAAATATATCTGTAAATATTTTTTTATTTGCAATTCTCATTTTATTTATTTGTGAATTCACATTATTTTTCTGAAACTCCTATCATATATTTATAAATACAATTTTTTTTTAGTTGTGAATTAATTTCATTTTTGTGAAACTCCTCATTTATTTGAGGATATGATTCAATTTATTTGTGAACCAAATTTTTATTTGTAAATCTCTTTCCATTTGTATGTTAACATGAATCAAAAACAACCCCATAATAGAGAGATTCTATCTGCACCCTTGTGCAAATAATGGTATATGGTATATTTACACCCCAGTTAAATTGTGGAATATATTATTTGTACCCCAACCCTGGCACAAATAATGGGAGATACTAATTGAAATAGCAGACCCTGATGCACATAATGTCAGATGCTATTTACACCCAGTGCAAATAGTGGTAAATATTATTTGCACACCAACCCTGGTACAAATAATGGTAGATACTATTTGCACCTATATTTAAATAATAACATACAGCATGGTTATCACTGCAGTGATTTTATTGTGTTTATTTAGAGTTCCATAGGCAAACTACATTAACCTCTACCACTAATTCTCACCTTGCCTTAGAAAAAAATAACATTGGTTTTACTGAGTGGGATCGACAGGCCCCACCTCTGGAACAAACCCTTCACTGCACTCCCCGACATTCACCATGACCAAATCACTGCGATGAAATCAACATTTATATTGATTTGTATCTATTATTTTAAGTATTATTAAATTATATATTAAGAGTGGAACCAGGATATCAGTTGGGAAAAAGAGTCAGACAGTAACACAGATTCGAACCGCGGTCCCTGGGGCAACAGCACACATTCACACTGTCTTTAATCCCCATGCCACTGCAACAACATCTAATTGTTAGTTTGTCTTTTATTTCAGTGGTTTCACCAGCCTACTGTGGTGCAAATAGCTGCCCTGTGTGGTAGATACTATTTACAGGGTGCAAGTAGTAAAGGAGTAAAAATTCGCAAATTACATGATAATAAAATTTGTTTAGAAAACATTTGCAGTGGAAAGTGTTCAAAACACTTGAATTATACTCTCTTTCGATAATCACACATCTGGGGGCTTATTACAGAAACATCCTAACTTTGGAATCCTATCTGATTTGTTTTGTTACCATGGCAATTTCTGTTAGGATCTAATTTAGGAAAAAAAAAAAGCTAAAACAGAACAACATAAGTGCATTATCTTATTTTATCTACAGTTGGAAAATATGGAGTGGATTATTTGCAGAAACTTTCTAGATATTTTCTTTACTGAAAATAAATAAATAGTAATAATAATAGCGTATGCTAATATGTTGTAGTATTCTTTTTCTCATCATATTTTTGTCAACAATATGTTTTTAGTGAAATTGTTAAATTAGATTACATTACTTTTTTGGAAATAATACTTTTAGAGTAGGTTTAAATGTGGGTATTTTTTACTCTCACTAAAGTAAATTTAGAATGAAAAATTTACATTTACTTTTTTACAATGGGTGGTTTTCCTGTTGTTACATTACTGGGTTTAATTTGAGTTAATGTGTAATTTATTGAGAGATTATTGAATGGGACTTTTATGACACTGGAAGTTCACACAGCTACGTGCACTGTCATAGATTGTCACTCAAGCCGAGTCTATCACAATCAGAATTAACCCCCCCACAAACACCATGGACACTGCAGTCTGTGACAGCATGTTAAGTAATCACTGTAATGTACTTGTCTATTTGTGTAATAGGTATTTATTTTATTGTTATTTAAACCAAGACAAGACAAAATGGTGTGCATCTTTTTAAATAGTTGGGGCATTTTCCAATGGAGAAACATTTCCGTGTTTTACAAATGCTGAGTAACGCATGATAGTATCAAATAAAGTGTAAATACATGGTGCTGTCACATTTATAGCTGTGAAAAGATACACTTACCGCGCAAAATGTAAACGTATATAGGATACATTCACCGGTGTTTGTCATTTGATCATCTTTCATCATATGTTCCTTATAATGAGTCATGTTTTCAATAAAAAGGTAAGAGACTGTCTAAATATATTGATATCAATACTCTTTAGGTGCATCTGTGGCAATTGTGCCATCATGTTAACAGAACAAGAAAATATATGCTGCTTAGAGATTCCTGTGCATTAAAACTAATACACGAGCATCTAAAATCACTAGGATCAAATCAAAATAGCAGTATTTTGACTTTCAGATGCTGTCCAGCTGTCTGTCAGCTCGTAACCCTCCTACCTTCAGGACACAGCCAATTACTTGTGTCAGCTGAATTATGATGTGCTACGTAGCTTTTCTAGAATTCTTCTAGCGTTAGTGTTGTTAAATGCCATGTCTTATGAATCTCACAAAACGAAATTAATAACTACAATTTAAGACAATAAATGTAGTTTGTAATTCCATGTGTACTCAAGTGTGTGAGTGTGTGTGTTTGAGCTGTGTTAAGACAGATTGCTCTTTTGCATGCTTGTGACAGACAAGTTGTTAAAGAGCCTTCACATGCAGGAGAGCTGGCTGTACTGCATTGATTCAGGATTATTCAGGAAGCTGCATCTGTGCATTCAGCACCGACCAGCGGTCAAGGGGGAGGGACCACACACATACACTTGGCCAACGTCGATGTCAGAGATAGGATGTGATTATTGTTGGATGGGTCACTGGGAAGGAACACATTGATGCTGTCCAGGTCCGTGAAAGTTTGCAGTTACACTGTCACAACAAATCCAGTTTTTACCTAGATCTGACATAGATCAGATATTGTTGCAATCAGAAAAACACGCATGAGATTGAATTAATACCCATTGGAATCAGGGTAGGGTGTAATCTGAATCTCAGGAATATGTCCAAAAGCATTTAATTTTATATTCTTGTTGTAATCAGCAGGGGCGGTTCTAGGTGTGGTTTTAGAACAGGAAAACTCCACCAGTGGCTCCCCCTAAATTGAACTGGTAGAATGGTAAGAATGGTATCCTCATTTTCCATCCCACTAAGAGTTCAGTGACCCCACATCATTGTGAATAGACCAAACAAATTATATTTTAACAAAACATTGATGCATTATTACTGCATCATAATTTTTAGCCGAGTAGATTTAAATTCAAGTTCAATATTTATTAAATATATGCTTATGGTGCATAAGAGACCATCTGAAAAGACTAAACACTGTGCTAAATCTTCACTGTGTCCAAGTGATCTTAAACAGTTATTAAAACAAACATTTACACATTCTAAAGACTGGAAATTGTATGCATAACTTACACTGTAATTGATTGAACTAAAGAATGAATATTGGGACACTTCTGATGTTGTAGTACTGTGGGTGAAATTTTCATACAGTCCCTCACAAGTGCTAGTCAATGAAAGCCCATAGGAGCATTTATGTACAAGCGTTGACCATTTGAGTTCAATGTTTTATACCTGTATGATATAATCATATATTATTTAACCTAACTGTGCTAATGATATCATTGTGAAATTGATGGCTACAGTCCATATAGCATGTGTAGGAGAAACCAAATGTCAAACGAATAACGAGCCAACAACTAACTTCTGGAGATAAGGTAGATGTTTCTACAGAAGCCCGTTTTGTCCATGGTTTATCTTTTTTTCTGTCTTGTTTTCTCGTGATCACAACTTAATTTTCTAATTTGTTCTCATGATTTCCACTTAAAGATCCTGTGAGAAAACACCTTGGAAAATGTCTGGAGCAGCTCATCATTTCAGACACAGCAACTTCATCTTCTGTTAATCACAGCAATAGGCTTCTATAGGTCAAGGAGATGGATTTTATCTCAGTTTTATCTTGTGACTCTGCATTTCTCAGTCATAATCCAGTATGCATGGACTAATGATGGTTGTTGGGCCTCATGTACACAAATAGGAGACAAAGGCAAGCCTACATAAAGTCATATAGCCTGACTGCGTCCTATAAGAACACTCAAAACCTGATAACATCAATGGCACCAAAATCAAACAAAAGGAGTCCAAAAAAGACTACAGATCCCATGAAGCCTTGCTCACTTTACACCTATGTGTGAAACTCTGAAGGATTGAACTCTCAACACCTATTGGATGAAACGCATGACAGAGCCCTCAGCCATGACATCATCGAGAGACAAAAATAACTGAAATTCCTTCTACGCTTTGCTTCCAGCCTCATCTAGTTGCAGCCCTGCTGCTCCCAGGTGTAGCCTTGTTGCCCAGGGAAGTAACGTACGTACTTGAACTTTGGCCCTAAAATCTCATCTTGCTGGATGAGCTGAGATTTCTCCATGTTCCACCGAGCATGCTACCCATTTGCCTGCAGAAGTGAAGTAGATTTCTCTTCCCTCTTCAATCGAGTCAACTTCGCTGATTTCTCTGCCAGCCCGCCGAGAATCAGCCACCATACCGCCCGCTGACAGAGCGAGGAAACAGCCTCCAATAATCACCAGTGCTTCGAGGAACCGAGTCGGAGTCAAACGACAGAGGTTTACATCTGGGAAGAGATAGATTATTGTAGTGTGTTATTGTTGTATAACAAGGCTATTGATTGTACAGTTTACAGTTTTTGCCAAAGCCGCTCATTGCTGCTAATAATACTTGAGGTATTACTGTAATTTACTCTTACCACAAATTAGTTTTGCTGTGTTGTTGTCCAACCACGTTGGACTGTTTGTGCATTTCCACCATCGCGGGTGAGACCGGCACACTGAGTTTATATATTAAATAACCATCAACCGTGGCAGATGGATTACGAGCCGTTTCCCGCATCTCTGAGTTATAAAACTAACGGTTGCCTTCTCACCCATGATCGCTAAAACAATTTTGACGCTGTATCTCTGTTCTTTCTCTCATACTAACTGCTCACACACAGAAAACCCCTCACAAACCTATCCGCACAAACATTTGGCGAGCAGATAACTTGGCCTCAAAGTTATCGTACCAGCAGAGAAACGCGTTAAACGGGCAGACGCCATTAACCAGTCTCTCCGCCCACATTCGCATGACGTACTCTCCACGAGAGCCATGCCCGCCATTTTGTGCCCTCCTTCTCTCCTGGCGCGCACGAACACACACCTTCCTCTCGTGTATTATAGGCTTATTTGTTACCATATCTAATCATGCTAATGTTTAATTTGTAGTTGAAAGTTGGAGGTTTATCGACTGCATGGATTCAAGCCTTCATTGTTTTTCTTTTGAATGTCAATGTTTTCCAGACGTTGACTTTCCTAAGAGAACAATCCTATATTGAGGCTGCTATACTGTCTGGTTATTAGTCCCTGATTCCGGGGTGGTGCCCCGGCAATATCGATCCTTATTAATATTCTATTGATTTTGATAATTGATGGTTATCTTTGATGATTGTTGATTTAAAGAATGAATCTTTGGACGTCACAAATCATGTTTTTTCCACAAAATGATTAAAGCTCTGATTTCAGCTGCCATGAGGCCTTGATAAATGAGATATGTGATGCACTTTTCCTCTGCAATACTAAATGACGTCTCTGCCTGGTATGATTCTGCAGTGATTTACAATTCAGTAGTGATCACGAGAAAACAAGAAAGAAAAAAGTGATAAACCATGGACAAAAAAAGCTTCCATCATTTTCAGTGTTAGTTTCACATCTTTGGACGTGCCAGCTCATTCTTCCAGCCCACTGGTTGGCAAAACCTTTGGGGTCACACTCTCACACTCTTTAACTAAATCAAATATCAGGTCAACAGGTAAGCGAGGAGATGTAGTCATTGAAAAGACCCTCAGCTGCATTTCGGCCAGAATTATTTTTGGTCGGCTAAGCTTGTGCAAATCTCGTAAAGTAGTCCATGACTATATCCTTAGCCTCCGTGGCTCAGCTCGAGATATAGGTAATCAATACAAATGAGTTAGAGGGGTGAGTTGGATGTTATACTACCCATGCACTGGCGACTGTGTGAAGTAGTTCATAGATTGGCCACACATGAAAAATCCTGGATGAAAGAATGATAATAACTTAGGAACCCAAGGAGTCTCCTTACATCACCAACTGTCTGTGGGGTCTTCATAGTGGTAAGACTGCTTCAAGATCTTTTGGATCTATCCGCACACCTTCGGCGGACACAAGATGTCCTACACACCGGACCTTGCAGTGGAAAAGCTCACAATTCTCAGACCTAAGCTTGGCAAAAAGACTTGGCATAGCACAGCACATCATCGAGGTATGGTATGCAACATTCATCCCTGAGGGAGTCCAGCATTTCCTCCATGCTGGCTGGAATGCAGCAGTTGCATTGGACAGGTTAAATGGGATTCTCACCCACATAAAGCCACCAGGGGGTTATAAAAGCTGTCTGTGGCAGCAGGGGCGTGGTCAAGCGCCCGGCCGGGGGAGAAAGCGGTAAGGGCGCTTGCATCTGAGCTAAATTATGTCTAACACCTGTCTCTAATTTCAGTGAGCACGGGGAGAGCGGCATAAAAATGGCCACAGAACCTCCAGCCAGGGGAGAGAGACACACGTCAGCTTAGTGTTGGCATGTTATGAGAAAGCAGTTTATGTTTTCTGCAAATTGTAAAGCTGTGAGTCTGTTGTGGCTATTAAACACTGACTGAAGAAGAGCAATTCGTCTTCATCTCCTCCTTGACCATCATAACTCGTTACACTGACATATGCTTGGAAACTTTGGCTATAAATCTCTGATGGTAAGCTTTACCCTGGTCAAGAATGCTGAACCAGGACCATCCTCCCAGAGTGACGATCAGATCTTGAATTCTTGGCAGCATGTGCCTATCTGGCACAGTCTTTTTGTTGTGGAGATGATAACCTTTACACAGGCGCAGTGAGCCATCCTTCTTCTAACACAGACTACTGGAGCAGAATAAGGGGACTTGTACTTCACTATCAAACCTTTTGCCATGAGATCTTGGTTGTAGTCCTTTACTTCTTAGAAAAAGTGCTTAGATACTGACGAGTACAATCCCTCATGTCATCACCGCAGCAACCAGTCAGCAGAATCTCTCTCATCACCAATGCTCTCACTTGGTCCTGGTTCACCGCAACAGAATCCACCTGGCAGTCTCTGCTGTTACGGGCTGCAGCACTCTTATGTTGGTCCCAAGGATCATACATCTCTTGATTGGTTCCCCGCAGGCATCAGGATCCAATCCCGGACAAGCCCCCACAAATCTGTTGCAGACCTCACTCAAGAGGCAGAGCAGACAGATGAGAATGTTCCGGTTAACACAGAAGAGAATGAAGAGATGGGAGAAATGTGTCTGCACTTCACAAAATCCCCAGTGGTTATTAGGAGCGCAAGCGTAGTATCGCTTTGCCTAAAATCTCCCAGTATTACCTTCAAAATTACAGTCCACTCCAAAATAAGAGTCCCATGCTAAGACAAAGTGATATAAAAAATGCATTTTCCAATGTAGGAGATCACAAATAATATTAGACAAACAACAATCACTTTTTCGTTGTAAATAGTGAAACAACAAGAACATAAAACATTACACATGTTAGAAAATACTTTGTGTGTGTGTCACAAATGCACCTGAGCCCAACTCATTATAGATCACCCTTATTTAGCAAGCATTCATTATAAAATATTTTGTATGTTTACATCTGTCAGGTTTTAATTTCTTGAACAAACAATACACACTTTTTTCCATTTATAATGAGTAAATAATGCTTTAATGTTTTGCACTGTACAATGCAGAAACAAGACAAATATATTGCAACAAGTTTGGCAAAACAAACAAGCATTTATGATAAACCCACGCTGGAACAGATGTGAAGAACAGCAACTAATGATATACAGGGCCACACCACACTTGCAATGGCAAATTTATTATGAATACACTTAAAACATACATTTGGAACCCTTTATTAACCACCCCACTAAAGCCCCAAAAATGCATTACCTGCAGTGAGAAAGGCTCTTATACACTAAGCTCACCACATCAATGCACTTCAACATAATATATACAGATTAATATCAGTAGGCTACTGTTGGGTACAGGCGCTAGAATAAAAACCAAAGTGCAACTTGCCAGGAGAGAGAACAAAGCTGCAGAGTTGAACCGACTGCTTCTCTTGCAAATGAAATGCAATAGCAGTAGTAAATAGTTTACAGGGAAGATAAAAAAAACAAAAAAACATTACGTCCTCTTTATGAACAAAATTGATCAATTAAATAGTTAACGTGCCATGCACCAAATCACAAGAAAGAGGCACACATGCTCATTAATGGAGAATTGAGTTTAATATTAGCAACATCATTCTCTAATAAGAGATGCACACAAAGCATGCTCAATGAGGAATATGCATAGACACTGACAGACATAAAGATAAAAAAAACACATTAAAGCCATAGCAGTCACTTATAATTACGATGCCTGCAACTTTTTTAAACTCATAATTGAGATAGATGTATACATTTAAAAATTCAATTGTTACACTAGTGTAAGGTGCCAGCGAGTCTGGGCTACCCCTCGGGAGAACAAAAGGCTCTCATGAGAATCAACATTTGAACTCTTGCATATGTAACAGCAACATCCGAGACGCAGCCAGCAGGGGCTCGCACCTCACTTCTACCGTCTGATTATCTCCCCCTACTCCCCCCTCTCCTCCTCACTTAGAACTCACTAAAAACCTATACAATGTCAAGTGTGTACAAAAAAGTAACTATAACATGTTTGGTATCATTTAAAGTGTCTCAGTGCGCCTGGTAAACTGGTCTCATCCTCCCAGCCATAATGAAAAGCAAAAAGAAGTTATAAGATATGAGAGATGTGGTGTGCATCTTAAAGGTGTGCCCTCCCCCAGATCCTCTATATATGTAAATGTACAGGAACCTATAGGGGACCCAAATCTAATTAGAAGGACAGACACCACCATTTGGTTAACAATAGAATTATTTGGGTATTTAAGGAGATGTGGCACATCGTTCGTGGTTCTCTGTAGTCAGACGATCCCGCACAGTTTACTGTGTGTAGTTTATATCAGGCAACTGCGATGGACTTATGTTACCTGGTCAATAAATTGTGAACATTTGATTTTATTCTGACTGACTCTGAAATTGTTTTTCCCAAACAGATTGATCGATTCGTATGTTACCGCAAGTCTGCGTCAGATTAGTGACGACTAATATTTGGCATCAGTTCAAGTGTACTTGGTTTGCAAAGACAGAAAGTGTGTTTCCGTTTAGAACAGCTTAATGCTGCTTGTCCAATCTAAATTTGGGTGTGTCTTACCTCTGTTTTAATTTGATGTTTCTCCAGATAAGTGTACGCGGGAAACCACGCGTGGCCAATCCAAAGCTATTATAAGAGAAGTTATGTTGGTCAACTTACATCTGTAATAGTGGCCGTGACCTCTACTGAAGAAAACGTTAAGTTAAATTCAAGTGTATGCAATTCCATGGGGGCTATACTGAAGTATCTTTGATTGTGTATACATGAACGTGACCGATCTCAGGTATATAGCAATTTACCTCTGTTTGATGATTCAATACTGACCGCTTGTGATCGTGAGACCCGCAGTGTAGAGAAAACACGCGAGGACCTCAAAGCGACATAGTTTCCTAATCTGAACGGGTAAAGTATAATTAAAGGAGTTAAAAGAATAATCAAACATTCGCTCACTTTTAATGATGCTCAGATATCATTAAAAACCTTTTTCATTTATGGAGTCAGATGAAATAACGAGGTAATACATGAGAGAAAATGTATTTCATTTAATCTGGTTGTGTTGCATAAAAGAAAGACAGTAACGCGCAGAGACCTTCACCCGTATTATTGGAGACCGCCATTGGACCGATAGACGGGCTTACACTAGACCATTAAAAATTAACTAGGGTGAATTTAAAAATGTGCTTAAATTCTTAAAAAATAATCTTAAAGGAAATGGTGACCATTTACAAGACCTGTACATGCTGATTATAGTCTACTGCTTAAATTCTACCTAAAATCTTGATGTAACCCATCATTCAATTTAATCACAATTTGTATTGCATTAGTCATTCTAAAGAATAGCATGGCAACATGGCTTAAGAGACTCTCTAAGTGTCTGTCATTTGCAGATTTAATGTGGCTTTTGCTGTTCATAGAGATACAGTGTGTGAGGTTTTCCCCAGATAGGAGATCTGAACTAGACACCTTTGTGGCTATGTGATGGCTATACTAGCAGCCAAACATGGAAGCAACAACTCATGGTGGTAACTTTAATTTCACATTACATATAGTACAAAATAAATAACTGGACACACAGATTTTAGTTTTAAAACAGTTTTATTAGTTATTTGACATTAGTTATCTATTTGGGTGCACACATTTAGTTAACTTTGTCAATTTTGCTAATTTCAGGTTCATCATCTTTTACTCAAGTTACATTCTGTGAAATGAATACTTTTTCATTTTTGAGTTACCAGTTCCTGGGGAATTGCAGCTGGGGCTCTCTGGCTGGCTGACAAAAGGACTTCCAACTAAATCCAAGCTGTTTAAGTAGGGGATGGATAATTGGACTGCACCATGTTCTCCCATATCATGGGGGTGGCAGAGTTGTCTATTTTGGGTTGTGTTCTTTTCTTAGCTAGTTATGCTTTTGTTGTTATAATTATTTTATTAATTATCCTTAGTTTATATTAGGTAGCATTGTCTTAACAGGGTTTGTAGGTATTGTGGTTTGTTTATATATTATTTGTCTACCCCCATTTTGTGTCAGAATGGCCTGATCAGCCACTATATAAGTTTCCCCCATGTTTCAGTCTAGAGAAGGTCTGTTTGGTTAAGGTCTGTTTAGTTAGGAACTTTCTATTTTTTGGTGTCAATAAGTTTTTTTTTTTTTTTTTGTTTAGTAAATAAAAACTTATATTTTTGAAAATCTGTTTTTTGACTCCTCATGCCTGCCAGCTTGGTCCCTCACAGGCTACTATTACTGACCTAGCTCTTAACTACGGCTGCACCATTTTTTTTTGAGTATCATTAGTCCTTTTCAGCTTAGGCACCTATGTACATTAAGCATTAACATCAAACTGGATTGGTCCATTGTAAATCTTGAACTAATTAGTAGACATTTTACTGGCCATAAGGCCATCTCCTGCGCAGTCTGTGGTTCATTTTCCTATTCTTTTAACCTCTGCCCCAGGACTCCTTACCAATTGACAAAAAGCTCTGCTCAGTTCAACCAACCTGTCGTTGGGACTAATAATTTTAATAATAACTCTGGACCCACGACTGCTCAACCCAGGGATGACAAGTTCCAAAGACGCCTTTCCAGGACCTCTTCCTCAGTCTCTAACCTGCCCCCTGCCGGGTGCACAGAGCAAGGTAAGTGCTTTGAGTCTTTTCTCAGCACACTAGCCTCGGTACGCTCCTCTGCCTCCTGACGCGCTATTACCTGCTCCCCCCCCACCGCAAAGCCCCAACCGGTACATCGAAACATATGCACTGCGGCACATACCATGTGATAAGCACCCCCTTCTGCCATCAGACTTTAAACCCTTGGACAGACCTCTGTTTTCTGTGGACCAGAGTCACCATACAGCAGGTGTCCAGATGTGTCGTGGTCACCACAGACGCCTCTCAACAGGGTTGGGGCGCCCATGTGCAATGGGCACGCAGCCGCTGGCTCCTGGACAGTGCCCCGGCTGCATTGGCACATCAACTGCCTAAAGTTGCTGGCTGTATTCCTGCGGAGGTTTCTCCTCTAATTCAGGGCAAGCACGTCTTGATCCGTTCAGACAGATGGTAGCGTGTATATAATTCGCCAAGGCGGCGTTCGCTTTTGTCATATGTCACAACTCACGTGCCATCTCAGGTCGCTGCACGACACTCATATCCCTAGCAACTGAAAAACAACGGCGGACGCGTGTCAGGTTTCGCCCAGCAGAGAGTGGAGGCTCCACTCGCAGGTGGTCCAGCTGATTTGGGACCGATTCAGCATGGCACAGGTATGTATATTTTCCTACCAGGACAACACCCACTGCCCGCTCTGGTACTCGCTGACAGAAGCCCCCCTCAGGACAGATGTGTTGGCACACAGCTGGCCCCGGGGGCTGCGCAAGGACGCACTGTCACCCTGCACCTTCAAGGTGTATGTATCTTGATGTACCACGACGCATTAGACGGCAAGTCCTTGGGTAAGTGCGACTTGATTATCACATTCCTTAGAGGCACCCGGAGACTGAACCCTCCCCGGCCAAGCCTGTTCCCCTCCTGGGATCTATCAGTGGATGGAGACCCCACCTTCAAAGACCCCCCCCCCCCCCCCCCCCTTCAAGTTGCTTGACTCAGTTGAACTTAAGGCCCTCTCTCTGAAGACGGCCCTCCTGATAGCGTTAGCTTCCATCAAGAGGTTTGGGGACCTAACAAGCGTTCCCTGTCAGCAACACATGCCTGAAGTTCGGTCCAGAACATACTCTCGTAATCCTGAGGCCCAAGGTTCCTACGTGCCCAAGGTTCCTACGACCCCCCTCAGGGATTAGGTCATGAACCTGCAAGCACTGCCCCGGGAGGAGGCAGACCCAGCCCTTTCGTTGCTGTGTCCAGTACTTGCTTTGCGTATCTATTTGGACCGCATGCAGAGCTTTAGACATTCTGAGCATCTCTTTGTCTGCTTTGGCGAAACACTGTCTCCAAACAGAGGTTAGCTCACTGGGCCGTTGATGCCATCTCACTGGCTTTTCAGACCCAGCCACAGCCACAGGTATGAGCCACAGGTGCTCTGTACTGGGGTAAGGCTCCACAGGCTTAATTCCCTCTTCAGGCAACTCCCTGTGATGTATTTTCCACGGTACAGTCCCCCAGTCAGCAGACCCGCGTCTCCCTTGGGCAGTTCCACTGCCCCCGGTCGCCGTGCTTGTTGAGCTCCTCCCTCCCTCATCATACAGGACCTAACACCGCGCCGCTCCCATGTACGGCTTCACAACCCTCGTGGTGTATTTGCCACATGTTACCTCCCCCTAGTCTGGGCAGGATGTTGCCTCCGCAGGGTCTTCTCCCACTGAAAGAACAGGACATGGAAAGACCGTCTTCCCCGACGCATTTCATAGCTCTCCTCAGTGCAAAAATGTATGCCCGATGTATGCCCGCTTCCCTTTATACCCGTATGCTAATTCTATCTGGCAATTTATCATTGGACTTTTCTCAAGTTCAGAGGTATGCGAGGCTCCCTAGGAAGACCCCTTGTGTCACTTCATTCGACACAAAGTCTCGTTCCCTCCCTCAGGGAACGAACGTTACAACAGTAACCATGGCGTTTCTTCCCCTTCTCCATCTATGTGTGCAAAAAACTTTTGTCAGGATTTAAAGAACCTGACATAGTCAACCTGTCCTCTCTGCATAATAGCTCAACGTCCAACATTAACGGCTTTATTCCTGAAGACATTTTCTCTATGTCCTACATCTCTGTTGTCATTACAGTCTCATTACTTTATAAGTAATATGACATATGGATAGAATAGGCTACAAGGAATTTATACATAAAAAAAATTGTGAAAAATGAAAATATGTAATAAAACATACACTACTAAATATATATATATATATATATATATATATATATATATATATATATATAATCTATATATATACACTGTGTGTGTGTGTGTGTATATATATATATATATATATATATATATATATATATATATATATGCGTATATGTGTGTGTATATATATATATATGTGTATATATGTATATACACTCACCTAAAGGATATAATATAATATATACACCTAATATATACATACTGTATATGCCTATTTTGTGAAACCCTGTGTTAATATAAAAACAAATAAAAACTAAAATATATTGATGGACTAAAATAAAACGAAAATTAATTAAGTGAAAAACTAAAGAAACTAAATCACAGTTAGCAAAATAACTGAAACTAAATTATAATTGGAAATGAAATAAAAATGTAAACTATATTCAAAACTAAAAACTATGAAAACCTTGGTCATGTCCTCTGAGAGAAAAGTTGTGTGATAATGTAATAAAAGACGTGTGACCACCTAGTCAAGTATCTTAATGCGTCTGCATGTTGAAGGTCCCACTGCGTGTTTATGTAGCAGTAATTGCGAGGTGATAGGACAGGTCAGGGAGCCTCTGTTTTGCCAAACCTTCTCTAGTTAATCCAGAGTTAGAAAACTAGACCCGGTCTCAGCCTCGGCCCCAATCAACACAAGCTGATCATAACTCTCAACTGTCCCGTGCTTTTGCCCAAACTTGTCAAAATATCCTCCCCTCTCTGTGTCAGACGTGTTAAAGTGATGGCAACAAGACCTTGGCTGTAATTTCCAGAAATCTGTCGAAATTGCTTAAGTCTTAAATTATCTTTAATTGGCCCCTGATTTGGGTTACAGGGAGTTGCTTCCAATCACAGTCACAGAGACTGAAAGGTTCTACTCATTTCCAGCTGTGTAACAATGGCCAAATGAGTGCTTACCAACATCAGACCCGTTGCCAAAGGTTACCATGGACGAATCTGCACACTGCAGTGTTTATTTTGGTAAATGGTTGTGGCACAGCCCATCAGCAATGCTCAATAACCACATGCCTGTTAGACAATGCTGTCTTTTAAGAATAGACTACACATTTAGTAGGTAGAAATTATTTTATAGGATGATACTTCTTAACTGAAGACACTGAAGCAGCTGAACCACCTGGGAGCTTCAGGTAGGATATTTTCTCAAATATTAAAGACCGAGACCCTTTCACTTTATTTTCACACAATAATCCCTTTAATTCTGGGCTCAACTGCAACCTGAAGCTCTTCAGTAGTCAGTCTTTCAAACTGTCATTGAAGGCTTGTGTTACTTCACTGTAGAAAAACACTGATTTGTTCAGCGTTTTGACTGTATTCAGTTTATCTCAATATTTAAAAGTATTTGCTCTAAAAATGCTTAAAACCATTTTTTTCAAACAGAGTTACTATTATTTTTGCTTAATTGATTCAAAATGTTTAAAGTAAATGAAATATAGTACAGTACAAAAATGTAGTAGCAATTAGGGATGTCCCCATACAATATCGTAATCAGGTCAGATACTGCGCTAACATACTGATACCACCTGATGTATGAATGTCATTGCGTAACTATTCAGTGCCCAAATTAATATAGCGATATGTCCTAGTGTTATTATTAAACTGCAAAGGCTGGATGTAATGAAATAAATAGATAGTCTGCACATGCTGCATGCTTAAAAGTGAATGTGTGAAGCTGGCTGCTCTTACACTGAAAACACCTCATCATGAGCATCATGCACGCACATGTGTGTAGTAGTAGATGATGGAGAGCAGAGCACGCTTTCAAATGGAAGTGTGAAGTACAGGGTACATGCTTATTTATTTAATTTCAACCTTTTGTGGTGCAATAATTACACTGGGTCATGTAGTGCCATGTGTAACTGGAGGAGTTAAGCTGTTGTCAAAAACATACAAGCTGAATTGGCTTCTGCCAAAAGAAAAGCTACATTTAAATGCAAAAAAAATAAAATAAGAAAGAAATGTATCACTACTGTATAGTTTTAGAATATTCACTGAAATAATAATAAAAAAATAAATAATTATATTATAGCAATATCTCACATCGGTGATGCTCCGTTGTGCAGCAGCACTTTATTTGACAAATATAACTCGTGTTTGTAGTGCCCTTCTAACTGAAAATATAATCTTCGGATTGGAAGCTCACTTAAAATGGCAGAATATTGTGGGAAGGACACTATCTATCAATTGCAATGCAGAGATCAGTCTGCTGGCAAATCCTTCTAGTAAACTTCTGGTGACCAAAACAGTTTGTTGTAAATGTAAAACATATGAATGGCAGGTTTGCTACAAATATTTATTGCAGTGGTTAAAACAGACAGTTCAAATAAGTTGATCTGTGGAAATGACTCAAACTTAAAGATTTCTGTAACTGACTTTTTAAATCAGAGTGGATATTAAAATAGCTCTGACTCATAAGTCTTAAGATTATAGTGGGAATTAAAATTGCCCACTGGCATGGTGTTATGATCCAGACTCTTTGTTCTGTTGTTGTTTGTGTCTTTGGCTATATTCAGACTGTCAGTCCAAATAATCTTTTTTCGATCAGAGTGCGATCTTCATGATTGACTCTCTGCACTGTGTATCACAACTGATCAGATACCAATTGCGTGTGCTATGGCTATGTTAATTTTCGGGCATATCTGCATTGGTTGCTATAGCAATGACGATGAAGAACTTAAGGTGTCTAATACGAAGCAAAGTTCAGTCATTTATGGTATAATTTTAAATACAACTTAAAGATATAAAGACGCCTACCATTAGCTCCGAGGTTGTTAATCGATAGTACATGCTTCTGTTGAAACCATCAGTCCATGTCATTACAACTTCCTTTTTCAAAAATTGTTTCAGTAGTTCACAAGTTAATGTTATCCTGCTTAGAGGATAGTGTAAAACCTGGGCAAAGGGCTAGAGGCTCAAGGCTTGTCCTGAGCACAAATAGATGCCAGAAAATGGGACAGCGAACTGTTGACAAAGTATTTAAAGGTGCCTCTTGTACCCCCCAAAAAGAGTGTGAAATTATTAAATGAATTTGAGGGAGGGGGATGCACTTGCTGAGCTATGAGAGAGATGGGCTTCGTTGCCAAAGTGTGATAGAATGAGTGTGGTGGAGGCAGCCTCACACTAGGACCGCTCAGGGGACAGGAAACTGGGAGGTTTAGAATAGGTAGAGATGGAGAATGAAAATAGGCGGAAGCACTGAAGAGACAGTGGCGGTTGTTGATGAGCCCTGCGAGAGCTGAAAAGCGCTGGAGGGATCGTTACACTCGAATATGGGGGCCTCCCCCAAGTTAGGACAGGGTCGCCCCAGACGGAGGTGTGAATCCTAGCCACCGAGACCAACCTTAATTGTACCTTCAGGCTTGGTGAGTTTGACGATGGGCCCGTGCAGCAAGCCCAACCTGCTATCGAATGGGGGCTCACACTGCATTCGAACAGGAGAGCCTATGATACAAATAAATGTGAATAGCTCACTCAGTGTTTGGAACGGGAGAACTCTCGCTACGGTTTTAATGGGAGAGTCCTTGATGTATTGTGCTGGAGGATTCTGACCTGCCTGAGTGGAGGTGTGAATCCTAGCCGCTATGGCAGATCACCCCAAGTGTAGGACTGAAAACTAGGCACTCGAAACGACCTCAGCCTCTCTTCCTGACAATGGGGAGGGGCATTCAAGGCATTCGAAAGGTGCGTCCTCGCTGCATTTCGAACAGGGGAGCCCTTGATAAAAATAAATGTTAGTTAGTTAGGTAGTTCGCACTGCGAACCCCCAATTAGGGTTGCAACGGTATGAGATCTTCACAGTAGGATGACCGTCTCAGAAAATATCACGGTTTCGCGGTATACGTATTACACAATTACTATTATCAGTGAAAACAGAAGGGTTATTTATTTATTTTTATTTTTTTGAGCAAACTTTATTATAATTGAAACTTGAAACTATTTTTTTATTGAAGTGTGTAAAAAAGTCTCCCTTTTGAAAATAAATAGAAAAATTAAGAAAGCTAACAGAATTCTAATAATAAACGGAAATATAAACATGAGAAAAAAATAGCATGTAACTATAACATGTTATATAAATAAAGCATGTTAGTTTACATGTTAGCATAGCATACTAAATTATCTACTAAATGGAAAATAGCATCAGCTGTGTGAGCTTTATAGTAATGTCCTATGATTATTAACAATTACCATATACTGTAGGTGCGTGACAGACTGCTCCTGTCTGTACCTTTAACTCAGTGGTTCTCAACTGGTTTTGCTTCAGGAAAGATTTTACATTGGAAATCAAGTGGCAACAAACCATAGTAAAAATGTAAACTGTATTTAATGTATCCTGGGTCACATTTCCTTTTATGTTGCATAGTTTTGTCATGGTTTTCCAGTACAAGGACATGCATCAAGGGACATTATTTTTGTTGTTGAAGTCATAATAATAATAACAAATTATAGTATATATGAAAAAAATAAATACTAGCTGAAACACATCATGAAACTTTAACTTCAACTGCCACTGTTGATATAAAATGAGGTCTAATAGAGTCTACCTTTAGACTATTTCATATGAAGCTATACAATTTTTTCAAAATATAACAGTTACTTTTACCCATGTAAAATCGTGAAACAAATTTGTAATGGTGTGTAATTTATTTTTTTGGCGCATAGCACAGTGTTGCTCTTTTCCTCCTCAGTGCTGTTTGGCATGTCAGTGCTGCCAACTGTTTAAGAGGTTTGACTTGACTTCCTCCATAACACTTTAAACTAGAAAAGTCTCACTAGAATTGAAATTGATCACATCAGTTTTGATGTCTGCGCTACGCAATATCGAGGGAAGCCCAGTTGTTGCACGTGTGAACCAGAGAGAAGAGCAGATCATTATTACGAGCTAATTACACTCGTGCGAAAGTGCAGAACAGAAGCTTTTAGCTGTTCGTGAGATTATTGTTAAATCTGCCTTGGCAGTCCTAAATAGGCTATCACTTTAGCTCACACACACACTCACTTATGTCAGACCCCTCGCCTCGCTTCTCTCTGACATTTTCTCTGCTGCAGGTGTGTGCGTGTGTGTAATGCAAGTTGACAAGTCTGACAGGCAGACAAGGAGGAAAGGAGATGTGCACGCGCATGTGAGATTCTCCATCCAGTTGCATTTGTTTCTCAATACCATAGATAAGCAAATGTGCATGGTATGATAACTGTCAATTTTCATACCGTGGTATAATGTGAAACCGGTATACTGCTGCAACCCTACCCCAATGCGATTCGAACGGGAGAGCCTTTGAGTGCTTAAGGCAGGCCTGTCCTGCTTTGTGGGATGGGGACTTCCAGATTGACCGTGTTGGACCCTGCTGTGTCCGAATGGTGGGGACAGCCTATTTGAGAGTTGAGGATGAAGCAAGCGTCCCCCTGACCCTGAATGTGAACGGTGTGGTTATTTCATTGGGACTTGATGTGCTTTCCTGATATGAAGATGGTTGCTGTGGATGTAGCCAAGATATGCATCGGATGACCTATGGCCCAGTAATCATAGGGTTTGGGCTGAATTTTAATGAGCTCGCACGAAGCTGCGAGCAGCTGGATCTGCAGGTATGGGCCCGTACTGCATACAATGCTAGGATGAACGTGATGAATCTTCAAGCATGGACTCATGCGGTGTTTAACTGGTTGTCCCCACGTTTTTGTTTAAGAAGTTTATCCTGCGAAATAAGCAAGAACTCACTCTGTGGTATGAATGGATTGAGCATGGCATTTGACATGAGTGTGTATAGTAGGCTATTTTTTAATTGAATTGATTGATGCGGAGATGCAGGCTTATGGTGAGCTGTTTAGGGAAGACCTGAAACAGCCCAATTGTTGTCAGTTGCTAGGTGGGTGATGGTTTGATTGGTATGAGAGGCATATTGGTTGCCATGAAGGCTAAGACGCATGGTCTGACAGATGTGCTGCAGTTGTGGCACATGAACAATTGCGGCGCTTGGACAGCACATTTGTGCTATTTGCCATTTTTTTGGCAATTGGTATTGAAATTTTGAAGAGTTCAATACAAAGGCAAAAAATTCACATACATAGTTTCAATGCTGAAAAATTCAGTGCCAGAAATTCAATGGCTTTTTCATTTCAAAATCTGGTGAGACAGAATTGCTTCCATAATATAGGTTCTATGAAACACAGCAAGATTTATGTTACACACCTATCAAGAAGAAAAAGAGCAACTTCTGCATCTGTCTTCAAGCCGTTTACCTCTCTGAGGTCTCTCCACTGCTGAAAAGCCTCACCAATGTTGACGCAGCTCCTGGCCCTAGACTTTTCATAATCGTTCTTTTTTTAGTTTATATGCATCTGACTTTTTTCTCTTGGCCTGTTTCTCAGCCATTTGTCCTCCTTGGAGTTTAGAAAGTTCGCATCAGCCAGATTTGCTGTTGCACTTCTCCTGTCATGCTACCCTCACCCCCCATCCCGTTCATGAACTTTGTTTTTGTCCCATTTACGGAGCCAGTCTGTGTACAAATTCAAGATTTTTTTTTTTCAGCACATCCACAGAACAGACAGCAAGCAGAATTTGACAAAAAGTGTATTGGATTAGAATTACTGAGTGCACTTTTAAGAGTATACTTTGGAGATTTGTCATTTCATAACTCTGTATACTCATCTTGTTTGATGAGGATGTATGAAATCGTTAGAGTTTGTGCCTTAGAATTAGATTTAATAGATACTGTAAGATCACGGTTTACAGTTGTGTTGTGAAAAAAGCAATTAGTTTATATTGATGACTTTCAGGGGTTGAAAGATTACTGAAAAATAACACTCAAGTAAAATAACTTTTACATCTTAAAAAATGTAGTATGAGTAGATTAATTAAAAGTACCTGTCCTAAAAACTAATACTCATGAGAAGTGAGTATTGAGCACTGAGTTACGAAAGCTATGCCCCTTTATAATAAAAATTGCTTCAATTTAAGAATGCTGCACACCGTAAATTTACATTCCCTTTTATGGCTGTTTGCCAGAAAGAATAAAAAAAATGTGTGTTTGTAATTGACAGCTTTTAAAATACATCACTTATCTATGATAGTGTAAACACTACATTAATCTGATGGAGAAAATAAATTAAAGGGCGACATGATTACAGAAATTAAAAGATGAAAAATTTATTTTTAATATCATAATGTATGAAACAATTACATTAAAATCAGTTTACGTGTAGGGTCTAAATTTCCCTTAATGCCGACAGAGCATTATTGTTGTGCATAAAGCATGTTCAAACAATGCAAGGAATGCAAAAACAAATTTAAGAAAACCCACTAAAAAAGCAGGGTCGCTTGGTGCATTATATCCCACACAATAGAGGGGGTAGAACAGTAGTTTGGTACAGGGGTTTGGTATCAGGCTTCAAAGGAATAATTCACACAAAAATTAAAATTCTCTTATCATTTACTCACCGTCATGAAGTCACCCGCTGCTCCCGCTGCTTGTCATTTTACCACGTTTCAAGTTTTTCCGCTTTTCTACTGTTTCATCTGCGTGTATTTTACCTGTTGCTGCTGGCACCTAGCTAGAGTCTGTGTTTGTAGCCTGCTAGGTTTTTAGCATCGCTTATACATGTCTGTTTTCAGCATTTAATCCTTAACATCTGCCATTTTTAAGCGCATGGTTTTCCCTCGTATTATTCTCTTATCTTGATTCAACTGCATGCATATTCATCCTGCATCCACGTTCTATTTTTATCGTGATTAAATCAGGCTGATGGAGAAGGTTAATGAGTTAGAGACTCGCATCCGAATGCTAGTGGAGGTCAGTGAGAGAGAGAAGCCGGTAGATACTGTTTCGGATGCGAGTAGTACAGAGAGCAACATACACACTTTGGTTCCGTCTGTAGAGCCCCCGCAGCAGGGCATTTGGGTGACGTCTCGGCGGCATACTCGCTCAAAAAAGCGACACCACTCTCCCGCTCCTGTTAGGGTTTCCAATCAATTCTCCCCACTCAGTGATACACCCAAAGAGAATCATGTTGAAAGAGCCCTTGTTATCAGTGATTCTATTATAAGGAATGTGGAAATAGAGACTCCAGCCACTATTGTTAATTGCATTTCGGGGGCCAGAGCGTCTGACATCAAATCAAATTTATAAGTGCTGGCTATTGCTAAAAATAGATTTTCTAAAATTGTAATCCATGTTGTCACTAATGATGTCCGGCTTCGCCAGTCGGAGATCACTAAAGATAATATTAAAGAGGTGTGCAAATTTGCAAAAACGATTTGAAAATGATACATTGGGATTAGCATTTAACGATATACTCAACTCTCTTGGAGTCAGACAAAATGTAACAGGACCAACTCATTGCTATAATCATATGCTAGATTTAATTCTGTCATATGGAGTTGATGTTGATAATATAGAAATTCTGCAGCAGAGCGATGACATCTCGGATCATTACCTCATCTCTTGTATGCTGCAATCAGCTAATGTTTCTCAATCTACACCACGCTATCATTCAGGTAGAACTATTCTTTCAAGCACTAAAGATAGCTTCACTAATAATCTTCCAGAACTATCTCATACACTCAGTAAACCCCAAAGCCCATAAGAACTTGATGAAATAACAAAAAATATAAATGCAGTCTTCTCTAGCACCTTTGATATTGTCGCCCCACTTTGATTAAAGAAATAAGCCCTGCACCATGGTACAATGATCACACTCATGCTTGCAAGAGAGCAGCTTGGAAAATGGAGCGCATGTGGAAAAATATAAAATTAGAAGTATTTTGTGGTGCATGTAGCTACAGACAGGCACTAAAAGCTGCCAGGTCAGCATATTTTAGTAAACTCATAGAAAATAACCACAACAATCCTAGATGTTTTTTCAGTACTGTGGCTAAATTGGTTAGGAATAAAGCCTCAACAGAACCAGATATTATGTCACAGCACAAGAGTAATGACTTCGTGAATTTCTTTACAGATAAAATTGAAATAATCAGAAATAAAATTTGAATTATGAAATCATCTGTCATAGCACCTCAGAAAACAGTGTCTAATAATTTTCCTCATGTGCAACTTCAATCCTTCTCTATCATAAGTTTTGTTAGCTCTTCACGACCTATCGAAACATCAAAAGCCACAACATGTTTGTTAGATACTATACCAACTAAGCTCTTAAAAGAGGTATCTCCTGTAATTTCAGAACCTCTTCTTAATATCATTAACTCCTCGCTATGCTTGGGACATGTCCCAAGAAACTTTAAAATGGCAGTTATCAAATCGCTTATTAAGAAGCCACAACTTCATCCTGGAAAACTGGCTAATTATAGACCGATTTCAAATCTCCCGTTTATGTCAAAAATACTAGAAAAGGTAGTATCCTCCCAAATATGTTCATTTCTACAGAGAAATAGTATATACAAATAATTCCAGTCAGGATTTAGGCCTCATCATAGTACAGAGACTGCACTTATCAGAGTTTCAAATGACTTGCTCTTATAATCTGATCGCGGCTGCACTTTTAGATCTTAGTGCTGCATTCGACACGATAGATCACAACATTCTCCTGAATAGGCTAGGGAATTATGTTGGCATTTGTGGAGTTGCATTAGCATGGTTTAGGTAAACCGCTACCACTTTGTCTATGTAAATGAGGAATTGTCAAACCAAACAAAAGTAAAATATGGAGTGCCACAGGGATCAGTTTTAGGGCTTCTGCTTTTCTCCATGTATATTCTTCCCCTGGGAGATATTATCAGGAATCGTGGAATAAGTTTCCACTGCTATGCCGACGATACAGAACTTTATATTTCTTCAAAACCTGATGAGATTGAGTGTATCAATGAAATAAAAGATTGGATGGCCAGAAATGTCCTTCTACTCAATTATGACAAAACAGAGGTACTAATTATTGGACCAAAAAACTCTTAAAATATAAGAGTATATAATCAATATAATTTGACTCTCGATGGATGCACTGTTACATCATCTTCAACAGCGAAGAACTTAGGTGTTATATTTGATACCAATCTGTCCTTTGAAAATCAAATTACCAGTGTTTGTAGAACAGCATTCTTCCACTTAAGAAATATTGCTAAATTAAAGGCACATGCTCTCTGTTGCTGATGCCAAAAAACAAATTCATGCATTCATCACCTCAAGACTAGATTATTGTAATGCATTACTGGGAGGATGTCCAGCAAGATCAATATATAAACTTCAATTGGTTCAAAATGCAGCAGCCAGAGTGTTGACTAGAACTAAGAAATATGATCATATTAGCCCCATTTTATCATCGTTACATTGGCTTCCTGTTTAATTCGTATTAATTTTTAAATTCTGTTAACTACGTACAAAGCTTTGAATGGTCTAGCGCCGCAGTACTTAAGTGACCTTCTACCACGCTATTTTCCATCACGTTCATTACGATCACAAAATTCTGGCCTGTTAATAGTTCCTAGAATATCAAAATCCACAAAAGGAGGAAGATCCTTTTCATATTTGGCTCCTAAACTATGGAATTGTCTCCCTAACACTGTTCGAGATGCAGACACACTCCCTCAGTTTAAGTCTAGACTAAAGACTCATCTATTTAGCCAGGCATACACCTAATTTATCCTCCTACCCACAATTAGGCTGCTTTAGTTGGGTCTGCCGGAACCAGAAACAGTGATCATTATTTATAACTCTGCAAAAAATTGAATGGCATCTATGCTTATATTATTTTATTTGTTTCCCTGTCTCAACCTCGGGACTCCTATCCTGAGGTCACCAGAACCGGCTGGAACCAGCTCCATTCCTGCTTCGTGTTGGACTCCACTGCTATGTGTAGCTGTGTGATGATGACTAAATGCAGCCGGTGCAGCCAAACATCCCTTCAGTCTATTATGATGGACTTCAGAGGATGAACTGATGCCAACTCCAACAATAAAACATGGGACACTTCATATGCCACTGTTTGAACCTTGGATTTAGGATAGAATGGAATGCATAGACTATCAATTGCCAACAAAAGCCTTCATCAGCCAATTAACAAGGACAACTGCATCTATGTGAACTTCTGCAGTTAATCCAGGATGGACTTCAAAGACATTGGTCATTAATCTTACAGTTCAAACAAAATCGATGTTTAAACACTGACCCTTAACACTTAAGTTTAATAATTTTAAACCATGACTTTAACTATACGTAACTAATATTGCCGTTATATTCATGTTGTTTAGTCAGAGGGGAACTGGCCCCCACAGTGAGTGGTTTCTCCCAAGGTTATTTTTCTCCATTAATCAACATCTTTTGGAGTTTTGTGTTACTTTCCACAGTCGCCTTCAACTTGCTCACTGGGGTTATTAATACAATTATTATTTAATTACTTTTTAAACTCGATTAACAATCATATTTTATCTAATTACACAATAATGATTAATCAACATTACAGTTTTATCATCTGTTAATGCATGATCTTCTGTAAAACGATGCGTGTTGTGAAAGGCACTATACAAATAAAATTGACTTGACTCATGCCATCTCAGAAATGTATGACTATTTATTCAGCAGAACACAAATTAAGATTTTTAGAAGAATGTATCAGTAATTTTGGTCCATACAAAGAAGTGAATGGGATCAATATTTAGTAAAATATAATTATATATATTCCACATTGATTTAGTTCTTGTATCTTTTAAGCCCAGAAATAGTTGTGTACTCATTCTAATGCATGATGCACAATTTCTGAAGTTTGTTCTGAAGAGTCAAATCAAATCACTTTGTCACATTACTGTGTACACGAGTGCAACAGTAGGTGAAAGTCTTGTGTGCAGTTCCAAGCAACATAGCAGTCATGACAGTGACAAGACATAAACCAATTACAATAAACAACATATTTACACAACACAATTTACATAACAAATGTACACATAATTACACAACATAGTACTGATATACAGTACAGTAAACAATACACACAATATAGAATACACATACACTAGATAGGGTATATAAAAATATATATACACTAAGTGAATTGGGGAGAATATATTGACAGTCCAGTATGTGATACAAGATGAAGATTAATAAAGTGCAGTGCTGATTGTTGATTGCAGATTCCGCAAACTCACCTTGCCTCCTCTCAGCATTCAAGCTCGCTTTACCGCACTACCCCTTTAACACAAAGCAATTATGAATGAGTTGGGATGCGGTGCGTGATCCGCCTCTTGCAGAGCCGAATTTGGCTTGTGTATGTTTGAACAGAGGCAGTGTGCTGTGGAATGGTCAGAGCGAGCTCACACTAAAATATCTGCGTTGGTTTGAAAAGAAGTTGTAATTAGAGTATTGTTCGATTGGAAGGAGTTCACTATTGAGTGATTGCCCCTGTGTTCAGTGTGATAAATTGTGCTCCGAAGGTCACTTTGAAGGGAGAACGATGGTGATTTTCATGTTAGAAGTTGACAAACTGAATCGCTGAATGGATCATGCCCTAAACGAGCTGGTGAGGTAATGAGGCTGACAGTAATCACCTGTGCGGGAGAACCAGATTGCAACGTTGGGTAGCATTGGAATGGTGATTGAAATAAATAGTTAATCTTTTGTTTCCCACACATTCAAATGAAGCTGTAATAGGGCTCAGGTGGAATAAAGCCAGAGCAGCACCCATTCACAGAGGCACGCTTATGCAATTGACCACTCCAGGTGGAAGGTTTAGATAAGAGAACATTTGAGCAGTCATAGAGAGCGGTTTGACATATATACAGAGCCGAAGCAGTTAGTTTGCAGAAGCAGCTTCACACAATCGACTGCTCCAGGCGGGAAATTTAGATAGGAGATGTTTGACATGTATACAGCACCAAAACAGCCAGTTTGCGGAAGAAACTTTATGCTATTAACTGCTTCGGTAAATGGAGCATAGAAAGAAAGACATAGTTAACACTTAACGTGGTAGCGGTCAATACTGCAAAAAACAAATGAGCTTCTATAGAACCTTCTGTTGAATAACGAGATTGTTTGGATGGAACAGCTGTTCTGATGAAAGCAAGTGCTTTGTAGCGAAGTTGTGTCCAATGATCCGAGTCACTGCCTGGGTCTATTCGTGGGCAATGGGCGGAGCCGGATACCGGAAGACTCGACACCATGTAGAGGTAAGAGGCTGTATGTATGTATGTATGTATGTATGTATGCGTGCATGCTGTAGCGAGGTGATTGGTTGGATTAAATGATCTTGCTCCTCCCGAACCTTCTTTATAAAACTCCATTTAATAGCAGAATTTCTGGTAAAGACCTACACTTTCCATGATCCTGAAGAGGAAGATCCACCAATCAGAGAATCGCTCCTCCTATACTCTAAAACTACTTATAGCCTATATTTGCATATATCTGAAAATTTTTGCAATAAAATCACACAATATATTGTTTCTGTAGTTAAAATTAATAGTTATATATTTTCCACAATTTTTCATTTGATTATATCATTTTCAGTGCTTTATGGGGTTGTTAATCGTTCCTTCATTAAAGACATTAAGGCCCTGATTTATTAAGAAACTAAATAACGGATACTACTGTGCTTGTGCAATCTTCCAAATTGTGTGTACACATTGTGGGCCTATTATCGGTGATTTACTAAGAAAACTGCATAATAGCTATACGTGGAATATGTTGGACACACCCTGAAAAAAAAAAGGAGTTTGTTTGTTGAAGTTGCATCAAATGCGCGCTCATGTGCATTATGCCCCTTACTGAATAAATATAATTTTATTTAATATGACATTTATTAATATGAATAAAAAAAAATTGATCACTTCTGTTTAACAGGTGTAAGGGAAGTTGATAAGAATACCAGAAAATTACAGTATATACAGCCATCACACCACTATTTAAAAAAATAAAATAATTAAAACTAAATTTCAAACCACAATGATCTTGACTGTAGTAAAGTTAGCTGTGCTCTCGAGAGACATGAGAGGCTGTATGGAAGAGAAAATCATTTTGCAGGAGCAACACACTCCTGTTCTAGCCAGCTCACTTCGATCGAGCATTGAAGAGAACCGCCACTTAAAATATCTTGCAACATTTTTCTAGTTAGCAACAATGTATATAATATTGAAATACAACATAATATGGGCATAATTTGTTAGTATAGGCAGTTTTTCAAGATTTGAATGATCATAAGTATTATCAGATCTTAAAAAAAATGAAAACCTGTTTTTCATGAGAAATATTTTAATATCACATTACTGTAATGCGTGTCATCAGTGGATGTTCTATGACAGCATGATGCAGAGCATGAATCAAATCAATAACTGCCTTTTATTCATATTAATTTGCTCTTGCAGTTTCCATTTCTGAAATTACTTTCAGTCTTGATAAAACACTTTGCGGGGGCAAATTAATTAATTTGCAGTGACACTGCCCTTTATTTTGCACATTTGGAGGCACACATCTAAATTGCATATTCATTTCAGGGTCAAGTCACTTTTATTTGTATAGCGTTTTTCACAACACACAGCATTTCAAAGCAGCTTTGCACAAGATCAGGCATTAACAGAAAAATGAAACTGTAATATCTATGAAGTCTTAAGAGTGATAATTGTGTGGTTTTTGATTAAATATAATTGTAAATTGTGTAAAAATTAAATAAGTAAATAATAATTGTATTTGGAACCCCTGTGAGCAAGCTGAAGGCGACTGTGGCAAGGAACACAAAACGCCATAAGATGTTGATTTAATGGAGAAAAATAACCTTGGGAGAAACCAAACTCACTGTGGGGGCCAGTTCCCCTCTGACTAATATCATGAATATAATGCCAATATTAGTTATTTATGTGCAGTGCAAGTCATGGTTTAAGATTAGTAAACAAAGTATTAAACCTGCAAAAATTTGTCAAGACATGCTATTTTGAGCATATGAGAGATGCAATCCTCAAATGACTAGATCAGTTCTCACCTTTTTGCCAGGGCTATGAAGTTTGCAATTTTTTTTTTTTTTTTTTTTATAAACAAAACTTTAGTAAATCAATGCCTGATTACATAGTCTTGTACCTTTTGTCTTTTTGTCCAATTATTGTCCAAGACAGACAGGTATTCGTATATCAATGTATCGAATGCGGCTCATTATCAGTATTTTCTTTTTATCTCAAGTATAACTTTATTGTGAAACAGTTTTTGCAATTATCATTTATTTGTTATGAATAGTCTTATTTTTTGATTGTATCCATCAAGTCCCAAATAATAATAATGAAAATAAATACATAAAGTGAAAAATGGAAAAAAATTAAGTATTTAAGAGTATTATATTCATTGTATTTACATTGCATTCTAGATATACATTAGCCTTTTTCACAGGATTATTTAATATTTTAACATTTCTTTTCAATGTGGGTTTTAAAGCAAGACAATGAGAGTGCCTGAGCACACTGTCTGTTAGTCTAAGTTATCTTATGTGACTCTAGTGTTGTTCCTGCTGTTACATTGTGTGAGTGTTTCTCTGTTTGCATCCCTCCCATCTAGCACTGCTTTGTGTGTGCAGGTGGGTCTTTCTCAGTGCAGTTAAAGTCGTGAGAACAGCCCGTCTCTCTGCTTCTCTCTCGCTCCTATCTCATTTTTTTTTCTGCTCTCTGATGCTTCTGCAAACAGTAGTGTCGTGCCTTATTGATCAGATGGAATCTGTTTCCTGTGTGTCCTGCAGTACTGCTGCATGGGTCTGCCGTTTGTGGGTGAGCATGGACTGTGTTTATAGGAAGTGCCCAAAGGCTACGGATAAGGAGCAGAAGTTTTGACAAAGCACCTCAACTGATCCATCACAGATCTGAAACATTGTTTTGTCTCAATGATCTGAAGCGTTACTGGCTCATCTATTCAACACATCAGCTGTTCTCATCTTTAAGTATTAACTGTGTCAAAGATGTTTCTTCAAAAATTCCTTAAGACAAATAAAAATAGATTGAGTCAGTTGTTGACATACAATAAGAATAATGTGGATAGCATAGCTCAGGTTATTTGGTCTTTAGTGAGATATATATATATATATATTTTTTTTTTTTTTTTTTTGATAGTGAGATTCAACAATTGTTTTTGTTGTTGTTTTTTTTTACATTTGTTTGCATCTTTTCTGTAACTCTAGAAGAAGCTTTTCTCAAGAGAAGCATCTGAGAAGTCGGAGACATAAGTAAAGAATCTTCATTTGCTCTCTATTCAATGTCTTCTGATGCTTTGAGAAATAATTGATGTTAAATAGATCTCTTTGTAATTTTTTTTCTTTCCTATAGGAAGTGCTATTGACATGATTTAAGCGAAGTCTTGAATTCAAGTCTTTTAAGTAATTGTTATTATTATTTTGTATGTTTTTCTTATATTATTGTTTTTTAAATGTGGATTACATTTAAAGCCAGAAACACATTACATACATACATACATTTATGCTATTTTGCATATACACTACCGGTCAAACGTTTTGAAACCCTTTCTCATTCTTTATTATAATTAAATTTATTTATTACATTTTTTTTTTTTACATTTTAGATCAATAGTATAATATCATCAAAGCTATGGAATAACATAAATAGAAATATGGGAATTATGTTGTGAATAAACTAAATCCAAAACAAACCTGTGTTATATTTTAGCATCTCAAAGTAGTCCCCATTTACCTAGAATTTTCAGACATGTACTCTTGACATTTACTCAAGCAACTTCTTGAGTTATCACCCTGGGATGCTTTTTAAACAGTATTGATGGAGTTCCCATCTATGTTGGGCACTTATTGGCTGCTTTTCTTTATTATTTGGTCCAAGTCATCAATTTCAAAAACTTTTTTTTAAATTACATTTGTTTTAGAATGAAATAAATGAATCTGTTGGCACAATTATATTTTTGTCTACAAAACTCATTTCAAACATTTAAGAGTGGCCTTCAGATCAAAAGATTTTTAAGATCATGAGAAACATTTCAGTCAAGTGTCTCAACTTTTGACCGGTAGTGTATGTATAAAAATTCAGTTTAATTAAAAAAAATATAAAATTATTCTGATAGACGAGTAAAGCGTTGATTAGGCAAAATAGATAAAAAGTCACTTAAGGCAAAATATTGTTTATTTTTTAGAAAATAATATATTTTTGGATCCCAGTTATGAGGAGCCATTCACGGGTATTACGTGTAGAAATAGCCTTATCATTACAAATGCCACTGTTATACAATTGTAGAACAATGGTACACTTTCATATAGGAAAGTACCATTTAGAATGAAGTGGTTTAAACTTCCATGCATTTTTAATTATAAATGCATTATTGATAAAGTCATCCTCCTGTCCTATCCTACTCCTGTTGTGAATGGTCACGTTTGCCTTCAGATATTCGAAAGGTGACTTGAATCATTAGGCTTTTGTCCAAATCTTTTCAAATAAAAATGTCCAAACATATGCAGGCAGTTACAGTCTCCAGTTCCTTATCAGTTTTGTGGCCATGGGATTCTGGCTAGTGAAAATGCTGTGTAGCTAGTGTCTTTGGAACACTATGAGCCAAAAAGTTAATATCAATCATTGATCGTAATGCATTACTGGGAAGATGTCCTGCAGGTTTAATACACAAGTTTCAGTTAGTTAAATATGCAGCAGCTAGAGGGCTGACTAGAACACAAAATTATGATATTTTTATTCAAAAACTCCCAATTTTATTGTCGCAACGATGGCTACCTATAAAGTACTAATTAAAAAAAATTCTGTTTATTACTTACAAAGCTTTGAATGGTCTAGCCCCTCAGAACTTAAGCGACCTTCTAACGTGCTATAATCCATCATGCTCACTATGATCAGAAAACTCTGGACTATTAATAATACATAGAATCCAGAAAAGGAGGCAGAGCCTTTTCCTAATTCGCTCCTAATTATGGAATGGTCTTCCTAACATTGTTTGGGACTCAGACACACTCTCTCAGTTTAAGTCTAAACTAAAGACTCATCTATTCAGCCAGGCATACATCTAATTTATCCTTCAACTCATTGTTACAGTATCCTGCAATTCAGGTCTGCTGGAACTGGAAACCATACTTTGTTTTAAAGTGAATGGCATCTATGCTAATATTATTCTGTTTCCTTGTCTCAACTGTATCCTGAGGGAACCAGTGCCTGCCTTTATCCAGATTCAGTCCAGCCCAATGTCCCACACCCACCGCTATAAGTTGCTTGGTACTGACTACTAACTGCAGTCTGTGCCAGCCATCAGTGCCGCCAATAAGGGGGGACAACTAAACCTTTTGTCCCGGGCTTGAGGGGGGCCCCACAGAAAGGCTTTTCCATATTGTGAGCGCATCTAAATGCGTTCAGCGGGAGACGCAGATGTAAACACGGAGACAGTGCATGAAAGTAAAAGCCGCCAGGGTAGCACACATTGATGGAATAACTGTTAGAACCCCACTCCCCTATTCATGCTGTTTAGCATGCAGTTAAATAGCACAGTGAGGTCTTTAAAGACATTGCAGACATCACAGCTTTACTTTCTTTTACAGCAAACATTTTTGTAAAGCTGCTTTGAAATCATGTGTGTTGTGAAAGGCGCTATAAAAATATAATTGACAACTTCAGATCAAACGTGCTCTTGTGCTAAAAAAAGTCTCAATTTTATCTAAAAAATTTGGTGCTAATAAATGTAACTATTTAATTCAATACCAAAAACTATGGATACAAATAAATGGATGTTGAGCACCTGTGTAATAGTGAGTGTGTCTCAAATGAAGGATTCCCTCCACCCCCACTGACAGACACATGTCCATCATTACAACCTGATTACACACAGGTCAGAGGTCATGCTGCTGGCCAGATGACAGAGCACTGGCAGTGCAGCTAATTGTAGACCTGTAGTGCTGTCATGTGATTATCACATCAGTGCTTCAGGGGACGAAAGGAGCTTGAGTTTCACCTTCTCTTTGTGACATGAACAATGACTTCCATTTGATGCAGGTGAACTGATGTTATTTCCTCTCCAGGCTTCACACTAATGGCTGTGTGTCAGTTTATTTGAATGATTTATGATTTGAATAGTCATGTTTCAATTAAAGTTACAAATGTATGGACAAAATGAGGATAATGCAAACCTAATTTGTGAATAAAGTAGCATTTCCATCCAATGTATTTAGTAGAACAAAATTGGCACTTCTGAATTTCAAACACAAAAATAAAGATGTCTTTGGGCCTTTAAAATACTAATGCAATAATTTTCTGAATAAAGGCTTTAAGATGTGATCATTTATTTGGTTATAAAAGATGTTTTTTTTGTTGTTTTTTTTATCTTCACACAGCACAAGTTCACACAATACAATACACCCAGTGTGTCTGCATTGTTAGCAATTTGCCTGTTTGTCAGCTTACCTTTCTTTTTTGCACAAGTATAATTAAAATTTCTTTTCATCATTGAATTACTGGTAAAATGACATAACTGAGTTAGCTGGCTAGCAAAAAACAACAACAACAAAAAAATCACACCTTCAACAGTCGCCCACACTGTTTTTAATTTTTTTGTAACACAATCTTTTCTTCATGAACCCTTACGCTGCTCTTTCCTGTTTAACATATTCATATTCCAAGAGTTGAATGGACTAATTTTATAAGTCATATGTACTACTTTTATGGTGTTTATACTGCACCTTTTCAAGTGCTTAAAATTATTTGTCCTTTTTTTTTTTTTAAGGTAATCAGCTCCCGCTGACTACAAACTGTTATTCCATGGAAAAGGGCTGCTTAAAATATGTTTTATGTTCATTATTACGTTAACTAACCCTTTAATAGGTGGCATACTTAAAATGAAATGGTTGCGATTGGTGAACATTGGATTCTTTTGGAAGAAGTCACTTAGGAGCTGCTATATAAAAAAAAATAATAAAAATAAAAACATTCGGGCAAAGATATTAGAAAATCACAAATTTATTGTCAATTATTTACAAATAATATTTGAATTAAAAATAAATGTCACTGTCCTTGCCACAACCATATATACACACTTTGTCTTAAGCCTCATATGCAGAAACTGCTCTGTTTATATTTTCACATTCACAATTACAATAACGTACAGTGCATGTACTATTTTCAAGTCAAAAAGACGAATTTGGCCAAATTGTGAAGAGTTTTCACCCTTTGAAATTACTGTTGGTCTGTGCATGTTTAGTTAGATTCTTACATGGCACTAACACAATTAACATCAACTGCTGTTAGAATACTGAGCACGATAAAATGATTTACTTTTTAAACCATCATGTTATCCCTGCCTCAAAATGGCAATTAAACAGACCAATAACTGTTGGGGAGGATAGTTTTGTCATATATGATTATTGGGGGATAGGGGGTGCACATTCCCCTCAATGTATATTGTGGTTACTGTCCTGCTTTACCTGTTCATCTGCCAGCTGAAAACCGGAAGTTTAAACTAAGAAAATGTAAAAAAACACTTCTCCTCAATGAGCTGCATGATTTGTGGTGTCTTACATGTAACTAGCACAAACTATGTGGTTTGAATTATACAACAAATTTGTATACTTATGGTTAGGGGTTTGTTTAAATCACTAACACAAGGCATAAAGAATAATAACAGTGATGCTTGCTGGGTGGCTGGGTAATCATGTAATCTCTGTGTTTCCATATGGATCACTAATTTTCTATGAAAGATCAGGTATCTTATCTATCAATTAAGAGACCAAGACTCGCACTCTTTGCCGCTGCTCTCTCACACAAAGCACACATAAAAAAAGAATGAGATGTGAGTCTCATCACATAAGCAGCACATTTCAGGAAGTGTCATTACCCAGCATGCAGTTGTTTGACATACCAGTGCTATCAGTGTGACAGAATAACATGTTTGCTCTGCAGACATTAATCAATAAAGTACATCTCCCTTAACTGCATTCTTCATGGATGGTAAACAAAACTCACTCTCAGTCCGATAAAGAATCCTAAAGCTACTCTTTACATACTTTAAATGTTTATTTTCTATTTTGAACACTATGGGAAAGTTTGGTAAAAACAATTTAAAACTTTAATAAGCTGATTTCCCAAGTATTAACTTTCAGAGTGCAAGAAAGTTTGAACCAGGAACATGGACGCCATGCGAGATTTGGATGTGTGAATGGTGAGCTCTCATACTTTGCTAGTTTGAATGCTATTAATATCATAAACTGGTGAGATTCGATGCACTCTGTTCTAGGAGGACAATAGCTGACACCCCCAAGCAGCAGGCCACGAGCCAGGGAGCAGATTTGGTTGGGGAGGTGTGGGAAATTTGGTGAGAAATGTTGATCACATCGGCACTTCCATGGAGACAAAATTCACTGAGATGGTTACATGGGGAATATGTTTGGAGTGGGGAATATCGAGACATAGATCAATTATCTGGAATCATTGGAGAGGGAATTATCTGCTAACCCACTAGCGACTAAGGTGGATTTGGAGTGTGTCTGGAAAATGTTGGAAGACCTTGAGAATCGTAATCGGTGCAAAACAACATCCAAATTGTTGGAATTCCTGCAAATGAAGAATGCAGAGATATGGTGAAATTCCTAAATGAGCTCCTCCTGAGTCTGCTCGACATAACAGGCCAAAAGCTGGAAATCGAGTGAGCTCACAGGATCCTGGCTCGGAGATCTGTGTAGGGAGACAAGCACCGATCAGTTCTGGCCAAATATATGAGATCATCCCATAAAGATCTCGTGTTACGCGAGACGAGGAATAAAGGAAGGCTATCTTGGAAGAACCACAACATTTCCTTGTTCCCAGATTTCAAATCAAATATTACACAATACACAACACAATTTACATATCAAATGTACATATACTTACACAACACAATCCTATTATACAATGTACTGTAAACAGTGCACACAATATAGAATACACATACACTAAAAGTTAAAAATAAGAGTATATAAAAATATATATGCAGTTGTTATATTGTGGAGAATATAATTATGACAGTCCAGTGTGAGATAATAGATTTATAAAGTGCAGTGCTGATTGTTGATCGTGAGTGATCAAGTGTTCAAAAGTCTTATTGCTTGGGGGAAGAAGCTGTCATGTTGTCGGCTGGTGCGGGTCCTGATGCTGCGATACCGCCTGCCTGATGGAAGCAGTGAGATCAAACCATGACTCAGGTGGCTGGAGTCTCTGATGATCCTCTGAGCTTTTTTTCACACACCGCCTGTTATATACAGGTGCTGGTCATATAATTAGAATATCATCAAAAAGTTGATTTATTTCTGTAATTCCATTCAAAAAGAGAAACTTGTATAATGTATTCATTCATTCCACACAGACTGATATATTTCAAATGTTTATTTCATTTAATTGTGATGATTAAAACTGACAACTAATGAAAATCCCAAATTCAGTATTTCTGAAAATTAGAATATTACTTAAGACCAATACAAAAAAAGGATTTTTAGAAATGTTGGCCAACTGAAAAGTATGAACATGAAAAGTATGAGCATGTACAGCACTCAATACTTAGTTGGGGCTCCTTTTGCCTGAAATACTGCAGCAATGCGGAGTTGATCAGTCTGTGGTACTGCTCAGGTGTTATGAGAGCCCAGGTTGCTCTGATAGTGGCCTTCAGCTCTTCTGCATTGTTGGGTCTTGTGTATCGCATCTTCCTCTTCACAATACCCCATAGATTTTCTATAGGGTCAAGGTCAGGCGAGTTTGCTGGCCAATTAAGAACAGGGATACCATGGTCCTTAAACCAGGTACTGGTAGCTTTGGCACTGTGTGCAGGTGCCAAGTCCTGTTGGAAAATGAAATCTGCATAAAATTGGTCAGAAGCAGGAAGCATGAAGTGCTCTAAAACTTCCTGGTAGACGGCTGCGTTGACCTTGGACCTCAGAAAACACAGTGGACCAACACCAGCAGATGACATGGCACCCCAAACCATTCTGTGCCTCTCCTCTCTTCCTCCAGACTCTGGGACCTTGATTTCCAAAGGAAATGCAAAATTTACTTTCATCAGAGAACATAACTTTGGACCACTCAGCAGCAGTCCAGTCCTTTTTGTCTTTAGCCCAGGTGAGACGCTTCTGACGCTGTGTCTTGTTCAAGAGTGGCTTGACACAAGGAATGCGACAGCTGAAACCCATGTCTTGCATACGTCTGTGCGTGGTGGTTCTTGAAGCACTGACTCCAGCTGCAGTCCACTCTCTGTGAATCTCCCCCACAATTTTGAATGGGTTTTGTTTCACAATCCTCTCCAGGGTGCGGTTATCCCTATTGTTTGTACACTTTTTTCTATCACATCTTTTTCTTCCCTTCGCCCTCTATTCATGTGCTTGGACACAGAGCTCTGTGAACAGCCAGCCTCTTTAGCAATGACCTTTTGTGTCTTGCCCTCCTTGTGCAAGATGTCAATGGTCATCTTTTGGACAGCTGTCAAGTCAGCAGTCTTCCCCATGTTTGTGTAGTCTACTGAACTAGACTGAGAGACCATTTAAAGGCCTTTGCAGGTGTTTTGAGTTAATTAGCTGATTAGAGTGTGGCACCAGGTGTCTTCAATATTGAACCTTTTCACAATATTCTAATTTTCTGAGATACTGATTTGGGGGTTTTCATTAGTTGTCAGTTATAATCATCAAAATGAAAAGGAATGAACACTTGAAATATATCAGTCTGTGTGGAATGAATGTATACATTATACAAGTTTCACTTTTTGAATGGAATTACTGAAATAAATAAACTTTTTGATGATATTATAATTATATGACCAGCACCTGTATGTCCTGGAGGGAGGGAAGCTCACCTCCGATGATGTTTCTGGCAGTTCGCACCACCCTGTGTCTTTGCGGTTGTGGGTGGTGTATTGCCATACCAGGCAGTGATGCAGCCAGTCAGGATGCTCTCTACAGTGCTGGTGTAGAACCATGTGAGGATGTGGTGGTTCATTCCAAACTTCCTCAGCTGTCTCAGGAAGAAGAGGCACTGGTGATCCTTCTTCACAACGGCCTCAGTGTGGACGGACAATGTGAGTTCCTCAGTAATGTGGACACGAGGAACTTGAAACTGCTGACTCTCTTCACCTGTGCTCCATTAATGGTGATGGGGCTGTGTTCTCTGTCTTTCTTCCTGAAGTCCACTACAAGCTCCTTAGTTTTACTGACGTTGAGGGAGAGGTTGTGCTCCTGACACCAGCGTGTCAGAGTGTGCACCTCTTCTCTGTAGGCTGTTTCATCATTGTCAGTGATCAGACCTACCACCGTCGTATTGTCAGCAAACTTAATGATGGCATTGGAGCTATGTGTCGCCACACAGTCATGTGTGTGAAGGGAATACAGGAGTGGGCTAAGAACACAGCGATGGTCAGTGATGAGATGTTGCTGCCCATTCTAACCACCTGACATCTGCCTGACAGGAAATCCAGGATCCAGCTGCACAGCGAGCTGTTTAAGCCAGAGTTTCTCATTAAGTTTGGAGGGCACTATGGTGTTGAACGCTGAGCTGTAGTCTACAAACAGCATTCTCACATATGTGTTCCTTTTTTCCAGGTGGGAGAGAGCAGTGTGTATTGTAGATGCAATGGCATCATCAGTGGAGCGGTTGTTGCGGTAGGCAAACTGCAGTGGGTCCAAAGAGGTGGGCAGCACAGAGCAGATGTGATCTCTGATTAACCTCTCAAAGCATTTGCTAATGATGGGGGTCAGAGCAACAGGACACCAGTCATTTAGGCAAGTGATTTTGGCTTGCTTCGGTAACAGGCACAATGGTTGACGTTTTGAAGCATGCGGGGAATACAGACAGGGAGAGGGACAGGTTGAAAATGTCCATTAAAACACCAGCCAGTTGGTTCACACACACTCTGATGACGCGGCCCGGAATGCTGTCTGGGCCCGCGGCTTTACGAATGTTCACCCATCGGAAGGAAAGCAGAACGGAAGAGTGGTCTGATTTGCCAAATGGTGGGCGGGGGAGGGATTTGTAGCCATCCCGGAAAGTAGAATAGCAGTGATCCCGTTCCCCTCGTGTGTTGAAGTTGATGTGTTTGTGGTATTTTGGAGCGATTGTTTTAAAATTGGCTCAGGGTGCACTGTTTCCTGCTCACTTATGCTCCCATACAGTTTCTTGAGTGCCCAGTCTGTGTCGGCTTGTGGGGGGATGTACACAGCTGTGATAATGACCGCTGTGAATTCCCTCGGTAGCCAGAATGGTCGACACAGAAGCATGAGATATTCCAGATCAGGAGAGCAGAAAGACTTCATAAAATGTACGTTCCTTTGATCGTACCATGATTTGTTGATCATAAAACATACACCACCACCTCTGCTTTTATCTGAGAGGTCTTTCGCTCTGTCTGCTCAGTGCACGGAGAAACCCATGGGTTCGATGGCCGAGTCTGGAATCTCCGCAGACATCCAGGTTTCTGTAAGGCATTTAACGCAGCAATCTCTCGTCTCTCATTGGAAAGAGATCCGCACTCTCAGCTCACAGAGCTTGTTGTCCAGAGACAAGGGGTCGATTTGTGTGACGTCTTGCTCTGATGAGAACGCAGGTTCTTTTTCCCCTTTTCCTTCTGCGTTTCCGTGGCCGGGCAGCCCAGACAAAGGGCTCCGCTGGCATGTTTGAAATCAGCGGGTCGGCATTGAGGAATTTGAAGTCCGGTGTGTAATTGCCGAACCAGTGTCCAAAAGCGTTTGTCTGTCGTAAACAATAATGCAGACAACATCCAAGACAAAACAAACAATAAACTGCAGTGTTGTATCGGAGCTCGCAACGCAGCAGCCATACTCAATGCCATCTTGTGTTCATTTTGTGAATTCTTCAAGAGAGAATCATGATCGATTCAAGGAATGCAAGAATCCCTTACATTAACGGAAGGTTGCTTTTGCACTGATGTTCCCAGCCAAATTGAGAATAGATGTTAAGGATGGCCATAAAATATTCACATGTCCCCAGCAAGTGATGTTCTTTATAAGGTCAATGGAGTGAGTAAGTAATTCTGTGGTACTCACAGTGCAGCCAAGTGGCCCGACTCACTGAATACTCACTTGACCCTCTGAGGAAACTGCACCTTTTTCGTTTCTTTTTGTGCTGGTACCACCTAGCGACTGGAGTTTGTTTTTGTGGAGTAACACTCCATCGGGACAATTTGTGTGGATGAATCTGCATGTTCTTTGTTCTTATGCCTCCTATTGGCTGGAGTTTGTTTTGAGTAGTATTTCTTATAGGTCATTGGAATGATTAGGTCATTTGTTGCACTCATGTAGCTGCTGAATGGGCTGGCTCACTGAACATTCGTCCGAGGACTCAGAGCGCATTGAGGGGGGGGGGGGGTTTGCATAGGGGCTGGAGTTTGTTTTGTGGAGGAACACACCTTCAGGACAGTTGTGTGGATGAATCTACCCGTTCTTTGTTTTTATTCTGGCTATTGGCAGAAGTTTGTTTTATAGATTATCTTTTGTTGTGTAATTCTGTCTCACAAAATTTGTTTTGAAACACTGGACTTGAGCACTTTGACGGCAAAGTTGTCACAGGGGCTCTCATAGACTGTTTGAGTTTAGAGAGATTGACGGCAGTTAGCGCTGTCGTGCGTGGGGTTAAAGTGTATGTTTTTCTTTTTTCTGTTTGTTTGGTTCGGGGGGAAGTTTGGGGTTCGATTGTTGCACTAATGTTGGAATGTGGTATTTCAAATTTCATTTTTGACACAATCTATTTTTTATTATGTCAAAATGTCAAATATTAATATGAGTGCATTGTCTCTCTCCACATGGAATGTGAATGGGTTGGGCACACCATAAAAAGAAGGAAAGTTATTTATCTTCTTAAGCGTAAGAAATATGGAACACAGGAAGCTGAAAAATTTGGGAAGATATGGGATGGACATGTTTTCTTTAGTGCTGGCTCAAGTAAGAGCAGGGGAGCGATTACACTGATAAGTAAGAATCTACAATTCAAATGTTTCAACTAGATTAAAGATACATTTGGAAGGGTCATTATTGCTTTAGCAAACATTCAGAGGAAAAGTCTGTTTTTGGCTAATATTTACACACCAAATGTTGATGATCAGGGCTTTTATATAGATCTTGAAGGGATGTTGCAAGCTGCTGGCACCTCTTATGATATAATATTGGGAGGAGACTTTTGATGGACTCAGTCCTTGATCATAGTGAAGCAAAAGTGTGCCCCTAGAGCCCCCTTGACCCTTCACAGTGTACAAATCTTTGTCTTACAGATATTTGGAGACTTTTGAACCTATCTGGTAGGGACTATACATTTTTTTCATAAATGATTTAATAAGATTTATTCTAGAATTAATTTTTTTTATATCTAAGTCCCTCATTTCAACTCTTGTTGATTGCTCAATGGGAAACATTTTAGTCTCAGATCACACCCTGGTGAGTTTAAAGGTGTTGCCACATATGGAGAAAAGTAAATCATATAGTGCTTTAATGTATCCCTTTTGCAAAATCCTGAATTCCAACAAATGTTAAAGGCTGAAATCAATGTTTATATGGAGACCAACTGGTCCCCAGTATCATCTGTGGGTGTGGCTTGGGAGGCACTTAAGGTGATTCTTAGGGGCCGGATCAAACAGTATGCCTCATTCACCAAAAAATACCAAGCACATGAAGCACAAGAGTTGGAAGGGAATATTAAAAGTTCAGAGGCAAAGCTGAAGTGCCAAATGTCGTCTGATGTCCTCACAGAATTGACCCAATTTAAATACAGATATAATGCTATTTTGTCACCAAAGGTGGAGTTTTGTTTATTCAGGGCAAGACAGTTATACTTTGAGTTGGGGAACAAGGCAGGAAAACTACTGGCTATATATATATATATATATATAAAACAGAGTGCCTTTTCCTACCATTCCCTCAGTGAAATCTGCTTATGGTGAAATATTTACCTCAGCCATTGATATTAATAATGCTTTTAAAGAATTCTATCTTTACCTCTATAGTTCCACATCTTTGTCTACTGATGAGGATATTAGAAACATCGTGGAACCATTAGAACTTCCTAACTAACCGCTGAGCAAAAAAATTCTCTTGATTCTGAGATAACCTTGGAGGAGCTTGGCGAGGTAATTAAGTAATTGGCTCCAGGGCCAGATGGCTTTGTCGCTGAATTTTTTAGATCTTATGCTACAGAATTAGCGCCACTTTTTCTAGAAGTTTATAAAGAATCATTAATCAGAATCAGACTGAGCTTTATTGCCTAGTACGCTTACACTTACAAGGAATTTGTCTTGGTGACAGGAGCTTCCAGTGCATAACTATACAGAAACAGCAGCAAGACATAGATAATTAAAGAAAAAAAAAAGAATAATAAAAATAAATAATTATACATATATGTTCATACACTCAGACACACACCTACATACATACCCACGTACACACACGTAGTGCAAATCTAATACAAATCCATTATATAAAGAACAAAATACAGTATATTATGTACAGAGCAATGTATGTAATGGTAGAAGTGGGTATGTTGGATAATATAAATAGACTTAACTGTGTATTGCACATAATTATATCTCAATGGGGCAATTGTAACTGTTCATAAGATGGATGGCCTGAGGGAAAAAACTGTTCCTGTGTCTGACGGTTCTGGTGCTCAGAGCTCTGAAGCGTCGGCCAGAAGGCAACAGTTCAAAAAGGTAATGGGCAGGGTGAGTGGGATCCAGAGTGATTTTTACAGCCTTTTTCCTCACTCTGGAAGTGTATAGTGCGTAGTTTGTAGCTGCACCAAACCAGACAGTTATTGAAGTGCAGAGGACAGACTCTGAGTAGAACTGTTTCAGCAGCACCTGTGGCAGGTTGAACTTCCTCAGCTGGCGAAGGAAGTACAGCCTCTGCTGGGCCTTTTTCACAATGGAGTCAATGTGTATCTCCCACTTCAGGTCCTGTGAGATGGTAGTGCCCAGGAACCTGAATGACTCCACAGCTGCCTCAGTGCTGTTTAGAATGGTGAGGGGGGACAATGTTGGAGTGTTCCTCCCAAAGTCCACAATCATCTTTTTGAGCGTGTTCAGCTCCAGGTTGTTATGATTGCACCAGTGAGCCAGCCGTCCAACCTCCTTTCTTTATGCAGACTCATCATCATCTCGGATGAGGCCAATGACAGTGGTGTCATCTGCAAACTTCAGGAGTTTGACAGAAGGATCCTTGGTGGTGGAGTCATTGGTGTAGAGGGAGAAGAGTAGTGGGGAGAGCACACATCCCTGGGGGGCAGCAGTGCTGATGGTACAGGTGCTGGAAATGAATTTTCCCTGTCTCACAAGCTGCTGCCTGTCCTTCAGAAAGCTGGTAATCCACTGACAGATAGACATGGGAACAAGAAGTTGGTTTAACTTAGTCTGGAGAATAGCTGGGACAATGGTGTTGTAAGCCGAGCTGAAGTCCACAAAAGGATCCTTGCGTATGTCCCCGGTCTGTCCAGATGTTGCAGGACATGATGCAATCCCATGTTTACTACATCATCCACAGACCTGTTTGCACGATAGGCAAATTGAAGGGAATCCAGAAAGGGTCATGTGATGCCTGTGGGCCAACACCAGTATCTCAAATGACTTCATGACCACAGACGTCAGGGTGACAGGTCTGTAGTTATTAAGTCCTGTGATTTTTGGTTTCTTAGGGACAGGGATAATAATTGTGCCTTTGAAGTAGCATGGGACTTCACACTGCTCCAGTGTTTTATTGAAGATCTGAGTGAAGATGGGGGCCAGTTGGTTAGCACAGGATCGAAGGCACGGTGGTGAGACACCATCTGGGCCTGAAGCCTTCCTTGACCTTTGCTTCCGAAAGACACGGCACACATCATCTTCACAGATCTTGAGTGCAGGTTGAGTAGCAGGAGGGGGGAGGAGGGGGGTTGCATGAGGTGTTCATTTTTGTGTGAAGTTAAAGTCAGAGTGCATGTGGGGTGTGAGATTGGGTCTTTCGAATCTGCAGTAGAACACATACAGGTCGTCAGCCAGTCATTGGTCCACCACAGGGTTGGGGGTAAGAGTCCTGTAATTAGTAAGTTGTTTAAGGTCACTCCACACTGATGCAGGGTCGTTAGCTGAAAACTTGTTTTTCAGCTTCTCAGAGTAACTTCTTTTAGCCATTCCCTTATTCAGTATGTTCCTTGCCTGATTATACAAGACTTTATCCCCACCCCTGTAAGCATCCTCTTTGGCATGACGAAGCTGTCTGAGTTTTCCTGTGAACCATGGTTTATCATTTTAGAATGATAAAAATGTCCAAGTAGGGATGCACATGTCCTCACAGAAACTGATGTATGATGTACATCAGTTGATGTACTGATAAACGGATGTACTGATGTATTAAAGAATGGAAAGTTTCCGCCAACCATGACGCAAGACCGGATCATTCTGATCTAATTGAGTGTAAGAGTTACCATCCAATTTCCCTGATCAAGCTTGACGTTAAAATATTGTCAAAAAATGTAGCTAATCGATTAAGTAAAGTTATGACATCTCTTATACATATAGATCAGGTGAGGTTTATTTGGGGCCGTAACTCTTCTGATAACATTAGGCGTTTCATCAATATCATGTGGTCAGACGCGAATGATCAGACTTCGGCCACTGCCATCACACTTGACCCTGAAAAGGCATTTGATATGGTAGAATGGGATTATCTTTTTAAGCTTTTGGAAATGTATGGGTTCAGGAATACTTTTATTGGTTTGATTAACTTACTTAATAGACACCAGGTAGTGGCGGTACAAACAAAAGGATTAATTTATTTTACTCTGGATATGGGCACCCAGCATTATTGTTCTGTCTTGCCCTGGAACCTGTAGCAGCCACGATAAGTAAGGAGGATGATTTTCCAGGGGTGGTAGCAGGAGCTGTGGTGCATAAGCTTTTTTCTTCATGTAGATGATATTTTATTAGTCCTCTCCGACCCTACAAGATCTATGCCTGGCCTCCATATAAAAAGAGTTACTTGGTCTAAATCCAAAGCTTTGGCTCTGACAGTGTACTGCCCGGTAACGGCTTTTCAGCCGGGCGCCTTCCAGTGGCCCAAACAAGGCATTAAGTATTTGGGTATTTTATTCCCAGCAAATTTGTGTGATTTTAGTTAGTTAATTTTGACCATTTAATAAAAAGGTTTTATTGGTCACTTACACCTGAGAGAGCACCTCCCTGGTTTTATATTGAACAGGAAGTTCTTGCCCCTATTTTTCCATTGCAAATCCTAAAAGTTAAGTTACACCCTGTTATCTTGTATTGGCACTCGGTATGGACAAAAGTGTCCAGAGTGTTTAATTCGGACATTTATATAAATGTTGCCTTGAGCATATGGCTGAACCCAAAATTTTGTATTAATAAGTCCCCTTTCTGCTGGTCAGAGCGTATTGTGAGGGAGGTTAATACACTTGATGACCTCTATGAGAGTGTTGAGATCCTCTGAAAATTTGGTTTAATATTTTGGGAATCCCAGATCTCAGTTCTTTAGATATTTATAGCTGTGCCACCTGATCTGTACTATTTTTGGGAGAAGCATACACCCCCCTAAAGCAGCGGATACTCTGGGAGTGGTGATTACTGCTCTAGGAAAAGGTCATGAGGCATCAGCGTATTACTCCCTGCTAATTCAGAGTCTGAAGGACAGAGCTTTAACTTCTGTCAAGAAATTATGAAAGAAAGATAAAAACTTGGTATTGGAGGAGGAGTGTTGGCTAGGATAAAAAAGTCTGCATCTAGAGATGCAAGGGTACACCTTATTTAATTCAAAGATTTTACATCGATTGTATTGGACCCCCTCTAGATTTTATATACTTGGTCTTAAAGTCACACCCACCTGCTGGTGATGCAAATCAGAAGATTAAGACACAACCAATTTTATTTGGTGGTGTGTTAAGATCTACGAATTTTGGTTGAAGTTTCAGAGTTTTATGTGCGATGTATTGGGCACTCATATTTCATTTTGCCCCAGTATTTTAGGCGATGGGGCGGTCATTAGTATAGGAGACAAAAAATTGGGGCCTAACCAGTGTTATGATTGGCAGACAATTTGTTTTAAAGGGATGGAAGTTTTTTTTTTTTATGTTTGTGTGTGTTTATAAACATGTGTGACCACAGGGATGTTGTTTAGGGTCAGGGTGGGGTTGATGAGGTGGAGGGGTAATAGTGGGGGTTAAATGTTGATTCTGTGTATATTTGTTTTGTTTTGAATCATTAAAAAATGTTAATCAGAAAAACAAGTTTGAACCCTTCTTGAATAATTATGCTTTATGTAATCACACTTTACACAGTTACTCGTACACTTGGGGCTTTATTTTCGTGAGAGTGCAAAGGACAGCGTTTGTTTAATGACCGTGTGCTACTTATCCAATTTTTGTGAAAGCGCTAATTCTAAGTGCAATTTCCATGCCAGCGTAAAGTACAAGTGGGTGAGGGTATATTGTAGCAAACTCTGGGTGTTTTGTATGTAAATGGTGGCACAAAGTGCAATTTGCTATTTTCCTGAGAAAAAGGTAATTGCGCTAAGATGTTTGAGAAGCACCTCTATTCTCAGCACAGTCTAAAATCAGTTTGTGCATTTGCAGTTTGGAGATTCCATCAGCAGTTGGTAATAAAGTCCAGTGTCCAAACTATCAAAATAACATTAAAAGTGCTGCAAGTGAAGTTTTCTTGGAAAAGAATCCAAAAAAAAATTTGACTCCCTTAAGCATATTAAAGGAGACCTATTATGCCCCTTTTTACAAGACGTAATATAAGTCTCAGGTGCCCCAGAATGTGTCTGTGAAGTTTCAGCTCAAAATAGCCCCCATGCCTCTTTTTGGGTGGAATCAAAAACACGCTGATTTTGATGTGTCTCTTTAAATGCAAATGAGCTGCTGCTCCCCACCCCCTTTCCTGAAGAGGGCTGTGCCTTTAAAGCTCATACTACAGCAACAACAAATCAGAACCAATATTACAGAGTTCAGCCATATATGTATGAATATATATAGTGTATAAATGTTGTCCGTGAATACAATCAGAGACATTGGTAACCTACAGTACGTTTTTTGGGGCTAAAAATTTTAAATAACAACATAGCTCTGGTCTCCATGAACACAATCAGAGACAATGGTAACTTTAGCTGCATTAGCCGTGGAACCAGTTAACAAGCACATTCAGAAAGGCGATGTAAAAAACTTTATATCTTCAGGATATAAAGCTGGAACATAAACAGTTGGTACTGATCCATGCTTGAGAATCACATTTTTTGAAAATCCTGCTTTATATTGACACTCATTCACAAAGCAGTCCAGTGTAAAATTATTTGCACAAACATACACACATTTTTGTATGTTTTGGGGCACATTTCCTTCAAAAACAAAACTTGTCCACTTCGAGTACATGAATACTCTTATGTTCACTTTTAGAGCCAGCAATAGCTGCTTACAAATGATGCTTACAAAGCTGAGACATTAGTCAAGTCAAGTCATCAGTTTTATTTGTATAGCTCCTTTCACAACACACATCGTATCAAAGCAGCTTTACAGAAGATCAGGCATTAACAGACGATAAAACTATAATGTCTATAATGTCGATGAATCATCATTGTGTAATTAGATAAAATATGATTGTTAATCATGTTTAAAAATAAGTAATTAAATAATAATAACCCCAGTGAGCAAGCTGTGGCAAGGAACACAAAACTCCATAAGATGATGATTAATGGAGAAAAATAACCTTGGGAGAAACCAGACTCATGACTAACATCATGAATATAATGTAAATATTTCTTATGTATAGTTAAAGTCATGGTTTAAAATTATTAAACTAAGTAAGTGTTAAGGGTCAGTGTTTAAACATCGATTTTGTTTGAACTGTAAGATTAATGACTTTGAAGTCCATCCTGGATTAACTGCAGAAGTTCACATAGATGCAATTGTCCTTGTTAATTGGCTGATGAAGGCTTTTGTTGGCAATTGTTAGTCTATGCATTCCATTTCAAGATCGTAGTCCATCAATAGACCGAGGTGATGCAGGCAGAGATCAGGGATGTGAAACGCAGTTCAACCTGCCCGGTCATTTCGGTGTGTCCTATGGTTGAAGTTGGCATCATTTCATCCTCTGAAGTCCATCATAATAGACTGAAGTGATGTTTGGCTGGCACCAGCCAAAGCTTTGTATGTAGTTAACAGAATTGTAAAATTAATACGGAATTTAACAGGTAGCCAATGTAACAATGATAAATTGGGGCTAATATGATCATATTTCCTGGTTCTCTTTAGCACTCTGGCTGCTGCATTTTGAACCAATTGAAGTTTATTTATTGATCTTGCTGGACATCCTCCCAGTAATGCATTACAATAATCTACTCTTGAGGTCATGAATGCATTAATTAGTTTTTTGGCATCAGCAACAGAGAGCATGTGCCTTAATTTATCAATATTTCTTAGGTGGAAGAATGCTGTTCTACAAACATTGGTAATTTGATATTCATAGGACAGATTGGTATCAAATATTACACCTAAGTTCTTCGCTGATGAAGATGATGTAACAGTACATCCATCGAGAGTCAAATTATATTGTAGTGGCTTATTTTTCTTAGAGTTTTTTGGTCCAATAATTAGTACCTCTGTTTTGTCATAATTGAGTAGAAGGAAATTTCTGGCCATCCAATCTTTTATTTCATTGATACACCCTGCTAGTTTGGAGAATTGTGAAATCTCATCAGGTTTTGAAGAAATATAAAGTATCGTCGGCATAGCAGTGGAAACTTATTCCACGATTCCTGATAATATCTCCCAGGGGAAGAATATACATGGAGAAAAGCAGAGGCCCTAAAACTGATCCCTGTGGCACTCCATATTTTACTTTTGTTTGGTTTGACAATTCCTCATTTACATAGACAAAGTGGTAGCGGTCTACCTAAACAATGCTAATGCAACTCCACAAATGCCAACATAATTCCCTAGCCTATTCAGGAGAATGTCGTGATCTGTCGTGTTGAATGCAGCACTAAGATCTAAAAGCACTAGAAGAGAAATACAGCCGCGATCAGATGATAAGAGCAAGTCATTTGAAACTCTGATAAGTGCAGTCTCTGTACTGTGATGAGGCCTAAATCCTGAATGAAATTCTTCGTATATACTATTTCTCTATAGAAATGAACATATTTGGGAGGATACTACCTTTTCTAGTATTTTTGACATAAACGGGAGATTTGAAATCGGTCTATAATTAGTCAGATCTCCAGGATGAAGTTGTGGCTTCTTAATAAGCGGTTTGATAACTGCCCTTTTAAAGTTTCTTGGGACATGTCCTAATCATAGCGAGGAGTTAATAATATTAAGAAGAGGTTCTGAAATTACAGGAGATACCTCTTTTAAGAGCTTAGTTGGTATAGGATCTAACGTTTATGTTGTGGCTTTTGATGTTTCGATAAGTTTTGTTAGCGCTTCATGACCTATGACAGAAGAAGGATCGACGTTGCACGTTCTGAGGTGCTATAACAGATGATTGCATAATTCCAATTTTATTTCTGATTATTTCAATTTTATCTGTACAGAAATTCATGAAGTCATTACTCTTGTGCTGCGACGTAATATCCGGTTCTGTTGAGGATTTATTCCTAACCAATTTAGCCACAGTACTGAATAAACATCCCAAAAAAAAGAGGGGGCATGGCTAATTCAACGGCTCAGTCACGTGAAAGCTTAGAACGCTAAAATCACTTACAGCACCTTTAAATTATGTCCTTGAATATCACCGCTGTAGCCATTTTATGAAACAAAAATGTATATTTCAAAAATTAAACAAAAGATGTGTGTTAAACTGTTAAGGTCATGTTTTATTTACTTTTTTAAATTATTATTATGTTTATGTTTACAATTATATTTATTATATAATTTGTATTATTATTTTTCCACCTGTTTTCTTAAAGTGATTTTAAAGTCACTGCAAAAGACGCTAGTGGAAGAATTTTGAAATGGTAAAATGGTTGGATTTAGGGAGGTGATCATATAAAAAAAATTTGACCACATTGTTATTTTAATTTCATTTTTGTTTAGTTTGAAATGTAATTTGAATTTAGAAATATTTTTAAGTTTTTTGTGTTTCAATAAATGTATTAAATTTTTAAATCAAAATTGACTAGTAGAAGTGAAGCATACAATTAATATATATATATATATATATATATATATATATATATACGAATAATAAAAAGATCTCTCGATCCACAGCCTACACTGGAAGGCTTATGAAAAGACTATTAATAATAGCCATTTCTGTGTCACTTGATCAATATGATTAATAATACTTGCATTCTCTATAATTTATCAGAGCTAACATTCAAATCATGACAAGAAATAAATTTTCCATACGTACAAAATATGCCTGACATTCAACATGGATGCAGTTATTGCACAAAAGAACATATTTCTATTCTTATAATTCATTGCATATTTACACTACCAACTTCTTCTGAATGTGCTGTCTTCGTTCATATCACTGGTGTCTGACAAGGAAAGGACTATAGAATTGGATGTAGTTGATGCAATAAGAACCTCTGAATGAAATTGCTCTTGACCCAGCCCATTAGTGCTTCGCGTACACAATTTTAGACATAGTGCATGCTTGCACGAAAATACCAAAACTTCATGGCCATACCCACTTACTTTAAGCTTCTGTGGCAAGGCAGAGGGCGGGGCCGGGTCATGATGATACACACCCTGTCCCGTATCAGGCTAATAAAGCCTCTGAGAGGGATAAAGGCCGATCTCAGATGGTGGTGCGACAAGAGAGAGATCATTTACGGACATGTCCGTCATGTGTATGTTTGTCCTTTGTTTTAAGTTTATTATTAAAACCTTATTTATATTGTCAAGCCGGTTCTCACCGCCTCTTTTCCCTTGAAATCCTTTACACTGGTGCCGAAGCCCGGGAAGGAGGAGGGATACCCATGGCGGAGTCCTCGACACTGCCATCCATGAGGGGAGGAGGGAAGTGTCTCCCCGACCGCCTGGAGTGGTAGGGCCGCTGCCAGGGGCGGAGGAGTGTCCCCACGAGTCGGCGAGAATGCGGAGGGGCGTTCTGACTGCCGGGAGTCGTGAGTCTAACTACGGTCCTCCTATGGAGAAGCAGCTGTCATCCGCCGAGAGGGTGGAGAAGTGATCTGTGTGGTGGTGGCGTAGTGGCTAGAGCACAGGGCTGCTAATCAGAAGGTCGCTGGTTCGAACCCCACAGCCACCACCATTGTGCCCTTGAGTAAGACACTTAACTCCAGGTTGCTCCGGGGGGATTGTCCCTGTAATAAGTGCACCGTAAGTCACTTTGGATAAAAGCGTCTGCCAAATGCATAAATGTAATGTAAATGTAAATGTGATCGAGGACCATGCGACGGTGTATCAGAGAACCGGCGAGTAGGTTTTTTTTTTTTTTTATCTCTCCTCTCTCTCTCTCTCTCTCTCTAACTGCCACTCTGCGTTTGCCTTTTCCCTCTCTTTAAAATTGTAGTGTTTTTTTGGGGGGGTACTACACTGTTACAGGAAGTATTTCTGTTTCCCTCCCCTTGTCCCCTCCCTCGTCCAGGTAGATGGGGATGACCTGCCGGCAGATGGCGCGGAAGGTGTGCCCCTCCCCAGGGAAAGAGGGGGGGTGGGGGTGTACGTCAGGCCGGGGCTCCCCAACCTGAAAGAACCAGGGAGGAATGTGGCAGAGCGGAGGGTGGGGCCGGGTCGTGATGATACACACCCGGTCCCATATCAGGCTAATCAAGCCTCCAAGAGGGATAAAGGCCGATCTCAGACGACAAGAGAGAGATCATTTACAGGCATGTCCGTCATGTGTGTGTTTGTCCTTTGTTTTACGTTTATTATTAAAACCTTATTTACATTGTCAAGCAGGTTCTCGCCGCCTCCTTTCCCTTGAAATCCTTTACAGCTTCTGATTTATCATATAACACTGCGCTTAGCACTAGCACTCTTAAAATAAGACGCTTATGCAAGAATCATAAGCATACACCTTGAAATCATGATGAGAAACATAAATTCAGCTAAGGACACTACCATTCAAAAGTTTAGGGTCACTTACTCATTCTTTATTTTTGTTTTTTTTTTTCACATTTTGAAATAATAGTAGTCATCACAACTATGGAATAATATAAATGAAAATATGTGAAGTATGTTGTGATTAAAAAAATAATTTAAAAAAAAATCTATGTTATATATTAGCATCTTAAAAGTGGCTACACTTTGCCTAGATTTTGCAGACATGTAATCTTGGCATTTTCTCAACCATCTTCTTGAAGTATCACCTTGGGATGCTTTTTAAACAGTACTGAAGGAGTTCCCATCTATATGTTGGGCACTTAGTGGCTTTTTTTCTTAATTATTCAGTCCAAGTCATCCATTTCAAAAACCTTTTTTTTTTCTTTTTTCTTTTTTTGAAAACTTTTGTTTTGTAATTAAATAAATTAATATGTTGACACAATTATTTTTTGTCTACAAAACTAATTTCAAACATTTAAGCATATGCCTTCAGATCAAAAGATTTTTTTTAAGATCATGAGAAACATTTCAGGCAAGTGACACCAAACATTTGAATGGTAGTGCATGTTCAAATTTTTGTCTTGTGGTGTATAAGAATTATACAAGAATAAGAAATAATGTTGTTTATAATAGTGTTAGATGGAGTACAGCATGTTAATCTGCTGACATTGCCTGACATGTCATGTAAAGCTGCCTAAGTGCCTTGATATGAAAAATCTCTACTTTTATGTAATAAAAGTAATATTTTAGTAAGACTTTACATTTATAGTCCCCTTTATTAAGGGATTATAAAGAGGGTCATTGATAGTCAACAATTAATTCACAAATCATTGATATGTATTTACAACAACATAGATTAAAGAGGTGACTTAAATGCAACTTGATAAATAGCCAAATGCGGTATAAACACACATACTTATTTTAATCAGAATCATAAAATGCCATAATTAATATTTCATGTCATTATTCAGCAAAAATAGACAATTGTAGTGACATTAAAAGGAGACAGAATATCATATTGCTGTTTTGAGTTTTAATTATTTTATTGTAATATATATTGGCTTATGTTTTCGACATTGACACTTTTTTTGTGTTTGTGTCAATAGAACAGTGTTACTCCAAGTGATGTCTCTACCAATGTCATCAGTGTCTATTTTCACTTTATCATGACACAAATCAGGCATTTTATATTTTTGATTAAAATAAGTATGAAAAAGTCTATTTATTTAGTATCTATTACATGTGAGTTAAATGGCTCACTAATTGGTAAGTATTGCATGAATGTCACCCTTTTTTACATTCTGCTATAAATCCATATCAATGATTTACAGTACATTGCAGTTGTAAATCAATCATTAGCCATTAATGAATCCCTTTAAAAATCCTTAATGAAGGCACAATTAATACATAGAATCGACAACATATTTAACACAGTTTCAGGGGGGAAAAACTATTTAAAAAATTGTGCTATGAAATACTGTAAATATATTTGTTTTCTTAGTATTAAATTGAATGATCATGCTTCATCATATTAAACGTTTCTGTCTGTGGTGAAGCGTGCAGTGATTGTGCTGTAATTAGTGAGCACAATGAGCTGTATTCAGCAGCTCTTGTGTGGATATCTGAATATCAGTAAACAACAGGCCTCTGTTAAGCTCTTCAGCTATATGAAGGGTTAAATGACCCTCAAAGACTTCATGTGTTGCCCATTGTTGTTATGACAACAGGGTTAAAACATATGCGACACCTGTGACCCTAGACATGACCTTTCACTTCATCCACTGCAGCTATTCACCTGTAACAGGAACCTGCTACATATCACAATCTGTACTCCAACTTCGATATTATGCCACTGCTTTAACAAAATAAATGTTACAGCAAGATTACTTATTTAATTTATGTCAAATTTCATTCAAGTCATTTATGATGATAAACCATTTAAGACGCAAATGCTGTACATATTCAGTGGTGAAAACTCCCATTGATTTAAAGAAGTCTTTAAATAAATAAATAATGAATGAAATATATGGCTTGTCTATATTTTCCAAGCATTGAAAGTGATGTATTTATGCAGTAGATGATGTGAAATTCATGGGACACATGCTAAGCTGAATGCTATGCAATATGCACCTGTTACCATCTGTTATTGTATTTTGGATAAATTGCAAAAAAAACAAAAACAAAAAAACAAATCCATGTAAGATCATTAATAAGGTTTTCTCTCACTCACTTACAGTTGCTCTCACCCAATATTTATACTCCAATAACTTTACTAGTATGGATGCTTAGACCATGTTTAATCATCTTGCATAGAAACAGTCCAAGAAAGTATTTCTATGCACTAAAGTGTTTTATGGATATACAGTATGTGTACATATTTATTTATACACATGTATATGTGAGAAAATACTGTATGGGGTGAGCAAACAGGACTTTTTTTTTTTTATATATAAATTCTGAATATATACTTGTAAATCCTGAGAAAATATGATATAACTGTATGTAGTTGTCCATACCATATTAGGCATATGCATTATGTTGCATAAATGTATACATGTTTGTTTTGGCCAAGTTTATAGAAAACAAAAACAACATTTTTGGCCTTGCAAATGAAGGTTTCATGTAAAATTATTTTGCAGTGAATCAATTTCAGTTTGTATACTGAATTTGTCTGTGGGACTCTAAATAAACACGTGTAATGGGAGCCAGCTGGTATGTGATAGCTGTGGGGTAGCTGTGTAAATCTCACTCCCCTGACATCAAGTGGCGCACTAGTGACTGATGCTAGAAACTGTAGCCTTTAGCCTCCTCATTGGCACACAGGCCTCCATGCCAGCTGACCGGTTACACACACTGTAATAATGCCCCCATACTGTATGCTAGTGTTTAATTAGGGGTAAAACTAGTGTCTAAAGTTTATTTAGGAGATGCTTTTGGTTACTATTTACACAGTGCGAATAGTCACTCCACTTTTAAAATCAAGGATTATAAATTGTAAATGATGCACTATTTGTTGGTTTTGGTAGATTATGGTGATCTGATTATGCACTTTACAAAATTTTAAGTAATCCAAGTTTAAATTTTGTAATTTGATTATGTAATCCAGATTACCCTGTATCAGTTACTACCCAGCACTGCTGCCAGGAAGCAGATGTGAACTCTCCCTGGTGGATAATATAGATAATGCTCTAAGGTTGAGTTTTTCCCCTACACAGTAGGGTACGGCAGTCCTCCCACTGCAGCACCCAGCACTGTCTTGCCCATGGTGCTCAATATTGGAATTTTTTAACTGCTCATTAATTTACCGTTACCACTTGTATTAAATTCATTGTCATATACTTTGTGTGTTAAACTGTGTTGTGAATTCAGAACTTTTACTTGCAACCTCAAATGCCAAGTGTTGAAATTTTGCAATGTTTTTTTTACAAATGTGTAAAAAAATTATATTTTTTATAACCAGTGGCTTCCTAAAAACAAGTAGGGGAAAAACATATACAGTATATAATTTTCATCAATATCAGTATTTAGGTCTCCGGGGGTTAAAGGAAATTACATGAAATTATTTAGCAAATTAGGTTCTCAACTGCCAACTTTCTGCCTTGTTGGACAATCAATCTCTTTCAGTCAAGAGCTCATGCAGAGTGTGAATGCTTCCTGATCAAATCCCTCAATCAATAACCCTGATAGGTTGAGTTTTCCTGTACCTGCTAGTGTATCTGATTGATCAAGAAGTGTTTCCATTACAGAAGAGCCAATAGCTCCTGGCATTTCCACATTCAGCCAGATAAAGCTTTTATCCAGGTGTGGATCTCACTAAATATCCCCTGATTGGAAGAATGTTATCATGTTTTTAGCTACTGCTCCTATTGTCTCTTTTGATCTCATTTGAGGGGTCAGACTGGCTAGCGGTTACCTCTTGAAACAGCATGACGTTGAGGGAAAGGTCATGCTCTTTGCTTGGAGTCTCCATCCTTCTTGTGAGCTCCAGGGCCATCTCAGAACTCCACATGCCCACAGGGCAGAAGAGACAGGTCACAGATGCTGGAGCCTTCAGGACATGCAGTCTTAATTACTCTGCATGATTCAGCCCAGCGGGTGATGTTACAGCTCTTATCCTGCCAGAGCCTTAAAGCAGAAGCCAGCACTCACATTCACTTAACTGCAGCCCACGGGCAGCATCAGCAGGAGCGTCACATGTGGTGAGCAGGCCTTGGGCTCAGGGTCCACCATGCTGGGGAGCGTCAATTAGTTCCAGTGAACTTAAAAGAGTTGTTTGGTGCCAGAACTTTCCAATGTGGCATGTCATTAACAACTGATGTCATTTTGCAGCAATGCCACTTTACAATGATGAGTTGCCAGGTTTGTTAAATGTTAATATGCTCTTTTGCCACGAGCACTGCCATTGAGCTGATGTTTCTTGCAAATGGCCCTAAAACAAAGAAATGAATGCAATTCAGAAATGCTAACATAATTTTTTTTATTTTTAGGCTGTAATTATGGGACTTGTTTCATGTGTTGTAATCATATGCAAACATTTGGACGTGTGTTTAAGCTTATGTTGATGTTCACATTGTGTTCAGCTGAACTCTTACTAGTTGTCAGAACACTAGCACTGGGAGTTGATTGTAAAAATTATTTGTTGGGATTCAAGAGTTGAGTCCAAATCTTGAAGTGGACTGCATAGGGGAATTGACTCTGCTCAAGGGTGTAACATGTTTGACTGTATATATTTCCTTTGATCACCAAACTACAACACACTCCAAAAGTCTTAACAGCACTAATTCAAAGTACAGATTTTACAGGGACTTCAGCAAAACAATCATAATTTATTGTCTGATAATCATGACTCTTGTAGTCCATTAACCATCAGTGAATGCGATTCGTTTGTTCATCTGTATGAAGCAATTGCAGTATGCAAAATTTGCAGTCTGCTGGTATTTTGCTTTGGGTAAAATAAAATATCAAGTAAAATGCCAAATTTTTGACAGAAAATTGGCATACAATAACAACTTCCCTAATGTTAAAACACCTGTCTGCAACCAGGAGATGACAGAGGAGGATCAAGAAACTCTCAAGTTTATTTGAGGATAACACAATTGCGATTTTAACAGTATTTACGGTTGTTCTTCGAAACACAGGTGCAAATGCAGAAAATCTCAAAATCTTTTGTCTTTCATACTATGAATCATAGTGTAAATAATGTTGTATTTTGCACTGTTTATTACAAGATTTCCCTTTGCATCATTAGTGAAATTGAAATTGAAGTCGATTCCAAAATATCTGGATTTGGACAGCTCTATAGAACACAAGCAGGATGAGTTCTAAAATGTATTTAACTAGCTGTATTATTCCAATCATTGAAACTTTATTTAGTGATATTAAATGAGTTCTGTAGTGATGATCACACAGCCAGGCAGCATCATGGTTGAGGGTGTGTACTTAATTATTGCACTCTGTTTAGCTGACAGAAGTAATTATCTCCAGCATATCTCAAGAGAAAAGCTGCAGGGCTTAATCGGTAGAAGATCATTTCAGGTCTCATGGTGATGAGCTCCTTCTGATCCCTCCATCCCCAGACTGTGTTCAAAGTGACCTGTTTAATGGCTAATGGTCTTACCACCCTCCTGCTGGTGTGGATAGTCAGTCTGACACACCCTCAGGCTATAGATGTTTTCATGGACAAGACATCATGATGACCTCATCAGTAAAAACCATCACACACATCACCACTGTAATTCATATGATCATGTGTGTATATGTAGGCACTCTTAAAATCTCTAAAATCAAAGGTTTCCTCAAAGTTTTTGGAAGAACCTTGAGAACCATTATTGGTTGTAGTTTATTAGTTCTTCGGAGATTGAAAGTTCTTGATTTTGTATTATAGGATCTTCAGATCAGTGTACTGCTTGTTGGTCTTGTCCATTAATAGAAGAATAGTGGTTCTTTGCTGCACTGACAATACTGCACATGGATTGGTGCTTAAAATATTTATAGAAAACCATAGAATTTCAAAGGTTCTCTTATGGCATTATGGGAACTTAAAATGCTTCTCTTATGTCACCATTATGTTCTCCTGTAGCATTGAAGGATCTTGAAAAGGTTTTTCTATGGCATCACATTTTAGAAACCTTTTTATGTCCATTTTTTTTACATGATCATACTGGAAGTCAACATGTTGCTGCCAAATGTTCGAGTACCCGGACTTCTGCAAGTTACTGACAACTAGCATCAGACATTTTTGCTTCAGTTCAAGTGTGATTACCTTCTCCTGTGATGTGTTTGACAGAAAGTTGCATCACCAGCGACCCATGCTCTTTGTCCTGTGTTGAAACTAGGAGGTAATCCCGTTTGCATAATCAATGTTGAGTGCTATTCGGAAGTACCATTTTCCCTCTGGGAATACATTTATACATCAGTGATGATTAGGTTTAGGATTGGTGTTTGGGTTTAGTGGTAAATAAAATTTGCATTCTTCTTCACTGCATTACATAATTTGCAGTTTAAAACAACTTGCTATACAAACTCACATCCCAAAAACTGGAGTTCATTCATGCACTTACTTTCAAAATCACTTCTCCCTTTCACCACTAGGGGCAGTGGTTTGACTTTCGATAAGCATTACATTTTAGCTGAATTACTTTTAAACTTCTGTGGCCGAATTCCCAGTGAGATTAGTCTGTTTATTTATTGCTGTGGGGAAAAAAATGGGGTTGGGTTTATGAATTTTGATGGTTGTAGGTATACAAACCAACACAAGTGAGCCACATACTTCCACAACCACAAGTTATTCCTATATTTGTTTGTAAGTGGTCAGAAATGGCTCGCTGAACCTGTTGAATAATTTGGCATATTTGGGTAGCTTAGAAAAAGTCTGAAGGCTAAAGTGCCAGTGACTCCAGAGAGTCTGATCAAAGACAATTAGAGGCAGTGTGAAAACCATGGCAACGCAGAGAGCGGTGAGAACGTAGAGGCAGAGACGGGCTCCACTAGAGGAGATAATGCTAATGAGGACTCATAGGGTGAAACAAAATGGCTTAATTGTATTGAGTTCATACCAAGTTAGAGCACAAAGGTTCTGGGAGGTTACGCTCACACATGAGGCTTATTGTAATCCCTCCGTAATTACCAAGTAAAGGCATCTTCTCATGGGAGCCGAGGGCCATCCTTGCCTCACAATTCACACATATCTTTAAGGAAGTATCAATTCCGTACTAAGAAGAGTCACAAAAGCTTCACAAAACCACATTCAGGGCACTTTTGTTGGGGCGTACAGCTCTGATGGACATCTACAGTGGTAGAAGAAAGGCTCTTTCAGACCTAGGTCACTGTTAATGTCAACTGCGGAGAGCTGAATCCATACAATGCCACGCTGAGCTGTAAAGCCAGGCTATAAGTTGGCAATATGAGGCAGAAATGTGTTGTGTGCTGTATGTAAATGCAATGCCCGGACAACAATAGGCATTGCTCTAGTTTTTAGAGGTCTTTTAAAATGTCTCAGTCAGAGGTCATTGAAATCAACATTGACATTCTCTCTCTCTCTCTCCCTCTAGCTTTTGACAGGAAGCTCATGATTTTAACCGTACGCCACATGCATAATGCATCATCCAGCACAATTACATACAGGATGTGCGAGCCAGCAGACGCAGAGAGCACCTGTGTCGAACAAAGATGGCCTTTCTGCCATGGATGTCTGCCCTGGTACCCGCTGTCACCGTTTGCCTGCTCCGATCCCAGCTGTGCCGCATTCAGCCTGACACGCATTCATCGCACCGACGGCGCTCCAAAAAGTGACACAGGCCACCGCTCATAAAGAACTCTTTATTTGGTTATTAACGATAGCAAGACAGCCCTTGACAAACATTTTTTGTGTTTGTGATTGTGATGCTCACACATGTGTGAGAAGCCAGTGGTGCACATGCAGTACCGTCCCCGTTTGTCAGTGCATTTTCCGTAGTTTTAAAATGTAATCTATCTGATTTTCACCAATAAAATTCACAAAATATTATTTCATTAGTTAACTGAAATGAAGATTACACAATTATAAAATATGAATGGTCCTAGAAATAGGTTTCATTTTCTTTTTACAAAATATTGTTTCTTTTTTTCCTTATGATCTTGGGGTGAAATGTGACATGTTTTCGTGAGTTACATTTGTAAAACATTTATTTAACCCTGAAATGCACAGCTCTCTTGTGGTTATAATGTGGTTTGAGGGAGTCTGATGTGGTCTCTAGTGGTTCTGTAGAGGTCTGGTGTGATCTAATGTGGTCTGAGGGGATTTTGAAATGGTCTGTTGTGGTCTCTAGTAGTTCTGATGAGGTTTGATGTGGTCTAATGTGGTTTGAGGGGTCTGAAGGGGTTTGATGTGTATTCTATTGGTTCTGATGAGGTCTTATGGGGTGTAATTTGGTTTCAGTGGGTCTGAAGTGGTCTGTTGTGGTTTTTAGTGGTTATAATGTGGTTTCATTTATGTCTGATGAGGTCCGTTGTGGTCTCTAGTGGTTCTGATGTGGTCTAATGTGGTTTCTAGTGGTTCTGATGAGGTTTGATGTGGTCTAATGTGGTCTAAGAGAGTCTGATTTGGTAAGTTGTGGTCTCTAGTGATTCTGATGAGGTATTATGTGGTTTATTGTGGGTCTGATGAAGTTCAACGTGGTCTCTAGTGGGTCTGATCAGGCCTTCTGTGGTTTAATGTGGTCTTTAGTAATTTGAGGGTTCTGAAGTGGGCTGATGTGGTCTCTATAGGTTCTGAAGATGACTTATGTGGCATAATGTGGTCTAATGTGTTTTGCGGGGTCTTAAGTGTTCTCTACGGTGTTTGACGAGGTCTAAAATAATCTGCTGTGTGATCTAGCGTTGTCTGTTGGAGTCTGAAGCCGTCTGATGTAGTTTCTTAGGGTATAATTAGATCTAATGTCGTCTGTTGTGGTTTAATGAGGAATGAGAGGGTTTAAAGTGGTATGAAGTTGTCTATGGAGGAGGCGAGAACCGGGTTGGCAATATAAATAATAGTTTAATAATAAGCTGAACCAAAAACACACAAACATAAACCCACCGAGCAGCTGCCTGTCATTCTCTCTCCCTCGAACTCTCATCGTCACCGGCCGCCTTAATCCCTCATGCATCTCCATCAGGCTGATTGGGGACTGGGCATGCATTGTTCCAGCCCAGCCCCGCCCTCCTCCGTTCTACCCTCCTCCCAGGGTCATCCCCGCCTTCCTCGAACTGGGAAGAGACTGGAGGGCAAAAACAAAAACAAAACAAGCGAGGGAAAGACCAACACGGAGCAACAGAGAGCGAGAGAGTGAGAGAGAAAGAAAAAAACTCACTCACTCACCGCATAGTCCCCAATCACACCTCCACCCACTCAGGCAGATGGCAGCCGCTCCTCCCCGGTCGGACCAGAGTCAGACCGATCCCCAGCGGTCTTCTTGCTCCCTCCGCGTTTCTGGGGGACCGCAGGGAGCCCCTGGAAGTGGCTCCTTCGGTCCAGGCGGTCGTTTTAGTCTATTCACATCTGAATCCGTTTATTAGTTTTAATTCTGCTAGAAGCTGGTGCGACTTGTGTTGATGGTGTTTGTGTAATCGCATAGTCCTATATATTAGCTAATATTCCAAATATTTATTTGAAATTTCAGCGCAATGTTTGAAAACGTTACGTGCCATTCACATACTTGTATGTGTTTGTTGTTGCACAAAATTTCATGCAGCGCCACAAAAGGCGTTTAACACGTTTAACAGTTTAAGTTCTTTTTAAATTGACATGGCGTCTAAAACACGAACATCCAGCTGACATTTACATTAAAATAATTGATAAAACAATGTGGACGGACACTTAAGTGTGCCATGGCACACCGTGCAACATTATGTCAGACTGCACGATACACGTCGTAGCTGACTGTGGTCTCAATCGTCCCGATCAGTGAATGTGACTCATGTTACGGGAGTGTTGTGGAATAGAAGCGAAATGGCAAAATTTGCCCACCATGGAGGAGCATTTTTTCTCTCTCTGAAAGTCAGGACATCAGCATTTCCATTGCTCCAATACCACTCCATCACAAGCATAGGCTAACATTTTCAAGAATGATGGATTTTGTCAGATAAGCCTATAATAAGACAGCCTGATCACAAAAATGTTTTTTTTACAGATGCTGAGAATGAACATGAGTATGGGAAAGCAAAGCTTCATTGTGGAAATAAAAAGATTTCTGGCCTGAAAAATTACAAACTTCACCATTGGAGAAAACAAAAAAGGTGGGTTATAGTACACCGTTCTCCTCTTTTAGATTAGTAATGTATCGGCAATGCAAAATTTGGAAAATTCATATGGGCTGATAATATATTGCGCTTGCAAATTCCCTATGGATAATGCACAAACATAATATATAGTTCTATAATTGTATCTGCTGATTTGGATTAAAACATCCCATAAATACTTACCAATATAAATTGTTCAATCTTTCTATTTTATTTATTTATTTATAAATAAAATTGGAGTGATGTGAATCTTAACTACAGAAGTTTACAGACGTTTAAAGTAAATTTTTAAAAAGTAAAATAGTAATTAAAATAACATTATAGAAAAATAAAATGCATGATAAATGTAAAGAAAAATAAGGAGAAAATACAATCATTTATTTATTTTTGTTTTGTAATCTCTGTATTTATTTAATTCAGAAAATGATTAAATTACACATGTTACACTTTTCTCCAAGTATTTTCTGCTTATATATTTATTAAAATGAAAAGAAGAAAAAGCATTGAAAGAGATTGAGTAGAGTGATAACTGGGCACAAATGTTGCTATGATGGTGCAAATGTGGAGCAGGTTTCTTTCCAAGTGATTTGGGGTGCGAGAGCGGAGCAGATTTCCTCGTCTGGCCGTATTTACTGCAGTCACACTATACGCTACGATGCTAAATTTCGGACCCTGCCAGAACTTCGTCAGAGGCTGAAGATCATCGCAATGGCTATTAATCAGCCGTCTGTGAACATGTCACACTGAACGTTGTAAGATTGCCAAGAGAAAGAGAGGATTCTCGAAATTTGTCTCAGTCGCCAGAATCGTGGCCAAAATCGTACAGTGTGCACCCGCCTTAAGACTAGAACTCTGTAGAAAAGATTGATCACACTTGTCTATTCTTTATTATTTCTTACTACACATTTTAGATTTTAGATTATAACATCATCAAAACTAAGAAGTAATACAAAAGTATGGAAATTATGCAGTGATCAAAAACAAATGAACAAATAGCCTTTTGTCTATTCCTCCTCAGCGCACAGTTCATTTTCTCAGTTCAAAAATCAATGCTTCAACGATACCAAACATGGCACAAACCAGAAGCGAGCACAAATGATGAAGACAGGTGAGAGTGATTGACATGCTGTTTAATTACTTGTTAAATACAAAGAAAGAATATGTAATTAAGTTTGTATCATCTCCATAGTAACAGTGTAGTCTCCTCCATGTTGTGCATTCACTATCAAAATCCTTCTAAACCTTTGCGGGACCGCAGGCAGCACACACACATCACAGCTCGTGTTTAATCTTCACTGTGTGTGCTGAGAATGAGACACAAAAACCTGCATTTATACAAAAAATCCCTAACATTCACTTAAAATCCCCATTAGTTTTATACTAAAATGTGAAAAGAATTTGATTTGCTATTAATACAGTAGGCTACGAATCTGAAAATGGCAATATTGCTGAACACTTGTATGATGAAAGTGTTCATAATTTTTTTTTACTGATATAAAAATGTCAATTATATGCAGTAGATATATGATATATACAGAATATAACAATATGACAAAAATGACAATTTTGATATATGGAACATGTTTTCTAAATACTTGTGGAATTTAAAGGGGACCTATTATGTAAAATTCACTTTTACATGGTGTTTGTACATAAATGTGAGTCAGCGGAGTGTGTACACAACCACCCTACAATGTTAAAAGTCCATCCACTCCTCTTTCTTATATTTCTATTAATTAAAACAGTGTGTTAAAAGGAATGGTTTTTGTTTCTGGTCTAAAGTGACGTCACGATAGAGCAGGCCTCGCCCAGGACTGGTGGCCCAGTCTTTTTGCAAGCCGCCATTTTTTACTGTATCTGCTGGAGCAGATACAGTGAAAAGAATAATGTCTCAGCTTTGTAAGCATCATAAGTGTTCTGTTGTTGGCTGTGAAAGTGAACATAAGAGTCTTCATGTACTCCTGGCATCAGAGCCACTTAAGACGCAGTGGACAAGTTTTGTTTTTGAAGGAAATGTGCCCCAAAACATACAAAATTGTGTGTATGTTTATGCAAATAATTTTACACTGGACTGCTTTGTGAATGAGTGTCAATATAAAGCAGGATTTTCAAAAAATGTGATTCTCAAGCATGGATCAGTACCAACAGTTCATGTTCCAGCTTTATATCCTGAAGATGTTAGTATCACACTTTATATTTTGTGAATGTTTGCAAATTGCCTTTATGAATGTGCCTGTTAACTGATTCCACGGCTAATGCATCTAAAGTTACCATTGTCTCTGATTGTATTCATGGAGACCAGAGCTATGTCTGGGCAGGGAGCAGCAACTAATTTGCATTTAAAGAGACACACACCCGAAAACTATGTGTTTTTGTTGGGGGCGGGGATCAGCAGCTAATTTGCATTTAAAGAGACACACAAAATTGTGTGTTTTTGATTCCACCCAAAAAGAAGCATATAACATGGTATAATAAATTATCCGTGGGGTATTTTGAGCTGAAACTTAACAGACACATTCCGGGGCACCTGAGACTTATATTACGTCTTGTAAAAAGGGGCATAATAGGTCTCCTTTAAATTTTTAAATAAATGCTATAATATATGAACTAAAATAAATTTGTTCCTATATGGCCAGTGGCGATTTCTCAATGACAGCAAAGCCTAATTTGGGAATTTGTGCTGTTAAAAGAAACATCATAATACATTTATTTCTGTGTATTTAACAAGGTTGCTTATGGGGTTTTTGTACATTTGCATCTTTTTTTAAACCAAAAATTAAAACCAAAAATTTATGAATTGATTAATTGATGACACTGATGAATAGAATAGTCAGATACAAACTCGTTTCCTGTTGACCATTTCATTTTCTGTTTAAAAAGGAATAAAGAGCTTGGGGGGAATAGGCTTAAAAATATGTCCTTCAGTGTTTAAAAATTTGTTTAAACTTTGAATAATTTATATTCACATGTGAGTGACACTGTAACACCACTTTCATCTGATTGGTCAACTTGGTCGTCTGTAATTTACTGCCTTAATCCCATCAACTAGAATTAGAGTTGGGATTGCTCTGCAAATTTGTGTACACTTTCAGTAAATATTGTCCCAAACCACCACTAACTGTAAACTATGCATGCCATATGAATTAGAATATTGCTGCTGGGCATATCATGGTGTTGTTGCAAGGTGTTGCCTCTAATGGACGATGCGTAAGAGATCACAAGCCACATCACTTGGCCATATGCTGACTGGAATTTGGTCTATTATATATTATTTTTATTTTTAATAACATTGTATGATTTTGTAGTGACTGTAGTGCCGTATCACATTGATAAATGTTATTTAATAAAGTTGCATCACTTAGTATAAAAGCCCAATGAGTTAACATGAGTTAACACAAGGTTATTAAAATTTTTGACTTTTAATAATACATTTACAAAATGTTCATTCAGGCCTAGGCAATTATGTAGGCAGCACACTCTATAAGCAATCTATGGCTTGCAGAAATTAACATTGCACTTATGGAGATAGTTTGACAAGACGTCCCAATAACAGGGACAGTCCTGATTTTACACGCCGTGTCCCATGTCCTAACGGACATGCAAATACAATGGTTTTCCTCTCACAGGTGGCAAATGGATAAATTCTCTCACAAATTTACCAAATGGAGAGTAGTAACCAGTCTGCTTTATTTGTCTAAGCATAGCATGCACATAGGCTAGTAGTCTGTGGTTTACCATAGAAATGTAATCTATAACCAGTATATGCAAGTCACTTATTACCACACACATTGTAGTTACTTTTCTTCTCCTAAAGGTGTGTATGGCTATTTGACATCTGTACCGATTGCAAAAGTACTATGGATGGTCTTGGCACCCAAGTTGAAAGCAACAATTCCAGTTTGTGCTGTCAATAGAACGGAAACTTTGTCTGGTGCAGTTGCAATTTGGGATAATAATATGGTTGATAATAATGAAATGTGATTTTCCTGTTCCTGCTCCTCCAGTAACAAATACATGGAAAGGCTCTGGACTTTCTCTAAGCACCACTGTCATACTTGATAGAAAATATATTTTTGTTTGGAGTTCAGAGACCTAAGTAGATTGAAAGCATCTGATCTACACAGACATTCAAACTAGATTAAAATCGATTGCTTCTTTCATTTTGAATGGATATATCAGGAATGATATCAACATGCTCATCAAGTTCTTTTGATAAATCTCTAATTTCTTGTTGACATTCCAAGTGCTCTGACTCCTGCTCAGGACACATCTCAAACATTTGCCAGTTTGCTCTGTCTACAAAAGGGGGAGCCCTCGTTAGTATTATTATTTGAAAGTCTAGCTACACTGACCTATCCATGGTAATGAGAGCCATTCATGCTCTTACCTGTGCTTATATGCCAGTGCACTATATATATATAAGGGCAAGTACATTAAGGCATTAAAGTCTGGACCTCAGACTTATGGACAAAGTTTTCCTCCTGTGCAGTATATTCTATTTGAATTATGTTAATAGGAAATAAACTGGTCAGTAAATATAATAGACTCAAATAAATAATTAAATAAGCTCATCAACCTTTTTTAAAGAAGAGAAAAATATATGTTTGTTGTTGACAATAATGTCTCTGAATGCATGCCCTTATACTTGCAAACCATGAACAAAATTATGCAAGATAAAACAAAATGTGACCCAGGACACATTAAACACGGGTTCTGTTTTGTTTTACTAGTGGTTCGCAACTTGATGTCCAATGTAAAATCTGGGTCCTGAAGCAAAACCAGTTGAGAACCACTGGTCTAATGAAATCTTTTGTGGCCTAATGTGATTTGATGTGGTCTGTTGTGGTCTGTTTTTATCGGTCTTTCTCACTTTTTCTGATTTTATGTCTTACTGGAAGGCCTGTAAAATGTAAAAATTTCAAGATTTTAAAACTATTTGAAAATTTCAGGCCGGCTTTGTCAAGTCAACATCAGGGTTTTTTTTTTTTTTTTTTAACATTGGTGTCTTTTATCATAGTGCCATTGTCATTGCTTTATTAAAGCAAATTGTAAAACAATTATTATATTCTTTGTGTCAAGCTTAAAGGTGCAATGCACTCAGTAATTTTTGTATTTATTTGTCACCTTGGACTTACACTGACACCTAGTGCTGTGGATGCCTCATCATTAAAGCACAGTTTTTTAGTTACTGATGCCATTGTTGAAATTCACTATTCAGTCAGCCATGATTAATCTAACCCATGAGTGAAAGTGTCCAATAACAGGGCAGTTACTGAGATTAAATGCGATTAGTATTAGCAGCCCGCATGTGGCGACACTCTCCATTTAGTAATAAAAATGCCTTTATAAGGTTCCTGATAAGACTGAATATATGAATGAGTCTTCATCTCATTTGAGTGTCCATGATTTTATACATATTTTACAAAATCACTATTCATTTATTTTGGAGCAAAACTTTTTAAATGAAGGAAAACTTACTGAGTGCACCTTTAAGATCACCCCTTACTCATGGTCAAATGAGTGTAACACTCATCCTTTCATGACTTGTTGCTTTAATTTTTGGATATGTACTGTATTTAGCATTTTGCAATGTAAGTATTACACAGTTTTTTCCTCCAATTGGATGATAATTCTAAAGGTTAGCTATGAACTAAACAGACAAGAATGGAGTTGTTGGGGATTGGGTTGTCTTTGTAATTGTGATCAGTGTTTTGCACATTGAGCAAATGTCAGTTCTGAATACAAACTGAACAAAAAACTGTTTCAGACAGACTCCTGCATGTAGAAGCATGTTTATGTGCATCTGCATATTAGATGCATGCTCATGTGTCTGTTGGCATGCTCTGTGTTAGTGATATCCAGTTCGTGAATAAATCGTTCTTTTGAATCGGTTCTTTTTAGTGAACGAGTTGAACTAGTTCACCAAATTGGACTGAATCGTATGAAACAGTTTGCGTCTCGAGTCTCTCAGGTGTGCCTGACACTCCGAATCAAAATAAACCAATAATCGTGAGTAATATGATCCTAGAAATGGTGATATCAGCTTTTGCCAACTCTTCTTTGCAAATAACCGATCCAACTAGTTCACAAATCGGACTGAACACTCGGGTCGCAACAGTTCTCGAGTCAGCAGTACACTGAGCTGAGAATTGCCTCTTTCGGAGGTGTCCGACATACTGAGAACCGATGAGCTGCTGACATTAAGCATGTGTGTGATTGAGGAGCGAAATGTGTGTTTCAGGTGTATTTTGCTGAACAACAGAAAGTGTAACAAATAAAACATACTGGAACTATTTTTATGACTTAATTGTATTACTGTTTTATTAAAGTATGAAGATGATCCAGTCTACAGCTCTCGAGTCAACAGTAATGGACCACGAGCATGGGCTATCCTAGACATTGTCTTTAGCACTCTTGATCGTGTCGCCCCCTTTCAATTAAAGGAAAAATCCCAGAATCGTGGTACAATGATCACTCTCATGCTCTCAAGAGAGCAGCTCAGAAAATGGAGCACAAGTGGAAGAATACAAAATTAGAGGTATTTCACAGTGCATGGAAGGATAGTGTCTGTAGCTACAGACAGGCACTAAAAGCTGCCAGGTCAGCATATATTAGCAAACTCATATAAAGGTGTTTAAAACACCTTAAAATCTTAGGTGTTTATTCAGTACTGTGGCTAAATTGGTTAGGAATAAAGCATCGGATTGTGCTGCAACAGAATCAGATATTCTGTTGCAGCACAATAGTAATGACTTCATGAATATCTTTACAGATAAAATTGAAATAATCACAAATAAAATTGGAACTATGCAGTTAAATGTCACAGCACCGCAGAAAACAGTGTCTCATAATTTCATGAAGAGCTAACAAAACATACAAAAAAACTGGCTGTGGCTCAGTTGGTAGAGCGGGTCGCCCACTAATCGCTGGCGACCCGTATGGGTTCGAATCCCGGCCCATACGACTCCACGTGCCGAAGTGTCCTTGGGCAAGACACTGAACCCAAAGATGCTCCTGATGGCAGGCTAGCGCCTTGCATGGCAGCCTGCCTCCATTGGTGTATGAATGTGTGTGGGTGAATGAGTCAACAGTGTAAAGCGCTTTGAATACCAAGAAGGTTAAAAAGGCGCTATATAAGTGCAGACCCTTTACCACTTACAAAATTTATGTTAGATCCAATACCCACTAAGCTCTTAAAAGAGGTATTCCCTGTAATCTCAGAACATATTTGTAATATTATTAACTCCTCGCTATCCTTAGGACATGTCCCACTGCTTGATCCTGGAGAATTGGCTAATTACAGGTGATTTCAAATCTACCATTTATGTCAAAAATACAAGAAAAGGTAGTGTCCTCCCAACTATGTTAATTTCTACAGAGAAATTTAATATATGAACAATTTTAGTCAGGAATGTTCGCCGTGTACTGCGGAAAAGCGGATGCCCATGAAGAAGGCGGGGGCCTGGCAAACTGAATTGCGTAACCGAGTCGAATGGTCCGGGGCAGCCAGCGAGACAGGTTGGGAAGTGAGAGCCACACATCCAACCTCTGCACTAGGGGCACCAGGGGCACCAAAGGGACGATTGACTTTGACGTACCCGGCGGGGCGGAGCAGGTAGGGCAGCATCGGGAGGCGATGAAGCGTCCCGAGGCTTGGGTGCTGAGAAAAGACTCAAAGCACTTACCTTGTTCCGCACACCCGGTAGGGGGCGGGTTAGTGACTGAGGAGGAGGTCCAGGGTAGGCATCCTCTAGACTCGTCAGAAACGGCCGGCTGGGGAACAGTCATGGGGCTGGAGACGGGTAGACTGGGAGACAGGGGCATTGAGGAAGCGAACTTTGTCGGCCTCACGCATCTCGACCAGGTTGAGCCACAGATGACGTTCCTGGACCACAAGGGTTGCCATCGCCTGCCCGAGTGCCTGCGCCGTGACCTTCGTGGCACTGAGGGTTCCAATCCAACCCAACACTGACGGCGGCCCTGGCAAGAATGTCGGACATCTGCGCATCAGCCTCAACCTGGGTGTGCTGGCCTGAAGGCAGCAGCCCAGGGGAGGTATCAGCATCAGACACATGCAGTGGTGAGCTCATCCACCTCGAGCTCCAGAGGATAGGCAGACGGCCCGTGAGGCGAGCCGCTGTTGCCTCGAGCACGGACGGGAGTCAACGAGCGTGCCGGGGGGCGGGTGGTCCGAGGGGGCGGACCCGGCGGAGCTGCACCCGCTGCCCTCCCCAAATTGCCTCCATCACCAGCCGCATCGTCCTCAATCCCGTGGGAAGAAGGAGCGACATGGGGGGCGGCTGGAGTGGCGTGCTTTCTGTTGAAAGCGAGCCACGACCACAACGTTGCCATGGTCATGCTCTTGCAGTGAGAGCATGAACCATCCACAAACGCTCCCACAAATGTTGCTGGGACATTTGGTCCCCACAATGTAGTATAAACATGTACACACACACACACACACACACTGTGAAAGCCGAGAACATTAAGTATGATGTCAGGCTTGTGTCTTTAAACTGACATCTTGATTTCTTTATGTACTCTCTTTAAAAAAGTGATGGGTGAGTAATCTTCTCATTGATTAGACTCTACACACACGAGTGTTTAATCCCTGGAGACTCAGATATGCTGCATGTTAATCAAGACTTTTGACTTTCAGCATGGAGTCTTGTCATCTTTGCAAATTATTCTGATTTAAGAATCACCAATTTAGGTAGAGACCTTCTGACATGTAAAGTGACCAACCACAGTTCCATTTCTTTGTGGGTAAATCTAAACTTGATCATATCACAATAATAAGCCATTCAAGAATCCAGAGTTCACTTCGACGTTGTGTCGAAGAAGGCCATCTGTTTCAATCAGAAATTTTCTTCGGAGCCGATGGTTGTGTATGAAGCGAGCTGCGAGTCACGCACTGTTCCTCTCATCTCTGAGCGATTGCTGTTGGATCTACGGTGCATATCAGCGGCTTTCTCCCTTCTCTGCACAGCAGTGCAGCTCGCCCCTGGGCACTTCGACAGCGCAGTTAAAAGTGTTATTTCTCTAACAGAGTTATTTTTTCTAAAAGAGCAAATACGCAGCTGGCGTTGAACGTCCTTTTCAGGAATCGTCTTTATAAAGATGCAATTCCGCCCCTGTGTAGTTCCTGGATGTGGTAGAGTGCTCTCCGCTTCTGATGGTCACATGCAGTGTCTTGTGTGTATGGGCTGCGATCACACCGAGGCAGCATTTGTGGATGGTTCTTGTTCTCACTGCGAGAACATAACCATGGCAACGTTGCAGTCGCGGCTTTCCTTCAACAGAAGGAACGCCACTCCTGCTGCCCCACGTCGCACCTTCTTCCCACGGGATTGAGGATGATGCGGCTGGCGATGGAGGCGATCTGGGGATGGCAGCAGGCTCGGTTTTGCTGGGTACGCCCCCGCGAACCAACCAACCCCCTGCACGCTCGTTGACTTCCTTCCGGGCTCGCTTCACAGCCAGCCTGCCTATCCTCTTGAGCCCCCTGAGCTGGATGAGCTCACCGCTGCATTGGAGAGCGGTCCAACGTCTGACACGGATGACTCGACTGGGCTGCCGCCTTCGGGTCAGCACGCCCAGTCTGAGGCTGACGCCCAGATGTCCGACATGCTTGCCTGGGCCGCCGTCAGCATGGGGTTGGACTGGAACCCTCCGTCCCCCCCACAGCCTTTGCGGTTGGATGATTGGTTCCTCGGGTCTCTCGCGCTGCCCACAGCTGCGCCCCCCCAGTTCCTTTCTTCCTGGAAGAGCATGATGAGCTGACAAGTTCGTGGAGGACACCCTTCTCCACCCATCACCAAGCCTCTCGCTCATCCGCTCTCACTACCCTCAACGGCGGAGCGGCCCATGGTTACACGGCGGTCCCCTAGGCAGACAGAGTGGTTGCAATCCACCTGTGCCCCGAGAATGCCACCACCTGGCGGGGTCACCCTGTGCTCCCCTCCAAGGCCTGTATGACATTTTCACTGACCTCCAAAGCCTACAGTCCCACCGGACAGGCCGCTTCTGCCCTGTATGCCATGGCCCTCCTGCAAGTCCACCACGTCAAGGCACCTCACCCTCAGGGCCACGAAGGTCACAGCGCGGTCTCTCAGGCAGGCGATGGCCACAATCGTGGTTCAGGAATATCATCTGTGGCTGAACTTGGTCGAGATGCACAAAGTAGACAAGACGCGCCTGTCTCCCAGTTCGGTCTTTTTGTCGGCGACACTGTCAAGGACTTCGCCCAGAAGTTCTCCGCGGTGAAAAAGCAGATGGAGGCCATCTCACACATCCTGTCCCGTGAAAACCTGCCACCATGGGCCAATTTCCGTCTGCTCGCTGAGGGCGTCCTCCTGCGGCTAAGAAACTTGCAGCTCCGCCTCAACCCAGGCCCAGCTCTCAGCCCCTGCATCGAGTGCCCCACAGGAAGTGCACACCCCCCCCATCCCAGCTGATGGCCGGAGGAGAATCTTTTGTTGAATTTATTTCATTTTCCACACCCACTTCAGGCTGCGGTACCCACATTCTCAATAAAAGAGCTATTTCCTTTGTCTCGGGGTCACCTGGCCTGCAAATTACATTCTCATGGCACCTCAACAGTCTCAGCATGCTGGATGCAGACATCTTGCTGGATGCAGACATCTTGCTTTCAGCCCCACGAGTGTTCCCCGACTGGCCGATTCTGACGAGTCCAGAGGACACCTCCATGGGACCTCCTCCTCAGTCACTAACACGCCCCCTGCCGGGTGTGCGGAGCAAGGTAAGTGCTTCGAATCTTTTCTCAGCACCAGAGCCTCGGGACGCACCCTTGCCTCCCGACGCCACATTACCTGCTCCGCCCCACTGCGAGGCCCTGCCGGGTACATCAAAAATAACTGTCCCCTTTGTGCTCGGAGTTTGGATGCGTGGCACTCACTTCTCTACCCGTCACACTGGCTGGCCAGGACCATTCGTCTCGGTTATGCAATTAAATTTGCCAGGTCCCCTTGCAAATTGGGGATGGCATCCCAGTCCACTTTACCGCAGTACACGGCGAACATGCCAAATCCCTGCGTGTGGAAATCGGATTCTCTTACTCAAAGACACGATAGAGCCTGTCCCTCCAACCGAGATGAAGAAGGGTTTTTACAGCCCTTACTTCATCGTACCCAAGAAAGGTGGCGGCTTACAGCCGATCTTGGACTTGCGAGATTTCAACCGGGCTTTACACAAACTCCCGTTCAAAATGATCACGCAAAAACACATTTTACCTTGCGTCCGGCATCTAGATTGGTTCACAGCTGTAGACCTGAACTTAGACGCGTAATTCCACGTCTCAATATTGCCTCGACATCGACCCTTCCTACGGTTCGCATTCAACGGCCAGGCATATCAGTACAAGGTCCTCCCCTTCGGCATGTCCCTGTCCCCTCGTGTCTTCACGAAGTTCGCAGAGGCAGCCCTTGCCCCGCATACTCAACTACCTCGACGACAGGCTCATCCTGGCCCACTCCTGAGAGCTACTATGCACCCACAGGGACCAGGTGCTCAGGCACCTCAGCCGTTTAGGGCTTCAGGTCAACTTGGAAAAGAGCAAGCTCGCCCCGGTTCAGAGCATCTCTTTTCTCGGCAAGTTTTGCTCTGTTTGGGAGGGGCTCTCGTATGGATCTTGCTGAGGAGCGAGACGGTTCCATACCTTTCGCTCGCTCTCACCCCAGATCCAGCTGATCCTCGTAAACCTGAAGCGCGCCTCGGCGCCTCTTCGGTTCACGAGGCCACTGAACCTCTGTAAATCCCGTGCATAATAATAAAGCGGCTGTGGAATTAAGAGACACATGCGAGCATTGCGATCTGCTTTCGGGCAAAATCCTTTGCGCTCGCCTCGCTTACTTCTGGGAGTCAGTGCCCACATTTCATTTGTGCTCTCGCATGGATCTGGCTGAGGAGTGAGAGACTGGTTCATCCCTTTCCCTCGCTCTCTCCCCAGACCCAGCTGGTCCTTCCTGTGATCTCGAAGCGCACTTCGGCGCCTCTTCGGTTCACGAGGGGGGCGGGGCACTGAACCTCTGTACATTTCAAGCACAATAATAAAGCGGCTGAGAAATTACTCAAGGTGATTACACGGGCTGTGGCCAGACTACAGCTAGACTGGCCACGCGAACAAGAGACCCTCCCCCAAACGCTCCAAACTAGAAGATACATTTCTGTCTGGTGGCCAAAATAATTAAATAAATAAAAGAGGGAATGGAACTCTATATCATTCCCTTCCTTTCTTCTATGACCTACATAACAAGTATTTTCTTTATGGAGGAAATTTATACTTCCCGTGTCTTTGTGGGTGCTGAAGCTCGGGGGTATTCGGTGATGCCGCCGGTAGAAGAGACACCTGCGGATTTTCTCTCGCCTGGCTCAGCATCATCGCTAAAGAGACCTACTCGCCCCACAAAGCTGTGCAGGACCACCTCCATGCTTGTGGGGAAAGCTTATCAGGCAGCAGGTCAGGTTGGTGTTGCCCTACACACTATGGCAGTGTTACAAGCGCACTAGGCTAAATCTGTTGAAGGACCTGAGTGTGGGCACCTCACTCAGGGTGAGGGGCCGTCGACCAACCAGCCCCGCCCCGGTCCTTCTACACGGGAGGCTCTGAAACAAAACATGACGAATCGTGCTCCCCCTTATAAAGACTGTGGTCAAGTTCGTCACCCTCAGCAGCCCCCAATGCAAGACCTCAGGGGCATGATTTCTAAGAAAAAGAAACCCTGACGGTCTTGTACCCAGCCTTGTGGGGGTAGTTCCCCCGGGACGGGGCACGTGTATCATCCACTTCGGCCTTCCCGATACCCTCACAGAACCTCTTCACTCCTGCCGCCTTTGGTGTTTCGGGTGATAGAGGCTTCCAACAAAGAGTTGGGTGTACCGTTGCTTCCTGCTTTGATCCAGGACGTGGAACACTCGACATCCCCTCAACAGGAAGTGTCAGAAATAATACCCATCTCAGAGAACCTGGCAGCGTGGAAACTTCTGCCAGGTATTTCTATGTGGGTTCTAGAAACAGTAGAAAGAGGCTACAAAATTCAAGGCCGTCCTTCACATTTCAACGGCGTGGTTCCCACTACTGTGAAACCGGGACAGTCATGTCTACTGTGGAAAGAACTGCAAAATCTCTTGGTCAAAGGGGCCATAGAACATGTTCCCCTTCCAGAGAAAGAGTCAGGCTATTACAGCAGATACTTCCTGGTTCTCAAGAAGGGTGGGGGGTTGCGTCCGATTCTAGATCTTCGAGGCTTAAACCGCTCAGTGTTCAAATCCTAGATGCTGACTATCAAGACGATCGTGTCATAAGCCCAACATCACGTTTGGCTGGTCACCATTGATCCATGGACGCATATCTTCATATAGAGCCACAGCACAGGAAGTTCCTGAGGTTCGCTTCGGGGCTAAGCCTTCCAGTATCGGGTTCTTGTCTAGCCCTATTAACCTGCATATTCAGGAAATGCATGGATGCAGCACTGGCTCCTCTGCGACTCCAGGGCATCCGCATTCTGAATTATATAGATGACTGGCTGATCCTAGCACAGTTCCAAGAACTGGCATTTCAGCACAGGGATATCGTCTTGACTCATCTGGGGGTTATATGGAATTCGGTCACGATGCAGGCAGAATCGTTTCCATTCAGAACACCCTGAGCAAGGTCAGGCTAGGTCGAGGTTGTACTGCTCGTCAGTATCATTGAATACTAGGTCTCATAGCGTTAGTGTCCGCGGTGATCCCTTCGGACCTTCTGCACATGAGACCACTTCAGCTGTGGCTAGAAGCCAGGGGGTCCCCTAAGGCAAATAAGGGTTACGTGCCATGTGCTTCGTTCCCTTTCTATGTGGTTCAGACCCCGGTTCTTACCTTGGGTCCCACTCTAGGTGCGTCTTGTCGTCGCAGGCTGCTAACGACAGACGCCTCCCTGACGGGCTGGGTACCGGCCTTAAGTGGTCGTCCGGCTTAAAGGGATAGGAGGGTCATCAGTTCGTTTGTCACAGTAACTGTCTCGAGCTGATGGCCGTATTTCTGGCCCTGAAATACTTCCTCCTGAGGCTGCCATGTCTTGGTGCGGGTGGGCAATACAGCAGTAGCCTCTTACGTAAACTATCGGGGGGATCCACGTTCACGTCAGCTGAATTTCTGGCACGTTGGATCCTCCTTGGGGCCCAGGGCAGCTCCTGTCACTCAAGACAGTTTCGTCCCTGGATGCCCGTGTGTGGGAGCAGATTTACTCTGAGGTAGTGAACAAATCTGGGTGAGATTTCATAGAGCAGAAGTGGACCTCTTCACATCTATGATAGCGCAATGTCTCCTCTACTTCTCCCTAAGTCCCCCAGCCCCCTTGGGTCTGTCTTAAAGGCACATACATGACCCTGAATGCATCTGTAATGCGTTTTTTGTCCCCCGGTTTTTCTGCTCCCAGGAGTCTTGGCAAGGTTCGCCAGCAAGGGTCTTGTCTCCTACTAATGGCCCTGCACTGGCCGAACAGGATATGTTTCTCGAATACCTCTCCTCGACGGCTCGCCTTGAGTGATTCCGAACAGGGAGGACCTTCTCATCCCTGGCCCGAATTGTGAAACCTTTCATGCTTGGCCCCTAAGTGTACCAACTGAGGTTCACAGGGCTTTCTCTTGAGGTTATCGAGACCATTTCAAGTGCTAGGGCTCCCTCCACTTGGAACTGATCTGGGTAGATTTTACAGGGCAGAAGAGGACCTCTTCTCCTCTGTTGATAGCGAAATGTCTCCTCTACTTCTCCTCGAGTCGCCCGGTTTCCCCCCCCTAAGTTCATATTACAGAACCAGCTAACTGCCAGTTTGCTTCAGTTCTTCATTTTCTGTAGAAAGAACTGTTAGCGGGCACTTGGCTCACCACTGCCAGGTTCTGTGTGGCCTCCACTGTGGTTTGCCACGCCTTGGTGGGTGGGGTGCCCCCTAAGAGGCATCCTTGCTAGGACCTCTTCATAGGGTAAGACCCCCTTTTTAGACCTCTGGAGTCAACATTTGGTAGACTTCTGACTCTCAAGATGGTTTTTCTTATGGCAATTACGTCTCTAAGGAGACTTGGGTACCTACAGGCTCTGTCTCTTTTGCCGGCCTGTTTAGAGTTTGCCCCAGCTATGACCAAAAGCATTCTTTGCACCCTCACCCTAACTACCTGCCCAAGGTGCCTTTCGCGACCCTTGGCCGGTTATTTTCTAAGCCTTCTGCTCCCACACATTCATCAGGCTCTATGGTTTGGATGTTCATGCTACTCCGGGCTACTACGCCCCTGAGTCGACATCTGAAGTTCATGTATAAGCAAGTCTGTGATGCGGCAGGTTGGTCCTCTCCGCACACATTCATTAGACTTTTATAGTTTGGATGTTCTTGCCACTCTTGTGCACTTATGCACATGAGTCGACGTCTCGAGCTCATCTCTGGTCAAGTTTGTGGTGCGGCGGGCTGGTCCTCTCCGCACACATTCATCAAATTTTATGGGTTAGATGTTTTGCTACTCCGGACTCTTACGTCCTTGAGTCGACATCTCAGCTCATGCCTGAACAAGTTTGTGATGCGGCAGGCTGGTCCTCTCCGCACACATTCATCAAATTTTATGGTTTAGATGTTTACGTTACTCTGGGCTCTTATGCCCTTGAGTCAACGTCTCGAGCTCATGTCTGGTCAAGTTTGTGGTGCGGCGGGCTGGTCCTCTCCGCACACATTCATCAAATTTTATGGGTTAGATGTTTTGCTACTCCGGACTCTTACGTCCTTGAGTCGACATCTTAGCTCATGCCTGAACAAGTTTGTGATGCGGCAGGCTGGTCCTCTCCGCACACATTCATCAAATTTTATGGTTTAGATGTTTATGTTACACCGGGTTCTTATGCCCTTGAGTCGACATCTCAAGCTCATGTCTGAGACCTCTCGCATTCTTGTGAGCACACTTCACAACCGTAGGGGTCCAGACAGCCCCAGCACAGCGGCATGGGTATTGCGTTGCCATAGCGCTTAGCAAAGCGCAGCATCATAGTGAAGCTTTTTGTAAAGGGAACTCTCGGGTTACATGTGTAAACCTCGTTCCCTGAAAAAAGCGGAACGAGATGCTGCGCTTCTTTGCTGCACTGGGACGTCCCAGGACTGCTCTTCAAAAAGACGTATCTGACGACACCTGGTGACGCATCCATTTATAGCCTGGCCACAGGTGCGTCTAATGACTACAACAGCTGAGGCTACAAATTCCGGTCAATGTTCATTGATGTGTCACACACATATTCACAGCTCGTTCACAACTAGTTCCCATAGCGCTTAGCAAAGCGCAGCATCTCGTTCCGCTTTTTTCAGGGAACAAGGGTTACACATGTAACCCGAGGCGTTATATCAGTAACCATGACATTTTTCTTCACTGCTCTTCTGTGCACTTTAGGTCTAAAGATCTGAGCTTACCTGGACATCACCTGTACGTGTGATCTTCATGTTGATATTATGTTATTCTAATAAACATTTAAAACCTAAATATTACTTGCTCTGATAAAGATAAACTACACTCATGTTTACATATTTTGAATGAATTAATTAATTTTACACTTATAGCACTTTTATGACACTACACAAGCGCTTTTACATTAATAACAAACCAGCACCAGTTACCAGAATATTTTTATATGATCATTCAAGTGTTGTATCTTCTATTAATGTTTGCGTTGTTCTACACTTAGCAATTCAAGAGGTGAAAATCATGATATGGTTGATATGAGTACAATTGGAGACTTTAAAATTGTATTTTATATTGTACAGCATCAGTTGATGCAATGTAAGTGAACTGTAATACTACAAATAGTACACCTATGCATAGCATACAATAACACTGTAAATTGAAAACACAAGACGAGGATTCAGTAGTGATCTGGATGAAATATACTTTATTAAACATGAAAATAATATGCAGAAAAATGGGATATAAAAATAACAATAATACGTTTAATAATTTCTTTAGCAATAAAGTTATAGTAGATAGATGGTTACAAGGATGTGCACAAGGGAGTGGCTCAATGTCCTAAGTCACTGCCCCTTTGCCCTCCTGAGGTGAGGTGCCCCTCTGGAGAAATAAATTATATTTGCAAATATTTATTTGCAGACAATTTTTTTTAGAGATGTGCCCGCAGCCAAATAGCTTATTCGGAAAGGCACGAATAATGACTTCAAAATGAAATATAGCTGCAAAGCAGCCATTACCGGGGCCAAGCGCAAAGAAGATGACAAGACATGCCAACATGGCTGGAATGGTCAGACCAACTGCAGCAAGTAGCAATTAAAGACATGTAAAGATGAATTTAGGCAAATGGATGAAAAATCATACATTAACTAAAAATATGATTTAATTATCACTTTTGCCAAATAGGTGGTGCAGTTATGAAATGTATGTGGTGTGGTCAGAGTGAGTTGACAATGAGACATATAAAGTTTGGTGTCAATATATCAAGGCAATGCAGAGATAAAGCCTGAATGGTAATTTTGGCAGCATGCGTAAGCTTTGATCTGGCAGTTTACAAAAACAGTTTTGTCTATCGTCACAAAATCCATAAATTGTAGTTGGCATGTTCTGGAGATGATACGATTTGATTTTGGTGAAAACCATAACCCTAACAGTCTAGGAGGAGTTTGAAAAAGTAGGCATTGAATGAAAATCAAGATGGCGGACAGGAAGTTTGGCTGATTATGGGAAAAATGTTATCTATGTTTTTGGCAAAACCCAAAGAATCAATTGAGAACAGTGTGATTACAATAGGTAAATTTATACAAATGTTATTAGCATTTTGGGACATTTAGTTATAACTTTTGACCAAAAGGTGGCGCTGTCTCAAAATATTTTGAGTACCTTCAGGACATGCTGCTGATGGCACATTCTGAGTTTCAAAATGTTACACCAATGCATTCGTTAAGTATAGCATTTTTATCACAATACTGTATTTAAGTCAATGGTAATTTCATGTTTTGTTCTTTTATAGCGCCACCAAGTGGCACAATACCACAATTTCCATATGTGTCCTCTGAGTGAGCTCATACATGTGTATGTCAATTTTGGTGAAAATATCTCAATTTGCTTCGGAGTTATAGACATTTATGTGAAAAAACAGGTCAAAAATAACTGACACGTGATTTTGATTGGATTTTACTACCCCTTACTATCAATATTGAGATTTGGGCATTGGCATGTTGCCAGCGACCTGTTTCCAAACATCTGATGGTGGTTTCGTCTCGATCGGACAAGCGGTTTCGAAGATATTCGCAAATGTTTTTTAAGCGCTAAATTACAACGCTGCACAAACCATATGCCGAAACCTGGCAAGTCTGGTATCGTTGGACTCGGCAAGGATTCAGGAATCTAATAAAATGACTCCCGTGAAAATAAGTCAACCCCAGCCAGAGTTATAAGCATTTAAAAATGTAATTTTACCACTAGGTGGCGCTGTTTCGAAACTTCTCTGGCTCCTTCAGGGCATCCTACTGATGACCCATACCGAGTTTTGTAACAATTCATTCATGCGTTCAAAAAATACAGCATTTTAGCACTTAATTCAAATTGGCCGACAGCCAAAATGGCCGATCTGAGAAAATTGGATATCAGTCGACTCGGCATGATGCCCTGAATGTAACAAGACCACTTTTATGATTTTTGGACAAACCGTTCAGAAGTTATAAACAAAAATAGCTATTTTCTGTATCTCCGGACCAGTAGGTGGCGCTGCGCCGAAACGCAGCATGTAGCCTCAGGTCATGCTTGTGATGACATGTACCAAGTTTGGTCTGAATACAATTAAGCGTTGCGGAGATACAGACTTACGTTTGTTTTTGCAAGCTCTACGTAAAATTTGATTGTGCGTTTTTTGAGAACGGTTTGACGAATCAACTTGTTTTCCATAACTTTTTGTTGGCACTGCTTGAAGATGATGTGGTGCAATTTTGGTGAAAATCGGACAAACCGTCTAGGACGAGTTCGCAAAAGTAGGTTTTTTGGACAATTCAAAATGGCGGAAAATTTTTTATGACGGAAAATGACGTCATAGGGTGCAATCGAATCGTCATGAGCTCAGGAATCAGAGGAAAAAAGAATTTTGTTGATAGGCCTTACGGTTCAAAAGTTATTAGCATAATATTTTTGAAACTTTGGACAGGTGGTGGCGCTAGAGGGAATGAGTTAGAGACACCAAAATTGGTCAATTTGATGTTGGGACTGTCCTCTATCAGAATGTCAAACCGTTACAACTTTCCCGCATACGCTTCTATGGGCTGCCATAGACGCCCAGTCGGAAGAAGAAGAATAATAATAAGAACCGGAACAGACACAATAGGTGCCTCCGCACCTTCGGTGCTTGGCCCCTAATAACGGATTAATCCGAATAATATAAAAAATATTTGTATGATTGATTATCCAAAAAGCACAAAGATAAAGAGACATTTTAAATAAACATGTCCAATAAAAACAACACATTTATGAATCTGTGCAGCCAATATTTCTAAAGTGTAAACCTTATGAATGAAAATGCACACAGTGTGATTTCAGATCGGATGGCCGCAGTCTCGACTCGGTTTGCGGTCTCTGTTACAAGGTGCACGTATTATTGTGCACGTCTGGAGCTTATCAAGTTTAACATTAACTAAGATACGACATCATATACACGTTCCACTTTTTTAAATGTCTATGTTAATGTATCACATGGTTCACACATGATTCCAATGTATTCATTCATATCTTAAACCTGAGCGAGATGTTAAAGGGTTACTTCAGGATTTAGCATTAAGCTTTGTATCAGAGAGATTTATGTATTTTTAGTCTGGAAAAAATCCTCCGATGACGCAAAAATCGTCATTTTGCATCATCAGAGTATTTTTGGGCCAGAGGCTTAAAACTACAGCCAGTATTCCGCATGTTTTCACCACGCCCATATGGGGCGGGATCTCACTCACAGAATGTGAAGATAGTGTCAGCCATCTTTCTGTAGAAGCTAAGCTAACAGGCTCTTGCTCTGTGTAGAAAGTTTGTATACAAGTAGGCTAATCACGATGGCGGAAGGTAGTTTTGAAGTTGAAATGGCAGAAGGGGATTTCGAAGATCTGTTGCGAGAATCTGATGCTCGCGGCTACCTGTACAGCGATGAACAGAGGCAGCCGGAGCAGCTGCTGTAGCAGGGGAGCAAATCCTGCTTGGCAGGCAGGAGGAAGAGAGTGTTAAATTATATTCAGACTGGAGTTGGGGCGGACTGGTGGTGTCAGTGCTCTCGCTGTGCGCCTATGGAAACAGATAGAGAGTCCTATTGCTGTCGCGAATTTCAGCGATGCCATTTTCTTCTGGATGAGATCGCTGAATCCGCTGATGAAACAGCACCGCTAACTTGAGCATGTATAACTGAGCACCCAAGTTTTGTACCACACATGGACAGGGGAGTCCTGGAAATTTATTTTAGGATCCCGAAGATAAATTGGAAACGCCAGCCAAAGCCCGCAGGGACAAACGGACGGCTTAGTGTAAAGTGAGTATTTTGTTTGTTTTTCTTTTTGTTACTAAGACGTCATGTACAGAGTTTGGACACCCAGAATTATCATAATGTTCTTCCCGCGTAGTCAGTCAATTTATCAACCCTTACGAGGCCACTCCCAAACCACATAAGGGCAGCAAAGCAAGTGCCTACCGGTTACAGGCGGCAGTATCTGAAAATTTGATACAAATAGGCTTGCTTTGATACATCGTGACTCTATAAATCGTGAGTTAGTTGATAAAGCAAATGCATTCTGGGAGTTGTTGTCTTTCAGCCACATGTGTAAAAAATAAATTTTCTGCCTTTTCTCAGTCTAGAATGCTTCAAATTCAAAAATCATTTCACATTTATACTATATAAATAACCAATTTTAAATACACATTCATCTTCCCAGAGGTGAAGTATCCCTTTAAATACCTGCTGATTTCATGTCAGAGCCCGTCTATCCATCTCTTAAAGTTGACCACATTTATATCCACATCAGCGATTAAGGTTATTTACTTGTTAAGACTCAATTCCGAAAAAAGTAAAAATACTCTGTAAAGGTTTAAATGCTCCAAAGAGTATTCATCAACTAGAAATATTCCTCCTTATGTAAAATGAAAAACTGATACATTCTCCGTCATTTTTTCTTCTAGTTTAAACTGTGCTAAATTTGAAAATGTTAAGTGTTCTTGAACTGTGGTAAGGTACTGTATAAATTTAACATTGTGTGTTTACATGGACCCTTGTAATACATTTGTGATCAGAGTAATGACACAGTCAGAATAAAAAAAGTCTAATTTAACCATGTCAATTGGAATAAATTGGCCAAATCCTATATTAATATAAACTTAATACGGATTGTAAGGGATGGTGTAAACCTTCTATAATCCATTCGAGAAGAAAATATTGTAAATTCTTGATCGAATTTCTTTCTGAAACTGGGACGTTGTGCGCATGTCCATAATGCAGTCATGGGGTCATGACAACAAGGGAATGCTAAACTCTGAGACCAATAACTGTTTGACCAATAGAAGATCAAAATGTCACACACAACTGACCTCTAATACTTCAAATGTAGATGATTTTTTTTAATGTGTGATATAGTTTATTTGGTATGGTTTATCAAAACCAGAAGCAATTGCGCGACATCATATGATCATATCCTTGTTCGTTGTGTTGTCCGAAAAAATCTCACATTCAAGAAGTTGACCACCCCTTCAAATAGCTAGGATAATTGTGCAGTGTACGCATCTGACAAGACCAATTCAGATTTTATGCTTCTGACATATAAACACGCACATCAACCAGATCACTTAATGTAGCGTTCATGTAAACAGTACATTTTAAATCATCAATCGGATTGATTTCATTCTGTATAAAAAAAGTGTCCATGTAAACGCAGCTACTGACTGACTGAACAGCTTAGTTCTCAAGCCGGAAGATGTGATATCTGGTTCTTCTTTTCTGTCTTTAAGGACATCTTATGGAGTTTTGTGCTACTTGCCACTGTTGCCTTTGGCTTATTCACTGGGGACCTCAAGACAATCATTTTTAAAGCATGCTTTTTAATCTCATTATTAATTTGAACAGCACAATGAGGACTTAACAGCATAATTTTCTTTTACAGCATAATTTTCTGTAAAGCTGTTTTGAAACTAAATGTGCTGTGAAAATTGCTACACAAATAAAAATGACTTGACTGACATGACATAAGGATGGATAACATTAGCCTGTGATTTCTTGCCAAATCCGGTCTGACAGCTCAAAATACAAATAATTTTTGTAGGTTTACCACAGTGAATTATTTATTCAATCGTCTCTGTTACTGTTGCAGTCCCTGATGGAGGGAACGAGGCATTGTGTCAATGTAGTGACACAAGGGGTGTCGATGTACTGACTCTTGGGAGCCCCAAACACCTCCAATCTTTGATAAAGGGCCAATGAGAATTGGCGAGTGGAATTTGCATGCCACTCCCCCAGACATACGGGTATAAAAGTAGCTGGAATGCGGCCACTCAGTCAGGTTTTGTGCTGAGGAGCCGAGACAAGGTCCCGGCCATTTCAGAGGATAGTACAGTAATGTGGCAAGAGGGACACAATGTCTCGCTCCTACCATCAGGGTACAGAGGTTACAACAGTAACCGAGACGTTCCCCTTCTGTCACTCACTCAAAGTTGTGTCAATGACACTGGTGTCCCTATAGAAAAACACCACAACAGCTGAACCTTGTTAGGTGAACTGCCATTGCTGGTGCAAGCAAGCTGCTGCATGCCTAATAGCAGGTGCATCAGTCTGCACGTAACCTCCGCCAATGCCCCACAAGACGTCATGTAGTTCCCCACACCCTTGGAGGGGGGGGGCTGGGTGGTGGTAACCTAACTAGCATGGGAGCAGGCAGCCCCAGCCTTTTCTCTCTATGTTTTCTCTCCACAGAGTAGTAAATTCTGCTAGGGCCATCTAACACTATTATACGCATCGGGGAAGGTGTTCTTTCCTTTCCTATTTCCTGTTCTCCCCCACAGAGAACACATCCTGCCCGAAGGGGTGGTAACATGTGGCAATATGACACGTGGGCTCATCCACCGCACATGGAAGAGGCATGATGGTAGGTTCTGTCTTGAAGGGGAGGAGCACTACAAATACAGTGACCGGGGCATCTGCCCAAGGGAGATGCTGGTCTGCCGACAGTGAGTCCGTGCATCACATGGGGTTACCGGAGTAGTTGGCACCTGTGGAGCACCTATCCCATTACAGGATATATTAGCACCCGTAGTGGGTCTGGCTGCAAACTCCTCCATAGAATTCGTTAGCCACAGGGCGAGGGAGGAAGGCATCCAGTTTTCACAGGTTCTTGAACTCACATGGGAAAGAAGTGCACGTCTTCACCTCACGGAAGGGAAAGACGCCACACGCAAGCTGTATGGGTGGCCAGCTGTCTGGTAACCTTACCTGTTTGTACCTGAAAATGCATAGGACGAAACCGGCTTAACCCAGAGACCAAAAAGTCTCAAAAATATTGGGTGTTGCCCAGCCCGCTGCCCTGCAGATGTCTGCTAGAGAGGTGCCACCGGCCAGTGCCCATGAGGATTCCAGACTACTCGTAGAATGTGCTCGTATTCCCAAAGGGGCATGCCTGCATGATGGTGTTCATAATCCAGTGGGCAAGCCTCTTTTTGGAGACAACATTCAACAGGATACACTTCTTTGAATGGACCGTCAATGGGATTCAGCTCGCTAACACACAACCGCTCGTCTCCGAAGAAAAAATCTGAATGAGTGGCTGCATTCCAGCTCCTTTTATACACTTATGTCTGGGGGAGTGGCATGCAAATTCCACTTGCCAATTCTCATTGGACTTTTCTCAAAGATTGCAGGTCTTTGGAGCTCCCAAGAGCGACTCCTAGTGTCACTACATCGACACAACACCAAGTGAGTGACAGAAGGGGAATGGCATTCTATGTTATATGTCCTATTATAACATATTTTTTGCATGTTTATTCATACTCTAAATTAGTTTTTTATTCTGTGTCTCAATGTAATGTTCTGTGTGCACTTGCTTGTTTCTCCTGTCACCAAAAAAATGTCCTTGTGTATGTGAGCACACTTGGCAATAAAGCTCATTCTCATTCTGATTCTGAGTCTTGTGCTCTCCCAGTTTGTGACCTGCTGCTATAGTGGAACATAGGCACTTGTGTTTTTGTTTTCTGTTTAAATTGGCAGCAGAGGAGTAGAGCTGCTCTGGCGCTAGAATAAATACCATTGAGGGAACATGAATTTTTAGAATTTTAATGGCTCTCAGAAATCGTCTAATGGTTGTGATCCTTCACATTTGTCGCCATTTTTCACAGCTAATATACAGCTGAAGAATTGAGACAAATTAAGTAAACTCTGTAAAGTAAACAGCTGAAAGTCTTACTGACTGGTATTTTCTGTAAATGGAGGGTTTCTGGCAGCACCTGAGAGGAAGGAACCCTTAGCAGTGTGCAGCTGCTAGCCTTCATGGTGCCTCATACATTAGCGCATGCCCGTTTCAGACCGTTTGACATAACGTATTGCGCATAGCACAAAACACAGGCGGACTGACTCTTGATATCATTACTCAGACATGCTTTCAGTACAAGTCTGCTATGAGCGTTCTGTTGAAATGTACTGAACATTCATGTTTTCCTCTGAGTGAGCGAAGAAGGCCTTCCTTCGTAAGACACAAGAAGAATGATGCTTACATTTAAAAAAAAAATCTACATTTTATCATACCAGATATTCAGATATCATTGAGTGCACGATTTTAGAAATGTTTCATTGGGGTAACTTGTAAAAAGTTGCATAATCTTTTAGATTACAAGCATACCAGACTAAAAGTTCTGTCCCAGATTGTCTCCTCAATAAAGATTGAGTCCTGATTGGTTTTATAAAGGCCAGGAGCAGTTTGTTTAGAGCAGTGGAACTGAAGCATGCAGGCTGCACAGTTAAACTACAGACCTGCAGTAAGCTGATATGCTCACAGAGTCTAAAGTTTACACAGAGTAAATACAAATAATGAAGAACTATAACAGAACTGCTCTCTGCATGTCAGTATGCATTTATTCTTACTCTGGGGCTACTATTGATAATGCATCAAACAATAATGCTTTTTGAACTAAACTCATAACAAAATAGTCTAAATATATAAATATAAAGTGCCTTCAGAAAGTATTCAACATCCTCCATTGATTAGTTCACTTACTTTTCTAAAGTGCAATTGAAGTAAACTTGAAGGTGAAGTGTAATCTATGTGGCAAACATTATTTAAATGACATTGTTTAATATTTCCTAAAGACTCGTCTTCCATTGGATGGCAAACATATAGTCCCACCTCAAACTCACACCACTGGTTGAGTTAATAGGTGTGTTCGACTTCATGCAGCGCTGCACAGACCGATCAGTGCCACACTTAAAACAGCGCAATAAACAACATATTTACACAACACAATTTACATATCAAAAGTACATATACTTACACAACATTATATATACATAACTATTATACAATGTACAGTAAACAATACACACAAATCCGTGTTCTTACAATAGAACATCAAGTTTATATCAAGTTATATTATGATTGCCAGTAAAAATACTGCTCCATTTTTGTTATTACAATTATATAGGCTGGCACTATATTAAGCAGCACATAAGCCTTTCAACTCCTCCCCCATCAACACATCAATTGTTCCTGTTTATGCTAAAAAAATAAATAAAAAAAAAACAGAACAATGTTATTATAGTGGCACAGAGTCACAGTGTTAAGATGTCAATAAACTTCAACAAATCGAAGAAAGAATGACATAATTTTGAACAAGATCTGGCCAAAATAAGGTTTTTGAGTTTGCTGCGGTAGTTCAAAACAACTTGCCAGAGCTAAATTTTAGGAAAACTTCATACCTGCTGTTAAACACTTTCAAACTGTCATTGGTCCACAATAGTAACCGGTGCATATACCATTACAAATTTGCCACAAATTCACCACTGATTATTTTTACATGCAAATTAACTTTTAACTTGCGGCAAATTGTCCATTGTTGCCAAAGGTTTCCTGCACACTTCCGGTGAAGAGTTGCAAATGTCTTACAACCATTGTCTTGGAATCACAAGCTCATTTGCATGTGAAAATGAGTGGCAAGTTTGCAACTAGTTTGCCAGAACTCTTTTTTATGTAAGTGTTATGGCCACGTACAGCATGTTAGCATTAGCAGCTTGAAAGCAGAATGAAAACAACAAATGACAAATTATACATTGTCTACTGTATATATTATTTTAAATCATCACTGAGTGGTTAAAACAGCTTCTTTTATATATAAATTCTATTAATTGAATGAGGAATGTAGTCATTGATAATGCATTTTAATGTCACATTGGTTAATGTTTTACATTACTTGTAGTCTTGTCAGGACATTGTATGTCTCATATTAAATTTCTCATCTAAACACCGGCCCCTGCAGCGTGGATGGCGTATGAATGTTCGCAAACTCTATAGTTTTGCTCAGCTGTTTTGACCTTTTTTAGCTTTGAGCCAAGAATGAATAAGAACTTGTGAGTGTATCAGTGTCTTTACATTTTTTTGAGAAGTCAACTTAGAAACGGCATACCCAGTTTACACCTGGTATCAAGATTAGATTCGGGTGATCTGATCACAAGTGATTAGATGTGACACATTGTCACTCTGACACACTTGTCACTCAATTGCATCTCCTGAGACTTCTTGAGTTCAGATTTTGAGGGGAGGGTATCTGATTTCATGACTAGTGTCTACATCATTTATTATGTGTGTTACTGAATGATGAAGCTCCTGTTTAAAGTGTCATTTAAAGCAAAATTATACATTATTGTGGAGTACCTGTATTACTGTAATTGACCATAATAGGAGTAGGAGTTACTCTGCATCTTCTTCCGGTTTCTTGAATAACATACAACGTGCTAGTAAGGGCAGTCGGTAGAGTTTCTGGTGCACCCCAGGGTATGATGGTGACGCCCTAGGGAGTTGGTGCCCTACATAGACTGTGTAATATGCAGTCAGGAGCGGCATTGGGAGTGGCGGTACTGTGGCAAAAGCTGTTGAGGAATGGGATTAAATAAAATCTTTCATAAAAGATTTGTAAGCCATGAACCAAACCAACCAGGTCCAAGGTGAATCACAACATTGCAAACTTAATTTGAAGCAAAATATTATTTGAAAATCAGACAAAATGACAAAGGTACATGTAATATAATGTGTTCTGTGCTGTGTACTTAATGGCATAATCAAATTAAAAACTATGGAAAATTTTAAAACATCTGTTCCCTTTACAAAAAGCTTCACTTATGATGCTGTGCTGAGAAAAGTTCTTTGGGAACATCTTGTAGTTGTGACCAGCTGTGAATATGTGTGCAACACGTCAATGAACATTGACAGGAATTTATAACCTCTTCCGGTGTAATCATTTGATGCACCTGGGGCAGGGTTATAAATAGATGCGTCACCGAGCCTGTCAAACTCTCTTCCCTCTTTTTAGAGAAGTGTGCAAAAAACCTTTTCTCTTTTCTCTTTCTTACTTTCAAAAGAAGGGAGGGGGGGGGGGGGGGGGGGGGAAAGAAAAGAAAATATGACAGAAAGTAAAGGCAAACGGTGCGTGTTTCCCTGCCTCCGCTCTGTGTCCGAGAGGGACACGCATCAGTTTTTCTTCCTTTGTTTGGGGGAAGAGCATGCTGCTCTCGCGTTGGGGCGAGGCGGGTGCGAGCATTGCGATCTGCTTTTGGGCAAAATGATTCGCGCTCGCCTCGCTTACTTCCGGGAGTCAGCGTCCACACTTCATTCGCGGGGCTCTCGCATGGATCTGGCTGAGGAACGAGAGACAGGTCCGTCCCTTTCACTCGCTCCCCAGACTCAGCTGGTCCTTCCCGTGATCTCGAAGCGCGCTGCAGTGCCTCTTCGGTTCATGAGGGGGACCTTGAATCTCTTGGGTTGGCAGATTTCGAGTTACCCACCTCTGAGCATTCCGGGTATGATAATAAATCAGCGGAGGAATTACTCGACGTGGTTACTCAGATAGACTGGCCACGGCAACAAGAGACCCCCAAACGCTCCAAATTGGAGGATAGATTTCTGTCAGGTGGCCGGGGGAAGGGAACGCTTCATCAGTCCCTTCCCTTCTTTGATGACCTCCATGACGAGCTTTCTCGTTCATGGAGGAAACCTTATACTTCCCCGTGTCCACGGGCCCTCGACGTCGATATATTCGAAGGGTTTTCTGAACTTCGTCGAGCCACGGACCAATCTCTCCGTTCGAAAGACACCTATGGCTCAACCTATCGGGCATCAAGGACAAAGATAAAACTTTCCACCTTGATGCCCCAGTTTCGTCTTCTGGCCTATTTGGAGAAGCTATGATTACGGTTATCTCCAGGTTCCAGAAGGCGAAAAGCAATGAGGAAGCATTTGAGCAATTTTTTCCTCACCGCACTCAGGGGGCGGGGCCGTCGGCCACCCAGCCCCGCCCTGGTCCTGCTAGAAGGGAGGCTCAGAAGCAGAGCGTGGCGAGTCGTGCTCCCCCTCGTAATGACTGGGGACAGGCTCGTTGCCCTCGACAGCCCCCAAAGCAAGACCTCATGGGAGTCATTTCTAACCGAGGTGGTAGAGCAAATCTGGGTGAGATTTTACAGGACAGAAGTGGACTTCTTTGCCTCTTCTCAGACAGCGCAATGTTCCCTCTACTTCTCTCTGAGTCACCCAGCCCCCCTGGGTCTGGACACGATGGCGCATACATGGCCCAGAATGCGTCTGTATGCGTTTCCCCCAATTTCTCTGCTGAGTCTGGCCAGAGTTCGCCAGCAAGGGTCTTACCTCTTACTGATAGCGCCACGCTGGCTGAACACGGTATGGTTCTCGGAGATAATGTCTCTCCTTGACGGCTCGCCTTGGGCGATTCCGGACAGGAAGGACCTTCTGTCTCAGGCACAGGGGACAATATTTCATCCCCGGACCGAGCTGTGGAACCTTCACGTTTGGCCCCTGAAGGGTACCAACTGAGGGACACAGGGCTTTCACCTGTTTTAAGACCATTTAAAGTGCTAGGGCTCCCTCGACTAGAAGGATCTACGCCAATTAAATGGGGTGTCTTTGAAAAATGGTGCAGAACACATAACACAGATCCAGTTAACTGCCAGATTGCTTCAGTTCTGAACTTTCTGCAGGAAAAACTGTCAGCAGGCATATGCCCCACCACTCTCAGGGTTTATGAGGCTGCCATTTCGGCTTGCCACACCCTGATGGACGGGGTGCCTTAGGGGAGACATCCTCTACTCGCCCGTTTCATTCGTGGAGCCAGGCGACTGAGGCCTCCTGCTAGGACCAGGACCCCTTCATGGGACTTAGCAGTAGTCCTAGAGGGTCTGGTTGAGACCCCCTTTGAACCTCTAGAGTCAGCGTCTGACAGACTACTGACTCTCAAGATAGTTTTTCTTATGGCAATTACCTCTCTAAAGAGAATTGGGGACCTACAGGCTCTGTCTGTCTTGCCAGCCTGTTGAGTTTGCCTCAGGAATGACCAAAGTATTTTGTATTTTGCACCCTCATCCCAACTACCTGCCTAAGGTGCCTTTCTCGACCTTACACCCGGTCACTCTTGAAGCCTTCTGCTCCCCGCCGTTCTCTACGCCGGAGCAGGAAAGTCTACACTGACTTTTTCCAGTCCGTGCCCTTCAGACTTATGTCCAACGCACTAGCCAGGGGCATAAGTCAGGGCAACTATTCATTTGCCATGAGGGTCGCAACAGGGGGGCGGGTGTCGCATTGGGTGAGGGACGCTATTGCCCTGGCCTACGAGGCAAGCTTCGACTGTAGGTATCAGGGCTCACTCTACCAGAGGGGTCACCTCCTCTGAAGCCTTGGCCACAGGGGTCCCTCTGCATCATGTTTGTGATGCAGCAGGCTGGTCCTCTCCGCACACATTCATTAGATTCTACAGCTTGAATGTTCATGCCACTCCGGGCTCTTATGTCCTTGAGTCGACATCTCAAGCCCATGTCTGAGCCCTCTCACGCTCTTGTGAGCACACTACACAACCATAGGGGGTCAAGACATCCACAGTGCGGCGGCGTGGGTATTCTCGTTCCCAAAGCATTTTCTCAGCACAGCATCATAAGTGAAGCTTTTTGTAAAGGGAACGTCTCGGTTACTTAAGTGTAACCCTTGTCCCCTGAAAAAAGCGGAACGAGATGCTGCGCTTCACTGCCGCACTGGGATGCCCCAGGACTGCTCTTCAGACAAAATACTTGACGATGCTCCGGTGACGCATCTATTTATAACCCTGCCACAGGTGCATCCAATGATTACACCGGCAGAGGTTATACATTCCGGTCAATGTTCATTGACGTGTTGCACACATATTCACAGCTGATCATAACTATAAGATATTCCCAAAGCGCTTTTCTCAGCGCAGCATCTCATTCTGCTTTTTTCAGGGAACAAGGGTTACACTTAAGTTACCCAAGACGATTTAGAAGTTGTCAATTATAAGCAAAGTCTTTCTAGAAAGTCAGTCCACTGTCGGCCATCTTTGAAATGCTCCCGGGAGGCTATTTCTAGCACTGACAGTGCAGCTTCTATATACTTGAAAGCGGGGCCCACTGAAATCTCAAAAACGGTTGGTCAAGATTATGATTAAAGAACATATTTTAAATCAGCAGTAAAATCTGACAAAATTGGTATCACAAATTGTGCTTTACCTCATTTTACACACAAAAAAAAAACACAAGGTGGGGCTTCCTTTCTACATCTGTTTACATGACCATTGGGCACAAGCTCTTTGGGTGGGCATTCCAGTTTCTCCCATTCATTTTAATAGAATTGGCCCATCTTTGCTAAATAGTCTCTTTAATAAATGTAGAATCAATATATTTAAAGAATATTGCAAAATATTCAAAAATAAATACATTTTAGAGTGTAGGAAGTGCGACTCAATTTTGTTATTCACAGTGCTTTAAGGGAATAAGCGGTAGCTCCAGAGCTCTTTTGGTGCACTTTGCTGTGATTCTCTGATCGGTGGATCTTTCTCTGCTTAATCATGGGTAGGGTAGTTTTTTTTACCAGGAATTCTGCTATTCAACAGGATTTTTATACAATGAAGTTGAGATAATGTGGACTGATGGATTCATCAGAAGTTTATGCCAGTCCCTTGAGGATTTTGTGGCATTTATTTTTATTTAATTTTTTGCGTTATCTTGCAACCCAAATGAAAGAGCATGTATCTGTAATGTAGCTCAACATGTTACTGACAGATCTGGATAAGCTTTATGAAGTCTCACATATCAATTGTGACACATCTAACTCCTGTAGGCCTGCGTCATGCAGCGCTAATCAGCCAATGTATGCACAGCTCAGGGTAGATTTAACTTTAGACCGGCTGACATCTTCCATTACATGTGTATGGTGGGCTTTGTGTCTGCCAGACCATGTCATGCTGGAGCCTGGACCACAACGGTTGAATATGCCTAGATTGCCTTTTTTTGAGAAACAGAGAGCTGCCAACTGGATTAATGTGCAGGACGCTGAATCAAAAATCTTTCCTCGGCTGTCATTTTCAACATTTAGAGGAATCCACTGTTGATCTTATGAAACATATATTTATCTACTCTAATTTTGAGGCCTGGATCATTATGTGGTTTTGTATTTGAATGATTATTTGCGACTTGATGACTCATTCAGTTAATTGACTATCAGAAATTAAGATGGACGCACTAATGGAAACTGTGGCTGAGTTCGGAATGGCATACTACCACTATTTCTGCCATAGACGGACATGGCAGAAGTAGTATGAATAGTATGGGTACTCTTCAAGTCAAGTGGTTTTTATTGTCATTATACACCTTCTGTGTACAGGGGAAGAAACAAAACAAAGTGCATAACATTTAAAATGTCTTACAAGACTATCACAGGTAGACACATGAATTAGTGCAACCTGAATACAAAGTGAATACAAAACGTCTCGTGTTATATGTGTAACCCTTGTTCCCTGAAAAAAGCGGAACGAGATGATGCGCTTTGCTAAGTGCTTTGGGAACAATCCTAGTTGTGAACGAGCTGTGAATATGTGTGTAACACGTCAATGAACATTGACCGGAATTTATAGCCTCGGCTGATGTAGTCATTAGACGCACCTGTGGCCAGGCTATAAATGGATGCGTCACCAGGTGTCGTCAGATACTTCTTTTTGAAGAGCAGTCCTTGGACGTCCCAGTGTGGCAAAGAAGCGCAGCATCTCGTTCCACTTTTTTCAGGGAACAAGGGTTACACATGTAACCCGAGACGTTCCCTTTACAAAAAGCTTCACTATGATGCTGCGCTTTGCTAAGCGCTTTGGGAACATAATACCCACACCGCCGCACTGGGGCTGTCTGGACCCCTACAGTTGTGAAGTGTGCTCACAAGAACGCGAGAGGCCTCAGACATGAACTTGAGATGTCGACTCAAGGACGTAAGAGTCCGGAGTAGCAAAACATCTAACCCATAAAATTTGATGAATGTGTGCGGAGAGGACCAGCCCGCCGCATCCCAAACTTGACCAGACATGAGCTTGAGATGTCGACTCATGGGCATAAGAGCCCGGAGTGGCAAGAACATCCAAACTTTAAAAGTCTAATGAATGTGTGCAGAGAGGACCAAACTGCCGCATCACAGACTTGCTTATACATGAACTTCAGATGTTGACTCAGGGGCGTAAGAGCCCAGAGTAGCATGAACATCCAAACCATAGAGCCTGAAGAATGTGTGCGGAGAGGACCAGCCTGCCGCATCACAAATTGTTCAGGCATGAAATATTTAAGCCAAAAGATCTGAGAATGTGTGCGGAGAGGACCAGCCTGCCGCATCACAAACTTGCTTAGACATGAGCGTAGATGTCAACCCAAGGGCATAAGAGCCCGGGGGTAGCATGAACATCTAGTAACATGACCATAAAAACCAGACGGAGAGGACCAACCTGCCGCATCACACACTTGCTGCAGAGGGAGACCTCTTGCCAAGGCTTTAGAGGAGGAGAGCCCTCTGGTAGTGCGCGCCCTAAAACCTACTGGCAAAGCTTGACCGCACGCCTCGTAGGCCCGGGCAATAATGTCTCTCACCCAAAGTGATATAGTCTTCCAGGAGGTGACCGCCCCCCGGTCATGGCATCCAAGTGAAGAATTGCTGCCCTGAATTTACGCCACTAGCAAAAGCGGTGGACATAAGTCTCAAGGGTACAGACTGGACAAAGTCTGAGAAGTCTTAGCTGCTCCAGCGTTACAAACAGCAGGGAGCAGAAGGCTTAGAAAATAACCGGCCAAGGGTCGCAAAAGGTACCTTGGGCAGGTAGTTAGGGTGAGGGTGCAAAGAATGCTTTTGGTCATAGCTGGGGCAAACTCTAAACAGGCCAGCAAAAGAGACAGAGCCTGTAAGTACCCAAGTCTCCTTAGAGACGTAATTGCCATAAGAAAAAACATCTTGAGAGTTAGAAGTCTACCAAACGCTGACTCTAGAGGTCTAAAAAGGGGGTCTTACCCTATGAAGTGGTCCTAGCAAGGATGCCTCTTAGGGGGTACCCCGCCCACCAAGGCATGGCAAACTGCAGTGGAGGCCACATAGAACCTGGCAGTGGCGAGGCAAATGCCCGCTACAGTTCTTTCTACAGAAAATCCAGAACTGAAGCAAACTGGCAGTTAGCTGGTTCTGTAATATGAACTTGGGGGGGGAAACTGGGCGACTCGGGGAGAAGTAGAGGAGACGTTGCGCTATCAACAGAGGCGAAGAGGTCCTCTTCTGCCCTGTAAAATCTACCCAGATCAGTTCCAAGTGGAGGGAGCCCTAGCACTTGAAATGGTCTCGATAACCTCAAGAGACAGCCCTGTGAACCTCAGTTGGTACACTTAGGGGCCAAGCATGAAAGGTTTCACAATTCGGGCCAGGGATGAGAAGGTCCTCCCTGTTTGGAATCGCCCAAGGTGAGCCGTCGAGGAGAGGTATTCGAGAAACATATCCGGTTCGCCAGCGCAGCGCCATTAGGAGGAGGCAAGACCCTTGCTGGCGAACCTTGCCAAGACTCCCGGGAGCAGAAAAACCGGGGGACAAAAACGCATACAGATGCATTCAGGGTCATGTATGTGCCTTTAAGTCCAGACCCAAGGGGGCTGGGTGACTTAGGGAGAAGTAGAGGAGACATTGCGCTATCATAGAGGCGAAGAGGTCCTCTTCTGCCCTGTGAAATCTCACCCAGATTTGTTCACTACCTTAGAGTAGATCTGCTCCCACACACACGGGCATCCAGGGATGAAACGGTCCTGAGTGACAGGAGCTGCCTTGGGCCCCAAGGAGGATCCAACGTGCCAGAAATTCAGCTGACGTGAACGTGGATCCCCCGGATGGTTTACGTAAGAGGCTACCGCTGTATTGCCCACCCGCACCAAGACATGGCAGCCTCAGGAGGAAGTATTTCAGGGCCAGAAATACGGCCATCAGCTCGAGACAGTTACTGTGACAACCGAACTGATGACCCTCCTATCCCTTTAAGCCGGATGACCACTTAAGGCCGCTACCCAGCCCGTCAGGGAGGCGTCTGTCATTAGCAGCCTGCGACGACAAGACGCACCTAGAGTGGGACCCAAGGTAAGGGGTCTGAACCACATAGAAGGGGAACGAAGCACGTGGCGCGTAACCCTTATTTGCCTTAGGGGACTGGCCCTCGGATAAAACCCCCTGGCTACTAGCCACAGCTGAAGTGGTCTCATGTGCAGAAGGTCCAAAGGGATCACCGCAGACACCAACACCATGAGACCTAGTATTCAATGATACTGATGAGCAGTGCAACCTCAACCTAGCCTGACCTTGCTCAGGGTGTTCTGAATGGAAACGATTCGTGCGGGAGACGATTGTGCCTGCATCGTGACCGAATTTCATATAACCCCAGATAAGTGATCCCCCGGGTGGGAGAGAGAACGCTCTTTTGACTCTCAAACCCAGAGAAACCAGATGAGTCAAGACGATATCCCTGTGCTGAACTGCCAGTTCTTGGAATTGCGCTAGGATCAGCCAGTCATCTTTCTAATTCAGAATGCGGATGCCCTGGAGTTGCAGAGGAGCCAGTGCTGCATCCATGCATCTCCTGAATGTGCGGGTTAGTAGGGCTAGGCCAAGTGGAAGAACCCGATGCTGGAAGGCTTCGCCCCCGAAAGCAAACCTCAGGAACTTCCTGTGGTGTGGCTCTATATGAAGATATGCATCCATGAGATCGATGGTGACCAGCCAAACATGATGTTGGGCTTGTGACACGATCGTCTTGAATGTCAGTATCTAGGACTTGAACACCCTGACCGAGCGGTTCAAGCCTCGAAGATCTAGAATCGGACGCAATCCCCCACCCTTCTTGGGAACCATGAAGTATCTGCTGTAATAGCCTGACTCTTTCTCTGGAAGGGGAACATGTTCTATGGCCCCTTTGACCAAGAGATTTTGCAGTTTTTTCCACAGTAGACATGCCTGTCCCGGTTTCACGGTAGTGGGAACCACGCCGTTGAAACTTGAAGGACGGCGAGCTAATTGAATTCTGTAGCCTCTTTCTACTGTTTCTAGAACCCACATAGAAATACCTGGCAGAAGTTTCCACGCTGTTGAGAGGATGTCGAGTGTTCCGCGTCCTGGATCAAGGCAGGAAGCAACGGTACACCCAACTCTTTGTTGGAAGCCTCTATCACCCGAAACACCAAAGGCGGCGGGAGTGAAGAGGTTTCGTGAGGGTATCGGGAGGGCCGAATTGGATGATACACGTGCCCGTCCCGAGGGGAACTACCCCCACAAGGCTGGGTACAAGACCGTCAGGGTTTCTTTCTCTTAGAAATCACGCCCCTGAAGTCTTGCATTGGGGGCTGCTGAGGGTGACAAACTGGACCCCAATCTTTACGAGGGGGAGCATGATTCGCCATGTCTGCTGCCTGATAAGCTTTCTCCACAAGCGTGGAGGTGGTCCTGCACAGCTTTGTGGGGAGAGTAGGTCTCTTTAGCGATGATGCCGAGCCAGGCGAGAGAAAACCCGCAGGTGTCTCTTCTACCGGCGGCATCACCAAATACCCCCGAGCTTCAGCACCCACGATAGTTGAATACACCAACGTCGAGGGCACGAAGACACGGGAAGTATAAATGTCCTCCATAAAGAAAATGCTTGTTATGGAGGTCATAGAAGAAAGGAATGGACTGATATAGAGTTCCATTCCCTCTTTTATTTATTTAATTATTTTGGCCACCAGACAGTAATTTGTCTTCTAGTTTGGAGCATTTGGGGGAGGGTCTCTTGTTCGCGTGGCCAGTCTAGCTGTAGTCTGGCCACAGCTCGCATAATAACCTTGAGTAATTTCTCAGCCGCTTTATTATTGTGCTTGAAATGTACAGAGGTTCAGTGCCCTGCCCCCCTCATGAACCGAAGATGCGCCGTAGCGCTTCGAGATCACGGGAAGGACCATCTGGGTCTGGGGAGAGGGCGAGGGAAAGGGACGAACCCGTCTCTCGCTCCTCAGCCAGATCCATGCGAGAGCCCCACGAATGAAATGTGGGCGCTGACTCCCATAAGCGAGGTGCAGAGGCGCGCTTCAGGCTTACGAGGATCAGCTGGATTTGGGGAGAGAGCGAGCAAAAGGGATGAACCCGTCTCTCGCTCCTCAGCCAGATTCATACAAGAGCCCCTCCCAAGCAAAGCAAAACTGATGCGTGTCCTCTTCAGCTTTAGAGCGAGAACATGGGAGCATCGTTTACGGCTTTCAGTCATTCTCTCTTTCTTTTAAAAATAGATATTTTCTAGACAGAAGAGAAAGGAGAAAAGGTTCACTGCACACTGCCTCACAAATTCTAATTCCTAGCAGAGGAAAGAAAGTTTTGACAGGGTTTGTAAAACACACACACACACAGAATCGCTCTGAAAAAAGAGGATCAGACGACGCCTGATGATGCATCCATTTATAGCCTGGCCACAGGTGCGTCTAATGACTACATCAGCCGAGGCTATAAATTCCGGTCAATGTTAATTGATGTGTTACACAAACATTCACAGCTCGTTCACAACTAGGATTGTTCCCAAAGCGCTTAGCAAAGCACAGCATCATAGTGAAGCTTTTTGTAAAGGGAACAACAATATGATTTAATTGACATACAAAGGGGAGTGGACCACAGGATACTTTCTGAAGTCAACAATCATCTCCTTTTCTTGCTGACATTGTGGGATAGATTGTTGTCTCTGCAAAACAGCTTATGTTCTCTCAACTCCTCTTTGTACGCTGACTTGTTGTTATGAGTGATGAGCCCCACCACTGTTGTGTCATCAGCAAATTGATGATATAATTGTTCTGGTGCCTGGCAACACAATCATTGGTGAGCAGCATGAACAGTAGTGGACTGAGAACACAGCCTTGAGGGGCTCCAGTGTTCAGAATGTGTGATTTTTGATCACATTTGAACTGCCTGAGTTCTGTTTGTTAGAAAGTTCAGAATCCAGTTGCAAAGTGTGGTGTTAAGTCCAAGTGTGTAGAGTTTGCTGGTGAGTGTCTGTGGGCTGATTATGTTGAATGTTGAATCTAAATTCAATGAACAGCATTCTGACGTAGGTGTATTTGTTCTCCAAATGTGAGAGTGCCAGGTTGGTGACATATGATATTGCATTTGCAGTGCAGAGGTTCTGTCTATAGGCAAACTGTAAGGGGTCCAGAGTGGGTAGGATGACAGACTTAATACGAGTTATGACCAGCCATTCGAAGCACTTCATGATGATGGACATGAGTGCAACAGGTGGTAGTCATTGAGGCAGGTTACTGATGATTTTTTGGGGATGAAGCACTTCATGATGATGGCCATGAGTGCAAGGGTGGAAGTCAGTGAGGCAGGTTACTGATGATTTTTTGGGGACAGGGATGATGGTGGCAGTTTTGAAGCATGCTGGGACCGCAGACTGTGTTAGGGAGAAAAAATGTCTGTGAAGACATCAGTCAGATGGGTTGCACATTCTTTCAGCACTCGGCCCAGAATGCCATCTGGCCCAACAGCCTTCCATGGATTTACTCTCTGCAGAGCTCTTCTCAATTCGGCCGCTGAGACAGACATCACTTGTTCATCTGCCGGGGGGTGGGGGGTGTCATGGCTAAGGTGCTGTTTGATGCCTCAAAGCGTGCATAGAAATTCTACAGTACAGCAGGCAGGGAGGGCATGGTGCTGTTGCTTTTGAAGTCTGTGACTTCCTTTAACCCCTTCCACAAGTGCTAGGGGTCAGGTGTCTCCAAATGGTCCTGGATTCTCCTGGCGTATGTGGCCTTGACTCTATTTATTGCAGCAGTGAGTTTGTTCCTGGCTTCCCTCAATGCTGCTTTGTCACCAGACCTGAATGCATCATCCCATGTTTTGAGAAGGAAGCAGGCCTTTACATTAAACCAGGGCCTCTGGTTGGGGGGAATGGATATTGTACGTGAGGCAGCAACATCGTCTACACACTTGCTGATATAACATGTGACAGACGATGAATATTCCTCTGTGTGGCCCTCAGATGTGGCAGCCTCCTTGAATACAGTATGTTCCAGTCAGAACAGTCCTCGTTGCCTAAAAATTGCACCCTCTGTCCAAGTTCTGATAACTTTAGAAACCGGTATCTTGACTACAGGGATCAATGTTCAAACCTTTAAGTTGAACTTAAGTCAGTCTGAATTACCACAACCGGCAGTAAGTTAATGTTTTGACCCTATTTATTTTATTAATATACCTTCTTGGTTCCTGTTTGTGACAAATTTATCAGTAGACTCTATTCCAAAAAACAAAAAAGAAGAAGCCATTGTATTCTTTCATCAAAATGTAATAATATTTTTTCAAACTCATGGCCTTGACATTGCTAGCACTATGCTCGATGTCCTGTATTTTCATTTAAGCAGGAGTTTCAGCAACATAAATAATGAAACCCTCTAACTGGTTGAGACATGTGTTTGTCTGTAGAAAATCACAATATAACATAGCCATGGTAAAAACTTTTTTTACAATGGCATGGTGCACAAGGTCAGCTGCAGCTCTATAATAGTTTATTGTAAAACCTTGAAAATTAGTGGCAAAAATGTCAGTAATTCTGTGCAGTCTAGATTAATTCTGGCGCGTAACCTTTATTTGCCTTAGGGGACTGGCCCTCGGATAAAACCCCCTGGCTACTAGCCACAGCTAGATGAATCTCATGAAACCTGTCAAAACCATGTTATTTTTTTTTTATTGAGAGCAAGAGTGTGTAAATGGGGGAGCCAGGCTGCTTCAAAGGAGGGTGGCCGCCAGTAACCAACATGGCATGAATGCTCTGAAAATCATGGTGGTAGATACATATAGAATACATTTCTGAAGCCAGTGCCAAAAAGTTAATGTTGAGCAAAGAGCATTTATACTTTATTTGCATCAAGTAAAGATAAATGGTTATTGCAGGGAAGGAATGCAGAGACCATAGAAGAGAAGTGAGTGGTGGAGAGAGAACAGAGGTTATGACAGAAGAAGATCATAGGTGGAGTGAGAGGTAAGGAAGAAGGGAGAGTGACAGAGTCTAGGAAAAGTAGAGCACTAGAAAGAGGAATTTTAGAGATACATTTAAGGGTAAGGATGAGATCTAGCTGTTTTTCTGCTCTGTGTGTTGCAGGGGTGTGCTTTCTGGTAAGGTCAAATGAGTTTAGAAGAGCTAGAAAGTCAGCTGCTTGATGAGACTTATTCAGGTGGATGTTGAAGTCCCCAGTGACCACCAGCAGTGAGCCTTCCTCAGGGAATGAAGACAGCAGCACATGTAGCTCTTTGATAAAGTTGCATAGTTGACCTGTAAGATGATAGATTGCCAAAAAGTTCATTTTAGCAGCATTAGTGGCAGTAAAGGCATGATATTCGAAAGATGTGTTATAGCAGAGAGATGAGAGAGGAGTGCATTTCCGTGAGTTGGAAATGAGCTAACCATTTTCCCCACCCTGCCTAGTCAGATGAAGGCTGAAACAGAAGTCGGTAGAGAGAGCTGAGTGAGTCGCTGTGTTGAAAATTTGGAGTCAAAGTTACAATTTGAATTCAGATTCATTTGGACTCAACTCGGACTAAGCCTGTTATGAACTCGGTCTTGAGTCTGACTCAGCCCCCTTTGGAGTTGGATTCGATTGGTTAAAGTCTCGGACTTGACTTGGACTCAACTTACAATAGGTGAATTCGACCCCAGCTCTAATTGTACTTTGTAAAAAGTGCAGTGTGTATGTCTTAGCTTGTCCGAATATGACCTACAATTTCCAATTAACCTCTATGGACAGAAAAACAATTAACTTGCATTTTCTTGTTTGCAACTGAAAACACATGTTTTCATTTGGTCACTTTTATAAACTTGTGCTGACAGGACATCCAGCAAGCAAATTTTTTAAATCTCTATTTGTCCTGGATACTCGAACAGCAAGTGGGGAAGTTTGACAGCTGCGAATAGTGGTTGGTAATCTGGAATTAAACCCATGGAAATGCAACCCACAATGACACGCCTACATTTATAAATGTCTTTATGAAAATAAAAAGCCCAAAGTAGCATAAAATAAGTCTCTCCTGATTGAGAGAGGGGTGGTATCTAGCAGGACCCTGAACTTTCCCATGCAATCAATGACACTTTGTCTCATTTTGGTCCTGTAAGATGTTGTATTTGATCAGAAGCAAAAGTCTTTAATTTCCTGAGGTGAGTCATTCGCTTAGCCAGGCTGCTCTGCATGAGAAAAGCAGTTGACCCCCATTTCCTTTCGGTATGGGGGATGTCGTTGATTCTTGGACAGCTCAAGATAAGTGTCATTTTTTATTAATGGAGTGAAAGTGAAAGTGCACTAGTATTGTTGGGAAAGTCATTTATCTTGAGGAGAGACAAAACCCCATTCATTGTTGTCTAGATGGAACCAGAGTGCAGTTCAGAGTTGTGCGATAGAGGGGCCTCTGCTGTCACAGGTCTATGGGGTCAGATCTGTGAGTTAGCATCGAGGAGGAAGTACATGCACAGAGGTCAAACAGGGTCATCTCTAAGAGCGCCAAACAAAGCATCGGAATTCAAGATGCCCAAAACTCATGACTCTCATGAACTTTCACACATTAGACTCTGATCTTTGAGATCCTGATGTGCACTGCTGATTATGCTTAGCCATATGCAATAATGCAGTTTTGCTCTAATATTTAAATTAAATCCATTAGAGATGGAATGTAACGAATTACAACTATATTTGTTACAGTACTTGAGTAAATGTTTCAAATTTTTCAACTTTTTTAAGTATACATAAATAATAGGACTTTTACTTTTACTTGACTTGATTAAAAATTAAGTATTCAACTTCGCTCCTCTTGTTAAAAATAAACTTTTTCTCAGTTTCGGAGTCTGTTTCTCAATATAGAGACTTACTTGCTTAGTGATTTACTTGTCTTTTGTTGTGCATCCGGCTATTCACTTCCCTCTATCCTGCTTAGAGATATTTTTTTCAAAACAGTAATGCATGGAATAGAATAGCCTTTATCACTCTAAAACAATAGTCTTTAGGAGAAAATAGAATTTCAGGAGAAATTTGTTTCTTTTTGCCAATTTTTAAAACCAAAATTTAACTTGCAAGTGTAAAATAACTCAGTACAGAGGGGCTTTTCCCCATTTGCTGAGGTATTGTGATTTCCGCATGGTAGTACAACCATTTTCAATTCAGTTCTAATAATAAGAAAATTTTATTGAGTACCAAAATTTGCACTTTAGAATGCTTTTGAAAGGAATAGGTGACACAGTATATGTTTGCCATCACCGGTAAAGCAAAAATGTAATAAATGTCACTTAAAACAATTATTTCAAACCGTAATAATATTGGCAATTAATAATTCTGGCAATATTTTTAATCAGTTTAATGCATCATTGGTGAAAGGAAGCATAAGTTTCTTTGAAGAACAAAAATGTTTTTGCATTGTAAAAAATGGAAGTGTAGGACTATATACTAGATATATACTATATATAATAACATTTTCATAAAGTAATTTGTAACATAATTAAAAAAAGAAAAGGCATGGCATTGCATGTGAAGTTTTTTTTTTTATTGTTGTTATTCTTGTTTTTTTTATGAATATTGCACAAGGAAATAGAAAACTTTCAAGAGTGAAATGTAGGAATTTATTCCACATGTTTTTATCTATAAGCCATGTTAGAAAAAGCTTAGTTTTTGACACTGATTGTTACAATTTTTACATTTCCAGTTTGTCTCTATCATCACGAAGCTGACTGTAATAGACTACAGGGACAAACATTCCAAGAGCAAACATTCCTTCCGCCCTCACAAACATTCGCTCTGTTGCCAACATCTCAATCTGTAGTTCTGAGTCAATATTTGACCACTGGAGGGCTTTTGTTTGCCACTCAATTACACTTAAATGGATTTGTCACAATTGCCAAACACTTATAATTTTGTTGTCTGCAGCGTGTATGTACGGCCCCATCAGTGTTATGTCTGAGAGACCACCTCAACCGTCAGAAACATGAAAAGAGCCTTGAGTTCCTCATGAAATTTTCCACCATCTAATCGGCAGTGTGGCATAGGCTCAGATAATATAGCCACTCTTCAAAAACCACACTTATGTAAACTGAGGGCTCTGTGGAAGAATGCTCCATTACACTCTGATCCAGAGAGGAAATACGAAACACATGACATGTGAAAAGAGTGATTACTGTCTGAGGACAGGCGAGAAATGCTCTTGGACCATGCTGTATGGAGATACTCTGTTGCCTTTATTCATGACAGTCTGAGGTGGCAAAAGGAAGGATGAATTGAGACATTTATTTGTTAGGTGTTAGCTCGGAGTTAATTCCCTAAAACTTACTGTTGATTCGAAGCTATGCAAAAAGGATAATAATCGATAGGGAAAACAAGAAACCTGGTGGAAGGAGCTGTTAGTAATTTTTTAAATGAAATGACATGCAGAAAATGTTCTAACTAACTGTCAAGTTAAGTCAATTTATTTGTATAGCGTCTTTCACAACACACATCATTTCAAAGCAGCTTTACAGAAGATCAGGCATTAACAGAAGATAAAACTGTAATATCTATAATATCTGTCATCATTATGTAATTAGATAAAATATGATTGTGAATTGTGTTTAAAGTAATTAAATAATAATTGTATTTATAACCCCAGTGAATAATCCGAAGGTGACTGTGGCAAGGAACAAAAAACACCATAAGATTTTGGTTAATGGGAGAAAAAAATAACCTTGGGAGAAACCAGACTGACTGTGGGGGCCAAACGTTCTGGTTACTTCCGTAACCACCATTCCCTGATGGAGACCTCATCCCCTGATGAGTCCATCAGGGAACAGAGGTTACAGAAGTAACCAGGACATCCCCTATCTGTCACTCACACGATGTTGTGTCGATGAAGTGACTCTAAGGGTCCCTATACAAAATGCCACAACTAGCTGAACTGTGGTGGGTGGTAGGAATTGACTCCAAATCAGAATTGACGAACTGACTCCAAATCAGCAGGACCACCTGTGGATGGATTTTCCACTCTCCCCTGTGGGTAACATATCTTGGCAGCACGTCCGCTACGGTGTTGAGGTCGGCCAGGATGTGAGTGGCTTGCAGCAACTTGAGGTGCTGCTGACTCCAGAGGAGGAGACGGCAGGCAAGTTGTGACATACAACGGGAGCATAAACCGTATTGACGGTTGATATATGCCAGCGTTGCCGCATTGTCTGTCCGAACTAACACGTGCTTGCCCTGGATCAACGTCCGGAACCTCTGCAGGGCAAGCAGTATTGCCAACATCTCGAGGTAGTTGATGTGCCAACATGGCCGCGGGCCCATCCAGGAGCCGGCGGCTGCGTGCCCGTAGCATACAGCGCCCCAGACCGTTTTGGAGGCGTCCATCATAACCACGACACACCTGGAGACCTACTCTAGGGGAACACCTGCCTGTAGAAATGTGAGGTTGGTCCAAGGGCTGAAGAGGCAGCGACAGATAGCATATGCCCCAGGAGCCTCTGAAACAGTTTCAGTGGAACCACTGTTTTCTGTCTGAATGCCGTTAAATAGGTCAGAACTCAAATACGTCATCGATAATGAGTTAAACTCCAAGCCGTGAAAACAGATGCACTGAACTGGGAGGAGTATGCTCTTTTCCTCATTTATCCGAAGCCCTAGCCAGCTGAGGTGCGTGAGCACCAGGCCCCTGTGTGCACACAACACATGAGTGAGCTAGGATTAGCTAGTCATCTTAAAGGGGCAAGGGCTGCCTCTGCAACCTTCATGAAGACACAAGGGAACAGGGACAGACTGAAAGGAAGGACCTTGTACAGGTATGCATAACCCTCCAGCGCAAATGGCAGGAAGGGTCTGCATTGAGGTGGAATGAAGACGTAGAATACACGTCCTTCAGATCTACCGGCATGAACCTTGATGTCAGATGCATTTTTGCATCAGCATCTTGAACAGGAGTCTGTGTAAAGCCCGGTTCAGTTCTCGCTGGTTCAAGATTGGCTGCAACCCACCGTTTTTGTTTGATACAATGAAGTTGGGGCTGTAAAACCCTTTCTTCATCTCGGACGGAGGGGCAGGCTCTATCGCACCCTTTCGTAGGAGGGTAGCAATTTCCGCGCGCAAGAAATCCTGGACCTGGGCAGACGCCTGGCGAACTGAATCGCGTAGCCGAGTCAGACAATCCGGGTCCGCCATCGTGACGGATTGAGAGTGCAAACGACGCATCCAAGCTCCGGGCAAGGGAGACCAACAGGACAATCTTGTTGGACGTACACGAAGGGGTTTAAGCCCCATGGCCGTGCTGAGTCGAGGGACATTGAAGCAATTACCTCCCTCCTGATATCCACCAGAGGATTGGGAGGGGAGGGGGGAGGAGCTACATCGTCCCCACAGTCCGGCGAAACCATCCGGGTGTGGGTGTGTTTGTGCCACAGCTGGGTGTGCAGGGGCAGGGGGGCTGCCACTGGAGCGCCGGACCTGCCAAAATGGAATGGTGGACGGTGGTCTTAATGATGGCCAGACACACTGGATATGTAACCCAGGGAATAAGGAAATTGCTCTTATGTTGAACTTTTGTGTACCGCAGCTACTTGAGCATGCGCCGAAATTAAATGAAAATGGAACAACAGATTCTCCTCCCGGCCTTCCACTGGAAGATGGAGTGGTCTGTTCACCAGTTCTGGAACAGCCCGTATCAGGGGTGCTTCGAAGCCTTCATCTTGGCGTGTGAGACATGTGGCGTCTGCTTCCTGCGGGGGGGTTGATGATGGGGCGGTGAGCCGGTGCAGTTGCCGCAGGAGGATGCCCTTGGTGATGAGCAGATGGTGTACAGGATCTTAAGCAGTGCCAGTGCAGGATGGCTTCTGTCTGCTGCTTCACTGCCGAGAACTGCTGGTCAAAGTCCTCGACAGTGTCGCCGAACAGGCCATTCTAGGAAATGGAGGCTTTAAGGAACCGTGCCTTGTCAGCCTCTCTCATCTCTACCAGGTTGAGCCAAAGGTGGTGCTCCTGGACCAACAATGTGGACATCGCCTGCCCGAGAGACCACATCGTGACCTTCATCCCATGATATTAATATTTTAGGACACAAAATTAAAGAGTAAATATAGCTGCAAGCAGCGATACCGGGGTCAAGCCAATTATCAGCACCATGAGCCACAAACATTTTAGGACATGTTTTTGTTTAAAGTCCGATGAACAGTGTATGTCAAGTTAGAAAAAGTAAACTTTCAATCATAAAAAAAACTATTTACTTAAAATAACTAAAAATATCTAGTTCTTAGAATTTTTGTCCAGTATGTGGCGCTGTTCTGAAACTGCTCTGGTAGTATCTGGGCATGATGGTTATCATGCTGGAAAGTGTTTAAGAGTTATAAGCCAACATAGCCATTTTTCTATCTCCTGAACTATCTCCGAACGCTGTAATCTCAGGGCCTAATGGTGATGACACGTACCAGGCTTCGTCCCAATCCCTCAAAGCTTTGCAGAGATACAGCCTCAACTTCAATTTTGTACATTCTTAGTTGAATTCATTGAAGCGCAATTCGAAAATTGTATGGTATATCAAAATTCTGTGAAATGATGCAGGCCAACGTTCGTGCAAATCGGTTAAACAGTCTAGGAGGAGTTTGAAAAAGTATGTTTTCAAAACATATAAAATGTCGGAAAGGAAGTTTGCTCGGTCATGACATAATTGGTATCATTGCTCTCGACAGAAACCACGGAATCTATCAAGAACAGTCTCAAGACAGTATGCGAAAGTCAAGAGTCAATAGCTATTAGCATTTTTATAAATGGCATTATAATTTTTGACCACAAGGTGGCGCTGTCCCGGACCTTTTTGAGTCCCTTCAGAGCATGGTGCCAAAGACACATATTGAGTTTCGTTCATAAAATACAGCATTTTATGACAAAAATGTTTTTCCATATTACTGGACTGGTTATATCCCACTGAATCGAATGAGACCAATTTTATGATTTTATGACAAACTGTTCAGAAGTTATAAGCAAATATGTTCTTTTTTGATATCTCGTGACTACGAGATGGCACTGTTCCAAAACAGAGCAGGCACTCTCGAGTCATGATGCCTATGACAAATAATTTGTCAGATAATAATTTGACAAATAATAGTTTGGCATGAATACGCTAGTGTTACGGAGATATACCCTCACGTCCATTTTGGCATGCTCGTCGTCAAATTCGTTGAAGAGCCATTCGAAAATGGTATGGTTTAACAAAGTTCTGTGAATATGTTTTTGCCGTTAGTGTATCTAGATGATGCAGGCCAATTTTCTTGCAAATCTGACAAACGGCCTAGGACAAGTTCGAAAAAGTAGGTTTTTCCAAGAATTCCAAATTCCGGAAAAACTTTCATGACAGAAAGTGACATCATATGGTTCAATCGAGCAGGGAATCAGAGGGGAAAAAAATTGTTTCCAGGACTCACAGTTCAAAAGTTATTAACATAAACGTGACTACAAATTTGGGCAGTTGAAGGCGATATAGGGTTTGAGGTAGAGATGCCAAATTTGCTGTGGTAACAGATCAGACTGTCTTCTCTCTGTGTGCCAAATTTCATATTGCCGCAAGCGGTTCTATGGGCTTTCATAGACTCAAGAGCTGAAGAAGAGAAAAATAATAGGAACACTATCGAAAACAATAGGTGTCAAGCCCTAGGAATACTAATGTAAACAATAGGGGTCTTTCACCCCTCCGGGCCCTGTCACATTCCTCCCTCATTCTCTCAGGCCAGGGAGCCCCTGGCATGACGTACCACACCCCAATAATAATTAGAATAGGGGGTACTCCCTGTAACAGTGCAGTTCCCTAAACAAAAAAACACTGTAAAATTTAAAAGAGAGGGAAAAGGCCAATGCGGAACGGCAGTGGGAGAGAGAGAGAGAGAGAGAAAAAAACAACACTTACTTGCTGGTTCTCTGATACGGTGTAGCTTGTTCCTCGGCCACTCCTCCACCCTCTAACGGATGACAGTCATGCCTCCCCAGGCAGATCGGAGGCCATCCTCCATCCATTGGTGGACGGAACGCCCCGCCATATACTCAGGGAACAGAAGGGGACTCCTCCGCCCCTGGCAGTGGTTCTCCTGCTCCAGGCAGTCAGCTGGGAACCCCTGCCTGCACACGGTCAGGGGTCCTCTCTTAACCCTGCCACGTTTAGCGGCTGGTAGGGGTCTCCCCCCACCCCTGACTGCGGCCCTGACAGCTCCTAGTATTTGGCTAGGAGCCCCTTCTCCCCTAGCGGTCAGCAGCCATTCCTCCACTTCCAGGCGGCCAGGCTCCTCCTTCCCCTGGCAGATAGCCGCGCTGCTCCATTGGGGTGGATGGAAGCAGCGAAAACTCTACTACGGCATGTCCCTCCTCCTTCCTAGTTTCCGGCACCAGTTTAAAGAGATTAAGGAAAAGGAGGAGGCGAGATCCAGCTTGATGATATAAATAATAGTTTTTAAAAAAACTGAACCAAAATACACAAACACACACATATGACGGACAGTTGCCCGTAAACGCTCTCTCTCTCTGACCCACCACCGTCCTCTCGGAGGCTTGATTAGCCTGATAAAGGGCTGGGTGTGTAGAACCACACCCTGTCACACCCTAATAATAGGAACACAAAAAATTAAATATAAAATATATTATAATATAAATAGTGATTGAGCCTAAGTGCTTTCTGTGATTTAATGGGTTGGTCACCTTGTTGACACCATAATTATGCAAAGCGGTAAGCACAAGCCATGTTGTACTGAATAAAAACATCCTCATCTACATCTACACATCTACACATCTAATTTGTGATCATATTTTTAAAAGCTATGGCCAATTGTGGAGCCCACCAATACAAAATTGAAGTGACCAGCATAAGGTACGAACAGTTCAGAAACCGACAATGATAAAATCGCTGTCTGATGAGTTAATGAATTAAAAATCAGTAAAACCTTGCATAAAGAAATGGTCATAGTGCTTCGCTTTAAGTCAAGTCAAGTCAATTTTATTTGTATAGCGCCTTTCACAACACACATCGTTTCAAAGCAGCTTTACAGAAGTTCAGCATTAACAGATGATAAAAATGTAATGTCTATAAAGTCGATAAATCATCATCATTGTGCAGGGCTCCAAACTGCGACTAAAAATGGTCGCATTTGCGACCAAATAAATTTATTTGCGAGTGTAATTTCTGTCAAGGTCGCCATTGGTGACTGTAAAAATTTACTCCTTTTGATTTTAAAATTTGCATTACATTTCCCGAAATACATTACAAAAGTTTATATCAAAGAAATAGCGGGGAAAACTGAGTTCATTGCAGGAACTAACCATTTCAAAAAAGAGACTGTGAGAAAACACGGTGACAGTAACAAGCATAAAAAAATGCACGTGATCACATAATTGCGAAGAATGCTCCACAGACTACACTGTTAGCACGTGCAGTTTTTCTTGCATGCAAGCTGCTTTAGTGTTTGTCAATTAAGTTTATAAAAGGTCTAAGAGGATGTGCAACGTTGGTTAAATGATATTAGTATTAAACCACCTATAACATCAAAAATACTAAGAACATTCCAATAAAGGTTTATCATTTACGCAAGTACTACACCTAATGGCACAGTTTTTTTTATTATTTTTTTATTATTTCTTGTGCACAATTACTCCACAGTTCAGCCATATGTCTAAACCCCTAGCCACTCAATTGACCATTTTCCTGTGGTTTGGGCTTAATTAGACAATTTAGAGTGTAGATGAAGTAAGTCTAAATATTATTAAAGTGAATTTACAAAGTCCTATATTGGCCCCAGTGTTAAAATACAGGGGTACCATATTTATTTTTAATTCTATGATTTCAAATCATGGCTCAAGTCTCATTGCCGTAGTCATAAATCTCTTTATTTGTATTCTACATTGTGTGTATTGTGTACATTTGATATGTAAATTGTTGTGTAAGTATGTGTACATTTGTTATGTAAATTGTGTTGTGTAAATATGTTGTTTATTGTAAAGTGGTTTATGTCTCGTCACTGTCATTACTGCAATGTTGCTCGGAACTGCACACAAGAATTCCACCTGCTGTTGCACTCGTGTACACAGTAGTGTGACAAAGTGATTTGATTTGATTTGATTTGAGTGGACCATTAGATCTATACATTCCCAAAGTAATCCAGAGGTAGAATTTGGAAGTTCTGGCTTGTCATATTTTAAAGGGGATCAATGTTTTTTTTGGACCAAAAACAGTCATAAAGTAGTAAAACATGAACTTTTTTCTAAACTGTCTTTAGCCCTTTGTCTGAAATGCTTTCTGTGTACTTCACCTTTAACCTTTTCGAACGTGAGTTGCTCCTGTACTGACGGATCTCTCAGCATGAGTTCTATAAACTTTGTATGCTGTTTGGGTCATTTTGGACCTGTTTTGATTTTGTTTAGTTTTTTTTCATAATATAGAACATGGTATCCTTTATCTGAGTGGTACAAGACTTGGTAACTTTTCCTCCACAAGCTATCTGAACAAAAAAATCTGGACTTGATTTGATAGACCTTAGTTTTTGGTCTACTGAATGTTTTTGAAAATATATTTTTCAATGTTTTGTAATTGGAATGTTTCAAAAACACTTTTAACTGTAGTACAGTCCATTGAAGACACTGTATGACTTTCCCCTCACAGCCTCATTGTCATTCCAGTCAAAAGTCATTGATGGCGCAGTTGTGAATAAGGGGTTATAAAAAATGCAACACTTGTGATGTTCCAGGTCATTTATGAGCTGCCATAGGAAATTAATGGGAAATACTAAAATACATAGATGTTTTTGTTTGTTTTTGTCAAATAAAAATCAATAAATCAGACACAATGCATAACACAACCACACATAAATGAAGGGTGAGACTATAAAACATCCACAATGAAAACACACCTACACACACACATACAGGTTTGTTTGACTCTATTAGTGATCTCTCATTGACTTCCTTTGATTTCATATCAGGCTAACTAGATTTTCTATTTACAAACTCTAAACGTTACCCTAACCATCACACAAACGTGCACAGCACTAGATTTGAAGATTAACATTATCTTACCAATTTGAGGGCTTTTTTTAAATTTTTTTTTTTTTTTTTTTTTTTTACTTATGAGGACATTTGACCCTCACAGGTGTAGACAAACCTGGCTATATATCATACATACCACACAAGTCAAAGTCTGAGTCTGACCCCTGTGTGACAAAATTTATGCTAGAATTTTGATGTTTGAAATAAATTAAATGTGCCATTATAATTACCTTGTCTTTTCTTTGTTATACAATCAAATTTGATTGTGGAGCATTGTCATATGTGAAAGCATATTGGAGCATCAGTGTAAAATCTGACACTTCAACACATAAATGCTACAATTTGACATAATATTTTTTTATAATGTTTAAATATATATCCAATGTATAAGCCAATGCATAACATCACAAGTGTGACTCACAAACAAACAGTGCACAAGGGTTAATGTATGCTGTAATACATTTTTTTTATCTTACCTTATGTGGCACGGTGGAGGGCGGGACCGGCGCGTGATTACGCACGCCCGGTCCTGTATTAGGCTAATTAAGCTGTCAAGAGGGATAAAGGTTTAATGGAAAACTCAAAAGACAAACACATAAGATAACGAACATGTCCGTAATTGAGCTCTCTCTCTCGATCGCCGTCTGCGAGTGGCCTTTATCCCTCTTGACGGCTTAATTAGCCTAATACGGGACCGGGCGTACGGGACCGGGCGTGCGTAATCACGCGCCGGTCCCGCCCTCCACCGTGACACACCTTACTTCTTAGCAGATGCACTGGAAGACAGATTATATCACAGCAGGTGCACTGAAGATCAGATTATATATTATCAAACATATAATGTCGTTTTTAGATGTTTATAATGATTGATTATGATTGATAAGATGTTATCGGGCTATGGGCTCTGCCATATCGTAATTGCAATGCGAGATGGGATTCAGAGTTTGTCTCATAATAGATGCACGGGAGCATAGAAGGTTGTAAAAAAACTAGCCCTTCCATTTCCCCAGCCCCGGAAGTGGTTAGAATGAGTGAAGGATGGAATGGGAGAAGGCTCGGGTGGACTGACTAGTTTGTACATTCTTTGTTTGATGTCAGAAAACAAGCCCACAGGGCTGCATCAAAACAGTGCTCTCCGACAGTTATGGCTTCATACTTTCATTTAGTGATTGTTTGAATGTTTGTAACATATAAAAATAAATATATTGTGATTTTGAAAAACTATTTGAGCAGCTGGTTCATTATGACAAGTGCTTCAGTCCCTCTTTTGCTTGTAAACAGCAGCAAGAATGCACTGGTTTGATCATACACGTCTGAGCCCAGCCTAGAGTAATCACACAGGTTTGATCGTACATGCGAAAGGGTTAAGACACACCTACAGTTATGATTTATATACATCATTGAAAAGAAAATGCCCTCACACCATTACAAGTTTGAAACTGTATTTTCCAGAAAGAATGAAATCTTGCAAACAATTTACGAAATCCCCTAAAACATTCAGTCCAGGCAATCACTGATATGAACATATGAATATACTGTATGTCCCAATTGATGTAAAGTATACAATCAACATTACATCAGATGACTGACTGAAATAAGAACTGAACAAAACTGTCACAATCTTTCTCCTCAATACTCACAAGGCATACAAGATTTGGTGATAAATTAACACTATTTAAATAGCAAAAATAGTCGAACACAAGCTGAGAATGTGAAGGGTTAATACATGTGTTTCAAGCTGTAGGGAGAGTGTCATAAAGGACAGTTGGAATGGGAATTCCCCAGTTTGATCTCCCGGTTTCAATATGCATCCCATGTCAGGAAATACGGGCTTGGGAATCTCTCTCAAATGGCTGGCTGGTTGCCAGAGGATGGGGTCTCCCTCGATAAATTTGCTGCTTAAATACTGGAAAGTGGGTGTCCCGATGCATTAATTTCAGCCAAAATATGGGACATCATGGACATATGAGAAAGCAGGCAGCCTTACTACCATATACTATACCACTGTTTTTTGTTGAGCTCCATGTTCTTCTGCCATATTTAACTAATGTAATCTCAAATCAATATTTTGTGAGGAATTATATATTTCTTTGGTAAGTAACCATATAATAAGCACAATCTGCTCCACTTTAGAGTCATGATCATGGTTAATTTTGTGATTAAAAACGTCTGACTATACAATTTGTTACATATCAAACAAACACAAGCATTACAATCACACTTGTTACTCACCGACATTACTGTCATGACCAATGTTGTTGCCACTGCTACATCTTTCGGTACAATTGAATTAATTATTCTCAGAATAATTCATCCATGAATCCAAAGAATCAAAACATTTATTCCCACATTTACACATAACCCTAACCCAAAAATATGGATGAGTAAGGCCCCAATACATAATATCTGAAAGACCATACCGCAACAGACTTGGAGCTGCGTGCCACAGTTCAGGCCCTCAGGAAAGTGATGAGGAACTTGGTAGTCCTGGATTGGCACATCTGGCTGACTCTCACGGAAATCCATGATGCAGAGAAAGCCGTCCTCCTCAACACTCTTGTTTCACCTAATTGCCTGAAAGTTTTTCTGAGCACTCTCCTATAGCGAACGAATCAATAATCCCACTGTTTCACTGGACAAATGCATGGCGAGCCCTCACAGGCGTGTCAGTTTATCATATCCCACACACATTGCCAACCGTTTACCTTTAATGGGCAGCGCCCCGTCTCCTGTAGTGAGTGAATCAAAAAGCCCACTGTCTTGCTGCGCAGACAAATGGCAAGCCTTCACGGTCGTGTTAAAATGGGTGCTGAACACAACAGGATACAGCTACATGATTCAGTTTGTACACCAGCAACCTTGCTTCAGCTGTGTTTCGCAATCTGTGGTCCCATCACAGGATGCGGCGGTACTGCACGCAGAAACAATATCCTCGGGAAGAACGCAATAGAGACTGTCTGGCTGCTTAAGCACCTTGGTCAGCGTCTTTCTCAAGCACAAGGCACGATTTGGCATCTCCTGCCAGAGCTGAGGAACCTGCACGTGTGGCCTCTGAATGGAGCACATTGAACCAGCTGGAATAGGCTCAGTTGGTGAAAAACACCATTGTACAGGCTAGAGCTCTGTCCACGAGATGCCTGTATGCACTAAAGTGGCAGGTGTTTGCAAACTTGTGCTCTTCACATAGCGAAGACCCAGTGAATTGCTCCAAGGCTGAGATTCTTACATTCCTTCAAGAGCGAATAGATGCTGGACTTACTCCAACAGGTTAAAGTAGCGACAATTTCGGCGTTTCATGCCCCGGAGGAGGGTTGATCAGATAAAAAATACCCTAAAGGATCAAGGCGAATGAATCCCCCTCGCCCAGCTATGGTGCCGACTTGGGATCTAAATCTAGTGTTGAAGGTACTTACGAGCCACCCGTTCAAGACATATGTCTAACAGAAGGCTGGTCCACCAATATGTTAGCTGTGGTTATAATACTCCCTCTGAAGTCAAAAGCTCTCCCTATAAAAATAAAACCTACTTTTCCAATCAGAAAGGGGTAAAATCACACTGTGTGTATACTGTAGATTCCCAGACTATATTAGCCTCCATCTGATATAACCCATGAAGGGTTATTCATTATATATACACTTGGGTGTGACATCACGTAGTGCGGGAGGATGGGATTCTGTTCCTCATAGCAATGTTGAGTTGACTGAAGGCCATTCAGAGAAAGTTACAATAGTACCACTTTCAGTGTTGCATTATCCCAGCCACTTACTCTCTCATACCGGCCGCAATGATTACTTGTGTTGTGGAGGCAGGGATTATGCAAATGACACTGCACTGTGACATCATAATGTAGCAGATTTCTAAACGAGACATTTTTGCAGCATGGAAACAATAAATGTTCTTTCTGGCCTTTAGAGGAAATTTTTTAGTTCAAAAACTTACAGTATGTATTATTGGACAGTGATTTTGAATGTCAAAATATAAAATTCCTTATGTCATTTAAGTCAGTGTTGTGAAAGCTTGTGTTTGATATTTGAGGGATGTTTTCTTTTTTAATGGCTACATTATTTTAGAATAAAGCGAGAAAGACTGAAATTTATAGTGCGCTGGTTCTATGTTAGTGTAACTGAAAATTATATATAAAAAAGGAACGTGCAATGGAAAATTATAGCCGCCACATAATTAACAAAGTAGCATTGATAAGCTTACACGGTAAGCATGTTCACTTGCAACTCTCCCTGCTAAGGAATGTGTGGAATTTGCCCATGACTGAGTCATTACATGAGGAACAGATTGCAGCAGTCTGACGTTCAGCCATTATCAGTGTAAAAGCTCTTGCAGGTACTTTAATGTACTTTTTCCCCATTCAGACAGACTTCTGTGCACTACTTTGCAGATACATGCATAAATTGCTCTCTGCCACTCTCATCTTATTTTGTCAAAAAAAAAAAAAAAAAACAATTACAAATTTATCCATTTTTGAACAGAAAAATGAAATTCCAAACATGAGTCTTTCATCTCATGTAAGTGGTCATGATTTTACACATTTGTTTTAAAATTACTATTCATTTCTTTTGGATTAAAGATTGATAAAGAATCAGATTGATTCTTTATCAATTTTTTAGATATTTGTCTATATAGAAAACAGGGTTAGACAATATATAAGTAGTAGTAGTATATATATTAACGCATTAAATCAACAACCCTAATATATATATATATATATATATATATATATATATATATTAGGGTTGTTGATTTAATGCGTTAATTCAGTGCGATTAATTATACAAAAAATAATGTGTTAAAAAAATTTATGTAATTAATCGCATGCCCACGGACCATAATAAGAAAGATTTCTGAGAAATGCAAGCTTGTAGTACCACCTGTTTACGCCAGAGGGCAGTAAGTTAAATTTCAGCTGTATGAGCAACGCGCAGTTTATACAGTGAAGAAAACACTTCAGTAGGCAGAACAACACAAACATGCGTTACGTTCTTGCGTTCAAAACACTCCAAGGAGAGCAAGTGCGATCTTTGGGATCTCAAAATGTGTTTAAAGATTGAGTATTAAACTATATTAACTTGACACAGTGACCAAAACATTTTATGTTTATGATGCAATACACCCGAGATTTCTGACGTAGGTGTAAATTGACGGGTCCTTAAACAAGCCCACATAATAAATCTCCACAAATTCACTTGTGAAATGGATTGCTGTGAACTGTATGGCAATGATTGTCTTATGATCAATAATATGGTAGTAAACAATACATTGTATTCTAAAGCCGCTTTTGTATGGCCTTATCAATGAATAACTCTTCTGCTACAGGAATGTAAAGCATTTTAATTATCTGAATATATATATATATATATATATATATATATATATATATATATATATATATATATTCACTATAGGCTTAATGAGTATCATGTAAAATAACCTGAAGCATTAACATGTACAGTGTAAGCTCATGAATTTAGTTGTCGCCTGTGTTCCTGTTCGTCAGCTCATTATCAGTCTGGTCTGACCATTATTACATCAAGATATTGTCCCATTACTGCGCTGCTCATAAATCCTCCTATCACTCTTTCTGTTGATCAACAGGTCATCCATCTCAGCCAATCAGAGTCAGAGATGAAATGAGGCGGCTCGTTTCAGACTGTGTTGGCACAGACTGTAGATGCACACAGCCAAGCACGGCATATTGATGTCAAGTTAATTAGTCCTGTGTCAAACATGCCGCTCACAGTCAATGTTTACTACAGTACAGTTTTTACAGTCCTTTCATGTCGCCTGGATCAATGTCTGCGATAGCAATATTTAGGAATCACTTTAAATGTGTTTATTTTCAGTACAAAAATATTAAAATTTATAGGTACAGTTTTTTCTTCTGTGGTACATAACTCTGATAACATCTTCTAGTTTTAAGTGGTTTCAACATCTATGTTTGCTGTCATAGAAAGCCTTTTTGCTGGGAGTTTTTACATCTTATTGATTCTTTTAATCTCACTCACTGTTTTAGGCTTTACTCATAAACAAGTTCATACATTGGATTTGGTGTTATCTTTGGGTGTTCCAGTTTGTCATATGGATATTTGTCTCTCTGATCATAAGCCTATAATCTTTAATGCCACTCTCTCTTATGATATGCTCAGAGGGTGCATGATTAACTACCAGCACTCTGTTAAAGCAACTTAGGCACTATATTTCTTGGACCAAATCCCTAAGAAATCCCAAATAGTTAAAAATCTGAAAATCAGTATTTGAATACAAATTTGCTACAAATTTGATTTACTTAAAAATTTAAGACAGCAATGAAACTTTTTTTTTTTGCAGTTTAGATCATTTGTATTAATTAAGCATTTATTGTTTTGTCCTTTTATTAAATTGAAGATGTTTAATGTAGTGTCCGCTTCTCTATGCATCACTCATAGTGTTGATTTTCAGACATGCCCTGTCTACAGCATTCCTTCTGGTGTAATGCTACACTGGCAGGTTTGTTTAAAATCAGGCCAAGATCTCCACATAGGGGCTGATAGGATCAGGACATCCTGTGAGATTGTGATGAGTCTGAGAGGAGATGATCTGAGATGTCGCACAGATCAGAGGACGCAGATGACACGGCCCGGCCGTAATGATGAAACCATAATCCACTGATCAAAGAGCAGCATTCCAGCGGCTCTCGCCAAACATGCTTTCATCATCTCACTGATAGCACAGACACATTCTCAAACTTTATTAGACCATAAGCAGGAGGGGCTAAGAACTAAATGGTGTTTGTACAATGTTTAAAGCAATGCACTTTGATATCATGATATGTTAATATCATGTATTTGCGTTTTCTAACTCAAGTCATAACAGAAATTTTGTTCTGAAATCACAAAATCAGATTGTGTTTTTAATGCACTTTATTGAGTTTTATGCTGCATAGTGCCAATGTGTTTTTTATGGCGCATTGTTCAGGAGCAAACAATGTAATATACACTAACAACATCATTTTGTTTTAGTGGGAATTTTAAAAGCAAAAGAATTCAGTGGTAATTATTAAAAATACTGAAAATATCTTTATGGAAGTAACTGTAATAAGTGCAACGGCCCCATGATGCAATCGCTGTGAAGATTATAATCAGGAGGTGCTTTATTGCTTTACAGTGTGTGCTTTACTGTTTTCAAGAGTTGCTATGTTAACGGAGTAACAGACATGACATCTTTAAATGTATTAATCATGCTGTCTGCCGGTGTAGAGTCATTGTCTCTAAACACACAAGCCTCTGCAAAAGTTATTCAGAGTTTGTATCAGTGATCATGTAAATTAAAACAATACGTTTAAGTAATCATGCTAAATTGAATGCTCAGATAATTATTTTAAACGTGCTACTTATAATGCTTAAACACATTTTTTTTAAATATAATTTTCCATAATTTTATTTTATATCTGTTTTTATGTGTCTCTATGAGGGTCGAACCAATTTAACCTGTTAGGTTAACATGAGCAAACATTTTACTAATAGTATATTATCTGATTTAATCTCTCTGGAGTTTCAAGCATAATAGCTGTGTTCTACATTACATCTTGAAATTAATGTATTCTTTCCAAAGTCATCAATTTTTCTAGTGTCACATAATAAGCAGCCCCTTGAGGACTGTTGACTGACTATCTGGTGAAAGTCAACACTAAAACATTCACAAGGAGAAACTAAGATGCAGTTTTCACCAGCATCAGTCTACCTTCCTTGAACTCTACTCTTCCACATCCAAACTGCCATGAGAAGTGATCTCTATCTCCAGCCACAGTGAAAGCAGCAGGCAGTCTTTGTGGAGTGTACCACCTACTGAAACTCATATGTATGGAGTTTTGCCTTGTTTCACTCTCCTGTAAAGTCATCAGTGAATTAGTAAATGGTAAATGGTCTGCACTTATATAGTGCCTTTTTTAACCTTAGAGGTTCCAAAGCGCTTTACACTGTGTCCCATTCACCCATTCACACACTCACATTCACACTCATACACCAATGGTGCTGTAATTGTAGAGCATATCTTTTTTCCAAGTGGTGCTGAAATTTCTCGAGTGCTCATTGTACTTTCAGGGTGACTGCAGTCTTGCATGGACCTGCGTGACCTTCTGCCAAACTACTAAACATTCATTACCAATGAGATGCCTTTGCCTATAAGCCTCAGGCGCCTTTGTGCCAAAGACAGCCATGTTTTATATATTTTTTTAAGATCCAGAGAGTGATGAGAGATGATACAGTTGTCCCAAAAGGTATTTGGACCATTAGGCCACAATTATGATGCCTTCAGATCATGTTGGAAAAGTATTTGGGGTGAAGTCCAAATAAATTCTTTTGTTGCAAGTCCAAGTCTCAAATCCCTTTGTTTATACTTTTCTGAACAGATTTGGTTATACAGTACACCTTTTCAAAGAACAGTAAATTTCATTTATTGAAGTCTAAGCTACTGTTATTAACACGATCAGACAGGAAATCGACATGAAACTTCTGAATGTTCATGTATCCTGAAACAGTAGGTTGACTTTTCTTTAGCTAAAATAGGTCTTTGTACACTGATATTCAAAACACTGCCTCCGGTGGCCAATGAGGTAAGTGAAGTTGGGCATATAAGCACATGTGAGCTGGGTCCTGGGTGAAATATCTCAAACGAGTTGTACAGGATGAGTTTTACATACAGTGAAGAGGAATGCATCTTTTTTTTTTAACTATACTTTATACTTTATACTTTAATTAGTGTTACACCATATGGCCAGTGGCCAAGGCACACCTAGCTAGCATACACTCTGTGGATATGGCTCTCAGGAGCGGCGGCAGTGCACAAGTCTTGGCAATAGATCTACATAGTTGGGGGGTTGTGCTTTGTGTTTGTGTGTTTGCATTTGGTGCAGCTTCCCTGCTTTGTTGGGGGATGTGAATTTGTGCACCAACATGTAATATATGCACTATGCAGCATATCTTATTTGTCTATGTGCAGCATGTCAGCATGGTTACTCAGGTATGTATGTAAATTTTCTAGCAGTAGCAATTCTCCGTACTTGCTCTGCAGCTGCAGAGTTAGTAGATCTTGTCCGCCAAGTCCCACATCCGATCAATATGTCATGAGAGTTGTGATTGAAATGACCAACATTCAAGCATGAACCTTTATGTGGCTCAAGCTGATAGGTTCTTTGACTTCTTCTCTTAGCCAGTCGGCTCGCTTACATGTGACATATTAAGCAAATGCGCTCATATGTGTAAGATGATTGGTCCTGAATTATCGGGTAGCCAATCAAATTGAGTCTCTCTATTTTTCTAACATTTAAATGGCTCAGTTTTGCTGGTCAGCTGGTTTCTTTGCAGCACGCTGCAAGAGTTTTCCTCAGAAACCGTCTCCTCCCCAGCTTCCACCTGCCTATTTCTGCTACATGGGGATTGTTTGTAATGTCTATTTTTGCAGCAGAATGTAATACATGTGCGATGCAGCATGGCTTGCTTTTTGTCTTTATGTGCAGAAGCATGTATTCTAGCTGTTGCAAGTCTCCGTACTTGCTCTGCAGCAGCACCATTAGCAGATCTAACTTGCCAAGACCAATATCCGATCAATGTCATTAACATGCTAAATCTTTCAGAGAGTTGTCATGACTGAATGATGATCATGTTCCACAAACCTTTGACAACCACAAAGTGTAGTGACAAAAAATTAATTTCTTTTGTTTTTCAACACTATCTAATGTATAATAATTTCAGACCCTGCTAGCTTTTTGTTAAAAGATTTGCTTAAAGTGTGCTCATATGTGAAAGAGTGGCATACAGCTATTGTGATATCAGTACAGATGAGCGTTGTGTTTATATATTGTTAAGGCTAAGCATTCTAAATTTGTCCTCACAAACTTTACTTTGAGTTGCATATTGATGTTTGTCCTACAGATCATGTCTCGTCACCTGCCCAATTCTGTAATTAGATCAGTGACGCAAATGATTATTTACAACACCTCATTGGGGTAAGCTGAGTTTGAACATGTGTATTTGAATAGAGAATGATGATTGTCTAATGCAATTAGAATACAGGAAGGGGAAATTCCCTACTCACACGACACATGCCTTTTAACAATGTACCATTCATGAGTGGTTTAGATCAGGTACGACTACTTCCCTAAATTTTGTGGAAGTTTCTGGACAGAGTTTGATACTGTGGCATGGGGCTGTCATCACATCTCTCTTCATCTCACCACAGTGGATGTCATTTGCATGTGTGTTTCTGAAGCAGCCACTGGATTTTTACCCTCCGACATAACCTGCAATCTACAGTTGTGTTAAATGTATTTGGGCTCTTTTGAACACTTAAAGTCACCCTTAACAATTTTATTATAATAAAGTTTCATCTGAAAACAAATTATGTTTGAGCTTATCTCAGAACTACCTTCACTTTTTCTGAGACATTTCTGCAATAACTTGTAAGAAACTGATGTCAAGGGGATTTTTGGTGAATGAATAAAGTCAGCACTCTACAAGACAGAAATTTGTTTTTGCCATTTTTAATTATATTTTTGCCTTTACTCATTTTAAATGGACCTGCAGTGTGACAAAATGTTTAAAATGACATATATTCCATGTTTGGCCCTATTTTAAGGTCACTATATCTTATAGGGATCATAAATGCCTTTTTATTATTATTATTATTATTATTATTATTATTATTATATGTTCCTTGATGGATATCTCAATGTGAAGGCAGTCAGATGCACATCTCTTCCAAAGTGTGACATCACAATGAGATAGGGAGTGAGTTGAGAAAAAAAGTTGCTGATTTCAACAAATGCTCTTTTTGCATTGAGTACAAAGTTCTGATACATACAGTCTCAGAACTTTGTACTTTGTACTCAATGCAAAAAGAGCATTTGTTGAAATCAGTCACACACCCGTTCCTGTTCCTCTGACGCTCTCTGCTGTTGAATCTACGGTGCACTGCAGCGGCTTTCTCCTTCCTTGCACAGCAGTGCAATTTGCCCCTGGGCGCTTCGACAGTGCAAGAGCATATTAAAAGAGTGATATTTCTTTTAAAAGAGCAATACACAGCAGCGTTGAACGTCCTTTTCAGGACGCGTCTTTATAAAGATGCCATTCCGCCCCTGTGTAGTTTCTGGATCCGGTGATTTCTCCCCACCTCTCACGGTCATAAAAGCTTCCTCGCGTGCCTTGGCTGCAATCACACGCAGGCAGCGTTTTATGAATGGTTCATGTTCTCAGTGCGAGAACATAGCCATGGCAACATTGCGGTCGCGGCTTTATTTTGTCATGAGAGAAAGCCACTTCAGCTGCCCCCCGCGCCTCGCCTCCTTCCTACGCAATTGGGGCAGGTGCCGCGGGCGATGAAGGCGATTTGGGTGTAATGACGGGTTCTGTTTCGCCGGGTAAACCCCCTCGAACCACCCGCCTCCCCAGCACGCTTGCTTGCTTCCGTCTGAGCTCGGGATGAGTGATTTCTCTCCAATGGTTTATGTTCTCAGTGCAAGAACATGGCTGTTCCAGCATTGTTGTCGCGGCTTTCTTTTGTCATGAGAGAAAGCCACTTCAGCCGCCCCCCGCACCTCGCCTCCTTCCTACGGGACTGGGGCAGGCGTCGCAGGTGATGAAGGCGATTTGGGGTTATGACGGGTTGCGTTTTGCAGGGTAAACCGCCTCAAACCACTGATGACTCGCCTGGACCGCCACCTTCGGGTTTGCTCGCCCAGTCTGAGCCTGACACACAGAGGTCCGCTATGCTTTCCTGGGTTACCGCGAGCATGAGGCTGGACCAGTAAACCCCGCCCCCCCTCTCGGCTACTCGATTGGTCCCGCGGGCATGTGCGCCACTCACAGCCGCGCCCACCCTGGTTCCTTTCTTCCCGGATGTGCATGACGAGTTGAGTAAGCCGTGGCTTCCTCACTCCTCTGCTCCGGACCTTCCTGCAACCAACGCCAGGCCAAGGCGCTTCAAAACTTGCACTTGGGTAGTCCTGTTCTTGATGTGCTGCAGGAACTGCGCATGATGACCAACCGCACCCCCTGGACCTATGAAGGTCAGAAGCACCGGCACTCGAACGGGCGATGGCCACCCTTGTGGTCCAGAAACGCAATCTATGGACCGAACCTGGTCGAAATGCGGGAGGTAGACAAGGCACACCTTCTCAAAGTCCCCGTCTCCTAGCTCTGTCCATTCGGCGGCGCCATTGACGACTCCGCCCAGCAGTCCTCAGCGGTGAAGCAGACAGAGGCCATTTCACATCCTGCCCTGCCGCAAACCTGCCGCCATGGGCCATGCCCCGTCAGCATCCTCCTGTGGCTATGAAACACCCTGCTCTGCCTCAATCTGGGCCCAGCTCTCAGCCCCAGCGTCGAGCACACTGCAGGAAGCAGACAACCCTCTTTTCACGGACCCCCTCGAGGACCCGTAAGGCTCCCAGGCGCTTCGGAGACGCTCGACCCAGGGACCAAGACGTTAGCTCCGGAGATGGTAAGACCACTCCATCACCCAGTGGAGGGCCAGGAGGAGAATTTTTTGTTGAATTTATTTTCACATTCTCAGTAACAGAGCTATTTCCTTTGTCTCTGGGTCAACTGGCCCGCAAATGCCATTCTCACAGCACTCTGCCACCAGATTTCAACAGTCCCAGCATGCTGGATGCGGACCACCCACCTTCAGCCCCATGACTGTTCCCCGGCTGGCCGGTTCCGACGCGTCTAGAGGACGCCTACGTTGGACCTCCTCCTCAGTCGCTAACCCACCCCCTGCCGGGTGTGCGGAGCAAGGTAAGTGCTTTGAGTCTTTTCTCAGCACCAGAGCCTCGGGACATGTCTTCGCCTCCTGACGCTGCTTTACCTGCTCCGCCCCGCTGCGAGGCCCCGCCGGGTATGTCAAAAATATTCGTCCCCTTGGTGCCTTTAGCACAGAGTTTGGTCGCGTGGCTCTCACTTCCCAACCCGTCTCGCTGGCTGGCCCGGACCATCCGACTCGGTTACGCAATTCAGTTTGCCAGGCCTCCGCCCCCTTCCATTCAGCTAGACGGCCTCGGCTCGATTCGTGCCGACAGAAATACAGCTCTCTGTTTTAAGACTCGCGGTGGTGGCTTGTGTGTTTACATCAACACGGAATGGTGCAAGAACTCTGTGCTTGTCTCTAGCTACTGTTCATCGCTGTTGTAGCTCGTGACCGTTAGATGCAGACCTTTTTATTTACCACGGGAATTCACCACTGTTTGCATAACCGGAGTTTACATTCCCCCCAGCGCTAACGTTAAGGAAGCGCTCTTTGAGAGCGTATGGGGCTATGAGCGAATTGCAGAACGCTCACCCCGACGGACTGTTTATTGTCGCCGGAGATTTCAACCATGCGAATCTCAAGACAGTGCTCCCTAAATTCCATCAGTATGTGGACTTTGCAACGAGAGGGGCGAACGCACTTGATCTTGTTTACACGATCCCAGGCGCGTACCAGGCGGAGCCCCGCCCCCACCTCGGCTACTCAGACCACATCTCTGTTATGCTAATTCCAGCATACAGACCGCTCGTCAGACGCACAAAACTGCTTCAGAAGCAGGTGAAAACCTGGCCAGCAGGAGTCATCCCTGCTCTTCAGGACTGTTTTCAGTGTACTGACTGGCACATGTTTAGGGAGGCTGCAACATATGGCGATTCTACCAACTTGGAGGAATACACAGCATCAGTGACCAGCTTCATCAGCAAGTGCATTGATGATGTCACTTTCTCCAAAACCATCACCATACGCTCCATCCAGAAGCCGTGGATGACTGCGGAGGTGCACACGCTGAAGAAGACCCGAGACTCCACCTTCAGAGCAGGCGATAAGGCAGCCCTAAGAACAGCTAGGGCCAAACTGTCCCGGGCAATCAGAGAGGCAAAGCGTGCACACACCCAGAGAATCCAGAGTCACTTCCAGGACAGCTGTGACACGCGCCGCATGTGGCAAGGCATCCAGGCCATCACCAACTACAGGACAACATCCGTTGCCTGTGACAAAGATGCCTCCCTTCCAGATGCGCTGATCGACTTCTACACTCGGTTTGAAGTGCAGAACGACGTGGTGGCGAGGAAGACCACCCCTCCTCACAACGACCAGGTGCTCTGTCTCACCACAGTAGCAGGCCATTGGAAAAGGGCCCTGCTGCGCTGGCACATCAACTGCCTGGAGTTGTTGACACTTTTCTTTGCCCTGTGGAAGTTTCTCCAGTTAGTTCGAGACAAACATGTCCTGATCAGGTCAGACAGCACCACTGCGGTAGCATACATAAATTGCCATGGCGGCGTACGCTCCCGCCACATGTCACAACTCGCCCGTCGTCTCCTCCTTTGGAGCCAGCAGCGACTCAAGCAGCACGCCACTCACATCCCTGGAAACCTCAATGTGATAGCGGATGCACTGTCACGACAACGCTTGCCCGGCGGAGAGTGGAGGCTTCACCCCCAGTCGGTCCAGCTGATTTGGGAATGGTTCGGCAAGGCCCAGGTAGACCTATTTGCCTCCCAAGAGACCTCCCACTGCCCATTCTGGTATGCCCGTTCAGAGGCTTCTCTCAGGGAAAACACACTGGCACACAGCTGGCCTGCGGGGCTGCGCAAGTACGCATTTCCCCCAGTGAGCCTTCTTGCACAGGTGCTGTGCAAGGTCAGGGAGGACGAGGAACAAGTCACCCTTGTGGCTCCTTATTGGCCCACCCGGGCCTGGTTCTCGGATCTCGTACTCCTTGCGACAGCCCCTCCCTGGCGAATTCCCCAGAGGAAAGACCTTCTTTCTTAGGGACGTGGCGCGCTCTGGCATCTGCACCCAGACCTTTGGAACCTCCATGTCTGGCCCCTTGATGGGATGCGGAAGATCTAGCTGGTCTACCACCCACGGTCGAAGCCACGATCAACCAAGCCAGAGCCCCTTCTACCAGGCAACTTTACACCATGAAATGGCGCCTGGCACTCAAGAGAGACCCCTAGTGTCGCTTCTTCGACACAACGTCTCGTTCCCTCCATCAGGGAACGGAGGTTACATACGTAACCGAGACGATTTGTTTCCCTGTCTCAACATTGGGACTCCTAGCCTGAGGTCACCAGAACCGAGTGATGACTGATGATGAAGCCGGTGCCAGCCAAACGTGACTTCAGTCTATTAAGATGGACTTCAGAGAATGAACTGATGCCAACTCCAACCATAAGACACGGAATACATCATATGCCATTGCCTGAACCTTGGATTTAGGATAGAACTCATTGAAATTGTTGAACTGCGATGCACCTCACTGATCTCTGCCTGCATCACCTCGGTTTAATGATGTACTACACTCTTATAATGGAATACATAGACTATCAATTAATTGCCAACAAAACCCTTTATCAGCCAACTAACAAGGACAATGCATCTATGTGAACTTCTGCAGTTAATCCAGGATGGACCTCAAAGACATTATTCATTAATCTTTCAAATGAACAGTTTAACAGCAAGCTAGAGTCATTTTTTCAAGACTGGAGTGATTTGTGTAGCTCTTTTTGTTTTGGTAAGGATTCTGGCAGCACTTCAGTTGTGAAGAAGCTGAAGTTTGTGTTGGCTACTAGGCCACATGCCACTACGTACAGCATTAAAATAATTGAGAGACAAATTGAAAGACAAAAAAAAGAACACATTGTCACAGTGAATGTATACTAATCTGTATTTGAGTCTGAATTTGGTGTTATCGATACTTTAGAATACAGGTATCATTCATTTATATTAGTGTTGTTGATTATAACGCATTCATTCAGTGTGATTCATTATTTAAAAAATAATGCATTAAAAAATGTATACAATTAATGACAGTCCTTTGACCGTAATTTGGAATATTCCTACCACAGAGCAATTCAAGCATGAATTACAGCCTTTTTTCTCCAGGGAGCAGTAAGCAAAACTCCAGCTGTATATGCAACTGAGTCTTTTACAGAGAACAAACCACACTTTCTGACAGCAGACAGCACAGGATGAGAACACTTTCTTGTGTTCAAATACAGCTTGAAGAAGCACAAATCTGAACGCAGGGCTCTCAAGACATGTTTTTCTAAGTTTCAAACTATATTTAACTTGAGACAGTAACCTAAAAACTGTATGTTTTTGATGTGATGCAACCAAAGTGAGATGCTCCAAAAGCTTCCATCTGACGCAGATGTACTTTGATGGGTCCTTAGAAAAGGCTTTGCAATAAATCTATTTTGGACAGATTGACTAATTCAACTGCAAAATGGATTGCTGTGGACTGTAGGCCAATGATTTTAATGCTTTATTCATCTGCACAATAATGTAATGCATTTTAATTATATTATTTAAACAGTATATATTGAATTATTGTTATTCAAGGGGCTTTCTAAGCAAATATTTATATATGAGATTTAATTGCCATTAATTCAATCTGCATACCATGTAATGTATTCAATTAAAATGTTTAATCCATTGACAGCCCAAATTTAAATGTATTGTTAAATTATTAAAGTGTAATTTGTTTTAGAGTCAATTTTATACTGAAGCACTGGTACTTCTGACATCACTAAAGATGATAAAAAACATTCAGTCTTTATGGAAAACATGTATGGATTAAGCCCTGGTATTCCAGCACTAGCGCCGTCCATGTTCTTCGGTGCTGAACCTGTACATGAGCTCAATGAGACAGCTTCATGCAACCAGCATCACTCCTCCGTTTCCTCTGTAGAGACTGCATTTACAATACAGTGGAGTGATCAGGACGCTGGCCATGTGTGATAAAACGTAATCAATAATACTTTTCATAGAATTAAGGACAATTATCCATTTATTCCTTCACAAAGTTTCTTATGAGGCTTATGTGAGAAAGCTCTATTCATGCTAGACAAGGTAAAGTGTCTAAGGTAAGAGAGAGCAACCCATTCTGTGGAGTGTGACCTTTCATCCAGATTTGAAGATTTTATGGCTTGTTTGCACTGCAAATGACTGTTGTCTGTTCTTTTCAGCTGTTTACAAATGAAATTAAGTCTCGCACCAAAAAAAGAAAGGGACTCGAATAGTGTCAGGTAATTATTCGAGGACTACTGAACCTAGATCTTTCTGAAAGAGGGCATGAAATTGAGCAGTTTGAGCAGTTATATTTAATAAGAAAACAGGACAGGGGAGGAAACAGCCATTTTCTTTAAGTCAACATCCATGTTTAAACACAGAGCACGGTTTCACAAAATCACTCGCTGCTCTCCAATCAAAAGGTAATTTGTGTCCAATGTGCTGATCACGGGTAAGAAAGCATCTTTGACTTTAAGAAATAAAGATATATATAACATATGCTGTCAAAGTCTGTGTATTTATCTTAATCAGTTATATTGCTGTTATTAATGACCAGTGGCTTTCACTTTTGCAGTTAGGAATTATTATTTATTATTTTTAATTAAAGTCCAACTGTTTGTAAGACTTTCTTTTCCAAATGATACCTCAAATCATATGGCTTGTTAAGGAGAGGTGTGCTATAACTTTATTTTGAAAAACAAAAAAAACAAAAAAAAAGTGTGGCACGGTGGAGGGCGGGACCGGCGCGTGATTACGTACACCCGGTCCCGTATTAGGCTAATTACGCCGTCAAGAGGGATGTGGCACGGTGGAGGGCGGGACCGGCGCGTGATTACGTACGCCCGGTCCCGTATTAGGCTAATTACGCCGTCTGCGAGTGGCCTTTTAACCCTCTTGCCGGCTCAATCAGCCCGATACGGGACCGGGCGTGCGCAATCACGCGCCGGTCCCGCCCTCCACCGTGCCACAAAAAGGTTAAAAAAAATCCCATAGATTTACTTTGAAGAGAGACCCGAGCCATTTATAGAGACCAGATTATCATAGAATTTATTTTTTTGACCAACCAGAGCAACCTAGCAACTGCATTAAAGTGCCCTGGCAACCAGTACAATAACCCCTAGCATTGTGCTAGCCTGTTTTGCACTCCTATTTTTTTCAGAACATTTTTAAATTGAGTGTTTGTTATTATGTTGTGAAAAGCTTATGTCAATCATTTTGTTTTTTTCAATTTTTGTCAATTCACAGATAATATATGTATAAAATTTTGCTTTTATAAAATATAATTTGGTTCAAACCGGAGAAAGCCTCAGCCTCAAGCATACTTTGCCTAGCAAATTAAGATGGAGTTAGACTGTGGTTATAAAGCTAACCATAATGTCAATGCTTGTTATTTGAGGGCAGTTGCTGCCTAATTCTCAATCAGGGTAATACATCAAATGTGATGGCTAATTTTAGATGAAATTCAATCCCCGACAATAAGTTACAGACCCTCAGGGACCTATAGACCAACTTACTGTGGAAACACAGTTTTACCTCATATAATTGCTGTTCCCCTTCTGTCACTCTCTCGACTTAGTGTCGAAGGAAGTGACACAAGGGGTCTTCTCGGACGCCGAATCGTACCTCTGAACCTGAGAAAAGGCCAATGTCAAGTTGGCAGACAGAATTTGCATGCCCCGCCCTGGACATACGGGTATAAGGGGAAGCGGGGCAGCGAATGCCAGTGAGAATTTTTCTTCGGAGCCGAATGGTTGTACCGCAAGCAGCTGAAACACACACCTGTTTCACTCACCTCTATCAGCGAGAAACATTGCTGTTGGATCCGCACGGCGCATTTCCAGCTGGCGTCTCTCTCTCTGCACGCTGTGCAGTCCACGCCCCCTGGGTGCTTCGACAGCGCTTCTTTCTGTTTGAAAGAGTTCTCCTAAAAGAGCAAATTTTCTCTAAAAGAGTTTGAGTTCCTACTCATAAAAGAGCAATACACAGCAGACGTTGAACGTCCTTTTCAGGACGCATCTTTTTAAAGATGTCTTTCTGCCTCTGTGTAGTTCCTGGATGCGGTTGATATCTCTCCACTTCTGACGGTCATAAAAGCTTCCTCGTGTGCCTGGGCTGCGATCACACGCAGGCAGCGTTTTATGAATGGTTCATGTTCTCAGTGCGAGAACATAACCATGGCAACATTGCGGTCACGCTTTCTTTTGTCATGAGAGAAAGCCACTTCAGCCGCCCCCCGCGTCGTTCCTTCTTCCCACGGGATTGAGGTTGACCCGGCTGGCGATGAAGGCGATTTGGGGATGACCACGGGCTCGGTTTCGCCGGGTAAATTCCCACGAACCACCCGCCCCCCAGCACGCTTGTTTGCTTCCGTCCGAGTTCGGGAAGAGTGCGGCTCGCTTCCCGGCCAGCCGGCATTTTCCCTTGAGCTCCTGGAATTGGATGACGAGATCGCTGCTGCATCGGAGAGCGTCACAGCGGCGTCTGATGCTGATGGCTCGCCTGGGCTGCCACCTCCGGGTCTGCTCGCCCAGTCTGAGGCTGATTTGCAGATGTCCGCTATGCTTTCCCGGGCCGCCGCGAGCGCGAGGCTGGACTGGAGATCTCCGTCCCCCCTCTCGGCTACTCAATCGGTTCCTCGGGTCACGCCGCCACTTATAGCCGCGCCCCCCCCTTGGTTCCGTCGTTCCCGGAAGTGCATGACGAGCCAACGCGGTCGGAACCGCCCTCCGCTTGTCCGCTCTCACTACCCTGGATGGCGGAACAGAACGGTACTACTCTCCAGAGCCGTAGAATGACGTCATCACTGACCTCAAAAGTCTACAGCACCACTGGACAGGCTTCCTCCGCCCTGTATGCCATGGCTCTCCTGCAAATTCACTAAGCCAAGGCACTCAAAGATCTGCACCTGGGTAGTTCCAACCCCGATGTGCTGCAGTAACTGCGCTCTGCTCCAACCTCATGCTCAGAGCTACGAATGTCACGGCGCAGGCACTCGGGTGGACGATGGCCACACTTGTGGTCCAGGAGTGCCACCTCTGGCTGAACACGGTCGAGATGCATGGCGTTGACAAGTCACGATTTCTCAACGCCTCCGCCTCCCAGCTCGGCCTCTTCGGCGACACCATCGACGACTTTGCCCAGCAGTTCTCGGTGGTGAGGAAGCAGATGGGGACAGTTTCTCACATCATGTCGCGGTGCCACCCAGTCAGCGCGCCTGCGCCCTGCCTGCTCGCCGAGGGCGTCCCCCCCTGCGACGAGAAAGCAACAACAGGTAGCTCCGCAACCTGGGCCCAGCTCTCAGTCCCAGCTTCGAGCACCTCGCAGGCGGCATACGCCCCCCGTCTCCAGGACCCTCTCTCGGAGCAGAAATGCTCTGAAGCGCTCCTGAGACGGACACCCAGGCAGTCGGATGTTTGCTCCGGAGATGGTCTCAAGACCACTCCGTCCCCCGGTGGAGAGCCGCGGAGAGAATCCTTGTTTTCACCTGCCGCACTGCCTTCGGGCTGCGGTACCTACAGAGCGATTCCCTCACTCCCTGGGTCATTCAGCCGGTGTGTGCTGTTCTCACGGCACCCCGGCCCTACATCTCTCCAGTCCCGATTTCCCGGACACAGCTCTCTCACCTCCGGCCCTGCGACTGTCCAACCCCGGCAGGCCAGCACTGACGAGTTTCGAAGACGCCCTCTCGGGACCTCTTCCTCAGTCTCTAATCTGCCCCCTGCTGGGTGTGTGGAGTAAGGTAAGTGCTTTGAGTCTTTTCTCAGCACCTCATCCTCGGGATGCTCTTTTGCCTCCCGACGCATTATTACCTGCTCCCCCCCGCCGCAAAGCCCCGCCCGGTACGTCAAATGTGATTGTCCCCTTAGTCCCCCTTGCACGGAGTTTGGACGCATGGTTATCGCTTCCCAACCCGTCGCGCTGGTTGGCCAGGACCATCCGCCTCGTTTCAGCGGTATTCGCTCCACTCTAGTGCACGGCCAACAAGCCAGTGCCTTACGAGCAGAGATTTTTACACTGCTCCTCACGGACGTAATAGAGCCCATCCCTCCAGCCGAGATGAAGAAGTGTCTCTACAGCCCTTACTTCATCGTACCCAGAAAATCAATCGACCAATCTTGGACTTGCAAGTTCTCAACCAGGCCCTGCTCAGACTCCCGTTCAAAATGCTCACGCAGAAGCAGATTCTCACCTGCGTTCGACAGCTAGATTGGTTCGCGGCTGTAGACCTGAAGGATGCGTACTTCCACGTTTCTATTTTGCCGCGACACCGACCCTTCTTACGGTTCGCGTTCGACGGTCAGACGTATCAGTACAAGGTCTTCCCCTTCGGCCTGTCCCTGTCCCCTCACGTCTTTTCGCGGTATGGAGTTAGACTCGGTCTCAATGACAGCGCATCTCACCAACGAGCGACTCAGGTCGCTGCTCGCCACTCATATCCCTGGCAACCGCAACATGACGGCAGACGCGCTGTCGCGGAGAGTGGAGGCTCCACCCCCAGGTGGTCCAGCTCATTTGGGACCTATTCGGCAAGGCACAAGTAGACCTCTTTGCCTCCCAGGACAACTTCCATTGCCCGCTCTGGTATTCCCTGACGGATGCTCCCCTCGGGACAGATGCGCTGGCACACAGTTGGCCCCGGGGGCTGCGCAAGTACGCATTTCCCCCAGTGAGCCTTCTTGCATCGGTGCTGTGCAAGATCAGGGAGGACGAGGAACAGGTCGCCTTGGTGGCCCCTTACTGGCCCACCCGCACCTGGTTTTTGGAACTCACGCTCCTCATGACAGCCCCTCCCTGGAAAATCCCCCTGAGGAAGGACCTTCTTTCTCAGGGACGGGGCACCCTCTGGCATCCGCGCCCAGACCTCTGGAATCTCCATGTCTGGTCTAGTAAAGATCTAGTAAATCTACCACTTGCTGTCGTAGTTACGATCAATCAGGCCAGAGCTCCCTCAACCAGGCAACTCTACGCACTAAAGTGGCGTTTGTTCGCAAATTGGTGTTCTTCCCGAGCCGAAGACCCACAGAGATGCGCAGTTCGGTCAGTGCTTCTATTCCTGCAGGAGAGACTGGAGGGGAGGCTGTCCCCCTCCACCTTGAAGGTGTATGTAGCTGCTATCAGAGTCCACCACGACGCAGTAGATGGCAAGTCCCTTGGTAAGCACGACTTGATTATCAGGTTCCTGAAAGATGCCCGGAGACTACATCCTCCCCGGCCTAACCTGTTTCCCTCTTGGGATCTCTCAGTGGTCCTCTCGGGCCTTCAGAGACCCCCATTTGAGCTGCTTGATTCAGTCGAGCTCAAGGCCCTCTCCTTGAAGACGTCTCCTTGGACGTTTCCCACGTCCAGCTTCACAACCCTCGTGGTGTATTTGCCATACATTACCTCCCCCTGGTCTGGCCTCTGCAGGGTCTTCCCCTCCTGAAAGAATAGGAAATCTGCAGGCCGGACAGCTACCTTGCCTCCGGTCCTGCCTCAGCGCCCACATTCCGGCGCCAACGAGTTTTGAAGACGCCTCCTTAGGCCTCTTCCTCAGTCTCTAAGCTGCCCCCTGCCGGGTGCATGGAGCAGTGTTAATGCTTTGAGCCTTCTCTCAGCACCACCCAGGCTCTCCTGCTCCCCCCCGGGAATGACTGCCTTCCCCGACATAGGTTGGGCCCCAGCCGCTCTACATCCTATGTGAGAGACATAGTGAGAGAGAAGGCCGTGGCTGTTGGGCTTGCTCCCATGCTAGCATGTAATACCTTTTTCCCCCAGGGGTGCGGGAAAACCTAAGGTGGATATGCTAAAACTCTTTGAGGGGGCGTTGGGGAGGGCGACGTGCATTCGGTTCAGGTGCCTCTAACACGCAATACGCCACAGTCACGTCACACGGTCAGTGCGTGGCATTTTTAAATGGACCCCTTGTGTCACTTCCGTCGACACTACATCAAGAGAGTGACAGAAGGGGAACGTCTCGGTTACTGTTGTAACCTCCATTCCCCGAGGGAGGGAATGAGACGTAGTGTCCCTCCTGCCACGGCACTAGACCTAGCACTGTAAATGGCCGTGCTTCATCCTTCAGCTCCTCAGTGCAAAATCCTAACTTGCATTCGCTGCCCCGCTTCCCCTTATACCTGTATGTCCGGGGCGGGGCATGCAAATTCTGTCTGCCAACTTGACATTGGCCTTTTCTCATGTTCAGAGGTACAATTCAGCGTCCGAGAAGACCCCTTGTGTCACTTCCTTCGACACTAGGTCTAGATCCTTCCCTCGGGGAACTAAGGTTACAACAGTAACCGAGACGTTTTTAGTGTGTGAAGCAGAGCTCCCCAAACCCACTAAACCATTTTAAAATCACTGTACCACACAGCCTCGATGTTACGATTCACTCTTGTCTGCCCTGTGTTTTACCTGTGTAATCTGTTCCCCCTGGACTACACTTCCCATAATCCCCTGCTCTTACCACTTCCAGCTGTTTCTCATTGTTTTCACCTGTGTGTCATTTACCTAATTATACCTCATGTATATAATGCCCTGTTTTTCTGTTCTCCTTTGTCGGTTGTTAATGTTTCTCTCCTGTTCATGTGCTGGTTCCAGTCCTGTTTGTTTACTTTTGTTTTACTTCCTGGTTTCTAGGAGGACATCGAAAAAGTAGGTTCCCTATCTGTCACTCACTCGAGGTTGTGTCGGTGAGTTGACACTAGGGGTCGCTCCTGCGGATATAAAAGGAGTGACGCTGCAAACACACATCAGATATCTTCTTTGGAGCCAAGAGAGAGCAAGTCACAGCTTAGTGCTGAATTCCTCTACTGCCTCTATTCATCTCTTCAAGCTGTTGGAGCTACGGTGCTTTCCAGCGGTTCTCCCTCTTGCACACTACTGAGCACACACCCCTGGGCGCTTCAGCAGCAGAGAAGGTCGAGTCGCGAGAGGCTGACAAGGTACGTACGCTATTTGGCGACACCGTTGGAGACTTCGCCTGGCAGTTCTCAACGGTAAGACAGATGGAGGCCATACAGCACATCCTGCACAGGTGGCGCTACAGACCCTGCACGTCTACTCATCGCCCAGTGGGTCCCCCTACAGTGCCAACACCGACACCAGCCCCGCCACAGCCCGCCCCTCATGGCCGGCCCCAGCGCGGAGCTACCCGCAGGATGGCGACGGCCCCCACCTCACGGCCGTATGCCAAGAACCCCAAGAAGGCCTCAAAGTGCCCCTGAGACGGACAGCCCAGGGACTCAGGAAACTGCACTACGGGAGCTGGTAAGGGCCGGGTGGAGAATCCTTATTTTCTTCCCGCTTCCACGCGCCCAGCTGTGGCACAAGTCCACCGAGCTGACAGCCTCCGCGGGCCATGAGGATGAAAAACCTCCTCTCCCATCCCAGGCTGTTCCGGGAACGGTCACAAGAGCCAGGTAAGTGCTTTGATGTCTCTAGACTCAGCACATCGGGCTCCGCCCCGCCCGCTGGTACAGCCAACACTTTAGTCCCCATGGTCCCTCTCGCACGGAGCTTGGGGGCGTGGCTCACGCTCCCCAACCCGTCACTTTGGTTGATCAGGACCGTCCGACTCAGCTATGTGATTCAGTTCGCCAGGCGCCCGCCCAGGTTCAATGCTGTACGGTCCACCACAGTGAGAAAACGGTGTGCTGAAATCGCCTCCCTTCTGCAAAAGGGCGTGATAGAGCCTATCCCTCCAGCTGAGGTGAAGAAGGGGTTTTACAGCCAATACTTCAACGTACCCAAAAAAGGTTGCAGGTTGCGGCCGGTCCTCGACCTATGAGTTCTGATCCGGGCTTAGCACAGACTCCCGTTCAAGATGCTCATGCAGAAACACAACCTAGCGAGCGGCGTCTTCCTCGACTCTGATCCTTTCTCCGGTTTGCCTTCGAGGGTCAGGCATATCAATACAAGGTCTTCCCCTTCGGCTTGTCCCTGTCCCCTCGCTCCTTCACGAAATTCGCAGAGGCAGCACTTGCCCTGCTAAGGGAAGCAGGTGTCTGCATTTCGGTGACTGGCAAATCTTAGCTCACTCGTGGGACATGTTGTGTGCTCACAGGGATCTGGTGCCGCTTGGGGCTTCGGGTCAACTGGGAAAAGAGCAAGCTCATCCCGGTTCAGAGCATCTCTTTTCTCGGTATGGAGTTGGACTCGGTCTCAATGATGACGCACCTCACCAACGTCAGTGCTGAGCTGTCTGCATACGTTCAGACAGAACATGTTGGTCCCACTGAAATCCTTTCAGAGGCTCCTGTGGCGTATTGCATCCTCAGCGATGGTCACGCCGCTTGGGCTGATGCATATGAGACCACTTCAGCACTGGCTACAGACCCGAGTCGAGAGACAAGCATGGCGCCACGGCAAACACTGCGTCCTTGTCACGCAGGCTTATTGCCACCTTTTCAGCCCCTGGTCAGACCTAATGTTCCTACAGGCAGGAGTTCCACTAGACCAGGTCGCCAGGCACGTCATGTCACAACAGATGCCTCCCAATGGGGCTGGGGTGCTTTATGCAATGGGCAAACAGTCACCGGCACTTGGACCGGTCTGCCACTGCATTGGCACATCAACTGCCTCGAGTTGCTGGCAGTACTACTTGCCCCGAGGAGGCTATTGCTGTTAATCCGGGGCAAGCACGTGTTGCTCCTGATGGACAACATAGCTACGGTAGCATATATCAACCACCAAGGCGGCCTACGCTCTCACCGTATGTCACAACTCGCCCACCGGCTCCTCCTTTGGAGTCAGCATCGACTCAAGTCGTTATGAGCCACTCATATCCTGGGCACAGCGGACACGCTGTCGTGGCAGGTTATGACCAGAGGAGAGTGGAGGCTCCACCCTCAGGTGGTCCAGCAGATCTGGATTCAATTCAGCCAAGCACTGGTAGACCTGTTTGCTTCCCCAGAATCTTCCCGTTGCCCACTGTGATACCCTCTGACCAAGGCTCCCCTCAGCACAGACGCCTTGGCACACAGCTGGCCCCTGGGGCTACGCAAGTATGCGTTTCCCCTAGTGAGCCTACTTGCACAGACATTGTGCAAAGTCAGGGAGGACGTGGAGCAGGTCCTCTTAGTGGTCTCTTACTGGCCCTCCAGGATTTGGTTCTCGGACCTCATGCTCCTCGCAACAGCCCCCCACCCTGGCAAATTCCCCTGAGGAAGGACCTTCTTTCTCAGGGATGGGACACCATATGGCTCCCGCGACCGGACCTCTGGAATCTCCATGTCTGGCCCTTGGACGGGACGCGGAAGACTTAAATGGCTTACCACCCACGGTGGTAGACACGATCACTTTATGGCCTGAAGTGGTGTCTGTTTGCTCAGGGGTGTTTTTTGTCTGAGGTGAAGACCCCCAGACGTGCGCAGTTGGATCAGTGCTTTCTTTTCTGCAGGAAAAGTTGGAGGGACGGCTGTCCCCCTCCAACTTGAAAGTGTATGTTGCCGCCATATCGGCACATCATAATGCAGTGGACGGATTTGATCATCAGGTTCCTGAGAGGCACGATGAGGTTAAACCACCATGCCTCGTCCCTTCGTGGGACCTCTCCATGGTCCTTCGGGGCCTTCGTGGACCTCCCTTCGAGTCCCTTGAGTCAGCGGAGCTGAAGGCGCTCTCTCTGAAGACCACCCCCCTGACGGCGCTCACCTCCATCAAGAGGGTAGGGGACCTGCAGTCGTTCTCTATCAGCAAACTGTGCCAAGAGTTCGGTCCAGTGTACTCTCACATCATCCTGAGACCCCGACCGGCCTACATGCCCAAGGTTCCCACGACCCCTTTCAGGGATCAGGTAGTGAATCTGCAACCACTGCCCCAGGAGGAGGCAGACCCAGTCTTGGCATTGGATTGGACGCAGAGCTTTAGAAGCTCCAAGCAGCTCTTTGTCTACTTTGGCGGACAGCAGAAGGGAAGCACTGTCTCCAAACAGAGGATCGCCCACTGGGTCGTCGATGCCATCACTATGGCATACCACACTCAGCACATGCCGCACCCTGCTGGCCTGCGAGCCCACTCTACCAGGGGTGTTGCGGCCTCTTGGGCCTTGTCCCACGGCGCCTCTCTAGCAGACATATGTAGAGCCGCGGGCTGGGCAACACCTAACACCTTTGCAAGGTTCTATAACCTCAGGGTTGAGCCAGTTTCGTCCCGTGTGTTATCAGGTGACACAAACAGGAGAGTTCGGGTCAGCTGGCCAGGTGTATTGCTTGTGCATAGTGCCTTTCCCCTCCTTTGAGGCGAAGTTGCGTTCGCAAGAAATGAGAACACTGGATGTTCTTCCTCCCTAGCCTAGCAGCCGTCAAGTCTTCGGAGAGACTTCGGAGAGCCGTCAACGTAGTGTCCTCCTCTTTGGAGGGACACCCCACAGCTTGAACCGTATATCTGTACAGAGAAGGCCCTGGCTGGGCCAGCCAGATATACCTGCAGATATACCCTCACATCCAATTTGGCGAGCGCTTTGTCGAATTCGTTGAAGCACCATTCGAAAACAATTTGGTTTATCAAAATTCTGTGACTAACTTTTTGGTTGAGAGTGCCTCTAGATGATGCAGGCCAAATTTCATGCACATCAGACAAACAGCCTAGGACAAGTTTGAAAAAGTAGGTTTTTCAGAAAATTCTAAATTACCGATGTCAAAATGTACAGTATATTCACTATATTATATATTCAGTATATGTACAGTATTTTCACTATAGAAATTTCCATTACTTTTAAGATTAGATCAAATTCCATAAACCTCTCTGCAGGGCAGTTTCTGAGCATACCCCACCCCATTCATTACATTCTCCCTTCCCTCAGGCCACAAGGGGGCCCCCTGTCTAATTGAACAATAACAGATCTTTGAGTCTTACAGCTTTAAGTATTTAAAAAAAAACACCTTGCTTTGCAGGGCACTATGGTGACTCCGGGGCCCTAAGCAGCTGCTTATAGCTACAAACAGCCCTGCCTTTCTACTCAAAACCTCTCCAAAACAGAAAACTGACCAGCCTATATAGACTTGCCTGTGGAGAGACCAACAACCTTATGCTAGAGTAAAAAAAAATGATCTATTTTTGCCTTTTATTTATAACTTTTGTCATGGTGAGTTATGTTTGCTATCAGAGCCAAATAAACCACAATTAAAACAAATATATTGTAATTTATGAAGTATTGTACTTTAAAATATTTTATATTTTTTTATCTATTTCCATATGACATGTCATTTTGACATTTAATTTAATTCAAGGCTTTGTTGGATCCTCCAAAACTAGGTTAAGGCCAGTGGTGTCAGGGATCACCTTGCATTCCCCTACTCAGTTCTACTGCTCATTTGCTTTATCGCTATTTGACCACATTTGAATTAAAGGTAAGTGTGACATGAAAAGCACTTAAAGTACACTCTGAAGTCAGTCAGTCCAGCCTCTGCTCTGGGCCATTCAAAGCTGCTCTGTTCATTCAATGAATAAAAGTCATTATCATCCCTCCCTGTCAAACACTCACTAGGGTTGGCCGGGACACTAGGCTTTATAGAAAGCTCCTTTTGATTTCTGCTAGAGTATGTCCTGACCCAAACTGGCCTTTCCTCTTAGAGTTAATAGTGCCTAAAAGGCAAGTAAGAGATTCTGGGGAACTTGTGCCAAAATGAAGGAGCAAATAGCACAAAGATGAAATGGACCATGACACCACCATTCAAAGTATCTATTTTATAGACCTTCAAGACAAAAATAGGGCTCAACTGCAGATGCAGCTAAACTCTTAGTGGTTTGCAGACATCATTTATTATTCATGTTTTTTTTTGTTTTTTTTTTGTTTTTTTTTTTCTTGAATTTGGCATTCCCAAGTGAGCAATCACTTAAACCCAACCTGTGGGTATAGGTGACTTTATTTTCCATATTTTAGCCACTGAATTAAACATATGGCTGGACCATAAACAAATTACAATATTTGCATTTCACTAGCTAACATTTATCGAGATTATAAATTATTCTTCTGCTTTACACAAGTATCAAATGTCTGAAAATGACCCCTCACCAATGAGGCATTTGGTTTTGTCTCAGCCACCTTGTGATAATCAGAGGGTCTCAGTGAATCCAGAAGCACGATGGGTCTTGTAGGACTGAGCTGAATACCTCATCAAAGGTCTGTAGCGGTTCTCTAGACAAAAAGAGGGACAAGTAAGATCAGAATGTGGAAGGGCAGCCTCAATGAAAATGGGTTTCACAATGTTTAGTGACAGAGATTTCATTTATGAAGTGTATCACAGACACACAGAAATGTCACAAGGTGATGAAGCCCCTTTTTTCCTTCATCCTGGTTTGTTGGCATGATTACGATTTATTTTTCCACTGCTACGAATTTAGGATTCAAATTGACTGACTGAGCAAGTGACCAATTGTGAGTTTCCACACTACAGGTATTTGAGTATAGTTTGCTAACCATGCTGAGAAATCCAGGAACCCTTACTCACTGTGCCTGATGGTGGAAAAGTGTTTAATGGAAAAATCATTAGCTGTCTGGCCCAATTGTCATTTTTCAATGTCAGGTAGACAAAGGGATGTTTATGTAACCATATAGGTTCACAAGAATATTATTATTCTTGTGAGATGTGTTTAATATAATTTATCAAGCCTTACCAAAATAACTACTAAGTAAAAAAATGTTGAGCAAAATCTTCTGCTGTTTTCAAGTGGACTTTTTTAAGGATCAAATGGCCAGGTTCAATTCTTATCAAGCTTTATTGGCAAGATAAACTTAAGTGTACATTGCCAATTAATTATTAGACACTATCAAAACAAATTGTCATGCTGAAGCTTAATTTCCTGAAATTTAAAGTCTCAAAACGATTTATTTCTCTGGCTACTCTTCAGTCTCTACAAGTATACCTGGCTGCAGTTTGCTGAACGTTCAGGTACTTCTCAGTCTCTGTCGCACACACACTGGGTCTCTCTCATGCGACTTCATTTTGACACTGGTTCAAATGTTAGTATACATTTTCAGGTGATGTAAAGAAATACGGCAGCTTGCCCATATCTATGCCACACCTGGCTCACCACTTGCAGGTGAATTCTCCATTCTCTGTACAATAAATCCACTCCTGTGCTTATTATCCCCACAACATGCGTTATACCTAATAAATAAGCATTCACAGCTCCACACAATCAGTTTCTGTGCTAGGTTGTGCAGTCGAGTTGAGTGTATATCCTGGAAATGTATAGATGCCGATTTTAGTTACAGGAAGTGGGGGAAAAATATTAGTGAAGTTTCAGGAAGTGAAAAAAGAACGGTTTCTGCATTAATTGAATTGATTGTTTAAGCACCACTAAAAATTTGTGACATTCCAATCAGCACACAAATCTTTGATCGCCCATTGTGAGCTATAGTGTGAGCCATTAGCATTTGTGTACGAGTTGTAAATACGTTTATCACTGTTTTGACCCAGTGAACAAATACAGCCTTCACTGAATCAGTTGGTAATTTGAATCTGAGCAGAAAGAGTCAGTCAGCTAGTTCATTAACAGGTTAGGATCAGGATCTGTTGACCGACTGAGGGAGAGGAGAAGGCTCATTTAGTTTGGTAAACTACCTTAAAGAGAGAACTGGGCTGGATGAATTATGAGTTACTATGATTATGATTTCAGGATGTATTTGAAACACTTAAAAAAAAACTTTTAGGCAAATATTGTCTGTTTTTATAATCATGCACAGCAGTTCGCAAAATGATAGATATGCTTTGTTGTCATTTGTTTAAAATGTTAAAAAAAATCTAAAGGTAAAGTTTCAGCAGAATTGTAGACACAAATTTTTATCAATTATAATTAGACTGATTTCTAACAGAATCAGAAGCATCTCAGTGCTTTATAAATGGTTTAATGACTCACACAAAATACATAAAAGACTTTTATTTGTTGCCACCTATTGGTTAAGATGTGATTTACAAAAACGGACACTAAACAAATCATTTTGGTGAACAAATTCAAAAGACTCGAGTCATAAATTAATGACAGACAGAGAAACATCATCTGGAGTTAATTTACTACGCTAAATGTGACATTTATTTTAATTTACAGGTTTTGTTGTGTTTGATATAACTTTAGACTATAGAAGTTGTGAAAGGATTTATTCCTGTTCTGTAATTTTTGTTAATAAATGGAGAACAGAAAAAAGGAATTATTGGGATAGATAAACTGTGTTGCCAATGAATGGACAGTTAAATGAATATATAGTTTGTCTATATCCAAGCAGTTTTTCTAAATGTATAAATGTTTATTTTTGAGATTGACAATATTCTGACTGAATACTAGCTGGCTAGTTTGAATGATGTTAACACAGATTAAAAAACAAAATAACATATATGCAACAGTGTGGAATACATTAAATTTCCACATCTTATAGTGTCATTGGGGGCTGAGCACCCAATCCTAAAATTGCAACTAATATAAACATAAGGGAAAAAAAAGTTGGGGTTATGCTTCAACTCTTGTGCAGGAAGAACTTGCAATGAGTGTAACCTAATGTGGACATTGTGATTCACATTTTAATTACATTTTCTAAACAAACCTTGTTTTCCTTAACTGTAATAACTAGTCTGTGGTGAACAATGTTGCAAGACAAACTAAATAATTTATCTTTGATTTCTCTAAATATTGACATTCTGCTGGGCTTTCACATTTTCCAAATTGTATTTCTCTAGCAAGTCTGAGCTCTACTTTTCTAAAATTGGGACTTTGCCCAAGTGGATGTGAGGGGCATGTTTATCTTATATGGTAAAACTAATGGGGACACTGAGCTAAGGCACGACCATTTAGATGTTACTACTACTACTAAAAATGCTAGCTAAAATATTTCTAAAACTAATATGTTTAAATATCACTTTATGCTGAGGGATTGGTTTAATAAATCTCAGTTATGAACAAATATAACAAACAACAGATTTGACAGATCATTCTGTCAAATCCCCCTTCAAAAAGACATAAATGTCGGCATACTAAGAGATGTCATAATATTGCTTGGCTTTTCCAATCCTGGCTTCTCAGACTGAGGGTTTGGGGGTGACATTTTTGATAATTGGAAAATCATTTTGGTTTAGTTGGATGTACACAGCAGATAGAGTAACCTAAAATAAACATATTGTAGAGTAAGCTATGCATTTCAGGGATCAAATTGTTTTAGATTTTGCATTATCTCACAGAGGAATATGAAGCTGTGTAAACGTCTTGTTACTGTCGTAACCTCCATTCCCTGATGGAGGGAACGAGAAGTTGTGTCGATGTAGTGACACTAGGGGTCGCTCTTGAGAGCCCCAAACACCTCTATTCTTTTGAGAAAAGGCCAATGAGAATTGGTGAGTGGTATTTGCATGCAACTCCCCTGGACATACAGGTATGGAGAAGGAAATGCCCTCATTCAGGTTTTGTGCTGAGGTGCCGAGACAAGGTCCGGCCATTTCAGTGGCTAGTACAGCGTTGTAGCAAGAGGGACACAACATCTCGTTTCCTCCATCAGGGAATGGAGGTTACAACAGTAACCAAGACATTCCCCTACTCTATTTTCTGTCGATGTAGTGACACTAGGGGTCCCTATAGAAAAACACCACAACAGCTGAACCATGTTATGTGAACTGCTGATGCAGGTGCAAGCAAACTGCTGCATGCGTAATATCAAGTGCATCAGTCTGCACATAACCTCAAAAACACGTCATGTAGTTCCCCACATCCCTGAGGGCAGAAGTGACATAACTAACATGGGAGCAGCCTTTTCTCTCTATGTTTTCTCTCCACAGAGTATTAGATCCGGCTGGGGCCAACGTTATTATATGCATCGGGGAAGGTGCTCTTTTCTGTTCCTATTCTTTCAGGGGAAAAGACCCGCTGAGACTACATCCTGCCCAAAAGGGGAGGTCAACATGTGGCAGTACGACATGTGGGCTCACCAGCCGCACATGGAAGGGGCGCAGTGGTAGGTCCTGCCTCGGGGAGGAGCTCTATAAACACGGCAGCTGGGGGCAGAGAGGGCTCTGCCCAAGGGTGATGCGGGTCTGCCGACAGGGAGACCACACCATGGAAAATACATCTCAGGGGGTTACCTGAGTGATTGGCACTTGTGGAGCACATATCCCAGTACAGGGCATATTAGTACCCGAAGTGGTTCTAGCTGCGAAGTCCTCCACCAAATTCGTGAGCCACAGGGCTAGAGAGGAAGGACATCCAGGGTCTGCGACTTCGTGAACTCGACTTGGGGTAAAAGCGCAAGCTTTCGCCACAGGGGAGGAAAAGGGCGCTATACACAAGTGATAAACTCTGTCATTTGTTCCGTATTACCAAACTCTACCTGTTTGTACCTGAAAAATCACGGGACGAAACCAGCTCAACAAGGATTTTGTAAAATCTCACGCAGTTATTGGGTGTAGCCCAGCCCGCTGCTCTGCAGATGTCTGCTAGAGAGGTACCATGGGCCAGTTCCCACGATGATGCCACATTCCTAGTAGAGAATGCTCATATTCCCAAAGGGGCAGGCACGACCTGGGCCTGGTATGCCTGAGCGGTGGCATCCAAGATCCTGTGGGCAAGCCTCTGTTTGGAGACAGCCTTCCCTTTCCGCTGTCTGCCGAAGCAGACAAAGAGCTGCTCAGAGCGTCTAAAGCTCTGAGTGAAATCCAAGTAGCTGCGCAAAGCATGCACCGGACACAGAAATGACAGGGTTGGGTCTGCCTCCTCCCGGGGCGGCGCTTGCAGGGTTACCACCTGATCCCTGAAGGGATCCCACTAGGGATCCCGTCCATTGCATCATGGTGGTTCAGATTACTTTATTTATACCCATAGGTAGATTTTGTGGGCCACTATAGTGTCTACATATACCTTCAAGGTGCCTAATCTTTAATTTTGTATGATTCATCTCATTCTACTAAGAATGGTAACTAAAAGTATAAAAATATTTCCAAACAGGAAGAACACGCTCTCTTCCTTTTTCTGCTCTTCTGACGTCATCTCTCGTCCTGCCTCTCCTGACTGCTCAGACTTTTCTCTGACTCTCCCCTCGTGGACTTCTTGTCAGAACCAGGTCTTCGACCTGTGAGATCCAAGGGAGCTCGGGACTCGATGTCCCGAGAAGGAATGAGAAGGCCTCGCTTCAAAACCAAAATCATCAGTCATACAGACACTAAACTTCGATCATACAGAGATCAAAACATTGACGGAACAAACTTTCAACCAAGTGCCAAGAACCAAGCAACACAAAGAATGCAAGTACATTTCCAATATTGTGCTCAAAGTGCTGGTGTATTAATTAAATCATTTGGGTAATCCAATTCAAAGAAGGATAAATGGTTCTTAAGGTATTGTCAACAGACCCCCATAAAGTTCATTTTCACTGTACTGATCACTCTTTTCATCAACCTGTCTTATGTTTGTATATATATATATATATATATATATATATATATATATATATATATATGTTAGATTAGATTTATGTTTAGAATAGTAATAAAGTTGGTCTGTGTTCAAAGACGGTTAGGTATAAGGTATAGGTGATTGTAGTATATTTTGATAAGTAATCTCATCCGTTTCTAAAAGATTTCGCTTCAAAGCTGTACCTAAATACGTGTGATATTATTTCAATAAGCCGTGAGAATAATATCACTCCAATAAGTGAATTAATCATAATTCACTTATTAAAGCTAATTCCTTACAGTAGAAATTGTGAGCTGATACAACTAGACGTTGTATTACGATTTCAATGGTGGAGAATCTATTAAAGAAATTATTTGTAATTTATCTAATTTATAATGTTTGTCGAACGCGACTAATTCCGTTATACATTTCATTACCTAATAAGGTACAATAAGGACAGTTTAATTTAGTTCATAGCTCACATATTTCATGACAATAAATTCCCTCCTAAATGTCGCATTTCCTTTATTCCCTACATATAATGGTGGTAGAATGCATGTAAAGTATCCTACATATTATGGTGTGAGAATGCGGGCATTTTAAATGATCCTGTCCACATCTCTAAATTATATATGTAATACCCTACAAAGATTTTGAAAAAGAAAACTATAAGATTTAACTTTGCATCGAATTAAGAAAGCTGTTGCATATATGTAGCTGACACAATTTGATAAAGGTGGTTGACTAATTTGTCTTCTAAACACGATTGTCTTCTAGGAATTCTAACCCTAACCCTAAGACCAACACTATGTTCTTTAAACTTAATTCTTTGAACGAATATGACATGAAAGGCACAGCGTGTCCGGTTTTCTGAAACATTTGAGGAATAAATCGAATTTATAATTTCGATTAATAATCGAATAATAATTTACTCCTAACCTTAACCCTAACCTCCCCCATATCAGTACTGAGACCAAAACAGCGATCATTCACTTCTGTACAAATGTAGTATCACGCTTTTTGGAGATCAAAAGGCATATGATGTCAAACGCACAATGCGGGTGATTTTCTAGACCGCATATATTCCATTTTATAATATCTCACAGTGAATGCAAAAAAATAAGATTCTTAAAATTCTTTCCTAGCTCATGGTCATGATGGCTTGCTCTAAGACAGAAGAGCACCCACTAATTTCATGGAAATGCTGGAGGATACATAATCTAACCCTTCCGATGCTGATGAAATGTTCATCGAAGTTCCACCATCTCTAAAACGCAGCACCTGCTTAGCAACAATATATCCAAACATTCACGATTGTCCAGTAGAGAAAATCCTGACCACGCTCTACAAACGGAAGATCCAGGCCCTTGTTAATGTCAGCCCTAAAGAGTTTTTTCAGTTCTTCTTGGATAATTCCCAGGATTCATTCACACACCACAAAGACTCAACGATTATTTATTTATTTTTTTCAAACATAAGATGTTTCACAAAAACATTTGTCTTAAGATGGTTATTTATATCTTCTGCTTTAGTGTGTCAATAGGAAATATAAATGTTAAGACTCACAAACATTACTTTTGCAAATAGAAAAAATTAGAATAGAAGAACAGGGAGCTCTGCAACAGATGTCATGGCCCCCACAAAGCCCCCACTGAACATCGTGTCTGTCTGAGATTACATAAAGGGACAGAAGGAATTGAGAGCCTGAATAGATAGAAGAAATGTGGTGATTTCTCCATGGAACATCCTATCTGCTGACAACTAATAAAAACTGTCTCCAGGTGAACCTAGTAGAATTGGTGCTCCAGGCAGTCGGGAAGTCACTTCCCTCCTCCCCTCACAGACTCTGCATTTCTGGGGGATGGCAGGGCACTCCTCCGCACCTGGCAGCGGCTCCATCGTTCCAGGAGGTCGGGGACCAGTCCCCACCCGCCTCGCGGACGGTGGCTGTTCACCACGTCTGGGCGGTCGGGCTACTCCCTCCCCTGGCGGAAGGCAGCAGCGCTCACCTGGGTGGACAGCAGTGTCAAGGACTCCGCGACGGGCATCCCTCCTCCTTCCCGGGTTTTCGGCACCAGTGTAACGTAGTTCAAGGGAAAGGAGGCGAGAACCTGCTTGACAATATAAATAATAGTTTAATTATAAACTAAAACAAAAGATAAACACACACACATGACGGACATGTCCGTAAACAATCTCTCTGGAGATTGGGTGTATATAATCACAACCGGGCCCCGCCCTCCGCCCTGCCACAGTCATCTTCTGCTACAGCGTTATATTCATCCAAAAACTACGTACATTTTACTCACACAGAGCATGTCATTGTGACATGTCAATGAACCTTCTTACTGTCTCAATGAGAAATGTCCTATCAAGTTCAGTTAGAAAACTCTACATGGTGCAGACCGATAGGTTCAGTTCTTGACATGCCTCTTCGGAAGTCAATCAAGCAATTACCTCCCTCTGTCAAAACTTATAAAACAGTATTCACCTCAACAGCTGAAGTTCAAGATCAGCAGCTTGCACAGCTTTACCCTCCCCTCCTCCCCAGCTCAACATGTCTAGATCTGCTTTATGTTGGGGGGTCAAGTGAATTTGTTCAGTGGCAGACTTTCATCTCAGATGCATCACTTTTCCAACAGCAGTGGCATATTGACTTATGTCACACTGAAGCAAGCAGCAGCAGCAGCATATTGACTAATTGTCAATAAGCAGCAGTATGCATAAGCAAATCTAGTCCACCAAGATCAACCCTACTCCAATGTCAATTACATTAATAATATATTTTATAAACTACTCATTTCAGTTAGGAGAGTTGTCTTAACTGAAATGTGTTTTAATGTCTGTGTATTTCATGTCAAACTTTATTTGTTAAGTCCTTGTTTTGTTTGGCTGGGGGTCAGACAGGATCCTAAATGTGTTCATTTCTAAGTCATCACCAGTATAGATCATCAGGATACATCCATCAACAGTTTTCCAAACATAAACAATTTCCCTATTAATATTATTCTTCCAAAAGCTTGTAGTCATAAATGATGTACACTGCATCTGCTTATTTAACAGAGCCGCACTGCTTCCTCGATAGCATTTAGTGTGTCGCCATTCTCCTTGCGCACCCCAACCGATCTGAAGAACCTAATGTTCTGCGTCATCATATATTTTTTGGGTTCAGCATGGAAGCTTAACCCCTTAGAGCGAAACCATCCTGACAAAACATTGATCAAATAAATTCTATTTTATCAAGTGTAGTCCTGACTGAAATATAAAAGTTCTCTGTGCATTTGAATGGTTAAAGCTTACTTGCCTGTACATTGCTTGGGATATCGTTTCATGAAGAATGAAAACCAGTTTGGACCTGCCATGGATCTTTTAAGAGAAGCATCACAAAAAAGTGAAGAATGTCACTATCAATGTCAATAAACAATATTAATAAACATACACCATCATTTATTATACAAAATCCAAAATCCATTTGAAGAATAATCAAGGCCATGATCAGAAAATATTTATTTAGCATGAAATATAGTTTAAATAAGTTCCACTTGAATAAGATTTCAAAAGTGCCCTTACTTACCGAATCAATTGCCAAGTTGTGTTTTTTCAATGGCTTTATTCAATAAAGTCATAGAAGGTTTACTTTAAATTTACACCCCCAAAGCCTAGGTCCAGCAGAAAATCTCTGAGCTACAAACAGTGTCCATTCAGGGCAGAAGCTCTCAATACAGCTGGGAATCGATTATAAAAAGAATCGATTCCGAGGCGTTGGGAATCGAGAATAGACTCAAAATGTTGGAATCAACTCCAGCTCTGGAAGTTCCTTTCGGGGAAACTGGTTGATATTTTTGGACAGTGTTTATTTCCTTAACCACTGAACTACACATTTCAGAAGCCTAACAGCACTAATACAATTTACAAAAAGATTATATGACTGCATCTTAACGATCTTCAACCTGACTCTGAGTCTTTTGTAGTATGTCAGCATCTGTAAATCCACTCTGTTTGTTGATTTGTATGAAGCAATCACATTTGGATTCAACTTTTAATCAACGTACCAAATTTGTGACAGTAAACTGGCATACAATTACAACTTCAGTACACATCAATAAATCGGTATGTTGAAGTTTAATTGATCAATTTAATAGATTCTATTCTCTGGTGTTCACAACATTTTTATAAAGTGTTTTAAAACTTTTGCATATATATTTTTTTTTAGTTAGCCTACATTGTGTGTATTGATATCAAACAAAAAAGTAAATACACGTTATAAAAATTTATATTTTTTAGATTGTATGAAATAATCCAGTACAACAACCTGGATTTTTTAATTAAACTGAAGTGAGTATTGTTTGGGCATTTTATTCAGTGTACAAATGGTAGTTGACAATTACTGTACATTACAGCATGAACCTCTTTCTAAACAAAAGCTCATGAGCGATAACTGACAATTTCAATGTAGGTTAAATGGCGCATTTAAGATTATATGCGGTAGATCTTTGAAATACAGGCGCATCTTCTCAAACTTCCCTCAAATTTATCTCATGTGTTTGAAGGTTTGCAATATATGTGCATATAGGCCCTGATTTAATTTTAGAATGTCCTCCATACTAAAGTGCAAATAACACTTTGTAGTGAGCTGTTTATTATGAGACAGGGGCGATTCTAGGGTCAGAGCTTTAGGGGTGCTGAGCACCCAACACCTCTTTTTTTGTGTGCCAAACTGAGTATGAGGGTAATGAGACAGCTTTAACTGTTTAGGACCAGTGTCCTTATCCCCTAAGTCTGAACAGCTCTCTTCTGTATCTGCTGCTTTGGCTTGCTGGTCTCTGCTGCACTCCCTCTGTCTCTTCATTTCTTTCACTAGTCAATTCCCTCTCATCCCTTATGGACTCTCCCTGTTGTTTTCCTCCTCCTTTATTATGAAAAAATGTGGTGTAAAATAATGTTACAAAAAGTAAATGTAATATAGGCTACTTAATGCCAATAAGTTAGTATAAGAATATGAGTAGTTACTGTTTTGCTTGCCACTATTCACTATATGTCAATTTATTGTTGTTGTTTCCTCACCTGGTTCTTCCTGCATGCTCTCCCTTTCCCTTTCTCCCTCTCTTTCCCTTGGCACTGACAATCATACACAAATATATTGTAGGCAGGAGATTTGAGGTCAGTTTGCCTTGTTACAAAAATGTTATGGAGACCATTTACAGATTCTAAGGATATGATCAAAAGGCACACATAGGCGTGTCATTTTAAATGTCTTTATTATTATTATTATTATTATTATTGGGCTTAGAAACTTTTTTAAATCACAAATTCCTTTCACAAGAGAAGCTGTATTCTCCATTGTGGGCAGGAGACCATTGCCTAGATAAGTAATTTGAGACAACAACAGATAGCTGGTTTGCATTATCTGTTACTTTAGCTTAACACTTTTCAGAAGAACAAAAAAAAACAAAAAACAAGACAGAGGTCATTATGGACTGTCCCTAGTCTCTCACCTGAATCTGTCTTTTTTCTTTTAAAGAACTGTTGTATGTCCATTGCTCACTGGCAGGCCACACACACACACACACGCGCGCGCACGCGCGCGCACACACACACACACACAGAGAGAGAGAGAGAGAGAGAAATGCTAGGAGTTCAGGAGTTAAGCCTGGTTCAGGTTAAATCCTCTGTGTGTGAGGAATGAATAAATACAGCAAAAGAAAAACATTAAACTTTCTTTTATTGTCTAGTTTGATAGTCAGCCACAACTGAAAAATAACACGTATAAATCTAGGAATGAATAACAATTCATTTAAAAAGCCACAGTGAGTGTTTTCACACAGTGATATGTCGTTTGTTTTCACTCTGGTCCAAACGCCAGGGCTTCATGTTTCCATGACGACTGACCAGAAAAGACGCACGTGACGTCATGTTTACATGACTCCCGATTGTTAAAATGAGTATCAAATTAATGATAAACTTTAACAACAGAGACACACGTACGCACTACACAGGTACGCAGTTTATTTGTCGCGCTGCTGTTTTTGTTTCACGCTCTAGCAGTTAATAAACAGAACTGCGTCTTGCGGAAGAACATTGTAACCGGCGCTACTTTCTCCGTTTATGACTATGGACGAGTCACCCAGGTCCTGTGCTACTCCACAGCGGCGGCGACCCGCTGGACTAAAATAGTCCGAAAATAAACACTTATTATAGGTGTACCATGGAGATTCAGGATACTGACTCCAGTACTCACCGATATGGTTTCGGAATCGGAAAAACTCTAAGTAAAAGGAAAGAAGTGTGAGACACAGCTTTGGAGCAACTTAGTTGATTCACAACACTACATAAGGGGTTCTCACTCTGCGTGTGTTTCGCGCTGGATGACGGTCGTGCTGAGTGCGTGCAGGCACAGAGAAGAAGTAGAAGAAGAGAAGAGGATGACACCATTTGCTAAGCGGGGATGTTTTCATTTTCATCATTAACACATACATTTTAAACCACAAACTATGGAGTATGTTTTGGACATTATTTAACCTTGTCAAAGACGAACAAAATTTTTAGAATAACAACATTTCTTACTCCAAGTTTTAGGGGTGCTGAGCTCCTTTTTAGGGGTGCTGAAGCACCCCTAAAAAGGGGCTAGCCTCGCCCCTGTTATGAGATATAACTTTTACTACCAGTTGTCTTTAGAAAAATAATTGAATAAATGAGTCTGGAATTAACTCCAAAAGCAGGAATCGGACTCAAAATCAATTCACACATTTTTGGAATCAAACACCCCTAGCTCTGTCACTAATGACCTCAGACAAAAGCGACTCCATATGTGACTAAGAAAAGGAAGACCACTGTACAAGTGCTGATTGCCGGTTGCGTTAACAGCAAGTAATTAAGCAGAATGAGCCTTTTCATTTTAAATGAACCTCAATTTGGGGGTATATTCTCTTGATTTGTATATGTATTGAATCCTTTTGGAAATTGCTTGATTAGAGCAGTGTGCTTTGTCAAACTAAATAAGGGCAATTCAATGCACTCACTAGACTGCTCATTAACAAATTAACCTTAATTAGATGACACAAAGGAAAAGTCAATGTAATGTGTACAATTTAACTTTAGTTTCAATCCTTTCTGTGTGAGTATGAACAGACATTAGATTTAAAAATATAATATATTTGTATAAATACATTTCAGTGTCCTTCATGTGTGTAATGCCCTCTAGTGGAACATTTTAAAAGTTTAATCTATTTATAACTACAAGAAAAATTCAAACACATTACACTGTCCAAATTTCCCTATCCCGAGCCACATTGACCAGCTCTGACTGGGGGACCCCGAGGCATTCCCAGGCCAGTGTGGAGATGTAATCTCTCCACCTAGTCCTGGGTCTTCCCCGAGGCCTCCTCCCAGCTGGATGTGCCTGAAACACCTCCCAAGGGGCATCCTTATCAGATGCCCAAATCACCTCAACTGGCTCCTTTTGACACAACTCCGAGCTCCTCACGGATGACTGAGCTCCTCACTCTATCTGTAAGGGAGAAGCCCGCCACATTTCTGAGGAAACCCATTTTCTGCGCTTGTACTCGCGACCTAATTCATGACCATAGGTGAGGGTAGGAACGAAAATTGACCGGTAGATCGAGAGCTTTGCCTTCCGGCTCTGCTCTCTTTTTATGACAAACATGCGATAGAGCAAGTGCAATCCCCGCTGCCCCGATTCTCCAGCCAACCTCCCGCTCCATTGTCCCCTCACTTGTGAACAAGACCCCGAGGTACTTGAACTCCTTAACTTGGGGCAATACCTCCTTCCCTACCCGGAGTACGCACTCAATCTGTTTCCTGCTGAGAACCATGGCCTCAGATTTACAGGTGATAATCCTCATCCCAGCCGGTTCACACTTGACTGCCAAGCGATCCAGTGAGAGCTGAAGGTCACGGACAGATGATGACATGAAGACTACATCATCTGTAAAAAGCAGCAATGAGATCCCCAGCCCACCGATCCGCACACCTTCCCCACCCCAACAATGCCTTGATATCCTGTCCATGAATATCACAAACAGGATTGTGTCAAAGCGCAGCCCTGGTGGAGACCAACCCACACATGGAACCGTGCCGAGGACCCGAACACAGCTCTCGCTTTGGAAGTACAGTGACTGGATCACCCTAAGAAGGGACACCCCCCCACCCCCTACATGGTACTCCAGCAGCACCTCTACACATGTAGACCGGATGAGGATACTCCCAGACCCCCTCCAGGATTCTTGCGAGAGTAAAGATCTGGTCCGTCGTTCCACGGCCAGGCCAGAACCCGCACTGTTCCTCTTCAATCCGAGGTTCGACAATCGGACAAACCCTCCTCTCCAGCACCTTGCAGTAAACTTTACCAGGGAGGCTGAGAAGTGTGATACCCCTGTAGTTGGCACAAACTCTCTGATCCCCCTTTTTGAAGAGGGGAACCACCACCCTGTTCTGCCACACCTTAGGCACTGTCCCAGACTTCCACGCAATGTTGAAAAGGCATGTCATCCATGACACCCCCTCCACATCCAAAGCTTTCAGCATTTCTGGTCGGATCTCATCAATCCCCGGGGCTTAGCCACTGCGGAGTTGTTTGACTACCTCAGTGACCTCCCCCAGGGAAATTGAATCTGATCCCCCATCAGCCTCTGGCTCTGCCTCTAGCATAGAGGGCATGTTGGGATTTAGGAGTTCTTCAAAGTGTTCCTTCCACCGCCAATAACCTCCTCGGTTGAGGTCAACAGCGTCCAATCTTTGCTGTATACAGCTTGGATGGTTCCCTGTTTCCCCCTCCTAAGGTGACCTCCGGGACAACAAATCCCAGAAGGCCTCTTTCTTCAGTCAGATGGCTTCCCTGACCTCCAGTGTCCACCACAGGGTTCGAGGGTTACCACCCCTTGCGGCACATAAAACCTTGAGGCCGCAGCTCTCCACCGCGGCTTCGGCAATAGAAGCTTTGAACATTGCCCACTCTGGTTCAAAGTCCCCAACCTCGGCAGGGATGCCTGAAAAGCTCCGCTGGAGGAGTGAGTTGAAGATTTCGCGGACAGGGGCCTCCTCCAAACGTTCCCAGTTTACCCGCACTACTCGCTTGGGCTTCCCAGGTCTGTCCAGATTCTTTCCCCACCCCTGACCCAACTCACCACCAGATGGTGGTGTATTGGTGTACCTGTATCGGTTGACAGCTCCACCCCTCTCTTCACCCGAGTGTCCAAAACATATGGCCTCAGATCCGATGACACAATTACAAAATCGATCATCGACCTTTGGTATAGGGTGCCATTTGTAAAAATTGTATCAAATTTGTGAAACTGAGTTATTTATTTTATTTTTGTGTTATTTATTTTATTTAAAGATGTTTGGACAACAGAATTAGTCAAATTGGTACTGGATATTGTCATGATGTTCACAAATCTCCCCTCAAAGTCACAGTGGAAATGCTGAGGAACAAAGGTAATTTAACAGAAATCAAGTTGTCATTTTAATTGTATAGCACTTTTCATGATACACATTGTTACAAAGCAGCTTCACAGAACCTCTTGCCTTGGAAATATTCAGACTCACTGCAAGATATGACTCAAACTAAACAAACAAAAGGCAACTCAAAATGAAGCTCACGTCCTGAAATATAAAAGGGTGCTGTAAGTGATTTTTTATTTGTATTTGTTATGGAATGGAAAAAAATTCCTACTCCCTGAAATAAAATGTTTAGTGTCCTAAAAGTTGAATCTGAGCTGCACAAATCTCCATTCAGTCTCTCTGTCATCTCTGGGAGTCCCAATGCCATTGGATCATAAGTAGCCCCTTCAACAATATTATGATTTACATTACATTACATGTATTCATTTGGTAGACACTTTTATCCAAAGCAACTTACAAAAGAGGAAAACATAAGCGAATCATCTCAAGGAGACACCTGTACGAAAAGTGGTATAATATTTGGTGTATAAAATTTGGGTAATGGTATAATGTTTGGTGTATAATTTTTTATATTATGTATGATGATTGTAAGTAACATTGAGGGCAGGTAAACAGGGGCAAGATGAAGACGAGATGATGTGAAGAAACCAAAGTGCAGTTTATATATGAGGAAATCCAAACCATGAAACAAAACATAATGACTAGACAAAACATGACTGCAACTTGAATAAACTACTAATAAAACCATGATTGAGAACAGGAAATGAGTTATGAATATGACCATGAACAAGCACTAAAGAGTGTTACACACCTGACAAAGGACGAGAGAACATGTCCAAAACATAATCCAAAAAATAAACAAAAACACACATACATGTTACAATGATTCTTCACTTTTTGTGGCAGATCCTGTCTCTTTTCATACTTCATGAAACGATATCCCAACAAAAATTTATACACAACAACCTTACAGGCAGGGTCCAAAATGTATATTTATTTACTTATTTTAATTTAATTTAAACAAAGAATGGTGAGTGAATTTTAAATTGATTTAAAAGCAAAAATATTAAAAGTTGGTATATGACTCAATTCAAACTGTCCATTTCAATTCATTCATGCATTCATTCATTCATTCATTCATTCATATCACTGCTTTTGTTCTTTGTGTGTAGCCAAGAGTACTTGGTTACTGGGCATGTCAATGTTTACCTTATTTAAATACTCAGAGGTTGTGTTAACCTAAAATTTTTCTGCTATTTTACTCATAAAAAATAAATTGATGGATGTCTGTCTGTTTGACAGATAAAATACAAAAAAGAAAATCAGTTAAACCAAAGTGTCAATTTTCATTTGAACCATTTCAACCAGTGCATTGTAGCCTACCTGCTATCACCAAATGCGACACACCCATTTAAGCAATTTCAAAGCAAATACACACATATGTGCATCAGCAGGGGGCAGTCAGCGTGCCTCAACAAACCTTACAAGCACAGCGTATAGAATGAGAGCTCCTCACGCTGGATGCGTTCTTGAAGCTGGACGAAGCACAACAGAATACTCGGACCTCGAGCCACGATTTTCAAATTTCAACTACTTTTAACTTGATACAGTGTCCTAAAATTGCAGTGTTTATGACAAAAATAAAAAATAACACAGACAGGAACGCAAGAGCATATGCTGTGAGAGCAGGACAGATTGACAAACTCAATTGAAAAATAGATTGCTATTGACTGTAGACTTGTTCTATGATATGGGAATAAAAACAAACAATAGTATATTGACTTGAATAATCCAGTGTTTCTCAATCCTTTCCTACGTGTGTATGTGTATGTGTATTTACACACACATGATATTCACTTGATAAATGGCATGTCATGTAAGTAATTTGAATAAAATCATGAAATGATGACTTAAGCTCCCTGCTTTAGCTGTATTATGCATTGGCCATTGGCCTGAACAAACACATATATGTGTATGTGTAACCTACCATAGGAGTGATTTATTTTTCAGTAGTCTCACTTGAGTTTAATTGTAGCTCCTGGGGAATAATTAATTAGTTTATTAAATAATCACTCAGTGATTCTGACAAACCTTCTGCTGAAGTGTGTGTGTGTGTGTGTGTGTGTGTGTGTGTGTGTGTGTGTGTGTGTGTGTGTGTTAATTAAGTGTCAGTTGGAATTAATTTAGGGGGACTTGGTCTACAGGTCTGTTATTTTGAATGAAAACAGGTTCCTCCGGATTGAAACTCAGGCCCTGTGGTCTGAGCCCATCACTGGACATGATTTGAGCTCATTACCTCATGCTGCTCTACAACTCTACACAATCCACGTTTATCAACACATGCTCGTTAAACAGCTACAATTAACCTCGACTTACTGCTTCCTGTATCCCGGCAGCTAAAATTGCCCCCATCCTCCTTCCCTGCTAACATTTATTACTCGTCATTCATATGCTGCTGCATGTGTTTTCTGTCCAAAAGGGTTTTATTTGGTGTATGACATACACCAATTTTACATGGTGTATGTGTGATATGAGCAGGTGTGATTGAAACAAATAGATAACTGGCTATATATGTGAAGACTGGCCATACTTTATTTGTATGTATGTATAGACTCTATTGAGGGGGACAGTGTTGATAAAATAACTTAATTCATTTAGTATTATGAAGACGACCAGAATGTATGTATAGACTCTATACATGGATATCTTAAAGAATAGGTCAGCCCAAAAAGATGATTTACTCATTTACTCACCATTATGCCATGATCACATGTGTCACTTTTTCTGGGCTGTTGATTTGTTGGTAACTTTAGCACCTAGTTTTGTAATGTTCAGAGTTGTTTTGTTGTTGTTGATTGTCACCATGGTTGGGTTTTGAATGCCGGGAGTTGATGTCTGTGTGTGTGTGTGTGTGTGTGATCAGTAGTGTTGCATGATGTTGTGACATTTGCTAGAAACAGTATCTGCTCACCTTAGCAGAACAGTACTGCATTTCACTTAATTCCTCTAAACTACTATAAAAGTAACAAAATGAATACTGTCACATTATGATCTCACTTTGATCATTATTTTCTCATGAACATTATCTCTTTGAGGCTGTTATTAAACTTGTTAACCATTTTAATATCAAAAAGTGGGCAAATTTACCAAACTCACCATACATTTTCTCTTTCTTTTTCGTAGTGTCATATTTGTTGTGTCCAAACCCTGTGTTGTGTGACATTGAGTATGTGCACTAACTGATTTCCCACCTTGATTCCACTCAATAATGTTTCCTAAAGTTGTTTAGCTTGACTATTTTCTCAATCAGAAAGTTGACATAACACAATCTAATTAAGTAAAATCAACACATTTGCCAAAATCAGTGAAATTAACATGCATTAGTGATCACATTACTGATTGAGAGACCGTAAATAAAAATGAATCACTAATCTAGCAGATTTATTTATGGTGTATGACTGACTGAACTTCCTATTTTGTCACTCCACTGCTATGGCTCGCACCCAATAATGTATGTGAGGTAAGTGCTGCCATCCACACAATGCCTCCTGTGGACTGGCTACACTAAAAGTTGTACCTGCACTAGCATGAAGTGAATTAATTACGGCAAACCTGAAACATGTTCGGCAACCCATTTCAATTCTGACAGGTGGTTGAAAAAAAAAGGTTGATTACTTAAGCTGAAAAGGAAAGGTGTGTCAGAGGTATATACATTTAAAAAAAAAATTAAGATCATTAATTCTATTTAGACTAATGTGCACCCATCAATTGTACAAAAAAAGGCAAGGATTAAGAAAAGGAACTACATTTTATGTTGACATTAACGTGCAGATACATTTTTTTATATTACAACAACAATCACATCAAATTTATATCATGACCTTCATATGCTCAGAGATCATCTTTCTGTAAAATCAATAAGTCAAGTCAATTTTATTTGTATAGCACTTTTCACAACACACATTGTTTCAAAGCAGCTATACAGAAGATCAGGCATTAACACATACTTAGTTTAATAATTTATGAAACTATATTTATATATTTATTTATTATAGTTAATTGGCTGATGAAGGCTTTTGTTGGCAATTGATAGTCTATGTATTCCATTTCAAGAGCGTAGTCCATCAATAGTCGAGGTGATGCAGGCAGAGATCAGTGAGGTGCATCACAGTTCAACCTGGCCGGTCATTTCGGTGAGGTTCGGTGTGGTCCATCCTAAATCCATGGTTCAGACAATGGCATATGAAGTATCCCATGTCTTATGGTTGGAGTTGGCATCAGTTCAGCCTCTGAAGTCCATCATAATAGACTGAATTGATGTTTGGCTGGCACCGGCTGCATTTAGTCATCATCACACAGCAACACATAGCAGTGGAGTCCAACACGAAGCAGCAAAGGAGCTGGATCCAGCCGGTTCTGGTGACCTCAGGATAGTCCCGAGGTTGAGACAGGGAAACAAATAAAATAATATAAGCATAGATGCCATTCAATTTATTGAGTTATAGATCATGATCAATGTTTCTGGTTTCTGGTTCCAGCAGATAAAACTAAAGCAGCCTAATTGTGGGTTGGAGGATACATTAGGTGTATGCCTGGCTAAATAGATGAGTCTTTAGTCTAGACTTAAACTGAGGGAGTGTGTCTGCATCTCGAACAGTGTTAGGGAGACAATTCCATAGTTTAGGAGCCAAATATGAAAAGGATCTTCCTCCTTTTGTGGATTTTGTTATTCTAGGAACTATTAACAGGCCAGAATTTTGCGATCGTAATGAACGTGATGGAATATAGTGAGGTAGAAGGTCATTTAAGTACTGCAGAACTAGACCAGTCAAAGCTTTGTACGTAGTTAACAGAATTAAAAAATTAATATGAAATATAACAGGTAGCCAATGTAACAATGATAAAATGTGGCTAATATGATCATATTTCTTGGTTCTAGTTAGCACTCTGGCAGCTGCATTTTGAACCAGTTGAAGTTTATTTATTGATCTTGCTGGACATCCTCCCAGTAATGATTACAATAATCTAGTCTTGAGGTCATGAACACATTAATTAATTTTTCGGCATCAGCAACATAGAGCATGTGCCGTAAGTTAGCAATATTTCACTGCACTTCAATAACTGTCTGGTTTGGTGCAGCTACGAAATCAGACATCAGAAGACTACAGAGGACAGTCCGAACTGCTGAGCGGATTATTGGATGCCTCCTGCCCCCCCCCCCCTTCAAGAACTATACACTTCCAGAGTGAAGAAAAAGGCTGGTAAAATCCCTCTGGACCCCACTCACCCTGCCCACTACCTTTTTGAACTGTTGCCTTCTGGCCGGCGCTTCAGAGCTCTGAGCACCAGAACCGTCAGACACAGGAACAGTTTTGTCCCTCAGGCTAACCATCTCTTGAACAATTAAATTGCCCCATTGAGCAATAATTATGTGCAATACACAGTTTAAGTCTATTTATATTATCCAACATATCCACTTCTGCCATAACTTACATTGCTCTATACATAATATACTGTATTTTGTTCTTTATATAACAGATTGTAATAGATTTGCACTACGTGTGTGTATGTATGAAGGTGAGTGTATGTACGTATATGTATAATTATTTATTTTTAGTCTTTTTTTGTTTTTAATTACCTATGTCTTGCTGCTGATGTACACTGGAAGCTCCTGTCACCAAGAAAAATTCCTTGTATGTGTAAGCATACTTGGTAATAAAGCTGATTCTGATTCTGATTCTGAATATTTCTTAGGTGGAAGAATGCTGTTCTACAAACATTGGTAATTTGATTTTCAAAGGACAGATTGGTATCAAATATAACGTCATGGTTACTGTCGTAACCTCCATTCCCCGAGGGAGGGAACGAGACATTGTGTTGAATGAAGTGACACAAAGGGTCTTCCTTGGATGCCGAAATCGTACCTCATGTAGGCCAATGTCAAGTAGGCAGACAGAACTTGCATGCCCTGCCCCTGACATATGGGTATAAAAGGAATGCCAGTAAGGATTTTGCACTGAGGAGCCGAAAATTAAGCACGGCCATTTACAGTGCTTGGTCTAGAGCTGTGGTAGGAGAGACACACAGTACGACAGTAACCATGATGTTCCCCTTCTGTCACTCACTTGACGATTGTATAAGAGTGTAGCTTTAAGCTATACTATAAAGGCTTTAGGTGCTGATTACTATCAGTTTGCAACCACCAGAGACTGTCCGGTTAGAACAGATTATTTATGTCCGATTGAAGAGGAGATATATCAGTGCACCACTCACAGACCACTCTTATAGAAAAAATTAACCTTCTTTATTTTCACACGTTGATGATTATACAGGTGAAACTCGAAAAATTAGAATATCGTGCAAAAGTTCATTAATTTCAGTAATTCAACTTAAAAGGTGAAACTAATATATTATATAGACTCATTACAAGCAAAGTAAGATATTTCAAGCCTTTATTTGATATAATTTTTATGATTATGGCTTACAGCTTATGAAAACCCCAAATTCAGAATCTCAGAAAATTTGAATATTACATGAAATCAATAAAAAAAAAGGATTTTAAATACAGAAATGTCGGCCCTCTGAAAAGTATAATCATGCATATGTACTCAGTACTTGGTTTCGGCCCCTTTTGCATTAATTACTGCCTCAATGCGGCGTGGCATGGATGCTATCAGCCTGTGGCACTGCTGAGGTGTTATGGAAGACCAAGATGCTTCAATAGCGGCCTTCAGCTCTTCTGCATTGTTTGGTCTCATGTCTCTCATCTTTCTCTTGGCAATGCCCCATAGATTCTCTATGGGGTTCAGGTCAGGTGAGTTTGCTGGCCAATCAAGCACAGTAATACCATGGTCATTGAACCAGGTTTTGGTACTTTTGGCAGTGTGTGGGCAGGTGCCAAGTCCTGCTGGAAAATGAAGTCAGCACCTCCATAAAGCTTGTCTGCTGAAGGAAGCATGAAGTGCTCTAAAATGTCCCGGTAGACGGCTGCGTTGACTCTGGACTTAATAAAGCACAGTGGACCAACACCAGCCGATGACATGGCTCCCCAAACCAACACAGACTGTGGAAACTTCACACTGGACTTCAAGCATCTTGGATTGTGTGCCTCTCCATTCTTCCTCCAGATTCTGGGACCTTGGTTTCCAAATGAGATGCAAAATTTGCTCTCAAATTTGGAATTTGAGAGCGCTTGAGACGCTTCTGACGTTGTTTGTTGTTCAGGAGCGGCTTGACAAGAGGAATACGACATTTGAAGCCCATGTCCAGGACCCGTCTGTGTGTGGTGGCACTTGATGCAGTAACTCCAGCCTCAGTCCACTCCTTGTGAAACTCCCCCACACATTTGAATGGCCTTTTCCTGACAATCCTCTCCAGGCTACGGTCATCCCTGCTGCTGGTGCACCTTTTTCTTCCACACTTTTCCCTTCCACTTAACTTTCTATTAATGTGCTTTGATACAGCACTTTGAGAACATCCAACTTCTTTTGCAATTACCTTTTGAGGCTTTCCCTCCTTGTGGAGGGTGTCAATGATGGTTTTCTGCACATCTCTCAGGTCAGCAGTCTTCCCCAGGATTGTGAATTCAACTGAACCAGACTGAGAGACCATTTAAAGGCTCAGGAACCCTTTGCAGGTGTTTTGGATTAATTAGCTGTTTAGAGTGTGACACTTTGAGCCTACAATACTGAACCTTTTCACAATATTCTAATTTTCTGAGATTCTGAATTTGGGGTTTTCATAAGCTGTAAGCCATAATCATAAAAATTATATCAAATAAAGGCTTGAAATATCTTATTTTGCTTGTAATGAGTCTATATAATATATTAGTTTCACCTTTTAAGTTGAATTACTGAAATTAATGAACTTTTGCACGATATTCTAATTTTTCGAGTTTCACCTGTAGATGTGTGGTTCTATATAAAGAAACAATAATACTGTATGAGTATTTACACATGATATATTACTAAAAGGAAATAGGAAATGCTCTATTGTCATTAAAGTCTTAATACACAAACAATATTTAGTATAACAATACTTGAAATGTATTTTGTAACTATATAGAATTAGCTAACAGATAGCAACATATACAGAGCATGTGCTACAGCATGTGCAATAAGTATAATTAAGACAAATCTTAAATATAAATGTATAAAGACTATAAATGTAACAAATATCAAAGAGAAAATATAACTTACTATTTGATGCACGCACACATGATACCAGTTAACAACATTTGCAAAGAACATCTTTGATGAACTGGGATTATCCACAGTATCAAGAGCAATGGCACATGAGGTACAACAGAACTGCATAATAACAACTGGGTCCTTAGCATATAATGGGTCCTAGTTATAGGTAAGCAACTGACTGCCTAATCTGAAATCCTAATAAGGATGTTATACTATTACAACACCACTAGATGGTAGTATGAACATATTCAACTGGCCCTCATTCTAATACAACGATGTGTCGAATTAAGTGACACAAGGGGTCCATAAAAAAGCACCACGCACTGACGTGTTACGTGACTGTTGCACAGCACAGTTGCACAGCAGGCTATTGCATGCTAGAGGCGCCTGTACCGGCTGCACGTGGCCCTCCCCAACACCCCCAACTCTTTATTTTTTTTGCATACAAACCTTAGGTTTCCCGCACCCCTGAGGGGGGAAAAAGGTGTTACATGCCTAACATGGGAGCAAGCCCAGCAGCCCGGCAGGAGATAGGATGTCCCGAGGCAAGGGTGCTGAGAGAAGACTCGAAGGGGGGTCTCTGAAGGCCCGAGAGGACAACTGAGAGATCCCAAGAGGGGAACAGGCTAGGCCGGGGAGGATTCAGTCTCCGGGTGCCTTTCAGGAACCTGATAATCAAGTGGTGCTTACCAAGGGACTTGCCATCTACTGCGTCATGGTGGGCTGCGATAGCAGCTACATATACCTTCAAGGTGGAGGGGGACAGCCTCCCCTCCAGCCTCTCCTGCAGGAATAGAAGCACTGACTGAACTGTGCATCTCTGCGGGTCTTCGGCTCAGGAAGAACACCAATTCATGAACAAGTGCCACTTTAGGGCATATAGTTGCCTGGTGGAGGGAGCTCTGGCTTGGTTGAACATGTCTATGAGAGCAGGTGGTAGATACACTAGATCTTCTGCATCCTGCCAGACGTGGAGGTTCCAGAGGTCTGGGTGTGGATGCCAGAGGGTCCCCATCCCTGAGAAAGAAGATACTTCCTAAGGGGAATTTTCCAGGGAGGGGCTGTTGCGAACCAGGTGTGGGTGGGCCAGTAGGGTCTATCTGTGCCTTGCCAAATCCAGGGTCCAGCGGCAGCTGCCTGTTGCGCATGGTGCCCCAACCCTGTCGAGATGCGTCTGTGGTTACCACGACATGTCTGGACACCTGCTGTAGTGGTCTCATATGCATTAACCCAAGCGAAGCGACTGCAGCTGCGGATGCCATATGCCCCAGGAGCCTCTGGAATTGTTTTAGAGGAACCGCTGTACCGGCTCGAAGCAAGCGAGGCACCTGAGCACTGACTGAGCACGCTCGTTGGTGAGTCACGCTGTCATTAATACTGAGTCTAACTCCGTGCCAAGAAAAGAGATGCTCAGAACTGGGTCGAGCTTGCTCTTTTCCCAGTTGACCTGAAGCCCTAGACGGCAAAGGTGCCTGAGCACTTGGACCCTGTGGGCACATAGTAACTCTCGAGAGTGGGCCAGGATGAGCCAGTTGTCGAAGTAGTTGAGTATGTGGATGCCCACTTCCCTTAGGGGGGCAAGAGCGGCCTCTGTGACCTTTGTGAAGAAGGGGACAGGGGCAGGCCAAAGGGGAGGACCTTATACTGATATGCCTGGCTGGCGAACGTGAACCGTAAGAAGGGTTGGTGTCGTGGCAGAATGGAGTCATGGAAGTACGCGTCCTTCAGGTCTACCACCGCGAACCAATCTAGCTGTCGAATGCAGGTGAAAATCTGTTTCTGCGTGAGCATTGTGAATGGGAGTCTGTACAAAGCCCGGTTGAGAACTCGCAGATCCAAGATTGGTCGCAACCCACCGCTTTTCTTGGGTACGATGAAGTAAGGGCTGTAGATACCCAGCTGGAGGGACGGGCTCTATCACATTTTTGAGTAGCAGGTTGGAGATCTCTGCTTGTAAAGTACTAGCTTGTTGCCGCACACAAGAATGGAGCGAATACCGCTGAAATGAGGCAGGAGCTGAATCACATAGCCGAGTCTGATGGTCCTGGCCTACCAGCGCGACGGATTCGGAAGAGAGAGCCACGCATCCAAACTCCGTGCAAGAGGCACTAATGGGACGATCGTTCTTTACGTACCGGGCGGGGCTTTACGCTGTGGGGAGCAGGTAATTATGCGTCGGGAGGCAAAAGAGCGTCCCGAGGCTTGGGTGCTGAGAAAAGACACAAAGCACTCACCTTGCTCCGCGCACCCGGCAGGGGGTGGGTTAGAGACTGAGGAAGAGGTCCTAAGGAGGCATCTTCGGAACTCGTCAGCGCTGGCCTACCGGGGCTGAGCAGTCGCGGGAGCGGAGGCGAGGGAGCTGCTGGGGTGCCATGAGAATAGCGCACACCGGCTGGATGACCCGAGACTCTCTCTAGCCAATCATGCTGATGGATAAAAATAAAATCAGGAAAGGGTAGTAATGAACACAGATGGTGGGGAAATAGCATATTAAAAGTACAGTTACAGCACTTAAAATATACTCAAGTAAAAGTAAATGTATACAAATCTTAAACTACTTTAAAAAAAAGTTCAATTCTTGGGAAAAAGTAGTTAATTAATTACAGTAATGTTAGTATTTGTAATTTGTTACTTTACACCCTTGCAGTTCACTCTTAAAGCAAAACATAACTACAAATACCTATGACAAATATTGAAAATAAATAGTATAACAGCAATACTCAGAATAAGGATAAATAATAATGAAAATAAAAAAACAACAGTTAGCTCGACATGCTTGATGACTCCCAGCAAATGAATGAATGAACACACATGAGGAGTGGGTGCTCACGCCATTCTCCACAGTCTTAATCGCAGAGCCAGGTGGAAAAGGGCAAAACAATGTCAGGCAGGAATCAAAGTCAAAATGAAAGCAAACAGGGCAAAAACAAAACTGACTACAAAGGCCGCCCTGCAGGCTCAGTCAGACAAGGTGCTTCTTGAGCACTGGTTAATCCTCCTAAAAGATCAAACATAACTGGGTTGCTTACGATGTACCTTTTTTATATTCGGAAGTTATATAGCAAGAAATTCACATACATTCATGTCACAGCTACAGCCTTAGATTGACTGCAGCTTTACAACTGGTCATACACTCCTGAATCACAACAACGAACATCAGCATGTCAACAGCATTCTGAAATGCAGGAGAATTTTGGGGAATGACAGCCACCAGCAGACAACATCAATAATCTTTCCACGTCAATGAGACTTCAGCGAAAGAATAAAACGTTTAAACTCAACCCATGTACCTTATCATAGCCCGGCTAGCCAAACAAACACTTACCTTCAGGGAAGCAGAAGAGAGTGAAACCAGAGTGGGCGGTCCTCAGGTAATGACACACATCAGACGGTACCCCAAAGCACCATTTTATACGCTCCCCAGGGGGCGGTGATTGGACAACCCCTACACTCGACAGACGTGGAATAATGGACAAACAATCAGTACAACATCCATTATCTGTCCCACTATGTAACTAAAAAAGTTGATATTTGGAAAAGATTAGTCCAGGGTGAGTAAATTACTTTTCATTTTGAGGTGAACAATTCCATTAAATTTTAATGTGGAACCATTTCTGCAATAGCTTTGTAATAAACCTTTTGTGACCCAGGTGGACAAAACTTTATCACACTAACCAGTGTGATAAATCTGTGATTTATTCTGATTATTTTATCACTTTCACATCAATGTGTGAACAATCTTGGTTTAAAATCTTTCGTCGTGTCTCCATGACTTCCCCACAGTCATTATTCCAACCCTGTGTCCTGTGCTAATAATGGTGATGACATTACCATGCACTTTTTAGGTATTTGGCATGACCGAAGCTGTTTATCTGAACCTGGGTTTTGGGGCAGTGAGGCAGCCAAATGTTGAAATATTTTAGCCTTTGACACCCACACCTCTCTATTAAAGATTAGATTATTTTATGGAAATACCTCATTATTCTTTCAAAAAAAACCTAGTGCCCTTGCTCAGGACATTGTATGAAAATGTTTATGGTTTTACCATATTGAGCTTCAGTGAAATAATGTAGACAACAGCATTTCACTTTTAAAAAGACGTGTAACTAAAAGTAAAAGTGTAAGTTACGGAACATGAAGGACTCTACAACCAGTCATACTTTCCAAGATCATACTGTGAATCAGGGGCAGACTGGGAAGAGAAATCGGCCCTGGATTTTACATAGAAACCTACCAAAAAGTTGTTGAGCTGTTTGAAATTTTTTTAGCTGGTTTCTATCTGGTCCCAACTGACTGCTCATTATTTGCTGGTAAAAATGACATAAAATTCTGACACCCACATAATCTCCATTGTGAAGAAGGCTCAGCGGAGGTTGTACTTCCTTCGCCAGTGTTGAGCATATTGCTGCCCCCATCTGCATTTTACGGGACCGTTTTGCGGCCCTCTTCAGTCAGTTGTGGCCTGTTCGGTATTACGCGTGGCATGTTTCAGCTTATCATGCAAGTCCTCTGTATTCTTATGTAAGCTTTGTGTGAAGAACAGACTGGTGTCGTTATCCACTGAAAATCTTTTCCACCACCAGGTTTGAGAGCTATAGAAGAGGAGAAGAGAAGATGTTTCACTTTTTGTGAACTATTCCTTTAAATGCTTTGATGATAATGCAAATTCCATATACCATTATCATTGCACACATCATATTATGTCTGAATGAATTGAATTGGACTCAATGATGAAAGTCATGTCCACACATGAGATGGTGCAGAGTTTTTATACAGTTATTACATGCAACAAAAATTTTCAAATTTGTATGTTCACACCAATGTGTACAGTATATTGTACAATATCTTAGATACACCATAGATTAATTAAAAGAAAATGTTCTCTCTAAAATACATACATTTGATCATAGTCATTTGAGTGAATGATTTATGAAATGTAACATATATTTAATCAAACATGAAATCCAAATCTCTGCCTGTGTATGTTGATGTTATTGCAGGACTGTGAATTGGCTTTCCTACGGCATTCCTGCGGGTCCAATCCATCTTAACCTCCTTACACTTACACTAAGCACATGATTGCACAGGCCTGTGTCAAACTCCTGCTACTCTGCTTTCTCAGCTCTCACCTCTAATAGCAGGAAATCATGAGCTGCTTTATGCTCAACAACAGGGCATGCACATTCAAAGATCTAAAGTTTTCTCTGTAAAGTGATATAAACTGTACATTTAATATTTATATATTACATATCCAGTTCTTTAGGCCTATATTCTTATTAAACAGATATCTGGAATACAATTGTGGCATTAAACAGTCAAATATTTTTGAATCATGACTGCACATCTGGGCTCAAAATTATATTTGATCGATCATCCAGGTCCTGTGGGTAATCTTTCATTCTTACTGTATACTATGTGTTCCTATTTTCTAGTATTACCCTGCAATCTCTACATGAAAGCTAATGAAGTCATTTTAATTCAGATGAATATTTCAAAATCAGCTTTATTGCCAAGTGTTCTCACGTACACAAGGAATTTTGTTTGGTGATAGGAGATTCAAGTGCACATAGAACATTACAGTGAGACACAGAATATAATACAAGGTAAGAGTATAAATTGACACAAATAATAGGACATATAACAGCATGGCGCATGTACATGTGCAAGTGGTAATATATGGCAAGGTAGGGGTATGTACAATTATTGAATTAAATATGTGAATTTACATATGTACATGAGATATGTATTTACATTATTGCACTATGTTCTAGTTCTGAGGTTTAATTGTTCATGTGGAATTTCACCTGAGGGTAAAAACTGTTCTTGTTCCTGGATGTCCTGGCGCTCAGTGCTCTGTAGCACCAGCAAGAGAGCAAAAAGGGAGTGGGCAGGGTGTGTGGGGTCCAAAGTTATTCTACCTGCATGTTTCCTCACTCTGGAGACATACAAGTCCTAGAGGGTGGGCAGGGGGCACCAATGATCCTCTCAGCAGTCCTGACTGTCCATTGTATGTTCCTTCTGTCTGATTTGGTGGCTGAACCATCCAGACAGTTATAGGTGTACACAGGACAGACTCAATGATGGCCAAGTAGAACTGTATCAGCAGCTCCAGTGGCAGGTTGAACTTCCTCAGCTGGTGAAGGAAGTACAACCTTTGCTGAGCCTTCTTCACAATGGATTGTATGTGGGTGTCAGAATTTCATGTCTTTATTACCAGCAAATAATGAGCAGTCAGTTTGGATCAGATAGAAACCAGCTAAAAATGTTTCAAAACAGCTACCAGTTTAAGTGGGATTTTCCAACAGGGAGCCTTGAGACACTGGCGTTCTGTTTCATTTGGTTGCCTGTGTCTATCTTTTTTTTTTTTTTTAAAGATTGTAATTCTATATTACTCTCTTGAATTAAAAGGATGTACAATCCATTCACGTTATGTCATTTAATTTGTTCTTCTGGGAAATATGTCCCAAAATGGGGAGCTTCCTAACCAAAGAATACACAATCCTTTCTTTCAATTTATATAAATAAGCGCTTGACCACATAAAATGCTTGAGGAAAAACATGCATTGACCATATACGCAACAGCCAGCATTATCTGAGGATGTGATAGATAGATGCATCTTCTAATTTCTGGTTTCTTTGCAAAGACTTCAGACACAGAGATTCACTGGCTTCATACCAGCATGTCAATTCATGGTGGACTACCTTTACCTGGGTTGTTTTTTCAGAGCATTTTGAAGAAGTTAAAAGACACTTTAATATTTATTGACGTGAGAACACACTGTTTGGAAAATGTCTTTAAAAATTACTGATATGCTCGTTTCGGAAGCTCTAGTAATTTGGATTACTAATTTGGAATAAAGGAATGACAATTTCTTACAATTAAATGAGAGTTCTGATTCTAACCCCTCCAAGTCCTCTTTACCTGGACTGGTCTCATTGTATTCCGGACTGCCGCAAACTGCTTTGTCACGTTTACAGTTGGTCCAGAATGCAGCTGCTAGTCTCCTTACAAGGTCTTGAAAGTTTGACCACATTACACCAGTATTAGCATCCCTACACTTGCTCCCCATAAAATGGAGGATAGATTTTAAAATTCTGCTCTATGTATATAAAGCTCTATATGGCCTCGCACCTCAATATCTCTGTGACTTTCTTGTCCCTTACTCTCCTACTAGAGCACTTAGGTCAGCTGACCAACATCTGCTGAAAGTTCGTCAAATTGAAGGGCGATCAGCATTTGCTATTATAGGCCCCAAAGTCTGGAACAAGCATATTTTTTATTAATATATTTTTTACAATATATTTTACAATATATTTTTTATTAATTTGCTTTTGAATAAATTTTAATTAGGGATATAGATTTTAGACTCAGATATTTATTAGTATTTATATAAGGGTATATTATGCATATTATGTTGTGACTGAATTTTGTATTTTAAAGTACTTTGGGTCAACTCCTGTTGTTATAAATGTGCTCTATAAATAAAGGTTGTGTTGAGTTGAGTAGTAATTATTACATTGCCCCACATCCCTGTATAAAATGAATTTTATTATATATTATTATTTATGATATCACATGGCTCGTTCACACAGGGTTGCGATTTTAATGTCGATATGTCAGATGATGTATATTATAGAAAGGGAATGCTTTTTTGGCCTGTGCTGTTGGACTATTATAAAAAAAATAAAAATAAAATTTATCAATTGTCACATTATACATACATTTCTGCATATATACAGTGAAATTATTTATTTTTCACATATCCCAGCTAAGCTGGGGTCAGAGTGCAGGGTCAGCCATGATTCGGCGCCCCTGGAACAGATAGGATCAAGGGCCTTGCTCAAGGGTCACACAGTAGTGTCTTGGCGGTGCTGGGGCTTGAACCCCCGACCTTCTGGTCAGTAACCCAGAGCCTTAACCGCTAAACTTTTCTTATAGGCTGACAGATAGCAGTAGAGGTGGGAGGGCGTGATGAGAGGAAAGTTTAGCACAGGGGAAAAGCCCAGCTAATTCTGAGACTGAGAGAATGGACGATTCATTATTTGTCGCAAGTTTCTCATTACAGAAAAAGCATAATGCACAGCAATGATAATTTTCATAAAATATTAGGCTAAGACTGATTATAGGAACAAAAGGTGTCTTGATACAATGAACATTTTAAATGCACACTCTTTTTTCCAGCCTTTTTTTTCCTGTATTAAAATGTGCCACAACCATCTGTTTTTATTGGATGTATATCTTTACTCACTGAAAGCTGCATATGTAAATGTGTTCTATGACATGCCTCGAATAAATAAACAATTACACACTTTCACAAGGTAAAGTTACTCCATCTTCACGATCACTTCTCTCTTTTGTATAGTGGCAGAACAGACACAGGGAGAAGGATATAGATGCAGGCATTGCTCCAAAAAAGTGGTGGAAGCTCCAAAACACCGTTAAAGATATTGGAAGCCCCTTTGCTAACCCTTTCTCTAACTTTAGTGAAGTGACACCCCCTTTTAGGAGTTGATGCAACACCCTTTTGGAGTAATCCTGCCCTCGATGGAGGGAACGAGAGGTTGTGTCGAAGAAGCAACACTAGGGGTCTCTCGAGCGCCTAATATACCTCTGATCTATGAAAAAAGGCCAATGAGAAGTTGGCAGACAGAATTTGCATGTCCCACCCCCGGACATATGGGTATAAAGGCGGGGAAATGCGTCTGTTTCATTCAGGTTTTTTCTGAGGAGCCGGAAATGGTCCGGTCACAACAGTGGCTCGGCTCAGCGATGTAGCCGGGAGGATATAATGTCTCGTTCCCTCCATCAGGGAACGGAGGTTACATCCGTAACCTAGACGTTCCCCGTCTGTCGCTCACTTCGACGTTGTGTCGAAGAAGTGACACTAGGGGTCCAATTTAAATCACGCCATGCACTGAGACGTGTTCATGTACTGCTGACACAGGAGCGGGCAGGTACTTGACGTGCCAAAACGACCAGCTGTATCAGGCTGCATGTACCCTTCCCCAATGCCCCACAAAGTCGTCAGAATCCTTATAGTTACCCTAGATAGGGGAACATGGCGACACTTGCCAACCTAGGAATGGGCCGAGCCTAGCCGGGCCTCTTTTATGTCTATGTTTCTCGCATAGAGTCAACAGCTGGGGCCCATACACGCACCGGGGAAGGGGGTTTTACCCAGTTTCCTATTCTTTCAGGGGGGAAAAGACCCTGCGGAGACCACACCTGCCCAGAGAGGGGGAGGTAAGAGTGGTGAATACACCACATGTGCTTTAAGGTCACATGTGGGAAGTGGCACGGTGATCCCACCTCTTCGTGGGAGGAGTATCTACAGACATGGCGACCGGGGGGCAGTAGGAACTGCCCAAGGGAGACGCGGGTCCGCTCATAAGGGGACTGTACCGTGGAAAATACAAACAGGGGGGAAGTCCACGTAGGAGCCCTGACCTGTGGAGCACCTATTCCAGTACAGGGTAGATTTGAGTACCTGAGAAAATGGGACGAAACTGACTCTACCCTGAGATTGTAAAATCTCACAAAGGTATTAGGTGTTGCCCAACCCGCTGCTCTGCATATGTCTGCCAGGGAGGTGCCTCTGGCCAGTGCCCATGAGGATGCAACACTCCTTGTAGAGTGTGCTCAGACCCGGAAAGGGGGGGCACGGCCTGGGTGTGAAAAGCCAATGAAATGGCATCCACCACCCAGTGGGAGAGCCTCTGTTTGGAGACAGCGTTCCCTTTCCACTGTCCACTGAAGCAGACAAAGAGCTGCTCAGAACATCTAAAGTTCTGCATGCGGTCCAAGTAGGTACGCAAAGCACGTACCGGACACAGCAACGAAGGGGCTGGGTCTGCCTCCTCCCAGGGCAGCGCTTGCAGGTTCACTGCCTTGTCTCTGAAGGGCGTGGTAGGAACCTTGGGCACGTATCCCATCAGCAGTCTAATGTGTGTCTGCCGGACCGAACTCCAGGCAAGTGTCACTGACAGAGAATGCTTGCAGGTCCCCGACCCTCTTGATGGAGGCGAGCACGATCAGCAGGGCCGCCACTGGAGAGAGGGTCCTGAGTCCAACTGATTCTAGTGGCTCGAAGGGGGATCTCTGAAGGCCCGAGAGGACCACTGAGAGATCCCAGGAGGGGAACAGGCTTGGCCGGGAGGGATTTAACCTCCGGGCGCCTCTTAGGAACCTGATAATCAAGTCGTGCTTACCCAAAGACGCCTGGGGGACAGCCTCCCTTCCAACCTCTCCTGCAGAAATGAGAGAACTGACCTGACTGTGCACCTTTGTGGGTCTTTGCCCAGAGAAGAACACCAATTCGAATCTAACTAAAGAGTCTAACTCCATGCCAAGAAAAGAGATGCTCTGAACCAGGGCAAGCATGCTCTTTTCCCAGTTGACTGGGCCAATTATTTTTGACGTACCCAGCGGGGCTTCGCAGCGGGGCGGAGCAGGTAGTATGTCGTCGGGAGGCAGGGGTGTGTCCCGAGGCTGTGGTGCTGAGAAAAGACTCAAAGCATTTACCTTGCTCCGCACATCCGGCAGGGGACGGGTTATCGACTGAGGAGGAGGTCCGGTGGAGGAATCCTCTAGACTTGTCGGAGCCGGCCGGCCAGGGGACAACAGTCGTGGGGCTGGAGGCGAGAGGTCTGCATTCAATGTGCTGGTACTGTTGAGATCTGGTGGCAAAGTACCATGAGAACGGCATTTGTGGGCCAGGTGACCCAGAGACAAAGAAAATAGCTCTTTTATTGAGAATGTGGGTACGGGGTGCGGCAAATAAAATAAATTAAATTCTCTCCTACCGGCCCTCCACCGGGGTACGGAGTGGTCTGCTTACCAGCTCCAGAGTGAACGTCTTGGTCTCTGGGTTGATTGTCTCATGACCACTTGGGAGCCTTCTGGGTCCTTGAGGGGGTCTGTGAGTTGGGGGGGTGTGCACTTCCTGTGGGGCACTCGACGCCGGGGCTGAGAGCTGGGCCCTGGTTGAGGCAGAGCTGCGTGTTGCTTAGCCACAAGGGGACGGCCTCGGTGAGCAGACGGGGCATGGCCCAAGGTGGGAGGTTTGCTGCGGGGGAGGATGTGTGAAATGGCCTCCATCTGCTTTTTCACCGCGGAGAACAGCTGAAAGGCAAAGGCCGAACAGGGGCATCGAGGAAGCATGTCTTGTCCGTCTCACGCATCTCGACCAAGTTCAGCCACAGAGGACGTTCCTGAACCACAAGAGTGGCCATCGCCTGCCCGAGTGTCTTTGCTGTGGCCTTCGTGGCCATGAGGGCGAGGTCGGTCACTGAGCGCAGTACCTGCAGCACGTCGGGATCAGGGCTACCCTTGTGCAGATCTTTGAGTGACTTGGCCTGGTGGACTTGCAGGAGGGCCATGGCATGCAGGGCGGAAGCAGCCTGTCCGGTGACGCTCTAGGCTTTGGCAGCCAGTGCCGACGTCATTCTACAGGCCTTGAAGTTGAGCACAGGGCGACCCTGCCAGGTGGTGGTATTCTCATAGGTGAATCGCAACTGCCCTATCCACCTAGGGAATCGCCGTGTACCCGTGGGCCGCTCCGAGGGTAGTGAGAGTGGATGAGCAAGGGGCTTTTTGATGAGTGGAGAGGGGTGCTCTCCATGCAGTCGTCAGCTCATCATGCACCTCCAGGAAGAAAGGGAATGGGGGGGTGTGGCTGTGAGCGGCGCGCAGACCCAAGGAACTAATCATCCAGCTGCGATGGCTGCGGGGAGGACGGAGGGTTCCAGTCCAACCCTACACTGGCGGCAGCCCAGGAAAGCATGTCAGACATCTGGGCGTCAGCCTCAGCCTGGGCGTGCTGGCCAGAAGGCATCAGCCCAGACGAGTCATCCGCGTCAGATGCCGGACTGATCTCCGATGCAGTGGCGAGCCGCTGTTGCCTCGAGCCTGAATGGAAGTCAACGAGTGTGCTGGGGGGGCGGGCGGTTCGCGGGGACGTACCTGGCGAAGCCACACTCGCTGCCATCCCCAGATCGCCTCCATTGCCGTCCGCATCGTCCTCAATCCCGTGGGAAGAAGGAATGATGCAGGGGGCGGCTGGAGTGGCATTCCTTCTGTTGAAGGAAATCAGCGATCGCAACATTGCCATGGTCATGTTCTCGCAGTGAGAACATGAACCATCCACAAACGCTGCCTCGGTGTGATCATAGCCCAAACGCATGAGACAGTGCCTGTGGCCGTCTGAAGTGGAGAGCATCCTACCGCATCCAGGAAATACACAGGGGCGGAAAGGCATCTTTCTAAAGACGCGCCCTGAAAAGGACATTCAATGCCGCTGTGTATTGCTCTTATAGAGGAAAATACTCTTTTAGAGAAAATCACTCTTTTAATACAACTCTTAGTTGCGCTGCGAAACACCCAGGGGCAAACTGCACTGCCGTGCAGAGAAGGAAAAAGCAGCTGAAGTGCGCCGTAGATCCAACAGCAGATCGCTCAGAGGTAAGAGGAACAGGTGTGTGACTCGCAGCTCGCTGCATACACGACCATCGGCTCCGAAGAAAATCTCTGAATGAAACAGATGCATTTCCCTGCCTTTATACCGGTATGTCCAGGGGCGGACATAAGTAGAAGCACACAGGAGTTTTCGTCAGTCTGGAAAAAGAGTAATTTTCACAAGGTTCCACGTTGATACAATGAGCGTTTTTGAGGACAAAATAATGACCTGATTTGTGTTTTTATTCCAGGTTAGTCACATAGTTTTTTATATATTTAAAGTTTCATTTGATCTGCACATTCTACTTTGTTTGCTTAGTTTCTTCTGTGAAATTCAGAGGCTCATGATGAGGTTTTCTGTGGCGTATTTAGACTTTCTACACATTTTCTACTATTTGTCAGTGTGTTTTCTGCACAATCGCAAGCAAAGATTATCATGCCATTATATAAATTATTTATTTCCCCATGTCGACCTTTTATTATGGTACCATATTTCTCTCTTTCCCCTGAACCACAGCAAATGGCAAAACTGACTGTGATTGATCACTTTACATGTCAGTTAGATGTTTTTTCCCCCTGTCTTAGTTAGCCAATCTAAGCTGCAATATGGTCCAGATCTTTGCAGTTTTAGTCAAAGATCTGGTTACGCAAGACTAGGGGCCATCATGCCTTGTTAAAACGGTGTATACTGTTGGAGTACTGTTAAGAATGTTGCCTAAAATGCTAAAATACAGCCTATTGCAATCATTTTACTTGCATGGAGAAGAAATTATAAAGAGAGTGAGTAATTTCGTGTTTATGGTTTAAAATATGTCAGGATTCGGGCTTCAACTTAATGCCTGTGTAGGGCACTATATAATATCTACTCAAATCTATGATCTAGATCTATGATCAGGGTTTATTTTGCGACACAAATAAACTATGAAACATTTAAGTCTTGTCATAAATTGCATGTGGCCCCTTTAAGAGTTCTGCAACATCTGCTTCATGGAACTCTCTTGTGTTAGAAATGTGAGAACTTGTATTGTGCAAGAGAGCTCCCATTTTTGTTCTTCGGTTGAGAATTCTTTGGGTAAATATAAAATTTTACACAAAATGTCCATAAATTGCATTAAAAATGTTTTCAGATTAGTTTTATGTTAAAGACCCCTTCCAGTGAAAATCAGCCATGGCTGAGCATTTTCACCTTGGAACTCCAGGTTACCAAAGACAATCTCAAAATCATGGATTCAGACAGCCAGAGTTTCATATGTCAAGGAACCAATCCTAAATTTGGCAAAAGTATAGTTTTTTTAGTATTTTCATGGGGAAAAAAAAACATTGAAATATTTAATATATATATATATATATATATATATATATATATATATATATATATATATATATATATATATATATATATATATATATATTGATGAGAAGGAGAGAGGGGCTGGGCCATGACAATGCACACCCGGCCCCCAATAGGGCTAATCAGCATAGGAGAGGGATAAGTTCAGTGAGATGTGGCAGTTCGAGAGAGAGAGAGAGCCCAATGTAACAAGATTAAAAATGTGAAAGGAGGAGCCTTGAACCGGCTGAAAGGTCAAAATAATATTTCATGAAACAAAAAGACAACACAAATGCACACATGGCAGCTGCATATGGCTCTCTCTCTCTTGAACTGCCGCATCCCGCTGTACTTATCCTGTACTCTCCTTGGTTGATTAGCCCGATTGGGGCCGGGCATACGTAGTTATGGCCCGGCCCTGCCCTCTTCCTTGTCACACACACACTATATATATATATATATATATATATATATATATATATATATATATATATATATATATATATATATATATACACACACACACTAGGTATAATACTGCCCCATCGACCACAGTTTTTTTTTTTTTTTTTTATAAACAATCGTATTTATAACCCGCCGGCTACACATATATTACTGAGAGTAAACACAGCAGTACAGCATTCTAGTTTTGATCACAGTCAGCACGTGTTATGTAATTATATCTGGATCATGTCCAGTGATGATGTTGACCTGTTTCATATTCTTGTCCTTAAGATCCACGTTGCATAAGACCTCTTCTTTGTTCAGCACCTTCTCAAATTTACTTTGCCACATGTGTTGAGTTTTTCCTTTCCACATGATGTTGACCAGTTAATGCATTAAATTATTGAATCATGTGTGGTTCAATAAATCACATACAATATATTACACCAAGCTCATCTTAACCCAACAAGAATAAAGCTCCCGTCAGTGATCATGTCCAAACAACTGCTGCCAAATCAAGCCATTTTGACATTTTTATTCTGTTTGCAGTCAAATCACTCATTTCCTGTTTTTATTTCATTTTACACACATGAATTTGACAAAACAACAATTATTAAAGAGTCCAATATGCGCACTTATTAATGTGAATTTATTTTCTTTGGATCGGCTGCGTACTGGCATGTCTACATTTGTACTAGTCTTTTCTGGGGTTTCTGTCATAATTGAACACAGCACTGATTTTCAGAAACTCAATATGTGCCACCCTTCTACTCGTCAGCCGATGAAGCTATCCATGTGACAGATGTGTTTGAATATGTTCGTGCAATGTCCATCAAACCGGTAGCTCCCATACGCGCATGACCACAGCCTGACGTACACACCGTTCAGAGAGGATCGTGGGGCACTGGCATTTGCACGCATTGTAAGGACAAACGCTCTCCGGCGCTGTGTCTGTAATAATAGGCACTCTGTGTCAGTGAGGCCATGCGAAAACAAATTAGCTGGATGATTAATGAATGAGTGGAACAGTTCACAGACTGTCTGCAGAGATGGGACCCCCAGTCAGAAACCACGGCAGCCCTCAAAGCTGACATTAACTGGCCCCGTGTAAACACTCGTTCTCTCAGGGCGCCCATCAATTTGACATGGTCGCCCATGCAGCTTGTAGACTCATACTATCTGTGTGTGTGTGTGTGTGTGTGTGTGTGTGTGTGTGTGTGAGAGAGAGAGTGTGTGTCATTTATATCCACACTCATTACCAAAATACAGTAGTCCATTCATATGTAACATATCAAATACTTTAAATGTAAGATATCGTTTACATTGGTGGGGCTTCTAATTCCTGTGTGAGTGCATACTTAGATACTGTAAAATTTTGTCCTGTGAAGTACATACTGAGTATATCTGATCATGAACCATCAAGGCTGAAAACAGAATCTGTCAGCATGTATTACAAAAGATGATAGACACAAAGAATTTCTAATTCATATTCTGGATTGATTGCACTTGACTGAAAAAGTACCTCCTACTGAAAAATCTACATATTTGCTTACCTGACTATCCAAGAGAATTGGCAATTTCTCTCCAACTCTTCTCTTTCTCCAGCCAGTTGTGGTACCGTTCAGACGAAACATCAGATCTGGTGCCTCTGCCAATGTTACATAAATTTTTCCTCCATTTCTTCGGTCTCTTGAGACTTTCTTGATACCGCAACCTTGCTAGTTGATGTTATGTTGCAGGTACATCAGGACTCCTCCCACTGAAACATCCCGTGCCCCATTTCTTGCTCTGTCATTGGCTGTAGGTCAACGCTGCAGTTGTATTCAGTCAATACATATCTCACATTGTGTGATTTGGAGTCGCAGACAGGTCCAGATATTTAACATTCTAGATATCTCGCTTGACATCTGCAACACATCGACCCTTCTCTCAAATCGTGTCTTTGATTGTTCATACATTGGGAGTGAGCTCCAATTTGCCTACGATTTCAGGCTTTTGTCGGCGATCTCCACAAAACTGTCGGCTAGCGAAAACCGGGCTTAAAATCATATAGTGTAAACTACAGGTGAGCTAATAAAATATGTGGAAATTTTTTATTAAGAAATAAATCAGTTTTGGCCCACATTTAACTACAGTGTGACGGTATTGTCTAAAAGTGTGCTCACCTACTTTTGCAACAAATTGCAACATTCTTATCAAAATGATGGATGTCTGCAGGACAAAAACAAAACAGCTCAGCCAAGGTCATTCAGAGGAAAACAAGTGACTGAACAGATATGTTTGAGCATTCCTATCCCCTATAGGTGTCACGGATCCACCGGACTCCCTCTCTCAGACCACAATCTGCTCTCTCTCCCTCACTCTGTCAGTCACCAGCTCTCACTTGCCTGAGTGTTAATCATGCACACCTGCAGCTCATCATCACCCTGTTTGGACTTGCACTTAAACCTCATGCTTGCACTTAATCAGTGTCTGGCCTTGTTGTATGTTCCTAGTCACTTTTGCTCTGCTTTAGAGGAAAATAATTTACTTGTGTATCAATGATCTGCTCTGGCTGTGCAAGATGAAAACCCTCAGTGTGCATTATGTCTTTAAGTACTGACCTGCTCCTCAGTATATGGATGTTGAGTGTTTGAAAACCGGTTGAAGTTTGTTTCCTGTTTTTGCAAGGATTGGACTAGAAATACAGATCTGTGGATCCTAGTGGCAATCAGTTGATCGCCTTCTGCCTATGTTATCTGGTTTTACAAAAGGCTGTGTTAATAAGACTGTTTAATTACCTGAAAACTCACCTCATTCTATCAGTTTCCTCTGTGTACTGTTCAATAAACGCCCACGCCTGGGTTCATCTCCAGCAATCAACCTCTTATAACTTACAGTTGTTACTTTTTATGTTTCAATACTTTCACAATTTTGTATACACCCAGGCATACTGTAAATTTATGAAGATTTTAATAGGTGGCATTAATGTTCCTTTTATTATGCTACTATGAAAATTGTTAATACTTTATTATTACTCTAACTTATAAACTAATTCAAACCAGTGGTGTAAGTTTGGGAGGGGACTTCCTGTTTGACTGACCAGTGGTAGCTGGGGTAGTGTTTGGGAAACCAAATCAAGGTGTATACAGTAGCATAGTCTAGGGCACACATAGTCGTATGCCCACCTTTCTTTTTAATGAGTTTAAATATGCCCACTTGAAATAATTGATGATATGTATGGCAGCCAGAACAAAGAGTAGGCTTTTGACCTGGGACTAGCTACTATGAGTGTAGTAATGTTCACTTGAACACCTTATATTGCATTAACATATAGCCTACATACAAATTAATGGTTATTTGTGCACTATTATGTGCTTTTCTGTGTATGGGGAAATTGTTCCTATTTAGAAATATAAATGGAAATGATCTGATATCACGAGAAAAAGGCATAAAACTAGCAGAGGTACAATGACATGCAGTATTTTCACAAAGTTTAATTGCATAAGTTAAATTTAAGTGTGTGTGTGTGTGTGTGTGAGAGAATATTTACGTTTAGAAGGGAAATACATTTACAATCCAAATTATGGATTAGGGATTGTTACGTCCCAAGTTGTGTTAATATCCCTTGTTGTGGGAATATGCTTGCGTTCTCTCTCGCTCTCTCTCTCTCTCTCTCTCTCTCAGGTTAATTACCATCAGCTGCAACTCGTTGTGACCATGCCTGAGACTGAGCAGAGGAGTATAAATTGTGCATTCAGAAAAGCATGTGCTGAGGAACACTTCTCCCCAGCCTTAGACTGGAAATTGTGCGCGTGCATGTTAAGCGAGAACTTGTGCTTATCTTTGGGTTAGGAGTGGGACCTATGCTCATTTGTTGTGTGACAACAGTTACTTAGCTTACTTTCTAGTGTTCTCTAGTGTTGACTTTTTACCTGTGGGAAATTAAAAGGTATTGTGCAATTTTCTATTAACTCGGTTCACTTATTGATGACTATCTGGGAAATGTAGGGAGAGGGTGCCTTTTTTATTTTGTATATACACTTTTCTCCTGTTTTTGGTTAGAGAGGAAGCTCAGGGAAGTTTGTGTTGTTGATTTTCATCTTTGTTTTTATGCAGGGTAGGTAGCTCCCTTAAACCTTAGTTTGCTTCTGTTTGTTTATTATTTTAGGCCATGCTCTCTCCTGAAGACTTATTCCCATCTTTTGTTTTCCTTTTTGAAGGAAATAAATACTTACTTTTCCTTAAAGTTGTGTATGTTTTCACACTGAGGCTGAAGTGTGTTCTCCATGTATTTTTACGTCTCTACGTTACTTTTTTTTTTTAGCATATTTTCTTTTCTTTTGTTACCTTCCCTCCAGACCCCTAGACTGGGAGGAGAACGTAACAGGGATGCTTGTGCATCAGATGCTGGAAATGTCCCTCCCCTTACTGAAACGGAAAATATTATTGGTTAGCAAATATCCAATCACATATGAAATGAACATTCTGATTGGTGGATCAGCTTAGTCGGACTGTCTGTCTTGCACTCCTGCAGCTCTGTGTGCATATATGCGCATATATATATACATACATACATACATACATACACACACACACACACAATTCACTCAATGGTGCTGTGGTATCACATCGTAGTTCCAGGTCAAAGGCCTAGTCTTTGCACTGGCGGCCATATGTATCATCAATTATTTCAGGTGGTCATATGGAAAATCATTAGAAAGAAAGGTGGGCATACGAATATGTGCGCCTTAAGACTACACTACAGTATACCCCTTGATTTGGTTTCCCCAGCTACCACTGGTCAGTCACACAGGAAGTCCCCTCCCAAACTTACACCACTGGTTGAGTCAGTGTTAATGTGGTTATTGTCATTCTGGGAGGGATGCTCAAACAAACATTGCATAATTCCAAGTTTAATATGCAGAGATGACCATAAATAAAGCATTTGCATACATATAGTCCTCACCATTAAGCTGGGATATGCGAAAGACATTTGAAAAATTCCATAACTTCATCAACACACACTTCATCTTCAAAAAGATGAGACTAGCATAATTGCTTGTGTACAGCTCTGTTGTAGCATAGCTTTAAAATGGTACTATATCTGGTTTAGGGCAACATTGGCAAATAATGGGTCGTGCTCAGCCCAGCTGCTCCTATTAACAGCACTCATCCATGAATATTTGGACAGATTCCGTAAATCTCCACACCAGGACAAGCACACCCTGCTCCAATGATAATTTGAGGTTTTCATGGAAGTTTGGCAGTCAGCATTCAAATGAAGAATGCTCTCTATCCTGCTAAAAACAAGCACAGGACTCAAACCCAACAGGAGGAAATATCTGAACCTCCCCTTCACCAAATTTACTTTGGCACTCTTTTTGCTGCTATTTTTTGTGTGTGTAGTATATAAATTCAATTGGAAACACTAGAAAAAGTAATTTCACCTAGGTTTTAACACTATGGTGTGGGGACGTGGTCATGTGTAGGTCTGCGGGAGAGAGAGAGCATAAGGTTGTCACCTGGTTTATAATTAACCCTAACACCTGTGTCTTGTTATAGTGATGCAGAGGGAGACATAAAAGGGATGCCGAGTGCGAGAGAGGAGAGAGCAACCTGAAATTTGACGTTCTTTATATGTTTGTTATTGTGAGTTATCAACGGTTACCGTCGATTGTGTGTAGACTCACGACACGGCTCCACCCTGCCACAAACACTTACTGTCTGTCACTAAAATGAGCTAAATCAATAATATATCAGCCTTATCTTTATGATTTGTTTGGGATTATTTGGGATAAACTAACTTTGTTGTTGTGCTTTTGTTTTTGTTATAAAATGTTCCATCCTTTTTAAACATTTAATGGTAAGATGTAACTGTGTATTTTATTGTTTACAACTCTAGTTGCTATATTTTGGACAAGTTGCAACTTATTTATGGACACATTCTTTTCTCCCACTTAGAGGACTGGATATCCCACCAAAAGTGCACTAGAATAATCAAGTCTTTAAGTTGGTCTGGGCCTGGGTAGCTCAGCAAGTAACAATACTGACTAAACCCCTGGAGTCGCGAGTTTGGATCCAGGGCGTGATGAGTGACTCCAGCCAGGTGTCCTAAGCAACCAAATTGGCCCTGTTGCAAGGGAAGGTAGAGTCACATGGGGTAACCTCCTCGTGGTCACTATAATGTGGATCTCGCTCTCGTATTGACTGTCTCAGATGCGGAGGCAAATGGTATATCCACCCGGATTGTGGCGAGTCACTACGCCACCACAAGGACATAGAGTGCATTGGGAACTGGGCATTCTAAATTGGGGAGGAAAAAAGTTATGAATCCATAAACTAACTTGTCTATATAGAAATAATATTTCATAACTTACATTTTTTTTAGATGAAAATGAGATGTGGCTTTCAAATGGCAAGTCACAGTTAAGCATGACAGCCAGGTCCTTAAAGGATTAGTTCACCCCCCAAAAAATTCTCATCATTTACTCACCCTCGTGCAATTCTAGATGTGTATGACTATCTTTCTTCTGCAGAACACAAATTAAGATTTTTAGAAGAATATCTCAGCTCTATAGGTCCTCACAATGCAAGTGAATGGTGACCAGTACTTTAAAGCTGTAAAAAGCAGATCAATTCAGCATAAACATAATCCATCAAACTCCAGTGGTTAAACCATTGTCTTCTGAAGAGATCCAATCAATTTTGGCTGCAAACAGACCACAATGTAACACATTTTCAATATAAATTTAACAGCAGTCTCCATGACTATCATGATTTTAAGCTCGATTACACTTCCTATTGCGGCATCTAGTGCTCTGCACATGTAGCAAGCACTAATAAGTGTAAACAAGCATGAAATCATGAGTGTGTTTAGAGACTGTAATGGCAATATGTACACTGAAAAAGAAATTCTATTTTGGTCTGTTCTTACCCAAAACCAACTGGATCTCTTCAGAAGACATTGATTAAACCACTGGACATGTGTTGGCTTTATCTCCTTTTTGGAGCTTCAAAGGTCTGACCACCATTTACTTGTATTCTTCTAAAAATCTTCATATGTGTTTAGCAGATGTAAGAAAGTCATCTGTGATGACATGAGGGTGAGTAAATGATGAGATTTACAGTTGAGATTTTTGGGTGAAATATCCCTTGGTAGAGGATTACATAACAGTTGAAACATCAAAACAGAGGTTGTAATTGAGCTTATTTCAAGAAGCATTTGACCCAGAGGTTGGAACTTCTGAATGTAGCAGCAGGAAATAACTAGTTATCCAGTCTGTAATGTCTTTAATCAACATCTTTGAAAACAGTGACATTTAAAAAAAAATTAATTAAAATGTCAGAATTTCAATTTAAAGAAACATAATATAAATTTTCACTTTAAATCTTGACTTGATGATTTAAAGCTGAATTAATCTTCCGTCTGAGCTCTATTTCCATGTGCGTGCAGCGTTACATGCAACAAACTTGTGCAATGTCCAATTTTTGTAAAGAGTGCTAATTCTAATTGCAATATTCATGCCAGCACAAAGCGTAAGTGGCTGGGAGTCTGTGGGTATATTGCATGGTAATGAAGTGTCGTAAAGTACAATTTGTTATTTTCTTGAGAAGTAATTTCAGAACGACGCCTGTTTTCAGTGCAAAGTCTAAAATCAGTTCCTGCATTTGTAGATTGTAGATTCCACCAGCAGGTGATAATAAAGTTAATGTCCAAACTCTGAAAATATTGTGGAACATCAAATTATGTCCCTGACAATCACTGTTGTAGCCATTTCATGAAACAAAACATTATAAGATTTGTATAAAACCTTCCGGAGGTAATGATTTACTTTTTTAAATTTTTATTACTGTTTATAATTACAATTGTGTTAATGATATAATTTGAATTGGTATTTTTAAGTCACTGCAAAAGGAGCCGGTGAAAGAAGTTGGATAGGGGAAACTGTTTGGATTTGGTAGGATTCCTTTGACTTATTCCTTATTTTGATTTATATTTTTGGTTCTTTTGACATGTAATTTGAATTTAGAAATATTTCTGGTTTAAATGAATAAAATGTTTCAAAATCTAAATCGACCAATAGAAGTGAAGCGTGTGCTGATACAGCATAAGTGAGTTTGAGACAGCATAAGGTTAGTAAATTATGAGAATTATAATTTTTTGGGTAAACTATTCCTTCAATCTTTGCGCTACTGCAGGGCTAATAGAGCTAACAACCTCATGGATACTCTTTATATGCAGTGGTGGTGAAGCTACTTTGAAACTATAGCTTTCCAAGCAATCCGGACTATCTTTGGACTGTCTCAATTAACCTATTTGCATCAATTAGTTTTCCCAGTGCTACATGAGAGGGAGGATGGTTTAGGTGAGTGTGTTTGATAACTCCAGAGCTGTGTTCACAATACAGCGTGACACATGAAGCATTTTGTAAAACTACAGCGCTACTCTTGGAAAATAGAACAACTGTCATGCTACGGAAAAATGTAGTTAAGTTAGTAGCATCGCTGCTTTTAGTTGACTACACCCTTACACTGTTTATATATTTACCAACACTTTCTGATCACAGCGAAGACTTTAGACACCACCAGTTGGTACGAACCAGTACCTCCAGACATCGTTCAGGATAGCAGAGGTCAAGGGTTATGGTCAGGGCCCCTGTTATCAAAGTGTTTTGTGTTGTAACGCCTGGCAACAGTTTAATAGAGATTACAAGTTAGGCAGTCCGAGCAAATAGGGTGTCTAGGGCAGGATCAGAGGGCAGCCTAGAGCCATAGTGTGAATTTTCAAGTGACTGGAGAGAATGTCCTTTCCCATAGAGGCAGAGGTGATGTCACAGTATACACCATCCTCAATTCTACCAATGTTTGCTGTGCTGGCTACAGAGGATTTCTGAGATGAAAAGATCATCTTAATCCAGTGCTCACACACCCTCTAGAGTGCAAACTGCAAAGTGCACACTTGTACAGTCTATTAAGGAAATTAAAATGTATAATTTCTATGTACAACAGCAAATAGATACATTTTGGAATGAGAAAAACACATAAATTGTGCCTCTGCATCATATCTGTGTTTGAAATTAACATTTTGTCCAGTCTGTATCGCAGAGCACTGTGAATTAAGTAAAGCATTTTTTGGAGTTGTATAGTTATACATGCATACATGTCTAACTCTTTCTCTCTCTCTCTCTCTCTCTCTCTCTCTCTCTCTCTCTCTCTCTCTCTCTCTCTCACTCTCTCTCTCTCACTCTCACTCTCTTCCAGAAAATATTAAGATACAATTAAATGACTGAACACTTTTTAAGACATAATAGTGAACAAACCTTGCTCTCAGGATTGTAGACATTATTTACGTTAATAATTGTATTAAACGGCAAATGAATATTCCTGTCACTCAACATTTCATCATTTTGTTCCATAACCTGTGTGCTCAGTTCTGCTTATGTTTCTTGCATCTTATGATGGATTTTTGTTTTCCTTTCTGGCTGTGTTTTTTTACTCACTGTGAATTTTACTGTTCTTTAGAGACTGATTTGTGTTTTGGCAGCTTAAGGAAGTTTGTGGGAGAACTTTCATACACTGTGATTTATTTGCCTGTAATATCTTGTAACTGCTTTTATTTTTCCATGTATTATTCCGTCATCGACATATATGCTGTGCCATGTAACTGCTGTTTTTCCTTTTGATTGAGTTTTGATAGAAAATGTTTCTATGAGAGGGAAATTCAAGTGATTACTACAGGAATTTTAAAAGATATGTGTGCATGTTTGAAGCCCTTTCAATTTAAATGCATAGCTTGTCTGTTTTTTTTAATACTGTTTGTCAGGGTACTTTATAGTAAAGTATCTTAAACATCATAAGAGCTGCAAACCTGTTAAATATGATATTGAGCACAAAGCCATCAGCGTTTTCAGATTTACACCAACTATGTTTGCATCCAAGGTGTAGCGCATCAAAAAGTTTACTGATATAGCTGATGAAAAATTTCACAATGGTCGACATAATATTTTTCCGTTTAACTCTAGCACATAAACTCTATGTCTATACTTCAAATGTCACGAAAAACTGGTTTGGAAAAACGTTTTGTTGAGAATTTGCATAAAATGTAGTGTCACATGACAGAATTTACCCCAATCGTTAGCCTGTGTTAATCATAACCACAAGGTATACATCCTTGAAAGCCAATTTATTGAACGTGAAGCATTACTTGCACTGTTATGGTCTTAATGCCATACCTGTACAGATCCGGTGCTGCAGACAAATCTGCGTCATGACACTTCCAGGAGTGCCAACACAAATATCTCGTATCATGCACCTGTCATCAACAAGTGCACAGAGATCAAATGAATGGCCACAGTGTGTGATTACTGTAGTCATCCATTTATTTATTAAAGTTTCTTTTCCGCACCATTCAAAATAATACACAAAACATAAAACATGTCATTTCTGTGCACAAAGATGTTTTCAATTAAAAATAAATACACAACACTAGGAGAAAAGCATCACTTTTGAAAAAATGCTGGCAAAATTCTCGGTGTTAAATTAAATAAATTACCTAACTAAAAGCATTAAATTAAACAAATGAATTACCAAACAAAAAAATTATATTGTTAGGCCTATATGCATGCCTTCTCTTTACACAAACTTAAATTAGCCTGACCCTGATCTGTAGATGAAAACAGTCAGCTGAATGACTCTCAGAATATTCTACCACTTTTTTCAAGACTAGATCAAACTATTTGTCCAATGCTGAGTTCACTTTCAGAAAACGAGCTTTTAGACATTTTAAAACATTTCAATATTTAAAATCTAACCCTCTTTACCTCGGATCACATTTGCTGAGCATCTTCATAAAATATAAATTGCATTATAATGCTAAAATTAATTTTAGAAGATAATCAAGTTCAGTTGGCCATTAAAAGTTGCTGGAGAAATATGCAGGACATAATGCAGTTGTGATGGCGATGCTTTAGAATTCAAAATAGCCTATTTTGATACATATATACTGATACATCAGTAATGTATCATATATGTAAACCCTGATATAACATTGCATCATTTTTTCTTTAATAGCTGTGCACACAGCATATACACATCAATTGATGGTCCTTACATTAAGTCCGAAAGTATCCCCCACTACTTGGTGCAGGTTTCCAGCTTGATCAGGGCCATGACGATTCACTTTTGGGACAGAACCAAGTAACATGCAAATAAATTTTTTTTCATCCTTTCATTCTCAATCACCTTTTTACCAATGTGTTTTCAATCGCTTTCCACTCCTAATTCATCTACAAACAAATAGCAAAAAAATTAATTTTATCTAATCAGAATGAATCCCTCGATGCTTACAAACATTTCACAAATCATATGCCTGAAGCCTGAAGCAGCGTGTGAATCTGAGCTCCACCCCATCAGGCCTTCAGAATTTCCAAAGAATCCCTCAACAGTGCAAATTAATAATCAACTAAAGTCCGACTGTGAGATTCATCAGCCAATCAGATTGATTTATTTGTTCTTGGTGGGTGTGATCTTTAGGATATGTCCCAGTCCAGGCCTTCTAGCTGGGCTTGATTGACAAAATCACTCTTTAAGTGATGTATGTAATTGTAAGAGGGCAGGGTCGGGTCGTGATGATACACACCCGGCCCCTAATCAGGCTAATCCAGCCTCAGAGGGATAAAGGCTGACTGTAGACTGCAGTGGGACAATGAGAGAGATTTATGGGCAGCTATCTGACACCTTTGTGTGTTTGACTTTTTGTTTAGGTCTTCATTAAACTATTTATATTGTTAAGCCGGTTCTCGCCTCCTTTCCCTTAAACCCTTTACAGTGATATGAAAGCGAAGAGTGCGAGATCTTGCTGATGATCTCTCTCAATGGCTGTCATCATTGCTGTTATTGCCATTGAGAGAGCTCTTTATGGATTTAAAAACCTGATATTTTCTACATGATAAAATAAAATTTATTGCAAGCACAATTTAAATTGCAAATATATTTAGAGAGCTTTTTATTGGTATTAGAACCTCCTTGGTTCTGGCTTTCGTGCATGGACGTGTTTTTAAAACACATCTGGACATCTGGGAGGTGAAAGGTACACAATTATTGCACACATTTCTGTATGGAAACTGCTTAAGGGCAGATTTCTTTTGCGACAAATGTTTTTTTTAAGCATGACGTCATCATGCACAACATTTTTATCAATAAAAGGCCATTTGAATGGAAACAGGCAGAAGATGGCAAATTTGTTGATAACAAAACAGCATGAAAAGTGGATGGAAACTAGGTTACTTTTTGTCAAGCAGCATTGTGGCCCCTCCCTGAGTGAGTGGAGGGTGTGCAGGCGGGCAGTGGGCGCCTGTTCGGGCGAGATGGATGTGGGCTGGCAGGTTTTTACTGCACTGAGGTGGAGTCTGGCTCCTATTGGTAATGAGGGCCGCTAGGGCCAGCAGGGGTGTGGAACCCTAGATAACTCACTCTCTTGTGTACACAGAGGAGGTAGGCCAAAAGCAGGACTGTGTACGGTGGCTAGGGTATCACCCCTGCTTTGCAACTCTCTTTGGCTGTGTCCAGCTTATAGATGCCCTGAGGGTGCTCACAGCCCCTAGGAGAAATGAAACCAATTTTGCTATAGTGTTTGTACTGCGGTAGATATATTAGACTGGCTATCAGTGGGCAGAACCGTTTACATAAATTCGTTTTAAATGAATAACGAATGAAAGAATTAAGAAACGTTAGCATGAATGTAATGTGCAAGTAAAATTTGTCACATTAATATAGAATTTATCTTTTGTGTGATCACAGGTGTGCGTTATCTGCTGTTATAATCAGTGTTTGGTAAGTTACTCAAAGTAATACACTTCAAATTTCTAATGAAATCTCTAAGATTGTAATCAGATTATTTATTTCACAAGAAACTATTCACGTTTCTAATTACTTTTCTTTTCTGTGAAAAGTGTTTTAGAAAGTAATTTACAGTTACGAGTGTATTTTGTTCAGTGAGTTGCCTCCGTGTCTGGGATCGTCAATCCACGCATCTTATCACGTGGCTTGTTGAGCGCGTTACCGTGGAGACATAGTACGTGTGGATGCCCACACTATTCTCCGCAACATCCTACGAACAAATCATCACACGCCCCACCGAGAGCGAGAACCACATTATAGTGACCATGAGGAGATTTCCCCATGTGACTCTACCCTCACTAGCAACCGGGCCAATTTGGTTGCTTAGGAGATCAGGATGGAGTCACTCAGCACGCCCTGGATTCAAACTAGTTACTCCAGGGGGCAACCTTCTTTTTTTAAGTACTTAATTCACTGGATTATCTCATTTATTATTCAAATTACAGCATAAATGTAGCAAAAATATATGGATAAATATCATTACTGTGACAAACTTTGCCAAATTGCTAATATCGCAATATTAGATATCATATACTGCCAACCTCTGTCAGGTACTTTATATCTATTGCTGTCCCTGTTTATAGACACCTATTATTTATTTTTGTTTTTGTATGTCACGTAAGAAAATATCAGTATTGTATTTACAAATAAATCTTCAGTTCATTTAACATTTTATTTTATAGACAATTTATATACTAGAGCCTAAAATAACACAAAAGCAGGTTTAAAAAAAAGAAGCATGCAGCACTCTTGGCTTAAAGGATCTCAGACATCCTCTTTTCATTCCGAAGAGTATTTGAGCACATCTGCATTAAATTATACTAAATAAGAGATGCTGGCACTAAAATCAAGGAGCTATGAAGCTTTGCCATGTCTGCTTTCAGAGCTCATCACTAAATTGAGTCGAAATGCACAACTGTCCACTTAAGAGTGGTTCAAAGCTCTTGTTAATTTACAAAATAAATTGACAAAATACTTAGATAACAATTTTTTTGGGAAACAATGATTTTGAGATTAAGTACTAAAGTGCTATTAACGTTCTACTTGGTGCTTTGGGGAACTAAGCCTAAGACTGGAACAAAGACAATAGCCATGCAGGCCAAATTATTTTCAGTGACATATAGGCCTACTATTTTTAACACTTTAGTTATATACTGACGAGCTCAATTTTTAAAGGAAAGCTTTGGTTTTAGGGTTGCCAACATATGGGACATTTGAGCATTTTGAGCGCTTTAAACTGGACAAGGGCCAGTTTGGGGGATGTCAGACTAGAGGGGTGGGGGAGTCCCCCTTGAGCATTTTACCACTAAAATACAGTACAATAGTGTCATTTTGGTCAAAACAAACAAACAAACTAAAAAAAAAAAACAGATTATATGGTAGAGTTGGCAACCTTAGTTCTTCTATATACCCAACAGGAGTAGCATGAAAAGTACAGTATTCTAAGCATGAACATTGTTGCTCTGTCACATCTAAATCCCTGTAGTAGCTTGTAATACAAATTTCAGAACTTTGTATAACAGCACTTCCCATGTTACTGTGTCGTTAGGGTGAATCACTTTTGTCGTAGCGTTCCCTATTTCTAAATCACATGAGATAAAAACATTTGCTTATAAATAAATGTAAACAAAGGTTGCTGATCTGGCCTTCAGCATTTAACTAATTTGGAGGGGAGGGACTCTGTCATATGAAATGATATCTCCAATCCCAAATATAAAATTTTGAGCAGATTTGTCAGTTATTTTTGCTGATTAGTTGTATTAGCCTGAGCTGTTCATGATGTTTGTGCTTCTCGTAAGTCCCTACATGTTGATTTCAGACTCACTGAAGAAGATCTGTTGAGTTTTCATGCTTGTGCATATATCTGCCTTTTTAATTTTTCAGATCGGATTGTTACTTCCTTTTAAACTGCTCGCAACTGACAAAGTTTAAACTGTTTCAGCGCAGCGGTTGATTGACAGGTGAGGGAAGGTGCATCGCTGCTGCTGCATTTACACCTCAAATGTGATGTGTTCAGATGTGTTTTTGATTACGTAAGTATGTGGTTTTTGAGATCTGATCACAAAATGTTTTAGAAACCATTTAGACCTGTATTTAGAACTGACTACATGTGATCCGATCACCAAAACGCATATTAATACCAAGTGGAAACGGGATCTTAATGAAACTGTATGAACAAAAGGGAGCTAGTATACTCCTGTATTATTTGATCAGTTGGAGTCCTTGATCTGTTGGAGCAACACCTCGGGTCGTCGCTAAAGGTGGGAGATGATAGACTTCACATTTATTTTCTCACCCAGCATGAAACTGGCGATGCACATCATAATACCGCCCTCAGTGGCCCTGTCAGCACCTCTCCATGCCCGCTCAAAGAGACTCTTTGTTCAGTCTGTGCTACTGCCGTCCACTCTGCCTACTGTAAATTCATCAGTTACATGACTGCCAAATAATCAGCAATTGTGACGTGTATTTTGCCAACTGTAAGTGTGTTATATTTTGAAAGGGATAGACGGGATAGAATATGATCCCATTCCAAAAACATAAGACTAATGTTTAGAATTAAGTCACACAAAGTGACTTTAATGTGCCTGATTGATTGATTTCACCTGGTTCTCAGTGGCCAGGCATGATTAATCTGCATGCTGGACTGGAGTATTACTTAACAGCTGCTTTGGAGCTGTCTGGAAGAATGTATTGATAGTAAGGAAATTGGATCTACATTATGTGGTATGTTGTACAAAAACATTAACAACCACAATATTATAAAACAATTAAGCATCTCTGAAAAAATCAAATTGCCATAAAGCAACATTCAATGAATAGTTCACACTAAACCTTAAAATTCTGTCATCATTTACCATTCCATATGACTTGTGAGAAAAATTCTAATTTTTCTAAAGCCATACTCATTGTGTGATGAACAGACCAGAATTGAATGATACATAAAATGCTACAAAGTGACACTAAAGGAGAAACCAAGAGTTAAATGGAGAAAACCAATAACTGAGCTAATGTCTCAACGCAGGCTTACCAAATTACTTACTACCAGGTTTGAAGAACCATGAAAGCACGTTCCAGTACATGGCACGCAACACACAGTCTACCTTTCAGAAAGAGACTCAGCACAGCCAGCAGACATTCAAGAACTCCGTATTTTATTGGAATAGGTCAAAAGGTGTTTTATTGCATATGTAATGTAATCCTATACAAACATAATGAAAGGTAAACTCTCATTTCCAAAGACTCCTTGAGAAGGAAAGGGGGAGTGACAGCAATATTGATATTACCAGTTGTATTTTTCCAGCATGCAGAACAGCCATTCCCACTTCCATGTTCAAAAATAAAGTATGCCAGCGGTCTGCTTGTTATTCTTGGAAGCTATGACACAGACTCTCTTATCAAAACTTGCCTTGCACTGGCATTTGCTCCTATTGCAATTTTTGTGTTTTCCGGGTTTGTCTGTGAATGTAGTTTGAGCTCTGCCAAGCTTTGCTTTGAGTGTACTCTGTCTTACTCTATTACTTATTAGAGTTTGCTAGTATTACTATCGGTCATATGGTGTGTTACGAATTTGATCAAATCCCTAATCCTAAACAGTAAACCTCAGTGCTTGTCTCTCATCTGTTGAGCAGATGATTGAAAAACTCCCACTACAAGAGCCAATACTTTTTGAAAAGAACATCATTTTGGGGTTAGGCCTTTGGACATGGGCGAGAGAGCAACCTCCCCAAAACAACTGCTTGGCAATGGGCTGCATACAATTTGCCATACATTTGGAAAGAATTACAAACTTGTCACAATGTGCAGAAGGTTATTATATCTTTAGAAGTTAACTGTATTAAGTGCTACATGTTTAATATATCTTTATTCATAAATATAAGTGCCACAAAGCTTTATTTTAGGCCCTCTGTTGTTCATGCGTATCCCTTTTTATTTTATTAAGACACAAGCATTACCCTTCATGCTGATGACACAGCTATATGTTTAATTACAAAAGTGTCTTAAAGACATTAAAGATTGACTTGGTAGTCTGAATACAAAATTCAGAAATCGAGTGCTAACTTGGTCTCTGTTTTCTTTTTGGGAAATGTTTCCATCTTTACAGTATGCAGTTTTGTGTTCTATATCACTTTGGATGGATGATCAGACTGTGGGATAGTGCCACACAGGTAAACCCTGCTGTTGTTTGTACTCCATTTTGTAATGAATGTGTCTACAGTGATTGAAGAAGAATTATAAAAAGTCGACATATTCCAGGTTGGCAGAATTAAACCTGGATGATGGTTGCATAGGAAGCCAAACTTTAAGCTAGTCAGCCACCACAGGAAATATTTAGGTTCTTTCTCCCACAACTTTCCGATAGTAAATTGGGTTTGTTTATTTATCGGTGGTCACTGGGTAAGTGAAAGCCTTTTAGATGTTGAAATGAAGACTTCTGTAAGTCTGATTAAATGTGGTTTAGAGGTCTGCCTGGAGAAGTCTGTTCCACATACTTGGTTGTAAATTTCAGGTAGGGAGATGCCATGGTGGCATTCATCTCTGACCGTACCACACACCTTCAGTGTCCTACCCTGCCAAACAAAGCCACACTCACTTTCTCCATTCACTAACACTTTAAGAGAAGAAACATGCATACATTTACAGATATTAACACTAAATTAACACCATTGAGACCTGATGAATAAGCTTACTTGCCCATTTCTCAAACGGAGTGATAAAAACGTACCAATTCAAACAACAGGTACTAATCAAATCAGGACATTAGGTGACAAATCAGTCAATACAACATTTACATGTGAAAGCGGAAAGGGGGGGGGGGCTTTTCTTGCCTGTTAAGACTGACTACAGCATGAGCCAATAGTATTCAAGTGCGAGCTGTGCAGAAGCTTTACACTGGTTTGATCCACTGAACGAATGCTCCTTTCACTGAACTTCTTATACATGAATGAACTGAATGCACTGGTACACTAGTTCCTGAATGAAATGGGCATATCAGTCACCTCATTTGTGAATGAGGATCTGTTTACCGAATGAAGAGGACCAGTCCTATTATTCATTCAGTTCAGTAAACTTGTTAAACAAGGAGAGAAAAAGGCCAGATGAATTATGCGTAAAAGTGACTGATGATCTCACATTATAATGATGAAAGGATGTTACATAAATTCAAAATAATTTTATGCTATCATTGTTGACTTCTTTGTATAGACAATTTCAAGAATGTAAATATAAATTAATTAGAACTGTCCAAATGTATTTCTGGATCCTTTCCGAAAAGTCTCTTTTTCAAGGTAAGTTAGTCCACTCTGTGGCCATTTTTGGAATGCTCTTGGGCACTTTGTGTTTTGCTCCAATCCCCGGCAATGCATCTAACTTGCACCGGACCCTCACCGCTCCATTCCTGGATCCGCAAATACGCCAGCAGGTAGAGACTGGTCTCCTGAGGAGAGGCACGCTCTGTGTTTAAAGGCTGCGGTTATGATGCTGTTGGGCGATCCAGTTTCTTCCATTCATTTTAATTGAAGTAGCCTGTCTCTGATAAATGGTCTTTGTTTTGAAAACGTTCACTGAACTTGATGTCACCAATGAACGTCCGTGAAATGGTCTATAGCTTAAGAAAACATGTGCTCTGCAGTTGTAATGCTTCTGTTACGTTTGGTTTACAAGGAGGATAGGAAACGCAGGAGTAGGAACGTAAATCCTTTAGTAATTAAACTCTGGATAAGTACACACGTTGGAGAAGTACATACGCTGGAGTAGAACATACATGTTGGAGAAATACACACGCTGGAGCAAACACTGGAGCAGAAGTCAGACTTAACATCAACGTAAACGTTCAGCATACATAACTAAGGACTGACAAAGACTGACAAGACAAGAGGGAATATATATATATATATATATATACACACTAGAACTAAACAAGGGAATGATAAACAGGTGGGGACAATGAAGGAGTGATCAGGGCAGTGGCTTGTGGGAAATATAGTGAGGGAAGGAATTTCAAAATAAGAGTTCTTGAAAACAAGTGCAGACAGAACGTGACATTACCCCCCCTCTTTAAATGGGCGACTCCTGGCGCCCCAAGACAGATGACAAGAGGGAAACTGATAAGAGTGATCGGGGTCTGGTTGGTGGCTTCAGGGCAGGGAATGGATCAGGAGGCATGGGAGGGGGCCGCTGGACAGGGACAGGGTTAGGAGGCAGCTGCTGGACAGGGACAGGGTTTGGAGGCCTGGGAGGTGGCCTCAGGATAGGGACTAGGTCAGGAGGGACAGGAGGTCTGGGAGGTGGCAGCAGGACAGGGACTGGGTCTGGAGGCGGCCACAGGACAGGGACATGGTTTGGAGGCCTGGGAGGTGGCCATAGGATAGGGACTAGGTTTGGAGGCCTGGGAGGTGGCCACAGGATAGGGACTAGGTCAGGAGGGACAGGAGGCCTGGGAGGTGGCCGCAGGACAGGGATTGGGTCAGGAGGAACAGGGTCAGGAGGCCAGGGAGGAGGCCACTTTAGGGGAGCGGGCGGAGCTATGGGAGGAATTGTCTCAAGGGGAGAGGGCGGAACCCAGGAAGTCTCTGTTGGCGGAGTCGTGGAAGGTGGAGCCAAGGAGGACTCCGTGGGTGGAGCCGTGGAAGGCGGAGCCAAGGAGGGCGGAGCCGTGGAAGGTGGAGCCAAGGAGGACTCAGTGGGTGGAGCTAAGGAGGGCGGAGCCGTGGAAGACTCCGGGAGTAGAGACGGAGAAGGTGGAGCCAAGGAGGGCGGAGCCGTGGAAGGCGGAGTCAAGGAGGACTCTGGGGGCGGAGCTGTGGAAGGTAGAGCCAAGGAGAACTCTGGGGGCGGAGCCGGAGAAGGCGGAGCCATGGAGAACTCTGGGGGCGGAGCCGGAGAAGGCAGGGCCATGGAGAACTCTAGGAGCGGAGCCGAGGAGGGCAGAGCCATGGAAGGCAGAGTTGTGGAGGTCTCTTGGGGCAGAGCCAAGGAGGACTCTGGGGGCGGAGCCATGGGAGGTTCAAGGGGCGGAGCCATGGAAGGTGGAGAAGGCGGAGCCATGGAGCACTCTAGGGGCGAAGCCGTGGAAGGCGGGACCATGGAGGGTCCGAGAGGCGAAGCCCCGGAAGGCTGGAGAGGAGGAGCTGTGGAAGGTTCGGGAGGCGGAGCTCTGGAAGGAGGAGCCGTGGAAGGCTCTGGAGACGCGGAGGGCTCAGGAGACGCGGAGGGCTCTGGCAGAAGCTGGGGAGAAGGTGTCCGCTTCCTTCGCTTTCTCTTTCCAACAGGGGGCGAGGTTACAGGCGCTGGCTCTGGGACGGTCGAGGCTACAGGCGCTGGCTCTGGGACGGTCGAGGCTACAGGCGCTGGCTCTGGGACGGTCGAGGCTACAGGCGCTGGCTCTGGGACGGTCGAGGCTACAGGCACGCTGACCGTGGTAGGCGTGGGCTCTGGCTCGCTGACCGTGGCAGGTATGGGCTCTGGCTCGCTGGCCGTGGCAGGCATGGGCTCTGGCTCACTGGCCGTGGCAGGCATGGGCTCTGGCTCACTGGCCATGGCAGGCATGGGCTCTGGCTCGCTGGCCGTGGCAGGCATGGGCTCTGGCTCGCTGACCGTGGCAGGCATGGGCTCTGGCTCGCTGACCGTGGCAGGCATGGGCTCTGGCTCGCTGACCATAGCCGCTACTGTTGATGGCAGTAGTGAATCGGCCACTGGAGACAGGACAGGAATAGCCCCCCCAAAAAAATTATTTTGGGATGTTGGACAGAGTAGAGAAACCTTGGTGACATGGGCGGAGGAAGGCTTGCAGACAGGGGCCGTCGAAGGCTTGTAGACAGGGGCTGTGGAAGGCTTGGAGTTTTCGCCATAACTCTCTTGGAGAGGAGAGTAACCAAATAATTTAGTGCGGTCAGAGAAGGGTAATGAGGGTAAATGGAGGACCAGGGTGGCTGCAACATAATCAGCCAGGGAGAGATTCCCCACCTCAGGAAGCACTGTTGTACGATGGTAGTTTAATCCCATTCCATAGATGGGCTTGAGGTACATATCAGGGAAGCCTGTAGTTGTTGCGAGGTGAAGGAACCTGGTTGAATATTCCAGCATTGGCAGATCCTGTCTGAAGAGCTCCATATTCTTCGTGGTTATTAGGTCAGTCCTTCTGTAACGCTTCTGTTACGTTTGGTTTACAAGGAGGATAGGAGACGCAGGAGTAGGAATGTAAATCCTTTAATAATTAAACTCTGGAGAAGTACACATGTTGGAGAAGTACATACGCTGGAGTAGAACATACACGTTGGAGAAATTCACACGCTGGAGCAAACACTTGGAGCAAACACTGGAGCAAACACTGGAGCAAACACTGGAGCAGAAGTCAGACTTAACATCAACGTAAACATTCAGCATACATAACTAAGGACTGACAAAGACTGACAAGACAAGAGGGAATATATATACACTAGAACTAAACGAGGGAATGATAAACAGGTGGGGACAATGAAGGAGTGATCAGGGCAGTGGCTTGTGGGAAATGTAGTGAGGGAAGGAATTTCAAAATAAGAGTTCTTGAAAACAAGTGCAGACAGAGTGTGACAGCAGTTCACAAAATTATAGATATACTTTATCATTATCAGAATGCTCATGATGCTTAAGAAATCTGCTTTAAAGTCTTTTTAATAAAGAATAATTACAATTGTTTAATTGTGTATGACTCGTGTGTTTGGTTTAATGACTCGCTCAAAACACATGAATGATGTTTATTTGTTACCACCTACTGGTGAAAATGCATAATTTGCAGAAATGATCACTGAACGAATCATCGAACAAATCGGAAAAAATCTTTTTGGTGAATTAATTCAAATAGCTCAAGTCACTGAAATTAATCAAAATCCCCATTACTAATACTTAAAGGGACAGTTCACCTAAAAATGACAATTCTCTCATAATTTACAGACATAATAGACATTCCAGATGTGTATGACTTTATTTCTTCTGCTGAACACAAATACATTTTTAGAAGAATATGTCCGCTCTGTAGCTCCATACAATACACGTAAATGGTGATCAGAACTTCGAAGCTTTAAAAATTCAATCACTTTTGGGAGAGAACTGAGAACAGACCATAATACATCATCTTCTTCGCTTATTAAGAAGCCACAACTTGATCCTGGAGAACTGGCTAATTATAGACCAATTTCAAATCTCCCGTTTATGTCAAAAATACTAGAAAAGGTAGTATCATCCCAAATATGTTCATTTCTACAGAGAAATAGTATATACGAAGAATTTTAGTCAGGATTTAGGCCTCATCACAGAACAGAGACTGCACTTATCAGAGTTACAAATACTTGCTCTTATCATCATATTGCGGCTGCATTTCTCTTCTAGTGCTTTTAGATCTTAGTGCTGCATTCGACACGATAGATCACGACATACTCTTGAATAGGCTAGAGAATTATGTTGGCATTTGTGGAGTTGCATTAGCATGGTTTAAGTCACATTTAGCAGACCGCTATCACTTTGTCTATGTAAATGAGAAATTGTCAAACCAAACAAAAGTAAAATATGGAGTGCCACAGGGATCAGTTTTAGGGCCTCTGCTTTTCTCCGTGTATATGCTTCCCCTGGGAGATATTGTCAGGAATCGTGAAATAAATTTCCACTGCTATGCCAACGATACACAACTTTATATTTCTTCAAAACCTGATGAAATTTCACAATTCTCCAAATTAGCAGAGTGTATCAATGAAATAAAAGATTAGATGGCCAGAAATTTCCTTCTAGTCAACTCTGACAAAACAGAGGTACTAATTATTGGACAAAAAAACTCTAAAAATAAGCCACTAAAATATAATTTGACTCTCAATAGATGTACAGTTACATCATCTTGAACAGCGAAGAACCAAGTAATATTATCATATTAGCCACATTTTATCATCGTTACATTGACTACCTGTTAAATTCTGTTAACTACGTACAATGCTTTGAATGGTCTAGCTCCGCAGTACTTAAGTGACCTTCTACTATGCTATATTCCATCATGTTCTTATGATCGCAAAATTCTGGCCTGTTAATAGTTCCTAGAATATCAAAATCCTCAAAAGGAGGTAGATCCTTTTCATATTTGGCTCCTAAACTATGGAATAGTCTCCCTAACATTGTTCGAGATGCAGACACACTCCCTCAGCTTAAGTCTAGAATAAAGACTCATCTATTTAGCCAGGCATACACCAAATTTATCCTCCAACCACCCACAATTAGGCTGCTTTAGTTGGGTCTGCCGGAACCAGAAATTAGAAACATTGATCATGTTTATAACTCTGCAATAAATTTAATGGCATCAATGCTAATATTATTTTATTTCTTTCCCTGTCTCAACCTCCGGACTCCTATCCTGAGGTCACCAGAACCGGCTGGATCCAGCACCATTCCTGCTTTGTGTTGGACTCCACTGCTGTGTCGCTGAATGATGATGACTAAATGCAGCCGATGCCAACCAAACATCACTTCAGTCTATTATGATGGACTTCAGAGGATGAACTGATGCCAACACCAACCATAAGATATGGGATACTTCATATGCCATTGTCTGAACCTTGGATTTAGGATAAACCACACCGAACCTCACCAAAATTACCGGCCAGGTTGAACTGCGTTTCACATCCAGTGAATCTGGTTTCTCCCAAGGTTATTTTTCTCCATTAATCAACATCTTATCGGGTTTTGTGTTCCTTGAGACAGTCGCTTTCAGTTTGCTCACTGGGGTTATTAATACAATTATTATTTAATTACTTATTTTTAAACACAATTAACAATCGTATTTTATCTAATTACACAATGATGATTCGACATTATAGACATTATAGTTTTATCGTCTGTTAATGCCTGATCTTCTGTAAAGCTGCTTTGAAATTATGTGTGTTGTGAAAGGCACTATACAAATAAAATTGACTTGACTTGACTTTTTACTATAAATCTTGGCATCGTTAGTCTTCTTGGTAATCATGATTTCAAGCTCGATTATACTTCCTATAGTGCCACCTAGCTCTGCGAATGAGGCAAGCACTAGGAAGTGTAATTGAGCTTGAAATAATGATCGCGCAATGGCAATGTACAAACATTGGAAATTAGATTTTAAAATGACATATTGGTATCAAATATAACACAAGTTCTGTAAGACAATGTAACAGTACATCCATCGAGAGTCAAAATACATTTTAGCGGCTTATTTTTAGAGGTTTTAGGTCCAATAACTAGTATCTCTGTTTTGTCAGAATTGAGTAGAAGGAAATTTCTGGCCATCCAATCTTTGAGATTTTACTGTTGCACTCTGCTAATTTGGAGAATTGTGAAATTTTGTAGGGTTTCGAAGAAATATAATGTTGGGTATCATCTGCATAATAGTGGAAACTTATTCCATGATACCTGATAATATCTCCCAGATATTAGTTGAGGCTTTATTCCTAACCAATTTAGCCACAGTACTGAATAAACACCTAGGATCATTGCTGTTAGGAATATTTTGGATCTAGCCACGATCCCCAATTCCCCGGTCCCGTCTCTCTATCTCTGTGCCCAGTGAAGTGCAGTCGTGAGTCTGAGTCTCTGGAGACTTCGCGAAGGAAGTAGAATGAACAACAACACACAGTGGTTCGTATTCAATCTACTCAAAGTGTATTACAGTAAGCATAATATTTATACCTTTCATAGAACAAAGAACAATTAACAGCCAATAGGATAGTGACAGCAAAACAACAAGACAGCCAAGGACAAGAAATTGTTGAACGGAATAGTGCAGGAACGGTAATCATATGAGGTCAAAACAGTCCTAGATATTTGTTATGTCCAACTGAGATATTTAGCTCATGACAAGGAGTATGCGCTCGTTGGAGCACAGAACATTCCAAGGAAGGATAAAACAAGAGAAACTAACAGCATCTATGAAGGTTATGGACTCTTTGTGCATGTGGTGTCCTTCTATGATTAACACACATACATACACAGTTATGTTAGGTGCAGACAGAGTTAGATGTCAAACTAGAGACAGCATGTACAATTAATATTTCTCACACTGCCCCCTTTGATCATAAAATGATCACAATCAGATTAAATATTGTACCATGCTAAAACCTTTACCATGGGATTTTTTACCCTTGTATCTTCTTTGCTCATTCCTAGGGGTCAATAAGTAACGTGAGGTGGTCTTACCACTAAGCTAATGGAGCTGGAAATCATCGGTTTGATTAGAGCCATAAAACAAGGCCATAGGCAGGCGATGATGAAAAATACAAGCAAAACACAGAATATGACCATTAAGTAATGTTCAATTTTATAAATTAACGTCCAAAAACCTGAAAAGAAATCAACATCCCCATTGGCGCGGTCTTGTGACCTCTTTACCATTTCAAAAATATTTTTATACCTTGCTCTATGATTCCACCCATTCCATCCTCTTCTGGGATACACGTACAACATGCTTCACCTACCATAACACAAACTCTTCCTTGCGCTGCAGTGAGCTGGTCTAAGACCATCCTGTTCTGGAGGGCCCTTAGCCTCAGCTCCCTGAGCTCTTTCTTTATTCCCTCTAACACTTGCTCTGTAACATTCATAAACATAACTAAATCAAACCTGTTCATTTCTACCTGATTCACAACATTTGTTATGCCAATGGGGGAAAGAATGATTGAAAAAACTTGTCCACTCTGTTCCAGATTCTTTGGTCCTCCGGCATGTAGTTCGGCTGTGTCAGAGTGGAGGACGACCTTTTTTTGTTCGGGTGTGGGTTGTTAAATCCACCTTGCGTGTCCTGATGATCATCACAGATCCGGAGCTGTTAACCAAGGCACATCGTCCAGTCCAGTTAGCTGGCAAATAAGCATAAAGTTTGTGTCCGCAGACCCACTGAACTCCTTGTACTGCTTTGGTTCCTTCAGTATGGGGTGTCAATATGTGTGAGGAATTGACACAGTATTGGTAACAATTTCTTCGAGCTGCACTGGTTGCTTTGACATTTTTAGCTGTTGGGGGCACTATGACTTCCCACATGTGGTGTTACTTCTCAGGACCTAGGGCTCCTGCATTATGCTAGCCACTGACGCTGCGTGTTCAGCTCCTCCAGTGGGGTCACACTCAGCAGTTACCTGTCGGTCCCTCCTCTGGTTCCAGCTTCACGCGGCTTGCATGTATCCACTGTGGCTGTGGATCGATCAGTTCTGGTCATGGCTATGACCGTTGCTGAACCTTGGTATCGTGGTTCCCCAGTCTTTGTTGGTTTCCATCTGCGGATTAGGACCTGCTGATTTGGAACAAATGGGTGAGTAGGCTTGTGTTCTGGTAAGAGAAGAGAAAGAGAAACATCACCATTAGTGCCATTCAATGTTTTGATTAGGGAATCCACGTATTCCTCGATCACCACCTCCGTGTCACCTGTGGAGAGAAAGCCAGCGCGACCTTTGACCCACGGGGTCGGGAAAGGTCTACCCATTAGTATTTCAAATGGGGACATTTTAGTTACACTTGATGGTGTCATCCTAAATTCAATAAGAACGGCAGGAAGCACATCTACCCAAGTCCTACCTGTTTCCGTACATGCTTTGTTCAATCGGTCTTTTAGCGTACGGTTTGTGTGTTCCACCACACATAACTGCGGGTGGTATGGGATGTGAAAATGCCAATTAATACTGAGCTCCTTTGCCAGGAGTTGTGTCTCCTTTGATGCAAATGGGGTACCGTTGTCACTCTCTATTACTTTAATTAATAATTTCCTTCGCCAGTACTTTTACTACTGTTTTTGCATATTCCCTTGCGCATGGAAATGCTTCAGTCCATTTTGAGAATCTATCTACTATTACAGGGAGCAGTTTTAGGTTCCTGCATGCTCGCATGTGAGTGAAATCAATTTGGAGGTGTTGAAAAGGCACCTCAGGATGCGGTAAGTTTTAATGCAGTACTTGCTTATGTGGGTGGTATCGAGCGCACGTCAGACATGAGTCTAGGATCAGATTTACGGTTGCTCTGACTGTATGGATGCAGTATTCTCGATTTATGGCGTCTATCACTTTCTGTTTCGACACATGTGAGAGCCCATGGTAATGCCTACAGAGTGTTACTGCTGCTGTTACCAGCCAGCCCTGCTGGTCTCTAAGAAGCCCGTCTAGGCTGTTAGGCCTGACTTTCCCAGTGGGCGACATCTGTGTCCATGGGATTTGATTGTAACACTTTTATGTCTAGATCCTGAATTAGCGTGCTGGCCATAAATTGGACTTCTCCCTCCTCTGTTCCGTATGGGCTATTTATTAACTCTTTCGCTGCCCATTTCGCCACCTCGCCGGCTAATCTGTTTCCCTTAGCCTCCCCTGTATGCCCCGGAACATGACCTGCTACTTTGATCACAGCTAGTTTCGTCGGTAGCTGTGCTGCTTTCAGCAGCTCTGAAACCAAATTGGTGTGAAATTGGTTTTCCCTCTGCGGTCTCGAAGTTTCTTGCTTTCCATAATTTTGCAAAATCGTGCACTACCCCAAATGTGTATTTAGAATCTGTGCAGATGTTGATAATTTTGCCCTTTGCCAATTGGCATGCTCCTATTAATGCGAACAGTTCTGCCGCCTGTGTTGATTTGTATGGTAATGAATATGTCTCAATTACGGTACCTGGAAGTTGGGTTACTGAGTAGCCGCACCAATATACTGAATCGTTCGGTTTTGAACATGATCCATCTATATACCAATAATCCCCCTCCTCCAGAGCGGACATTGAAATGTTCAGTCTGCAAGAGGTTTGGTCTGAAATCTGTGACAGGCAATCATGAAATTAGCTGTTGCTAGAAGGGTGGCCTCGTACCCGCTCCTTCGTTGTGCCATCATGTGTAGTGGTTTTGCAGAATCACTCTTACCTGGTGGGGGGTGTGGACGTTAAGGGGTGTGATACTTTGGGGGTGTCCCAACTTCCAATAGTGATAATACTATTCGCTCTGCGTCCTGAACCATTAAAGCTGTGGCAGCCACTGCACGCAGACACGCAGGCAGGCCTCTAGCAACTGTATCGAGTGTTTTGGACAAATAGGGCAACAGGCCTATATGGGCCCCCACGGGCCTGTGCGAGGATCGCGGCCGTGGTGCCCTCGCTTTCGTGCACGAACAAATGGAAAGGCTTGGTGTAGTCTGGTAGACCCAGGGCTGGTGCCTGAGTCAGTGCTTTCTTGAGGCTTTGGAATGCGATATTCAATTCACTGGTCCATTCAATGTGTTCTGGAGCTGAATTGGTGGTCGTGGACCTGAGTGGGCGGTCGTATAAAGAACAGTTCGGCACCCATGACGTGCAATAGTTCCCTAGACCCAGGAAGCTTTGCATCTGTGTCTTGGTTTTGGGATGTTGAAAAGTCAATATTAGTTTCACTCTGTCAAGAGATAGTGAAACTGTACCTGCAGTCAACACGTGATCTAAGTAGTTCACTTTGCATTTTACCCATTGCAGTTTGTCCTTAGAGGCTTTGAAGCCAGCATTTGCCAGTACATTACAGACAATGGTTGATGCGATTTCAAAGCTTTCAGAGGAGTCCCCAGTCACCAGTACAGGTGAAACTCGAAAAATTAGAATATCGTGCAAAAGTTCATTAATTTCAGTAATTCAACTTAAAAGGTGAAACTAATATATTATATAGACTCATTACAAGCAAAGTAAGATATTTCAAGCCTTTATTTGATATAATTTTTATGATTATGGCTTACAACTTATGAAAACCCCAAATTCAGAATCTCAGAAAATTAGAATATTACATGAAATCAATAAAAAAAAAGGATTTTAAATACAGAAATGTCAGCCCTCTGAAAAGTATAATCATGCATATGTACTCAGTACTTGGTTTGGGCCCCTTTTGCATTAATTACTGCCTCAATGCGGCGTGGCATGGATGCTATCAGCCTGTGGCACTGCTGAGGTGTTATGGAAGACCAAGATGCTTCAATAGCGGCCTTCAGCTCTTCTGCATTGTTTGGTCTCATGTCTCTCATCTTTCTCTTGGCAATGCCCCATAGATTCTCTATGGGGTTCAGGTCAGGCGAGTTTGCTGGCCAATCAAGCACAGTAATACCATGGTCATTGAACCAGGTTTTGGTACTTTTGGCAGTGTGTGGGCAGGTGCCAAGTCCTGCTGGAAAATGAAGTCAGCATCTCCATAAAGCTTGTCTGCTGAAGGAAGCATGAAGTGCTCTAAAATGTCCCGGTAGACGGCTGCGTTGACTCTGGACTTAATAAAGCACAGTGGACCAACACCAGCCGATGACATGGCTCCCCAAACCAACACAGACTGTGGAAACTTCACACTGGACTTCAAGCATCTTGGATTGTGTGCCTCTCCATTCTTCCTCCAGATTCTGGGACCTTGGTTTCCAAATGAGATGCAAAATTTGCTCTCAAATTTGGAATTTGAGAGCGCTTGAGACGCTTCTGATGTTGTTTGTTGTTCAGGAGCGGCTTGACAAGAGGAATACGACATTTGAAGCCCATGTCCAGGACCCGTCTGTGTGTGGTGGCTCTTGATGCAGTAACTCCAGCCTCAGTCCACTCCTTGTGAAACTCCCCCACACATTTGAATGGCCTTTTCCTGACAATCCTCTCCAGGCTACGGTCATCCCTGCTGCTGGTGCACCTTTTTCTTCCACACTTTTCCCTTCCACTTAACTTTCTATTAATGTGCTTTGATACAGCACTTTGAGAACATCCAACTTCTTTTGCAATTACCTTTTGAGGCTTTCCCTCCTTGTGGAGGGTGTCAATGATGGTTTTCTGCACAACTCTCAGGTCAGCAGTCTTCCCCAGGATTGTGAATTCAACTGAACCAGACTGAGAGACCATTTAAAGGCTCAGGAACCCTTTGCAGGTGTTTTGGATTAATTAGCTGTTTAGAGTGTGACACTTTGAGCCTACAATACTGAACCTTTTCACAATATTCTAATTTTCTGAGATTCTGAATTTGGGGTTTTCATAAGCTGTAAGCCATAATCATAAAAATTATATCAAATAAAGGCTTGAAATATCTTACTTTGCTTGTAATGAGTCTATATAATATATTAGTTTCACCTTTTAAGTTGAATTACTGAAATTAATGAATTTTTGCACGATATTCTAATTTTTCGAGTTTCACCTGTAATCCCATTACATGTATTCCGTTATTCCCCAACACTGTTGGAAAATGCATGGAAAGATGGTGTCTGTAGCTACAGTATATTTTTGCAAACTCATAAAAAATAACCACAATTGTGAGAAATATTAATTGTACATGCTGTCTCTAGTTTGACATCTAACTCTGTCTGCACCTAACATAACTGTGTATGTATGTGTGTTAATCATAGAAGGACACCACATGCACAAAGAGTCCATAACCTTCATAGATGCTGTTAGTTTCTCTTGTCTTATCCTTCCTTGGAATGTTCTGTGCTCCAACGAGCACATACTCCTTGTCATGAGCTAAATATCTCAGTTGGACATAACAAATATCTAGGACTGTTTTGACCTCATATGATTACCGTTCCTGCACTATTCCGGTCAACAATTTCTTGTCCTTGGCTGTCTTGTTGTTTTGCTGTCACTATCCTATTGGCTGTTAATTGTTCTTTGTTCTATGAAAGGTATAAATATTATGCTTACTGTAATACACTTTGAGTAGATTGAATACGAACCACTGTGTGTTGTTGTTCATTCTACTTCCTTCGCGAAGTCTCCAGAGACTCAGACTCACGACTGCACTTCACTGGGCACAGAGATAGAGAGACGGGACCGGGGAATTGGGGATCGTGGCTAGATCCAAAATATTCCAAAATATTCAAAGTGTCACACTCTAAACAGCTAATTAATCCAAAACACCTGCAAAGGGTTCCTGAGCCTTTAAATGGTCTCTCAGTCTGGTTCAGTTGAATTCACAATCCTGGGGAAGACTGCTGACCTGAGAGTTGTGCAGAAAACCATCATTGACACCCTCCACAAGGAGGGAAAGCCTCAAAAGGTAATTGCAAAAGAAGTTGGATGTTCTCAAAGTGCTGTATCAAAGCACATTAATAGAAAGTTAAGTGGAAGGGAAAAGTGTGGAAGAAAAAGGTGCACCAGCAGCAGGGATGACCGTAGCCTGGAGAGGATTGTCAGGAAAAGGCCATTCAAATGTGTGGGGGAGTTTCACAAGGAGTGGACTGAGGCTGGAGTTACTGCATCAAGAGCCACCACACACAGACGGGTCCTGGACATGGGCTTCAAATGTCGTATTCCTCTTGTCAAGCCGCTCCTGAACAACAAACAACGTCAGAAGCGTCTCAAGCGCTCTCAAATTCCAAATTTGAGAGCAAATTTTGCATCTCATTTGGAAACCAAGGTCCCAGAATCTGGAGGAAGAATGGAGAGGCACACAATCCAAGATGCTTGAAGTCCAGTGTGAAGTTTCCACAGTCTGTGTTGGTTTGGGGAGCCATGTCATCGGCTGGTGTTGGTCCACTGTGCTTTATTAAGTCCAGAGTCAACGCAGCCGTCTACCGGGACATTTTAGAGCACTTCATGCTTCCTTCAGCAGACAAGCTTTATGGAGATGCTGACTTCATTTTCCAGCAGGACTTGGCACCTGCCCACACACTGCCAAAAGTACCAAAACCTGGTTCAATGACCATGGTATTACTGTGCTTGATTGGCCAGCAAACTCGCCTGACCTGAACCCCATAGAGAATCTATGGGGCATTGCCAAGAGAAAGATGAGAGACATGAGACCAAACAATGCAGAAGAGCTGAAGGCCGCTATTGAAGCATCTTGGTCTTCCATAACACCTCAGCAGTGCCACAGGCTGATAGCATCCATGCCACGCCGCATTGAGGCAGTAATTAATGCAAAAGGGGCCCAAACCAAGTACTGAGTACATATGCATGATTATACTTTTCAGAGGGCCGACATTTCTGTATTTAAAATCCTTTTTTTTTATTGATTTCATGTAATATTCTAATTTTCTGAGATTTTGAATTTGGGGTTTTCATAAGCTGTAAGCCATAATCATAAAAATTATATCAAATAAAGGCTTGAAATATCTTACTTTGCTTGTAATGGGTCTATATAATATATTAGTTTCACCTTTTAAGTTGAATTACTGAAATTAATGAACTTTTGCACGATATTCTAATTTTTCGAGTTTCACCTGTATGTATTTAAAATACAAAATATAAGTAACTGTATTCCACTACAGTTACAATTTAAATAATTGGTAATTAGAATACAGTTACATTCAAAAAGTATTTTGATTACTGAAGAGATTACTTTGCATTTTATTGTAATTTGTTTCATTTAATATTTAGTCCTTTCAGATGGAAAACATTTATACATATAAATGATGTGATCCAAAGTGCATTTGAACAGTGGTGAAACACTTTCTTATGATGATTCATACGAGCATTTGAAGTAAGTTTGGAGCAGAAGAAATGAAAATAAAACTTGTGTAAATTGTCAGCTTTACGCTAAGCTAAAATGCTGTTTCTAACCATTTTACATGCACGTTACCAGACACGATCATATTTTTTTATCAAGAAAGAGTTTTATCAAGAAAATTCACATTGGATCATAATATCTTTTTTCTAGTTTGATATTAAGGCAAGAATCGTATTCTTGATAATAATGTTTGTATTGTTTTCCTGTAGAAATATCTAAAAATCCTTAAAACAAGATCAATAATATTGATCTTGTTTGAGAAACAACACTGCATAAGATATTTAGTTTTTTTCAGAGAATGTATTTTTAACGTGTATTTTGTCTTACTGTACTTTTTATGGTCAAAACTAGTGAAAAAATCTACCAGTGCTGAAGAAGTAATCCAAGTATTTAGAATACATTACTGATCTTGAGTAATCTAACAAAATACATTACAAATTACATTTTACATGTATTCTGTAATCTGTTTTGGATTTACATTTCAAAAGTAACCCTCCCAACCCTGACCGCGAAATCCCTCTTGTATTCTTCCACCTGCTCTCTTGAGAGCATAAGTGTGATCATTGTACCATGGTGCAGGGCTTTTTTTCTTAAATTTTCTTTAATCGAAGGGAGGCGACACTATCAAGAGTGCTAGAGAAGACTGTATTCATATTTTCGGTCATTTCATCAAGATTTCTAAACTTTGGTGATTAAACCACTGGAGTTTTATGATTACTTTTATGAAGCCTTTAAATTTTATTTGGAGCTACAAATTTTGTTCACCATTTACTTGCATTTTCAAAGTCAAACACATCTGGGATGGCATCAGTTCTGTAAATGATGAGATAATTTAAATTTTTGGGTGAACTATTTCTTTAATAACCAGATAATGAGCTCATTACATGCATCATTAAGGGCAAAGTATTTTGCAATAATCCATTCCATGCTGCCTGATCGCGCACCCAGGGGCGGACTTTGCACTAGGCAAAGGTGGGCAATCGCCTAGAGCCCCTAAAAGCTGAGGGCTCCCTAAAAAAACTAATTAGATTTTTTATCATTATTAATGAAAAATAATATATGCTGAAACTTAAAATATCACTGTTAAAACACCAATATGATTATTATTGCTGTTATTTTTAGCACCATCAGTGCAAGCAACCCCTTCAGATCAGGTCTTAATGGAATATTCTAAGGTTTTACATAACTATGCAAGTTCATGGAGGTACCAGGCAGAGTACTCCAACTTTAGTGCATGGCCATGGCCATCAAGGGTGGAGGTAATGTTACCTCTGTGCTGTGCACTGGACACACAGCCATGTTCTAGATCTGCAAATTACAATTTTATGGACTGTACTTAAAAAAAAGTGTGGCAGAAACATCTAGGTTACTTTTGTAACCTCTGTTCCCTGATGACGAGATGTTGTGTCGAAGAAGCAACACTAGGGGTCTCTCTTGAGAGCCTTATGCATCTTTGAACTTTAAGAAAAGCCCAATGAGAAATGTCCCGCCTCCAGACATATGGGTATATAGGGAGGGAAATGCGTCTGTTCATTCAGGATTTGTTTGAGGAGCTGACAATGAGGTTCGGCCGCAACAGTTGCTCGGTTCAGCAACGTGGCCTGAGCTCCATAAGGGAACGGAGGTTACAACAGTAACTAGACGTTCCCCGTCTGTTGCTCACTTCGACATTGTGTCAAAGAAGCGACACTAGGGGTCCAATTTTAATCACGCCATGCGCTGAACCGTGTACGTGCGCTACTGACACAGGTGTAGGCAGTTAGTTTGTGTGCCAAAACGACAGGCTGTTCCAGATTGCACGTACCCTTCCTCAATGCCCCAAAAAATCGTCAAAACCTGCTGTTTCCTTACACCCCGATATGGGGGGGAACAAGGCGACGTGCCAAGCATGGGAGCAAGCCGCGCCAGCTGCGCCTTTTCTCTCTCTATGTTTCTCGCATAGAGTTAAAATGGCTGGGGCCATCTTAATGCTATCACACACATCGGGGAAGGTGTTCTTTCCCAGTTCCTATTCTTTCTGGGGGGGAAAGACCCTGCGGAGACCACACCTGCCCAGACTGGGGGAGGTAAAGAGTGGAGAATGGCGCGGTGGTAGATCCTACCTCATTGGAGGGAGGAGTTGCTACAAACACGGCGACCGGGGGTCAGTGAGGACTGCCCAAAGAGACGCAAGGGGACCGTACCGCGGAAAGTACACCCAGGGGGAGAAGTCCACATGGGGGTCCGACCTGTGGAGCACCTATTCCAGTACAGGGTAAATTTAGAACCCGCATTGGGTTTGGTCGGTGAATTCCTCCGCTCAATTCACGGACCAGAGGGCCTTGAATTGAGCGCTATGTTGTCAACCACCCAGTGGGAAAGCCTCTGTTTGGAGACAGCGTTCCCTTTCCGCTGTCCACCAAAGCAGACAAAGAGCTGCTCAGAACGTCTAAAGCTCTGCGTGCGGTCCAAATAGATACGCAAAGCACGTACTGGACACCGCAACGAAGGGGCTGGGTCTGCCTCCTCCCGGGGCAGCGCTTGCAGGTTCACTACCTGGTCTCTGAATGGAGCCGTAGGAACCTTGGGCACGTAGCCCGGTCATGGTCTTAGGATCACATGAGCGTCTGCTGGACCAAACTCCAGGCAGGTGTCGCTGACAGAGAACGCTTGCAGGTCCCCGACCCTCTTGATGGAGGCGAGCGCGATCAGGAGGGCCATCTTCAGGGAGAGGGCCTTGAGTTCGACTGATTCTAGCAGCTCAAAGGGTGGTCTCTGAAGGCCCGAGAGGACCACTGAGAGATCCCAGGAGGGGAACAGGCTTGGCCGGGAGGGATTCAATCTCCGGGCGCCTCTTAGGAACCTGATAACTAAGTCGTGCTTACCCAAAGACTTGCCGTCTACTGCGTTGTGGTGGGCCACGATAGTGGCTACATACACCTTCAATGTGGTGGGGGACGGCCTCCCCTCCAGCCTCTCCTGCAGGAATGAGAGATCTGACCTGACAGTGCACCTCTGTGGGTCTTCAGCCTGGGAAGAACACCAATTCGTGAACAAGCGCCACTTCAAGAAATCATGAAGAAATCATGAATCGTGGTAGGCCAGCTAGATCTTCCGCAGCCCATCCAGGGGCCAGTCATGGAGGTTCCAGAGGTCTGGGTGCAGATGCCAGAGAGTGCCCCGCCCCTGAGAAAGAAGGTCCTCCCTAAGGGGAATTCGCCAGGGAGGGGCTGCCGCGAGGAGCGTGAGATCCGAGAACCAAGTCCGAGAGGGCCAATAAGGGGCCACCAGAGTGACTTGTTCCTTGTCCTCCCTTACCTCCCATATAGCACTTGTGCAAGAAGGCTCACTAGGGGAACTGCGTACTTGCGCAGCCCCGTGGGCCAGCTGTGCGCCAGCGCGTCTGTCCTGAGGGGAACCTCTGTTTAGGCGTACCAGAACGGGCAGTCTCTCAGGAGGCGAATAGGTCTACCTGTGCCTTGCCGAATCATTCCCAAATCAGCTGGACCAACTGGGGGTGAAGACTCCACTCTCTGCTGGGCAAACGCTGTCGCAATAGCACGTCCGCCACCACGTTGAGGTTGCCTGGGATGTGAGTGGCACGCAGTGACTCGAGTCCAAAGGAGGAAACGACGTGCGAGTTATGACCTGTGACGGAAGTGTACGCCACCTTGGCGATTTATGTACGCTACCGTGGTGGTGCTGTCTGATCGGATCAAGACGTGCTTGCCCCAAACTAGCGGTAGAAACCTCCGCAGGGCAAGAAGTACAGCCAACAACTCTAGACAATTGATGTGCCAGCGTAGCGGGGGCCCTTTCCAAGCAGCCGAAGCTGTGTGCCCATTGCACACGCCGCCCCAACCCTGTCTGGAGAAGCATCTGTGGTGATCAGGACACGTCGGGACACCTCTTGAAAAGGGACTCCTGCCCTTAAAAAACAGAGATCTGTCCAGGGTTTGAAATTTTGGCGGCAGACGGGGGTGATAAACACATGGTGCGTGCTGCGGCGCCATGCTCGTCTCAAGACTCGAGTCTGGAGCCAGTGCTTAAGCGGTTTCATATACATCAACCTCAGTGGCGCGACCGCCTTGGAGGATGACATATGCCCCAGGAGGTTTTGGAAATGTTGTTGGAAACGTGCCTGACCTGAAGGAGGTGAGTCATTTCAGCACTGACTGTGAGTGCTCGTGACCCAGACACACGAGGCAGCACCTGTGACTGTCAGGAGCGGAACTCGACCGCATCCAGGAACTACACAGGTGCGGAAAGGCATCTTTATAAATACACGTCCTAAAAAGGACGATCAACGCCACTGTGTATTGCTCTTTTAGAAGCACTGTCGAAGCGCCCAGGGGCAAAGCTGCACTGTCGTGCAGAGAAGGAGAAAACCGCTGATATGCGCCATTGATCCAACAGCATACGCTCTTAGAGATGCGAGGGAACAGACAGTGACTTGCAGCTTGCTACTCACACACGCTCTGAAGGAAACTGGGAACTGGGAAACACTGGATTCAGCATGTTTCTGAGATTAAGAGAAACACCACCATATGAGTTCCTGTAATAGCCTATTCAGATTAGTGGTCTATTTATAAAGCATCGCAATGAATATATCAATAAAAAACACTTATGGAAAATCAAAGTGTTTGTGTTTTTTTTATTACAAACCAGGTAATAAGAAACCAATAAGAAATATATAGAATAAGAAGTGTGATTGATTATTTATTATGCTCTCCCATTAATCTTGCAGAAAATCCATTCTGAGACAGATTCATCTAGAAGTTCAGTTAATCTGGTAATGGATAACACATTTTTGTTTAACATTGTTTAACATTTACCAGGCTCTAAGAACTAGTCTAAGACTTAGATTAGATTTGTCAAAGCTTGCAAAGATTATGGCATTAAAAGAAATTAATGATTGTCGTTGTAAAATAAAAATTGTTTGATTAAGTGATTATTTGAATGAGCTATCACTTTTTTCACGGCATACCACAGTAAATAATAAAAAAAATTACAATGAAGAGGCTCCATTCTTCTACTTTGCCTGGGGCCCCCAAATCTCTAAATCTGCCCCAACCAGATTTTCTCAACTCACAGACGTGCTCATCGTCTGTGCGATTCGTTAGCTCATCCGCCGGCCATTGAATCTACTAAAAGACTATCACAAAGAATTTGTAATCTGCATGCGTCAAATCGTATTCGCTCGCAGTCTGAAGAGTATACTCACAAAGGCAATGTGGTCGACCAGGCGTGAACCAATCCGGAATCCGCTAAACTGAAGTATACCTGGACCTTTACAATGATTATGCAACATTGACAATGTGTAAGGTCATGTAAACACCTTAAATGTTTTTTCTTCATCAGGATAAGTTAATGAACCATAGCATAAACCCATCAGCACAAACATTGCTTGGCACCCTCAAGCACCCCCTAGAACCATAGCTTACAGTACAGCTATAAACTGTAAAATGTGTAATATTTTTTGCAGAGATGTGAATGTTCTGTCTTATCAGTTGATAGTCTATAAGTTGGACTGTATTAAAAGGTTGCAAGTTTGAGACTCATAAGGTTTCATATACTGAAGAAATTCTGAAGAAACAATAAGTTCCATTAGTAGTAAAAATGTTGATAAAAATAATGCTCCATTTATAATCATTAGTTAACATGGTTGGAAAATGAACTATACCTTAACAGCATTTATTAATCTTAATGTCATTCATGTCATGTCATTTGTTAATTCTTTGTTCACGAAACCTAATGCATTAACTAATGTTAACGAATGGAACCTTATTATAAAGTGTTACCAAAAAGTTTATGGTGAGTATTCTTCCACCATAGTAGCCACACCTGGAAAATTATTCATTATAGGAACATTAGAACAATTAGGTCTTGTTTCAGTATGTCTATTATATTAAATGATGTATGTTTTCCACTTAATGTTCTCCAAGAGACTTCTCACCTCCATTAGAGCTATGTTTATTGGATACCAGACCAAAGCAATATTAGCTAATGAATTCATAGCTCAACCCTGGAGGGTGAACAGGAGCTTTTTGGGTCCAACACCCTGGAGGTTAATTTTGCCTAACATATTCAAACAGGAAACGCCTACTAGTAGCCAGTGCACCATTTTCAGGGTCACATCAGTTCTCAACAGAACACACCCAATTTTTCAGTGGCTTGTGCACACAGTAATGCTGTCAACACATCAGCTAGAACAAGTCCCTCATCTACAACCATAAACTGGTTCAGTTTGAGCTCAATTGCAGGAGCAGATCAACTGTGCTGTGAAAAAGAACTCATTGTTGCAAATATCAAATTCAATAGATTTAGCTGGGCTGTATGACCAAAATCTTTGGTACGTGTTAAATGTCTCATAGCAGCTCAACAACTGTGCTTGGTGTTCCACCCCTTGATAACAAATTCATCCTCCTCTTGTTTGGGACACGTGCCACTCTGTATAATCACATTAATCCATGTTTCTTTGTCACTCTTTCATGTAAATAACATTTAGCTGTTTTTCCCTCTGAGAGCTGCTATGTTCTATAAACATGAGCCACATGGATGGCTTTCATGGTTGTACACCATCTCCATGTTTACAAAAGCATCTCCCGTTGAAAGCGTTTAGGTGCAACCCTACCGTGAATGTCGACGATGGAGAATGGGGTGAGAGGGCTTAGGAGGGCTTCAGCCCATGTAAGCCTGTGCATTAATGTGCCCCTCTACACAGTACATACCACCCAGCACTGAAAAAATTTGCTTCATCATTGATTTATCTTCATTTGACATACTGTATATTATGCATTAAAAATAAAAAAAATAATTAACAACAGCTGTATTGAATCAAATCAAATCATGTGCATTCTACTAAATTAAAACAAGGACAAGAGGCTTCCTATATTCTTTTCCTTCAAATAATGATAGATCTAATTCTATTACATAAGAACATTAATTATCATGATGTTGACTTAAAACAAAACACCATAATTTAATGTAAAACAGCAATGGTAACATTAAACAGAATTGTAAACTTAACTATTACCAACAACAACTTTTTACGCTCCACATAAGCTGGCCTACATAATTAAATATTCGTGTGCAGAAGCCTATGGCCACTCCTCCAGACATCGCTTGGCTGAAACAGCTACGTTTTTGGTCCCTCTTTATTTTAGGTGTCTTAACATTTATGTACTAACTTTAAAATACACACAACAACAACACAATGTATTTATTGTGTAACATCATGTTGTTCTGCAAAATTCTTACAAGATTCATATTTGCTGCCACTGAGGTTGAAGTATGAGTAGGTTTAGAAGTAGGGGTAATGTTAGGGTTTAGGGTAAGGGTTGGAGTGATGTTCGGTTAGGGGTAAGGTTAACAGTGTAATTACAGATGTAATTGAATGCATGTACTTTAGGTGTAAGTACAATGCAATAACACGTATGTACATAATAAGTTCACTTAAATATAGATGTAACTTTTGGTCCTCTAGGGGTTGAAACATAAAACTGCAAGTTACTTGCAGAGGAACATTGCTTTGGTAATTACGGGAGACAGGCTTCAGATTTGCACTTTTGTGCTGATTAATCTGATGGTTTGAGGAGTAACAGGAGTAACCATGTTATCAGAGCACATACCACTAACAACAACAAAACTTCACCCTCCCCCCCCCCCCAGAGAAAATGAATGAAAGAAAAAGACTGATATCTGAAAAATGCCTTATGAGCAGGTAAGTATCATATCTTCCCCTGTTGTTTTGACTTATTGAAATTTTTTTCAACATAAATAACATTACAAAAGTAAGGCAACGATGACATTAGACATAACTGTAAAGCAGGGGTGGGGAACCCTGCTCCTGTAGGGCCACTGTCCTGCAGAGTTTAGCTCCAACCCTAATCAAACACACCTGCCCTTACATTTTTCAAGTAATCAAGACCATCATAAGTGTCCTCAGGTTTGTTTGATCAGGGTTGGAGCTAAACTCTGCAGGACAGTGGCCCTCCAGGAGCAGGGTTCCCCACCCCTGCTGTAAAGGAATTAATGCAAAAGAGGAGGCGAGAACCGGCTTGACAATATAAATAATATTTAATTAAATAAAAAGAAACACACACACGCACCACCATCCGCGGTCGGATTTTATCCCTCTCTGAGGCTTGATTAGCCTGATAAGGGACCAGGTGTGTAGAATCAAACCCGCCCTCTGCCCTGTCACATTCCTCCCTCGTTCTCTCAGGCCGAGGAGCCCCTGTCATGACGTACAGACCCCCCACCCCACCTTTCCCTGGGGGAGGGCGTGCCTTACGCCCCATCTGCCGGCAGGTCATCCCCACCTTACTGAATCTGGGAGGGGACAGGGACAGGGAAACAATAATGATTAAAATAGGGGGTACTTCCTGTGACAGTGTGGCACCCTCAACAAAAAGAAACACTATTAATTTTAAAAGAGAGGGAAAAGGCCAATGCGGAGCAGCAGTGGGAGAGAGAAAGGAGAGAGAAAAAAAAAAACACTTACCTGCCGGTTCTCCGATACGCCGTATCTTGGTCCTCGGCCACTCCTCCACCCTCAAATGGATGACAGCCATGCCTCCCCTGGCGGATCGGAGGAAGTTCCCCTGCCCCTGGCAGCAGAACCCTCTCCAGATGGTCGGCCGGGAGCCCCTCCCCCCTTTCGGTCGGCAGTCCTCTCTTGACCCTGCTATTAGCAGCTGGTAGGACTTTCTCTCTGTCGTACCACTGTCCATAGTCAGCCTTTATCCATCTTGGAGGCTTGATTAGCCTGATAAGGGACCAGGTATGTAGAATCACAACCCAGCCCCGCCCTCCGCAATGTCACAATAACGATTGCTAGTCATATCAGATGAAGTAAAACAGTTGAATCTATTATTACTAAGCAAGCAGGCAAATAGTAGAATGTAAATGTAGTAACTTGTTTAGAGACTGGCATGGTTACCAGCATAAAATGATTTTTTTTCCCCTTCGTCCTTCCACAAAAATGAAATCAAGCACTGCAGTATCCAATCCATAATAAAATGCCCTAATAGAGTAGCTAACGCTATCTAATGAACTACCGCGCTAAGAGAGCTACCTGGCTAACTATCGGTCCAATCAAATGTCTTACCTTTTGACCAAGAAAAAGCCATTTCTGGATCTGTTTTAAATCCTTTCAGATCTCGGAGTTGTCGCCACATCTAAAAAAGCTAATTCGATGTAGTTTTGTGTTTTATTACGGGCTCTGCAGACTCATCTCTGTTCGAGGTCTCTTTATTTAGAAAATGGGTACTTCCCCAGAGTGTTGCGTTTTCAAATGATCCATAGTCAATGTTGCTCATGTGCTTTGAAGATTTCAGCTTCAAAGTACTTCCACTCGTATCACCACACATACACAAGCACTGTATAGCTCCAGACCTTCTTTTCTTTATTTACGGACATGATTTAAACATCCACGGATGACTGATGGACGTATGCAATTTCCCACCAAACTAGTCCCAACAGCTCTCAAATCTAAATCTGTCACGATTCACTATTGTCTGCCCTGTGTTTTACCTCTGTCATCTGTTCCCCATGGACTACACTTCCCATCATCCCCTGCTCTGATCACCTCCAGCTGTTCCTTATTGTTCCTCACCTGTGTTTAATGTTCTCATTTGTCTTTGTGTATTTAATGCCCTGATTTCTGTTCAGTATTGTCAGTTGTTGAATGTATGTTCTTGAATGTGTTTGACCTACCGTGTTCTGCCCGTGCCCTTCGTGGATGTTTTCTCTTGTTTATGTTTTGTTTCCCATCGTGGACTTTTTATTTGTTCCTGGTTTACCCGTTATTTTGTATTTGTTTATTATTTCATTAAAATCCTTCGCTGCATCTAGATCCAGCTCTCTTGACTTTTTTCCTGCATGACAGAAAAACTGACCATACTGAACAGAAATCAGGGCACTAAATACACAAAGACAAATGAGAACATTAAAGGAGGACTGGCCTACATAATTAGTAGCTTTGGTGGCTATTCATTTGTAGATGAATTGGGAGTGGAAAGCAAATGAAAATGCATAGGCAAAAATGTCAATGAGAATTAAAGGATGAAAAAATATTTATTTATTAGGCATGTTATGCCAACAGAGAAGGCTTTGCCTGCCCTGAGAAATCACCATTGGTGTCCTGGCTGTTTAAAAGAATTAGCGACCAATATGACCAATTTGTGAATGAATATTTCTTTTAAGTTCTTTTCAATGAACTGGCCAAACAGGCTTTCAAATTGTCTGAATTGATTTGGGATTCAGTACAATTCATTCGGAACGCTCTTTCAGGGATTCAACGCAAACACTTCTTATACTTGAGAGAAAAAAAATGCTTTCTCACCAGAATTGAATGCTATGGTGTTGTTTTTGAAGTGAGTCCTACTTCCATCCAACTAATATTGACCAGCTAAAAATGTTACAAGACAATTTGGTTGAGGTGTTTTCTGATGGGAAATTAGACATTAGAATGCCTAATTTGACTTGTTGGTATAAGACTGGTGGGATAGTTACAATAATACCAGTCTACGTTCAGGAGCAGCAATAAGGATGCGAGAGGGAGAACTGCTGTTTAGCTTGGCCATGCATCTCAGCATGACCAACCAGACAACGAGTTGTGGGTATATGGAGCTGGCATTCCTGCACAACTTTTTCTAATTCCTCAGTCCAGAGCTGGAATCCAGCCTAGAAACGATTTGGAGCAAAACCAGTGGCATGTTCATTGCCTACACAATCACCATTTAGCTTGGCAAAGACCAAAGCTCTCTCTGCCTGGAAATGAAGCGCAGACTGCATGTATGTGATTGAATGGGTGACTAGTCAATACACAGGTCAGTTCAGAATAATACAACCAGACTTGGACTATAGTTTATTCTTTCGCATACGTATAATAAACGTGCATAGTCAGAGACATGACCTGGTGGGTAGTCCACATGCTTCTAGTTTCAAGCTTAAGCTAAATTTCAATTGGCCCTTCAATAAGCCCCACATTAATAGTGTTTCTTAACAAATGCTACCTTAGCAACTGTTGCCTTCTGCCATTTTTCTGGCAAGCATTTGCTTTTTTCCAAAGAGAGTCTATGGGAGTAATGTGTTTTTGTGCAGTTTTAAGTGGAATTTTAAAAAAAATGTAAAAAAAATAATAAAATATTGCAGTGTCATTTGTATTTATTTCAATACGACGTACCCAGAGAGGATTCACAGAGTGTTTTTTTTTTCTTTTATAAAATCTAAAAATAAATCTTGAGAAGAGCATGCAAAAAAAAAAACTGTCAGCCCTCATTCCCAAATGAACATGGATAACAGTGAGGACACCCACATTTGCTCCAAGGTAAATTGAAGATAATAACTTATCATTAATTAATTTTTGTATTGATTCAGGTCTTCATAAAGGCGACAGTAAATAAAGTGAGTGTTAAGAGACGTTATAAGCAGTTCTGTTCACTTACACAAATGTTATCAGGTGTGTAATCTGTATTAATTGACACTTTTCTCTTTTCAAATCAAATCAAATCCCTTTATTCTCAGTCAATCATATACACAAGTGCAACAGTGGGTGAAAGTCGGCTGCGGTTCAAACAACATAGCAGTATGACAATTACAATAAACATCTTATTTACACATAACACAGTTTACACATCTTGTTACACAACACAATAACACAACACAATATACAATCTCAAGATGGCGCCGAGTATGGCTGCTGCATCGCGAGCTCCGTCAAAACACTGCAGTTTATTGTTTGTTTTGTTTACAGTTCTGTGTTTTTTTGTCTTGGATGTTGTCTGCCTTATTGTGTACGACAGACAAACGCTTTTGGACATTGGTTCGGCAATCACACACCGAAAACCGGACTTCACATTCCTCAATGCCGACCCGCGGTTTACAATCACGCCAGCGGAGCCCTTTGTTTGGGCTGCCCGGCCGCGGAAACGCAGAAGGAAAAGAGGAAAAAGAGCCGCCGTTCTCATCAGATTAAGACGTCGTGCAAATTGCCCCCCGCTACCCAGTATACTACTGGCAAATGTTCAGTCTTTGGACAACAAGCTCTGCGAGCTGAGAGTGCGGATCTCCTTCCAACGAGAGACGAGAGAATGCTGCGTTATCTGTCTTACGGGAACCTGGATGTCTGTGGAGATTCCAGACTCGGCCATCGAACCCACGGGTTTCTCCGTGCACCGAGCGGACAGAGCGAAAGACCTCTCAGGTAAAAGCAGAGGTGGAGGTGTATGTTTTATGATCAACAAATCATGGTGTGATCAGAGGAATGTACATTTTATCAGGTCTTTCTGCTCTCCTGATCTGGAATATCTCATGCTTCTGTGTCGACCATTCTGGCTACCGAGGGAATTCACAGCGGTTATTATCACTGCTGTGTACATCCCCCCACAAGCCAACACAGACCGGGCACTCAGGGAACTGTATGGGAGTATAAGTCAGCAGGAAACCGCACACCCTGAGGCTGCGTTCATTGTTGCCGGGGACTTCAACAAAGCCAACTTTAAAACAATAGCACCAAAATACCACCAACATATCAGCTTCAACACACGAGGGGACCGGGTTTTGGATCATTGCTATTCTCCTTTCCGGGATGGCTACAAATCCCTCCCCCGCCCACCATTTGGCAAATCCGAACACTCTTCCGTTCTGCTTCTGCCCGCTTACAGGCAGAAACTGAAATGGCAAGCACCCGCCCTCAGGACGATCCAGTGCTGGTCGGACCAATCAGACTCTGCGCTACAGGACTGTTTTGATCACGCGGACTGGGAGATGTTCCGGTCCGCCTCCGATGACGACATCGAGGTTTACGCTGATAGCGTAACGTGTTTCATCAGGAAGTGCGTAGAGGACGTTGTTCTGACAAAAACTATACGGATCTACCCCAACCAGAAACCCTGGGTTAACGGCGATGTTCGCGCGGCTCTTACTGCGCGGACCACCGCTTTTAATTCCGGGAACGCGGAGGAGCGTAAACAAGCCAGTTATGCCCTCCGTAACTCCATCAGTACAACCAAACGCCAGTACAGGCACAAAATTGAAGGACAGTTCAACACCACTGACTCCAGAAGTATGTGGCAGGGAATTAACACCATCACGGACTATAAACAGAATAAAAACTCCGCCATGAACACCGTTGCCTCTTTCCCGGACGAGCTTAATACTTTTTATGCTCGTTTCGAGGACAACAACAACACCGCCCTCGCGGAGAGAGCACTCACGGCCGATACTACAGATGATGGTTCACTCTCCGTCTCTGTTGCGGATGTAACCCGATCCTTTCGACGGGTGAACATTCGCAAAGCCGCGGGTCCAGACGGCATTCCGGGCCGCGTCATCAGAGCATGCGCGAACCAACTGGCTGGTGTTTTTACGGACATTTTCAACCTGTCCCTCTCCCTGTCTGTAGTCCCCACATGCTTCAAAACATCAACCATTGTGCCTGTACCGAAGCAAGCCAAAATCACTTGCTTAAATGACTGGCGTCCTGTTGCCCTCACCCCCATCATCAGCAAATGCTTTGAGAGGTTGATCAGAGATCACATCTGCTCTGTTCTGCCCACCTCTTTGGACCCATTGCAGTTTGCCTACCGTAACAACCGCTCCACTGATGATGCTATTGCATCTACAATACACACTGCTCTATCCCACCTGGAAAAAAGGAACACATATGTGAGAATGCTGTTTGTAGACTACAGCTCAGCATTCAACACCATAGTGCCCTCCAAAGCTTGATGAGAAACTCCGGGCTCTGGGCTTAAACAGCTCACTGTGCAGCTGGATCCTGGATTTCCTGTCAGGCAGACGTCAGGTGGTTAGGATGGGCAGCAACATCTCCTCATCACTGACCCTCAACACTGGAGCCCCGCAGGGCTGTGTTCTCAGCCCACTCCTGTATTCCCTTTACACACATGACTGTGTGGCGACACATAGCTCCAATGCCATCATTAAGTTTGCTGACGATACGACGGTTGTAGGTCTGATCACTGACAATGATGAAACAGCCTACAGAGAGGAGGTGCACACTCTGACGCGCTGGTGTCAGGAGCACAACCTCTCCCTCAACGTCAGTAAAACCAAGGAGCTTGTGGTGGACTTCAGGAAGAAAGACAGAGTACACAGCCCCATCACCATTAATGGAGCACCGGTGGAGAGAGTCAGCAGTTTCAAGTTCCTCGGTGTCCACATTACTGAGGAACTCACATGGTCCGTCCACACTGAGGCCGTTGTGAAGAAGGCTCACCAGCGCCTCTTCTTCCTGAGACGGCTGAGGAAGTTTGGAATGAACCAACACATCCTCACACGGTTCTACACCAGCACTGTAGAGAGCATCCTGACTGGCTGCATCACCGCCTGGTACGGCAATAGCACCGCCCACAACCGCAAAGACCTGCAAAGGGTGGTGCGAACTGCCAGAAACATCATCGGAGGTGAGCTTCCCTCCCTCCAGGATATATATAACAGACGGTGTGTGAATAAAGCTCGGAGGATTATCAAAGACTCCAGCCACCCGAGTCATGGGCTGCTCTCACTGCTTCCATCAGGCAGGCGGTATCGCAGCATCAGGACCCGCACCACCCGACTACATGACAGCTTCTTCCCACAAGCAATAAGACTTTTGAACACATGATCTCTCACGATCTACAATTAGCACTGCACTTTATTAATCCTCATTCTGTCAATATATTCTCGCTCCCAATTCAGTTAGTGTATATATATATATATATTTATACCCTTATCTAGTGTATGTGTATTCTACATTGTGTGTATTGTGTACATTTGATATGTAAATTGTTGTGTAGGTATGTGTACATTTGTTATGTAAATTGTGTTGTGTAAATATGTTGTTATTGTAAAGTGGTTTATGTCTCGTCACTGTCATTACTGCAATGTTGCTCGGAACTGCACACAAGAATTTCACCTGCTGTTGCACTCGTGTACACAGTAGTGTGACAATAAAGTGATTTGATTTGATTTGATTTGAATATACAGAATACACAAAATAAGAAGACTGTAAATACAGTAAATACAATAAAAATACACTGTACTCCTGCCCCTCCATGTATTCAGTGGAAATAAATATGAAGTGTTGTGTTGACATTCAGCTGTCAGTTGATGGTCAGTTGCCAATGTGTTTTTAAGTGAATTGTAAAATGTGGGTCAAGTCTGAGGCTAATGAAGTGCAATGCTTATATGTGTATCATGAGCGATCAAGAGTTCAAAAGTGTAATTGCTTGGGGGATGAAGCTGTCATGAAGTCGGCTGGTGCAGTTCCTGATGCTGCGATACCGCCTGCCTGATGGTAGCAGTGAGAGAAGCCCATTGCTTGGGTGGCTGGAGTCTCCAAGCTTTTTTCACACACCGCCTGGTATAGATGTCCTGGAGGGAGGGAAGCTCAATTCCGATGATGTGTCTGGTAGTTCGCACCACCCTTTGCAGGGCTTTGTGGTTGAGGGTGGTGCTGTTGCCGTACCAGGCGGTGATGCAGCCAGTCTGGATGCTCTCTACAGTGCTGGTGTAGAACTGTGTGAGGATGTGGTGGTTCATTCCAAACTTCCACAGCCGACTCAGGAAGGAGAGGCGCTGGTGAGCCTTCTGCACAATGGCCTCAGTGTGGACGGACAATGTGAACTGCTCAATGATGTGGACACAGAGAAACTTGAAGCTGCTTACTTTCTGCATTGGTGCTCCATTGATGGTGATGGGGCTGTGTTCTCTGTCTTTTCTCCACTACAAACAGGTTTTACAAACACTCCTTATGTCTGCTATTGGTCATATCAATAGTCAATCCCAACCCACATTTGTGTCAGGCTGGTTGGTGATTGGGAAATGATTTGCTATTGATCGGGAGTCGCGTGGTGCCATGCAAGGTTCGGACATGTGAATGGCAAGCTCTGCTCACTTTGCTAGTTTTTATACTTTTTATACCATAAACCATTGAGATTCGATCCACTCAGATTCTTGACTGTTTTGAAAATTGAAAAATCCTCAGGCTCTGGAGACATTAAAAGACACTTACGTGCTAAAGCTGAAGCCCCTGACAGGGCCGCAGAATGGGGACTGAATTTGGACAATGCGGTGGAAGAGATTCACAGTCAACTTTCAAGCATGACGCAATGCTGACAAAGGTTGTTGCTGACTTGGAGGATCTTTACTGTAATACGTTGATCGATCACTGCCATGGAGACTAAATTCACTGAGATGGTGAATTTACTGAGATGGCGATTATCTGGAGTCATCATAGAGGGAATTAGCTGCTAACCCGCTAGGGACCAAGACAGACTTGGAGCGTGTTTTTGAAAAATTGGAAGACATTGAGAATCGTAACCGGTGAAACAACATCAGAATTGTTGGTATTCCTGAGAACTAAGAAAGCTGAGATATAGTGAAATTCCTAGACAAGCTCACAGAGTTCCGGCTCGGAGATCCACTGAGGGAAATAGGCCCTGTTCAATTCTGGCAAAATTTCTGAGATCATCTGATTAAGATCTCAAGGCGAGAAGTAAAGGAAGGCATTCTTGGAAGAACCACAACATTTTCTTATTCCCAGATTTTGCAAATTCAACAAGAGAGAAACATGATTGATTCAAGGATTGCAAGAAACTCTTACATCAATGGAAGGTCGCTTTTGCACTGATGTTCCTGGCCAAGTTGAGAATAGATACCAAGGATGGCCACAAAGTATTTACATGTCCACAGCAAGCAATGTCCTTCATAAAGTCAATTGAGTGAGTAGGTCATCGTGTGCTATGCAGCTGAGTGAAACTCTGAACATTTACATGACTATCTGAGGAAACTGAGCGCCTTCTTTGTTTCTTTGTGTGTTTGGAGTTTGTTTTGTGGGATAGCACTGCACTGTTCCTTCGAGACAGTTTGTGGATGAATCTGCATGTTCTTTGTGCTTATGCCTCCGATTGGCTGGAGTTTGTTTTATAGATAATTTTTTGTTGTGTAATTCAGTCTCACAAAATTTGTATAGAAGCTCCGGACTTGAGCAATCCGATGGCAAAGTTGTCGAAGGGACTCTCGTGGGCGTACATGGACTGTTTGAGTTTAGAGGGCTGCAGGGTTAATGAGCATGTTTTTCTTTTTACAGTGTTTTTTTTGTTTGGGGGGAATATCTAGGTTTTATTGTTGCACTAATGTTGGAATCTGGTTGTTATAATCTATTTTTCTCAAAATGTCAAATGTTAATATGAGTGGATTTTCTCTCTCCATGTGGAATGTGAATGGTTTGGGGCACCCCATAAACAGAAGGAAGGTAATTTATTTTCTTAAAATTAAGGAATATGATATAGTGTTTCTTCAAGTAATGCATCTTTACATTCAGGAAGATGAAAAATATGGGAAGATATGGGATGGAGGTGTTTTCTTTAGTGCTGGCTCAAGTAAGAGCAGGGGACTACAATTCAAATGTCTTAATCAGATTAGATAAATTATTAAATGTTAGCAGACATTCAGGGGCAAAAGTTGATTTTGCCTAATATTTACGCACCAACGCTGATGATCAGGGCTTTTCTATAGATCTTGAAGGGATGTTGCAAGCCGCTGGCACCCCTCATGCAACACATTCTCACACCCAACTCGTCACATATTGACGCTTTTGACAGGACCCCTTGGCGTCACATTTTAACACCCTGGGTATACCTTTGGCATCATTTTTCGACGCGTTGGGTAGTCCGATAGATTTCTATAGAGGATTTTAAAAATAAAAACATAAAAAACTTTGATTAATTGAACAAAATTTAAAAAATAAAAATATAAAACACTTTGATTAATTGAACACAATCGTAGCATATTATATATATTTATTAACATCAACAAACCTCCGATAAAAATACATTATCCAGCATGCTCTAGATACCAGTACCTAAGAAACCGCTTAAACTGCTTACTTGCACACGCCGTGGAGCGTTATTAAACTCACCTTTGAATGCCGTTTTGGTTAAGACTACCCAACGAGTCGAAAAATTACGCCAAAGGTATACCCAGGGTGTTAAAATGTGACCCCAAGGGGTCCTGTCAAAAGTGTCAATATGTGACGAGTTGGGTGTGCCTCATGATATAAAATTGAGTGGAGACTTTAATCTTATGATGGAGTCAGTCCTTGATCATAGTGAAGCAATAAAAAAAGTCCCTCATTTCATCTGTTGACTGTTCAATTGGAAGCATTTTATTCTCAGATCACGCCCTGGTGAGTTTAGAGGTGATTAATATGGAGTATTATATATATATTATATGGAGACCAACTGGTCCTCAGTATCCTCTGTGGGTGTGGCTTGAGAGGCCATAAGGTGGTTCTTAGGGGTCAGATCATACAGTATGCCTCGTTCATCAAAACATACAAAGCACGAGAACTCGTGGAGTTGGAAGGGAATATTAAAAGTGCCGATGCAGAACTGAAGCACCGAATGTCGTCCGATGGTCACAGAGAATTGACCTGATTGAAATATTTGTATTTTAATACTATAATTATAATATTATTTTGTCACAGAATATCGAGTTTTGGCTATTCAGGGCAAGACAGTCATATTTTGAGTCAGGGGACAAAGCAGGGAAGCTTTTTGCTAGATATGTAATGTAGCTGCCGTCAAAGGCAACTCAGAAATTTCAGTTAAATATGGTTCACAGTTAAAATATAAATATATATATGAGATTAAAAAATCATATGTTTGAAATAATGTCTCATGGCCAATAAATAATAATTACATGTTTATTTCTTTTGTTAAAAAACTTTGTGAAAGAAGGGGGGGAACTTATTTTTTGTTCCGTGTGGAAATTTATAATTTGTTGCTATGGGGACGCTGTATGGAGCACTCGTTAAGATCTAGAGATATGTGCTGTGGCTTGCGAGCCTGCTGTCTGAAAGCCACGGAAGATTATAAAGTTATCCATAAGTTTTGTCGGTGAAGCGTGAAGATGAATATCCTTCTTGGGTTCATGAAGAAGTTTACCCTCTTGGGTTCATGCGGCCAATGAGGTATATATTTCTTTCTTTGTCATTTATTTGTGTTACGCGACTGTGTTTGTAACAAGCCAAGTAAGATATTATTTTACATGGCATAAATGTATACTTTATTTCTTAGTTTTCTATGTGATTTGTTTAGTATCGTCTGCAAGTATGTCAAGAATTTAAGGTTAATTTATGTTTTCTGTGTTTATTTATATACCAGTTCTGACGGCAATTTGGAAGTGTAGAAAGTGAGCATGTAAAGACATGTTTGAAGACTCTGTCACCAAATAAATGCCAGCTAAAACCCAGGAATGACTTGAGCCTTTGTTAAATCTCGAGAAGAGTAACAGTCAGAACTCAGCCTGCTTCGTGCTGGATGAGAAGAGAGCGGTGGCTGTTGCAACGGATCCAACAACGATCAGCTCGTTGCGTCATTAACTACGCTCACAAGCATCAAAGACAACACGGACTGCGTGCACGGAAAACACGACAAGTGGCAACCGGAGTCCAGAAGTGTCGTGGGGTCAAGCTACAAAGAAGTAACACATTTAAACAAGTTAAATGTTAAGAAGTAGTTTAATCAGTAAGGAGTAACATGTAAAGCAGAGATAATCTTTTTCTTCCATTCCCTCAGTGAAATCTGCTGGTGATGATATATTTACCTCAGCCATTGATATGAATAATGCTTGTAAAGAATTCCACCCTGATCTCTATAGTTACATGTCTTCGTTTACTGATGAAGACATTAGAAAATATGTGGAACCATTAGAACTCCCAAAATTGACGAATGAGCAAAACAATTCTTTTGATTCTGAGATAAAGTTGGAGGAGTTTGGTGAGGTAATTAAGGCCTTGCCTACAAGCATTTTTTTGATTTTATACTACAAAACTGGTTCCACTTTTGCTAGAAGTTTTTGCAGAATCATTAAAGAATGGAAAGCTTCTGCCAACCATGACACAAGCCTGGATCAGTCTGATTCTTAAAAAGGACAAAGATCCAAGCAAGTGTAAGAGTTATCATTCAATTTCCCTGATCCAGCTAGATGTTAAAATATTGTTAAAAAATTCTGGCAAACCGATCAGGAAAAGTAATCTCTTATACATATATATGTCAGGTGGGGTTTATTCGGGGCTACAGCTCTTCGATAACATTAGGCATCTAATCAATATTATGTGGTCACTGGCGAATGATCAGACTCCGGTCATGGCCATCTCACTTGATACTGAAAAGGCATTTGATATGTAGAATGGGATTATCTTTTTAAGATTTTGGAAATATACGGGTTCAGGAATACTTTTATTGGATGGACTAAGTTACTTTATAGACACCCGGTAGCGGCGGTTCAAACTAATGTATTAATTTCAGATTATTTTACTCTGGATAGTCTTTCCCCATTATTGTTCTGTCTTGCCCTGGAACCATTAGCAGCCGCGATAAGAAGGGAAGATTCGTCTCTGACCCCATTAAATCAGCATTTATATAAATTTGTATCTATTATTTTAAGAAGTACTAAAGAAAATATTAAGAGTGAAAATAGGAAATCGGATGGGAAGAACAGGGAGTCAAGAGGCAGATTCGAACTGTGGTTGCTAGGACAACACTACTTATTCACACACCATCTTTACTCCTCGTGCCACTGCAACAACATATATTGGTCAGTTTGTTGTATATTTAGGTCGTTCCACCAGACACCGGCATGCAAATAGATACTACGTTTCTGTAAATGCTGTGCAGTTATATACACAGTAGAAGCACCAATTATTTATACCCTGGCTATACTTGCATTGAATCTAAATGCAAACATTACTATAATTCTCAGATATTTTAGTAGAATATCTGTTAACTGAGCTGCTTCAGTTGGGTTTATTGTCATTTTTACATACTGTAGTGTGATGAACAAAATAAAATGTGGTTCAAGAAATATACAGTCCTAACGGCTACATCCATCAGACACATGAAAGGCATAGGCTGCATTAATGGCAGTGAATTATAATAGCTACAACAGTAAATTACAAATAATACATGGGAAGATATTAATACATTTAATATAAGACAATAAGTATTTACATAACAATGACTATGATTTGAAGAGCCAGCACAGATCATTCCAACCACCCCCTATTTTTAAATGGGAATATGGGTTGCCTATTATACTAGGGCATAGAATAGAATAGAAAAAGATATATAGCAGAATAGAAATGATTGCCCTATTATCATACATATCTGAAGGCTTTGTGTAAATGTTGATTTTAAATTCATTGGTCAAGCTTTTAAGAGACGAGCATTCATGAACACCCAAGTGCCCTGTTATTGCTTGCTCACTCTCATGAAAATAAGCCTATATCTTTACAGTGTAGGTCAACTGTATGCATCTATAGTCTTGTGGATTATGGTTATTTTCCTTATTTCAGTAATATTAACTACACGTTCATCTGAACGATTAAAAAGCAGTGAACTGTTATGTTGCAGGTTGACTATTCAGAAAAAAAGGTGCATTTCAGTGCACCTATATATATTTATAAAAATTATAAAAATATAATATATTTTTCCCCTATATCAGTAAAATTTTAGATGGAATAAAATTATCAAAATGAACAGTGTCCCATGGCCAATATTCCAGTTTCTTATTTTAACTTGAACGTAATATCGAAATTAAAGTCGTTATTTGTTTTTTAATATTCGTTTTGTAAATGATTAATGAAATAACAAGTAGTTTTTCTGATTCTGAATTCTTAATTGAAAACTAATAACTAATGATATGTGGATTCAGGTGTTTCACATCACAGCTGTTACTATTGTGTATTTTAACACAGTATTGGCTACAGTAGGACTGCGGTTATCTCTGTGAGACTACCAAATCTCACAACTACACAGCTAATGAAAGTTGTGGTGAAATATCTGAAACCAGTTTTTCCATGACATAAAGATAGATTCTACTGAATTTACTACAATTCAGTCTAATTCTGTTTCTGGTAATCGAAGAGAGTTTTATTACATCTTCACAGCACACCACTAAAAGCTTTACATAAGTGAACATTCCAACTTGTGTAATTTCCTGAGAACAATATTTCTGTTGTGCCTGAGGCACAGAATAAAAAACATTTAGCATTTCAAATAAACAAACTACAGGCCATTATAGTGGCTGCTTTTGCCATAATTAGACCATTGGCAGAGATAATAATGGGGTAAACTAGGTGTTAAGGGGCCTTCATGTTTGAATTGGTGACCTGTTGTGATGAATGGAGCAGACGAGGCGTGGGGATCTAGGTGCAGCTTTATTGAAAGTAACTGAGACAAACGACTAAAACACAGGAACAAACAAAACATCCACGATGGGAAAACAAAAGTTCCCCATCTGTCGCTCACTTCGACGTCATGTCGAAGAAGCGACACTAGGGGTCTCTCTTGAGCGCCGAAAGATGCCTCTGATCTATGAAAAAAGGCCAATGAGAGTTGGCGAACAGTATTTGCATACCCCGCCTCCGGATACGGATATAAAGGCGAGGGAAATACGCTCGTTCATTCAGTAATTTTCTTCGGAGCCGATGGTCGTGTGTATGCTGTCAGCTGCGAGTAACACAACTGATCCTGCTTCTGATCCTCTGACGCTCTGCTTTGCTGTTGGATTTACGGCACACTTCAGCGGCTTTTCTCTTCACTGCCGGCGCGCAGTCTGCCCCTGAGCGCTTCGACAGCACAGAGTTAAAAGAGTTAAAAGAGTTAAAAGAGTGATTTTCTCTGTAAAGGAGTTTATTTCTCTGAAAGAGCATTACACAGCGGCGTTGAACGTCCTTTTCAGGACGCGTCTTTATAAAGATGTGATTTCCGCCCCTGTGTAGTTTCTGGATGCGGTGTTTCTCCCCACCTCTCTCGGTCATAAAAAGCTGTCTGGCTTGCCTGGGCTGCGATCACACGCAGGCAGCATTTTATGAATGGTTCATGTTCTCAGTGCGAGAACATAGCCATGGCAACATTGCGGTCGTTCGGCTTTCTTTTGTAATGAGAGAAAGCCACTTCAGCCGCCCCCCGTGCCTCGCCTCATTCCTACGGGATTGACGCAGGCGCCGCGGGCGATGAACACGATTTGGGGACAATGACGGGCTCTGTTCGCCGGGTAAACCCCCTCGAATCACCCGCCTCCCCGGCACACTTGTTTTGCTTCCGTCTGAGCTCGGGATGAGCATGCTCTCCAATGTTTCATCTTCTCAGTGTGAGAACATGGCCGTTATAGCATTGCGGCCGCACGGCTTCTTTTGTAATGAGAGAAAGCCACTTTCAGCCGCCCCCCGCGCTTCGCCTCCTTCCTATGGGATTGACGCAGGTGCCGCGGAAGATGAAGGCGATTTGGGGACAATGACGGGCTCTGTTCGCCGGGTAAACCCCCTCGAACCACCCGCCTCCCCGGCACGCTTGCTTGCTTCAGAATTGGATGAAATAACCGCTGCATCGGAGAGCGTTACAGCGGCATCGGATGCTGATCACTCGTCTGGCCCGCCACCTTCGGGTCTGCCGCCCAGCCCGAGTCTGACGCACGGAGATCCGCTATGCTTTCCCGGGCTACTTGATCGGTTCCGCGGGCAGGTGCGCCGCTCACAGCCACGCCCCCCCCCGGTTCCTTTCTTCTCGGACATGCATTACGAGTTGAGCAAAGCCAAGGCTTCCTCGCTCCTCCGCTCTCACTACCCTCGCGGTGGAACAGTCCCAGACCGCCTCCACTCTGCACGCCACGGTCCTTCCTGCAACCAACGCCAGGCCAAGGCACTTCAAAACTTGCACCTTGGGTAGTCCTGTTCTTGATGTGCTGCAGGAACTGTGCTGGATGACCAACCGCGCCCCCGGGCCACGGAGGTCAGAAGTGCCGGCACTCGAACAGGCGATGGCCACCCCTTGTGGTCCAGAAACGCACCTGTGGACTGGACCTGGTCGAAATGCGGGAGGTAGACAAGGCACGCCTTCTCCCACACCCCCGTCTCCCAGCTCCATCCATCCGGCGCCACCGTTGACGACTCTGCCCAGCAGTCCTCAGCGGTGAGGCAGACGGAGGCCACCACCCTGTCCCGCCGCAAGCCTGCCGCCATGGGCCATGCCCCGTCTGCTCGCCGAGGGCATCCTCCTGCGGCTATGAAACACCCTGCTCCGCCTCAACCCGGGCCCAGCTCTCAGCCCCAGCGTCAAGCACTCCGCAGGAAGCAGACGCCCCCGTCTCACGGACCCCCTCGAGGACCCGGAAGGCTCCCAGGCTGTCCGTAGACGTTCGACCCAGGGACCAAGATGTTAGCTCCGGAGGTGGTAAGACTGCTCCGTCCCCGGTGGAGGGCCGGGAGGAGAATTTTTTCTTGTCGAATTAATTTTCACATTCTCATATTCTCTGTAATGAGCTATTTCCTTTTGTCTCTGGGTCACCTGGCCCGCAAATGCCGTTCTGCGCATCTAGATTGGTTCGCAGCGGTAGACCTGAAGGACGCGTACTTCCACGTCTCCATCCTGCCTCGACAACACCCCTTAAAAGTGCGGTTTACGTTCGATGGCCAGGCATATCAGTACAAGTCCTCCTCTTCGGCATGTCTCTGTCCCGCTCGCGAGAGTGACTATGCGCCCACAGAGACCAGGTGCTCAGGCACCTCAGCCGCTTGGGGCTACAGGTCAACCAGGAAAAGAGCAAGCTTACTCCAGTTCAGAGCATCTCTTTTTCGGGGATGGAGTTAGACTCAGTCTCAATGTCGGCACGTCTCACCAACGAGCATGCCCAGTCAGTGTTGAACTGCCTCGCCGCCTTCAGGCCAGGCAGAGCGGTCCCTTTAAAACTTTTCCAGAGGCTCCTGGGGCATATGGCATCCTCCGCGGCGGTCGCGCCGCTGGGGTTGACACATATGACACCGCTCCAACACTGGCGTCAGACCCGAGTCCCGAGACGAGCATGGCGCCACGGCACGCACCGGGTATCAATCACCCCCTCCTGCCGCCAAGCATTCAACCCCTGGACAGACCTCTGTTCCTTACGGGCAGGAGTACCCCTACAGCAGGTGTCCAGACGCGTCCTGGTCACAACCGACGCATCCAGATCGGGTTGGGGCGCCGTTTGCAATGGGCACGCAGCCTCAGGCCGTTGGAAAGGGGCCCAGCTGCGTTGGCACATCAACTGCCTCGAGTTGTTGACCGTCCTTTTTGCCCTGCGGAAGTTTCTCCCGTTAATTTGGGACGAACATATCCTAGTCGGGTTGGACAGCACCACTGCGGTCACGTACATAAATCGCCAAGGCGGCGTACGCTCCCGCCACATGTCACAACTCGCCCGTCGTCTCCTCCTTTGGAGCCAGCACCGACTCAAGTCACTGCATCCCACTCACATCCCCGGCAACCTCAATGTGACAACGGACGCGCTGTCACGATAACGCTTGCCTGGCGGAGAGTGGAGGCTTCACCCCCACTCGGTTCAGCTGATTTGGTATTGGTTCGGCAAGGCCCAGGTAGACCCCTTTGCCTCCCGAGAGACCTCCCAATGCCCGCTCTGGTACACCCGCTCAGAGGCTCCCCTCAGGGCAGATGCACTGGCATACAGCTGACCAGTGGGGCTGCGCAAGTACGCATCCCCCCCCAGTGAGCCTTCTTGCACTGGTGCTGTGCAAGGTCAGGGAGGACGAGGAGCGAGTCACTCTCATGGCTCCTTATTGGCCCACCCGGGCCCGGTTCTCGGACCTCATACTCCTCGCGACAGCCCCTCCCTGGTGAATTCCCCTGAGGAAGGACCTTCTTTCTCAGGGACGGGGCACGCTCTGGCATCCGCACCCAGACCTTTAGAACCTCCACGTCTGGCCCCTGGACGGGATGCGGAAGATCTAGCTGGTCTACCACCACAGTCGTAGCCACGATCAACCAAGCCAGAGCCCCTTCTACCAGGCAACTCTACGCCCTGAAATGGCGTCTGTTCGTGAATAGGTGTTCTTCCCGGGCAGAAGACCCAGAGGTGCGCAGTTAGGTCTGTGCTCCTGTTCCTACAGGAGAGGTTGGAGGGGAGGCTGTCCCCATCCACCTTGAAGGTGTATGTTGCCACTATCGCAGCTCACCACGACCCAGTAGACAGCAAGTCTCTGGGTAAGCACGACTTAATCGTCAGGTTCCCAAGAGGTGCCCGGAGGTTAAACCCCTCCCAGCCAAACATTTTCCCCTCCTGGGATCTCTCGGTGGTCCTCGCCGGTCTTCAGAGATCCCCCCCCCCCCCCCCCCCCGAGCCGCTAGAATCAGTTGGCTCAGGGCCCTCTCCTAAAAAGATGGCCCTGCTTATCGCGCTCGCTTCCATCAAGAGGGTCGGGGACCTGCAAGCGTTCTCTACTAACGACACTTGCCTGGAGCTCGGTCCGGCAGATACTCATGTGACCCTAAGACCTCGACCGGGCTATGTGCCAATGGTTACTACCATGCCCTTTGGAGATCAGGTAGTGAACCTACAAGCGCTGCCCCGGGAGGAGGCAGACCCAGCCCTCTCACTGTCGTGTCTGGTACGTGCCTTGCGTGCCTACCTGGAACGCACCCAGAGCTTCAGGCGCTCTGAGCAGCTCTTTGTCTGCTTTGGAGGACAGCAGAAAGGGAACGCTGTCTCCAAACAGAGGTGTCTCACTGGGTGGTGGATGCCATTCAGTTGGCCTATCACACCCAGGCCGTGCCCCCCCCCCCCACTTTTTGCGGGTTCGAGCCCACTCTACTAGGAGCGTGGCATCCTCATGGGCACTGGCTAGGGGCACCTCCCTAGCAGACATTTGCAGAGCTGCGGGCTGGGCAGCACCTAACACCCTTACAATCTCAGGGTTGAGTCAGTCTCGTCCCGTGTTCTCTCAGGTCCGAGCCCGTAGAACTCGGTACACGTCGTCAATCTGACCGGGTGAATCGCTTGTTTCCAGCGCCGTTTCCCTCTCCGAGGCAGAACAGTGCGCTTCTTTCCCAGAGGGCCTAGGTCCCTGGTTGATTCCTCCCTAGCCCTCTTGGGCCCGCAACAGTTCAGCGGAGGAACTTGCCGGCCCAGTCCACTACGGGTACCTCCGGCTACCCCTACTGGAATAGGTGCTCCACAGATCAGGCCTCCTATGGGACTCCTCCTGTGTGTACTTCCGTGGTACGGTCACCTTGCGAGCTGACCCGCGTCTCCCTTAGGCAGTCCTTTGCTGCCCTCCGGTCGCCGTGTTGTAGCAACTGCCCCCTCCTCGAGGTTGGATCTACAACCGCGCCATTTTTTCCCACATGCCCAAAGTGGCCATGTGATGTATTTTGCCACCTTTACCTCCCCTGCTGGTGTGGCCTCCGCAGGGTCTTTTCCCCCTGAAAGAATAGGAATTCGGGTAAGACCCCCTTCCCTCGATGCGGTAAGGGCCCCGGCTGCTCTTGCTCTATGCCGAGAAAACATAGAGAGAAAAGAGGCCCAGCCAGGCTTGGCCCGTTCCCTAGTTGGGAGTGTCACCTTGTTCCCCCCTAGGGTAACCAAAAGGATTCTGACGACTCTTTCGGGGCATTGGGGAAGAGTACGTGCAGCCTGAACACAGTTGGTCGCTGTGCACGTAGAAATACCTGCCCGCTTCTGTGTAAGCAGTACACGTACACGGCTCAGCGCATGGCGAGTTTTGAAGTGGACCCCTAGTGTCGCTTCTTCGACACGACGTCGAAGTGAGCGACAGACGGGGAACGTCTAGGTTACGTATGTAACCTCCGTTCCCTGATGGAGGGAACGAGACGTCGTGTCTTCCCGGCCATGTCGCTGAGCCGAGCCGATGAGGTGCCCGGTACACTCCCGGCTCCTCAGAAAAATCCTGAATGAACGAGCGTATTTCCCTCGCCTTTATATCCGTATCCGGAGGCGGGGTATGTAAATACTGTTCGCCAACTCTCATTGGCCTTTTTTCATAGATCAGAGGCATCTTTCGGCGCTCAAGAGAGACCCCTAGTGTCGCTTCTTCGACACGACGTCTCGTTCCCTCCATCAGGGAACGGAGGTTACATACGTAACCTAGACGTAATTAATAAGGGAAACATCCGAGACTGGGTCAGACAGGAACTCAGGCTGGAACACAGACATAAAGGTTTAGCAAACAACATACAACGACCGTCACTGGGTGGAGAAAACAACAGGGTTTAAATACACTAGGATAACGATAAACAGGTGAAGACAATGACAGACAGATGGCAGTGATGAGGGCAGTGAATTCTGGGAAATGTAGTGAGGGAGAGATGACAGGGGAAAAACACAAGGCAGACAACAGGGAATTGTAACACCCGTGGAGGTGCTGGTTCACTCGAGCTGACAAACAAGTAAAATGCAAAATAACTCATGGATTTACACCAGCAGATTTCCAGAGCCACCATCAGCATTTAATACAGCATTTGGAGACAGAGCGAACTGCCACATTTTACCTTTTAGATTTATTTTTGAGTAAATTTCGTAGAAACATCATTTTTATGAATTTTGCTACAAAAAAAAGCTATGAATCATTTTCACCTCTATTATTCAGAAAAAAGATACAGTTAATTTTATACACAACAGTGCAGTGCAATGTTTTATAGGGTAAGTTGTCACTGTGAAACCGGCCATTAAACTGCCTATATTAAACATTATTATAAACTATTACAATTATAAAATAATTCAAATAAGTCACGAAACAGCAAACATTTTCATATCAATAGCAAACCATTTTTGTAGCTCCAAAATATTGTAATCCATACATTTCGAACATTTAAAACAAACGTGACGATATGCCCTGATAAAAATATGACAACATGCACTGACCTAATATTTATGAAAGCCCCTGTCCTGAGAACACATTTCACCCTTTGATCACTAAAATCTACCTTATTTATAAGGTTTGAAAATGCACCTTAATGTAAAGTGGATACATGTCAAGCTTTTGTTAAGGAGTTTTTAATATTACAAACCTGTATATAAATCTTCAGTATGCTTTAATGGTCTTGAGGCTTTATTGTATGGCATATTCTGTGAATGAGCTTGAAGACATGAGGAGCAATTTTAATATGCAAGTTAAAATGTTCACTATTAGACAAGTATGGGATGAAATTTGCCCTTTTATGTATCTTGCTGTAACTGCAAATAAAATATTTATTATACATTTGTAAATGGCTTATTAGTAGTTAACGAACCCCTTTATAAAACCTTAATGAAGGGAACATTAATGTAAAGTGTTGCCATTATATAGCTGAACTTTGCATAAATGTATGCCAGTATATGCCAGCAATAATAAGATATTATTTGGATAACTTAAATTTTAATTTGGAGAAATTAATTCACAAAAAGGGTAAAGAGGATTTTGAACTACAGGAGGTGTTTGAAACCAACATACAAAACCACTGCTAGAGAAAGCACATGTGTAATTGGACTTTTGACATAAAACAGCAGTTTCTGGATATAGTGCTTGTGACAACTTCAAAATGTTTGCCCTATTTTAAATGCAACAAGCAAAAAAAAAAAAAAAAACTTCTGTGAAAGACTGCACCTTGTTATTGTTTGTGTTTATTCATTATTTTAATCAGCTGGTAGTATTGTGCAAACCATTATTTTTAACAGTGTGTTTATGTCAGGCTGGTCTCTAAACCCAGTGAGAGGTGAGGTGTGAGTTTAATTAATTGCTATGAGAGGCTGTGTGAACACACCAGTATTGCTGGAAAACACTGAGATCACCAGCACCCACAGTAGCTGCAGCAGCGACACCTCCAGAGTGACAAAGTTTCTTCCTGTCCATGTGACCACACAGAACCAGGGACAAAGCTTCAGTTCATGTGTCCTTCATGCAGCACCTCACACCACTCCTGGTTTGTGTATCTGGAAATGAGGCAATGAGGTGGAAACAGAGCAGCACCTCGACCCTTCATGGGGCAAATATTGATACCTTTTATATTAATTAGTTTTTCCCTCTGTTTAGTTTTCTCACTCAGAACACCTTACAAGTAAGCACCAGAAAACTATCTATTTATCTGCCTGTCTGTCTGTCCATCTATCCATCTGTCTGCATACGTATCTACACAGTTACTGGTACACAAACACCTTATATTCAGTTTGCGGTTGGGATTATGTGTAAATTAAAATGCCATTTGAAGTTTATTGTTATGCCCTTTCTCAAGTGTGTGTGTGTGTGTGTGTGTGTGTGTGTGTGTGTGTGTGTGTGTATATATGACTTCAACTTATATATCTTAAGTTGAAGTCAGAAGTTTATATACACTTAGGTTGAAGCCATTAAAACAAATTTTTTAACCAATCCACAGATTTCATATTTGCAAACTATAGTTTTGACAAGTCGTTTAGGACATCCACTCTGTGCATGACATGAGTAATTTTTTCCAACAATTGTTTACAAACAGATTGTTTCACTTTTAATTGACTATATCAAAATTCCAGTGGGTCAGACGTTTGCATACACTAAGTTAACTGTGCCTTTAAGCAGCTTGGAAAATTCCAGAAAATTATGTCAATCCTTTAGACAATTAGACAATATGCTTCTGATAGGCAAATTGGAGTGAATTAGAGGTGTACCTGTGGATTTATTTTAAGGCCTACCTTCAAACTGAGTGCCTCTTTGCTTGACATCATGGGAAAATCAATAGAAATCAGCCAAGACCTCCAAAAGTCTGGTTCATCCTTGGGAGTAATTTCCAAAAGCTACCACGTTCATCCGTACAAACAATACTACACAAGTATAAACACCATGGGACCATGCAACCATCATACTGCTCAGGAAGGAGACGCATTCTGTTTCCTAGAGATGAATGTAGTTTGATGTGAAAAGTGCAAATCAATCCCAGAACAACAGCAAAGGACCTTGTGAAGATGCTGGAGGAAACAGGTAGACAAGTATCTGTATCCACAATAAAACAAGTCCTATTTCAACATAACCTGAAAATAAAAGCTCATTCTACTTCATCCTGGAGATGGGCAAAGGGTGGGTCACTAGAAGACATATGTCTGGGGGAGGTTAGGCTTCCCCTAACATCTTTGCCAGGTTTTACAACCTGCACGTATCTTTCCTTTCCTCTCACATATTCACAGAGGAAGAGGGCTGATCACTGATTAATTGGTTAATATTGATGTTAGATAGGCGTCTCTCAATTCCCACTAGTGTGAATGAAAGCATATGCACAATTTTTCACTACTCTGTTGGCTAGTGTCATTGTACCAAAGCCCTTGGCCAGGTGATCATTGTGCTCCCCTCCATTTCTCTATCTTGGAAGATGTGTTAAGACATTGGACCACTACCCGACATGGCTAGTGTCTCGGTCTTGGCATCGAGCCATTGGTTTATTGTTCCCACTTTCCTTCCTATTTCTCAATATGAAGCGATGGCTTCAGTAATTCTTTCGAATAGCTTGTAATGGTAAATAGGTATTGCACATTGGTGCTACGGAATTATGGCATATGGCTTCCATAACATTTGCTTCTGATGCTGCATTGAAGCTTCATACTTGAAAGGGATAACGCTGATTCCCTGAAAGGAGGGAACGAGACGCTGCAAAGCTGTGCCTTGGCTACTGATTTTTAGCTGTTATGGGACAAGAGATACGCTCTCCTTCCCATCAGCCAGAAAATCCTGATGGTGTGGTGCTGGGCTCTTATATGCCCATGATGATGTCAGTAATGGTAGACACAATGGTATAGAATTTCAAAGTCAATGCCCCTTGGGGGGGTGCTCCCACAGTATCAGCTTCTGCGTTCAGCGTCTAGTTCCCTTCTTTCAGGTTACCAAGTTTACGTGAGTAAGCAACATGTTATCCAGCCAAGATTGTGTTCTTTTTGTTGTTAGTAACAAATTCTGCCTCACAAGTGAAATTTAGTGTCTATGCCAACATTGAAGCAGTAAAATGGCTTCAGTTTTTTTTTATTGTCCAGCCAAATGTGAATTATTTCCACACTGCTTTCTCTAAATCTGAGTATAGATGAGCCAAACCCATCTAACACAGAATAAAAGAGTCACAATTCCAGTCAAATCCCAATTTTGAAAAAAAAAAAAATGTGTAGTTAATGCAGTTTGACTTTGATGGGCAGTATTGTTGCTGGATTAATATTCAAGTCAAGTCATTTTTATTTGTATAGCGCTTTTTACAACCAACATTGTTTCAAAGCAGCTTTACAGAATATCATACTTTAACAAAAAGTTAAAATAATATCTATTAAATATTCCATTATAACCAATTTCAATATAATGTACATGTGAAAATGTTTTGTCAGATAACTTGTGCTTTATGATAACGATATGACCTAATTAAAATATACAAATATAATGTACAATATAATTCAAATAAAAACAAAATCATTTTATATAACTGAAACAACCAAAGTATATTACAACAAAACTCCAAACCTTTTTTTTCCACTATGCCCATCTCTTCCCATATAGTCTGATGTGAGGCCTGCTCTGGCGCTGACATTGTTAATTAAGGGCTAATTAGAGCAAAGAAAACAGAGGCTCATATTCTTATTTTTATGAAAAGGTATTGATCTGGGAGAGGTGCAGGAACTGTCAGCTCAGAGTAATGAAATAACACCTCATAGTCCATGCTGCTATTGTGGGGGAAACTCTTCACCAAAGACACTTTCCACCTCACAGGCTTGTGTGTGTTGGACACTGTCAGGTTTCAGGCATTGTTCAAGCATGACTAGGCCAACTGAGCAGGACTTAATTATACAAACATCCAACCACATGACATGATTGACATGTAGAATTTCTCTAAATCAGGGGAGTCAAACTCAGTTCCAGGAGGGCCACAGCCCTGCAGATTTTAGTTCCAGCCACGCTCCAAAATGCCTTCTTGTAATGTTTAAGCACTCCTGAAGACCTTAATTAGCTGCTTCAGGTGTGTTTAATTAGGGTTGGAGCTAAACTCTGCTGGACTGTGGCCCTCCAGGATCCGAGTTTGACACCCCTGCTCTAAATGACCAAGAGAACGGCGTGGAACAGTAATTTGTTCTGACAGGACCTGACTCTGTGGTGAATCTACATTGTGGCTAATTTTCATTTCCATGGAGGTCAAATATCTCCCTGTAAGTTTAGTTTAACACTTCAAAATTATGTAAGTAAAGAAGCCCTTTCTAATAACTATTTTTGACTTTTCATTTATGATATTATTTCCAGAGGAGCTATGGGGCAGACTTAAGGGTTTGGCTGGTTCGCAGGTAATAATGCATCAGGAGGCAAAAGCTCATCCTGAGGCTTGGGTGCTGAAAAAAGCACTACCTCCCTCCGCGCACCCAGCAGGTGGTGGGTTAGAGACTGAGGAAGAGGTCCTGGACTGGCATCTTTGGAAGTCGCCAGCGCCAGCCTGCCGGGGATGGGCATTCGGGGGTCCGGAGACGAGGTGATTGCGTCTGGGGAGCTGGGACTGTAGGATTATTTATTATATACCGGCTACGGAACGAACATCTGACTGCCCGGGTCTTCCGTCTCAGGAGTGTTTAGGAGCTTTACGGGTCCTAGAGGGGGTTCTGGAGACGGAGGGCGTACATGGCCTGCAGGCTGCTCGACACTGAGAGCTGGGCCCGGGAAGAGGCAGAGCTGCCTGTTGTTTAGGCTGGAGCAGTGCCACAGCATGATGTGGGATATAGCCTTCATCTGACTCTTTACAGCCGAATACTGCTGGGCAAAGTAGTCCATGGTGTTGCCGAAGAGGCCAAGCTTGGAGATGGGGGCATTGAGAAAGCATGCCTTGTCAACATCGCACATCTCGGCCATGTTCAGCCAGAGGTGGTGTTCCTGGACCATGAGGGTGGACATCGCCCACCCAAGTGCCCATGCTGTGACCTTCGTAGCTCTGAGAGCGAGGTCGGTAGCAGAGCACAGTTCCTGCAGCACATCAGGGTCAGGACTACCCAGGTGCAGTTCTTAAAGTGCCTTGGCGGACCTGTAGGAGAACCATTGCGTGCAGGGCAGAGGCGGCCTGTCCAGTGGTGCTGTAGGCAAATGGTAAATGGTCTGCACTTATATAGCGCCTTTTTAACCTTCTCGGTATTCAAAGTACTTTACACAGTTGACTCATTCACCCATTCACACACACATTCATACACCAATGGCGGCAGAGCTGCCATCAGGAGCAACTTGGGGTTCAGTGTCTTGGCCAAGGACACTTCGGCACGTGGAGTCGTATGGACCGGGATTCGAACCACCAACCCTGCGATTAGTGGCCAACCCGCTCTTCCAGGGGCACAGCCGGGTGGTTCGTGGTTTCTCTCGTGAGAAAAGAAAGCCACGACCGCAACGTTGCCATGGCTATGTTCTCGCACTGAGAACATGAACCATTCATAAAACGCTGCCTGCGTGTGATCCGCGAAGGAGCTCTTATGACCGTCAGAAGCGGAGAGAAATCGACCGCATCCAGGACTTACACAGAGGCGGAAAGACATCTTTAAAAAGACGCGTCCTGAAAAGGACGTTCTACGCCTGCTGTGTATTGCTCTTTTGTGAGTGAAAATACACGTGAGTGGAACAATAGTGAGACTTGGCTTGCTGCTGCACAACTGCTCGGCTCCAAAGAAAAATTCTGACTGACAGACACACGCCCGCTTCCCTTTATACCATATGTCCGGAACATGCAAATCTGTCTGCCAATTTCTCATTGGCCTTTTCTCAAGTTCAGAGGTACGCGAGACTCCCATGAAAGACCCCTTGTGTCACTTTTTTCGATACATCGTCGAATGAGTGACAGAAGAGGAAAGCCTGTTTCTCACCTACCAAATAGTCAACCATTTTACCTCAGATCTTATAAATGCTTAAGAACATTTATTCAACATTAGTAACCTATGAAAATGTACTTTATTATAAAGTGAGACATGTATTAAGGAGTGGCGGGTCGTGCATTAAAAGTCTAGGCCTTCTGTGTGATTCATGCCATTAAGAAAACACAGTTTCCCAACGAACAAGACACATTATGCCTTTGGGCATCATAAGTTATGTTGCATCTAACAAGTAATACCAAATGACATTTTAAAAGCACATCCACGCACAAAAACTAGAATTTGAAATGACACTTAACGCTCAAGCAAGCTTAATTTTAACTGCAGCATGACTGTTTGTAAAATGAAAGTCAAAAATCATAATTTTTCATATGACTCTGCCAAGGAGGTCTATAATACTTGGAAAAAAATATATAATAACATTTGCGATTTAAATGTTGCTTGCAATAAATTTCATTTCGTCAGGGTACACCTTTATGCTGCGTTCCATTCAAGTATGATGTGGCATATTCCTACTTGATATCTCCAACCATAAATGCATTCCATTCCCCAATCAGAACTGCAACACTTCCATTAGCTTAGCATGGGTTTGTCTCTTTTTAGAGATGTCACCTAGCAACCCAACTGATAAACAATGCTGCAGCGCTAGCATTTGTGCTTCAGGTGTATGATTATCAAAAGAGATTATAATGTTTTATACACCTGTTTTTGCAGGCGTTTGTTAAACAAGCTTTAATATCATGTAATGTGGAAAAAAACTAATTTATCGATATTACTTAATAAAGTGAATTGGTCATGCTACCTACATACTGTGTAATGCTCACGTCAAAAAAAAAAACATGCTAAGCAAACAATCTGATATTTAAATAGGCTACAGTCACATACCAGCTGATCTATTCATGTCATATTTATAAAAACAGGCATATACATGATTTGTTTTTCCATCAGCATGGCAGCCAACATGAATAATAAAGAATAACGACTTTCTTAACCAATGCCGCACAGTGCAACACTTGAACCTGCATCATATTTCAGTTAAGGATGTAACCACATATTCATATACAACACAGTATATGGGTGATTGCATCCTACTTTAAACATGGATATGGATATAACTTGAATGTTTCTGATGCTACCAAAATGTAATAAAAAGGTTTATTTCACAAATCACATGACTTGTTTATTAAAAGGATATATATTTTTTAAATGTGGAATCAGAAAAAACATTTTCTCAGCATGCACAAATCATCTAGGACATTGCTTGCAGCCACTGACTCTTTTCTGCATGAGTCAGTGAATTCAGCGAGTATGGGGCCAGGGGAAGGCTAGCCTTATAATTCCTCTGCCTAAGCGCATTTACAGATTTTTTTTTTGCAGCTTTTATTTACACACGAATCAATCATGTTTCATTTACCAGAATTTTTTACATTAAATTAACAGAGCAATTCATATGTAAACTCTGTGTATTTACACATAAATTAAGCACAGGAAGCAAAGTTTCACTTACTTGAATGTTACATTTTTGACAAAATATTGCCTTATGAGGTCACATTTCTTAACTCTGCTGTGATTGTCATGACAACTGCAAAGTTTATGGCTGCCTCACAAGCAAGCTCCGGTGCACAACAAATCCATCACTGCAAATGATGAGTACAACTGGATCCACTGCAACGTTCAGATATACATTCCTTTACCAGCAGTATTTAGCCATGTTGAAACAGAAATCTCAGGGTGGGCTGAAAGGAGATCTATTGCTCTGTATATCCCTGATGAAGCATGACTCTACAACATTCTCTACAACTACCCATCATGTGCACACATGCTACTTCATTCTCTGTATATTGCTGATGAGCAAGCCTAAAACTCTCTAGAACTACATTATCCCATCATGCACTACTCACAAATACAACAATAACTGGTGACAAAGTGTTACCAATATTGTCCCCATTTGTTGCTTTTGATGTGCACAGCTAATGATATTCACTAATGAAGGGCTTGGGGGGACTGTGGATGTGCGTTTGGTGCTATCAGCCGGTCAGTACTGTTGGCATGTCAGGAAATAATTTCTTGCAGTTCTAGAGTGATTGATCAAATGCCACCTACAGCACAAGTGACTGGCTAAAAAAAAAAATAATTATCTGGATCTCACCCATGAACAAAGTTACAGCACTGCATTCTGGGGTGCATGTGCCAGCTAAGAAACTGCCATTGAGATGGGTGTGAATGCTAACAGTGAGCTCTCTCCATGTATCATAGATCTCCTAGGGTTTAAGTCTGGCCTCTTAAATCTTTTAAGTGGCAAAGAGCCCAAAACAGCACTAGATGTCCTTATTTTCATTTCTGAAGAAAATAAAGACTCCAAGAGTGGAAATGCTTGTTCTAACAGAAACACAGACAGACCCCAGGGTGCTGAAACCAGTGTGAGGTTTGCCAGAAGGTCTGTTTTTGACCGTTATCACTGTTATCTATTACAGTGACAATGCACAATGCTAAAGGAAATCTCTGAGGCTCTTGATTGTTCATCTTTGGTGCATGCACTGATGAGTGTCGCCTTTAAAAAACATCACGAACAACTATGCTGTCTGTCTCTTCTTCATCTCAGGAGGACAGAAAGTGTGTGGGTGTCTGTTGACTGGACAACGTGTCTCATTTTAATGTCTCTGTTGTCTTTGATGTGGTCTCTTTGGGATTCTTGCTGAATGAGTGTCATTGACTGAATTCAGTGCTTTTGATTGTCTCCATCAGTCACCACATAAACAAAAGCCCTGTCTAAAAGTGTTGCTACAATATACGTTGGTGTTTTGGGGTGTTTTTTTTTTGTTTTGTTTTTTTGGGCAGTATACAAATGTAATTATTTTGAAGTGATAGTGCTTAATGTAGCATTGTCCAATATGAGTAAAAAATCTTGATCTTTTGTTCTTGATACTGTATACAGACCCCCAGGGCCCTATGCATACTTCCTTAAATAATTTGCTGATTTTCTGTCAGATATAGCAGTTACTGTGGATAGAGCATTGATTGTTGCTGACTTTAACATTCACTTAGATAATGAAAATGATACATTGGCTTTAGCATTTATCGACACGTAACTCTGTTGTGGTCAAACAAAACTTGATATCTCAGATCACAACATATGTTTCTTGAATTTTGCACTTAGCCAAGTTCACTCAATACACACCACATTATTAATCTGGTAGAAATTTTCGACCACTAAAGATAGCCTTACTAATATTCTTCCAAATATAAGAAAGAAAAGCATATCTTTCTTTATTATACTCCCAGGGAGTATTTTGTGGATTGTATCACAGATTATTTGTATGACAAGTTTTGACAGCTGATGATGGATAGTAGTACAGCTCATGGAGGTTTGAGAGTCTCAGCATGTCAGAGACACTGTGGAAGCACAAAACGTCTGCCCTAGAGTCTCTGTAGAGGGACTAAATATATCCACAGAGGACCTAATTGCCAATGTAGCATATCCAGCACCATAAATACTATTCTTACATCCGTTGTATTCATGCCTCATATGATATGGAAACTTCATTCAACACAAAGCTCAATTGACCTCTGAGATCGTTCCTGTATGTTTTAGGGTGTGATTTCTCAATAATCTTTCGGGAAGCTGCAGAGGTTTGCTGAGACATCTTCTGGGAGACAGACAGCTCTATGCTTAACTGACATATCAAAATGTTACATTAACAGAGGAACCACTCCAGCCAAGCTGAGTCAGAGCTTCTTCTTTTTTTTTACATACATAAACTTAAACATATAAAAAGGGCACTCACATGCTTCTGGATGCAGAAACCACTGCACAGCAGTGAGTGAACACACAGCGAGGGTCAGATGAAGTGAAATTACCCCTAAACGCATGCAGGGTATGATTCTTTTTCACTCACAGCTGAGGAAATTCCTGCAATCCCTTGTAATCAGCCTCACTGAGTGGTTGATCTCACTTTATAGGGGCCTGTGCTGACAGGCCTCAGCTACTTTGAAAAGATCCGCAGACAACAAGCTCAGTCTCAAGAAATAGAGGTAGCCATTCATTTAGTGCTTTCTAGCACTCAAAATTATAATGGAGCTAAGAAGAGTCTCATACTGTACAGGAATATGAACAAATCTGTGGGCATACGTACTGTCACAATCTGTCTCAATCGTGTTCTTCAAGGACTCTTATTTTGAAGTTTTCCCCTGCACTACATTTCCCCGTATTCACTGCCCTAATCACTTTCATCTGATCATCATCATCCCCACCTGTATTCCATTTCCTCATTTTGTTCTCTGTGTATAAATACCCTCTAGCTTTGTTTAGTCCTTGAAGTGTTACGTTTTGTTAAGATTTATTGTTTGTTCCACTCCAGCATTTGTTCTACTACAGCGATTGTAATTAAAGGATTTAAAGATTCCACTCCTGTGTCTCCTCTCTTCCACTCCTTGGACACCAACATTAAAGAAGGACTGACCCAAAGAATATGGATATACATACCTGCTCCTCCAAAAGTCTTCCTCTACTCCAGCGACCCTACTAATCCTCATCTCTTACAAAGCCTCACCTCGATCTGCACATCACTGACCATGGAGCCAACAGTTTTATTCTTGGAGCTGTTCAGGCAGTTCATTCCCCTCTTGGAATACACAACAAAGTTACTTCATCTTGCTGCTTCGACATCAATTCCGGACATATACCTCAAACCCGTTTATAGAGTGGGATTAAACTTCCACAGACCCACAGCACTTCCGGAGGTGGAAGATCTTCCCTTGGCGAATTACATTCTAGCCACCCTGAAAATGCATAACCCTAAACTCACATCATGTCTAATACAGAAATTGACTTCTTCCACGGCCCCTGTCTCCATGCCTTCCATAACCCCTATCTCCAAGGTAACTCCTCTCCATACAACTCTCCTGGTTCTAGTGGTCGATTCCCTGCCGCAGTCAGCGGTTGCGACCACTGAGGTTGCATTTCATATATGCTGTTAATTATGGCGGCCACAACTTGTGCCCATGCCTGCCACGGTTAACAAGCCAGTGCCCATGCCTGCCACGGTTAGCGAGCCAGTGCCCATGCCTGCCACGGTTAGCGAGCCAGTGCCTGTAGCCTGCCACGGTTAATGAGCCAGTGCCTGTAGCCTCGACCGTCCCAGAGCCAGTGCCTGTAGCCTCGACTGTCCCAGAGCTAGTGCCTGTAGCCTCGACCATCCCAGAGCCAGTGCCTGTAGCCTTGACCGTGCCAGAGCCAGTGCCTGTAGCCTCGACCGTGCCAGAGCCAGTGCCTGTAGCCTCGACCGTCTCATGTCACAGTCTGTCCGTGTTTTTTTTAAAAGTTTTTCCCTGCACTGCATTTCCCAGAATTCACTGCCCTAATCATTTTCATCTGCTCATCATCATCCTCACCTGCCTTCAATTTCCTAATTAGTTTTCTGTGTATAAATACCCTCTAGTTTTGTTCAGTGATTTGTCAGTCAATTAAGTTTTACGTTGTGTTGAATTTAAGATTTATTGTTTGTTCCACTCCAGCAATTATAATTAAAGGATTTAAAGATTCCACTCCTGCGGCTCCTCTCTTCCACTCCTTGGACACCATTACATGTAAATGATTCCTCAAATCCTGCATCTTCATAACAATTCCTAGATAAAATAAGTGATCATGTTCTTAAGTCACCTCTTAAGAGATAAGACTTATGGCTTTCACTTGTCAGTTAATAAAAGGAGAGAAAAACGTCACATAGTTACATTAAAAAAAATATTTATAAATTTTTTGTAAAATGTTTTTTACAAACTTGTTTTTACTACTTTGTGAATTTTAGATTTTTCCTTTTTACTGAGTGTGTTTTGCTTATAGGTATGTTTTGTGAAAAATCTGTGCTTGTTTTACTGAGCCATATCTGGACAACAGAATATCATAGAGACTTGGCTCTTTTGACTTGGGCCAACATGAGCCTATATACATGGCTGTTTCTCAAGGTCCATTCTTTTTGCATTATTACATCCTTGTGGGCTTGTTTTAAAGAAAACAGTTAAACGGTTGTTGAATCTACATATTATAGCATATCTCAAATCTTGCATAGATGCGTTTTAGGTTTTGTTTATGGGCAACCACCCAAAACACACCAAAATTTTAAGAGTTATGAGCGTTTTTTTTTTTTTTTGAGCACCATAAATTGTTATTCAGAAAATCGAATCGAACACAATAGAAAAGAGATGTGCCATAAATGAGATATAGATAAATTAGGCTGTAATTCTTTTTTAAAAGGTTCCCCTGTTGATGGAAGCCTCTTATTTTTATTTCATTTGAATTGCACAATGAAGACTTTAGACATCACAGCGTAATTTTTTGTTACAACACAATTTTCTACGAAGCTGCTTTGAAACTGTGTATTGTGAAAAGCACTATACAAATACATATGGCTTGACTTGTTATAGTATCAACTGACTTTATTATTGTAGCAATTATAAGTTGAATATGATTTTTAAGGACAAGCTATCATCTACTTGCATTTAAAGAAATTTATTAACATTTTTTTTTTTTAATTTACATTTAAGGATAAATTATTTGTCTGAAACATTCTGAAAATGTTGTCAAGACAAAATTGCTTCATGAATTATTAGAGAATAAAACAAGTTGATAAGAACAATTATCATCAGCAAAAAGAATAGGAAACGTCTCGGTTACGTATGTAACCTCCGTTCCCTGATGGAGGGAACGAGACGTCGTGTCGAAGAAGCGACACTAGGGGTCTCTCTTGAGCGCCGAAAGATACCTCTGATCTATGAAAAAAGGCCAATGAGAGTTGGCGAACAGTATTTGCATACTCCGCCTCCGGATACGGATATAAAGGCGAGAGAAATATGCTCGTTCATTCAGGATTTTTCTGAGGAGCCGGGAGTGTTCCGGGCATCTCAGCGGCTCGGCTCAGCGACGTGGCCGGGAAGACACGACGTCTCGTTCCCTCCATCAGGGAACGGAGGTTACATACGTAACCGAGACGTTCCCCGTCTGTCGCTCACTTCGACGTCGTGTCGAAGAAGCGACACTAGGGGTCCACTTCAAAACTCGCCATGCGCTGAGCCGTGTACGTGTACTGCTGACACAGAAGCGGGCAGGTATTTTGCACGTGCACAAGCGACCAACTGTGTTCAGGCTGCACGTACTCTTCCCCAATGCCCCGAAAAAGCGTCAGCACCCTTTTGGTTACCCTAGGGGGGAACAAGGTGACGCTCCCAACTAGGGAACGGGCCAAGCCTGGCTGGGCCTCTTTTCTCTCTATGTTTTCTCGGCATAGAGCAAGAGCAGCCGGGGCCCTTACCGCATCGAGGGAAGGGGGTCTTATTCCGAAGTCCTATTCTTTTAGGGGGAAAAGACCCTGCGGAGGCCACACCCGCCCAGCAGGGGAGGTATAGGTGGCAAAATACATCACATGGCCACTTTGGGCATGTGGGAGGAAATGGCGCGGTGGTAGATCCAGCCTCGAGGAGGGGGGAGTTGCTACAACACGGCGACCGGAGGGCAGCGAAGGACTGCCTAAGGGAGACGCGGGTCAGCTCGCAAGGTGACCGTACCGCGGAAATACACACAGAAGGAGTCCCGTAGGAGGCCTGATCTGTGGAGCACCTATTCCAGTAGGGGTAGCCGGAGGTACCCGTAGTGGACTGGACCAGCACGTTCCTCCGCTGAACTGCTGCGGGCCCGAAGGGCTAGGGAGGAATCAACCAGGGACCTGGGTCCTCTGGGACAAAAGCGCACTGTTTTGCCTTGGCAGAGGGAAACGGCGCTGGAACAAGCGGTTCACCCGGTCAGATCGTCAACGTGTACCGAGTTCTACGGGCTCGAACCTGAGAGAACACGGGACGAGACTGACTCAACCCTGAGATCATAAGGGTGTTAGGTGCTGCCCAGCCCGCAGCTCTACAAATGTCTGCTAGGGAGGTGCCCCTCGCCAGTGCCCAAGAGGATGCCACGCTCCTAGTGGAGTGGGCTCGAACCCGTAAGGGGGGGGCACGGCCTGGGTGTGATAGGCCAACTGAATGGCATCCACCACCCAGTGAGACACCTCTGTTTGGAGACAGTGTTCCCTTTCTGCTGTCCTCCAAAGCAGACAAAGAGCTGCTCAGAGTGCCTGAAGGCAGGCAGGTAGGCACGCAAGGCACATACCGGACACAACAGTGAGAGGGCTGGGTCTGCCTCCTCCCGGGGCAGCGCTTGTAGGTTCACTACCTGATCTCCAGGGGGCGTGGTAGGAACCATGGGCACATAGCCCAGTCGAGGTCTTAGGATCACATGAGTATCTGCCGGACCGAGCTCCAGGCAAGTGTCGTTAGTAGGGAACGCTTGCAGGTCCCCGACCCTCTTGATGAAAGTGAGCGTGATCAGCAGGGCCCTGAGCCAACTGATTCTAGCGACTCGGGGGGGGGGGGATCTCTAAAGACCGGCGAGGACCACCGAGAGATCCCAGGAGGGGAACAGGTTTGGCCGGGAGGGGTTTAACCTCCGGGCACCTCTTGGGAACCTGACGGTTAAGTCGTGCTTACCCAGAGACTTGCTGTCTACTGGGTCGTGGTGAGCTGCGATAGTGGCAACATACACCTTCAAGGTGGATGGGGACAGCCTCCCCCCCAACCTCTCCTGTAGGAACAGGAGCACAGACCTAACTGCGCACCTCTGTGGGTCTTCTGCCCGGGAAGAACACCAATTTACGAACGGACGCCATTTCAGGGCATAGAGTTGCCTGGTAGAAGGGGCTCTGGCTTGGTTGAACGTGGCTACGACCATGGGTGGTAGACCAGCTAGATCTTCCGCATCCCGTTCGGGGGCCAGACGTGGAGGTTCCAAAGGTCTGGGTGCGGATGCCAGAGCGTGCCCCGTCCCTGAGAAAGAAGGTCCTTCCTCAGGGGAATTCGCCAGGGAGGGGCTGTCGCGAGGAGTACAAGGTCCAAGAACCAGGCCCGAGTGGGCCAGTAAGGAGCCACGAGAGTGACTTGCTCCTCGTCCTCCCTGACCTTGCACAGCACCTGTGCAAGAAGGCTCACTGGGGGAATGCGTACTTGCGCAGCCCAGCCGGCCAGCTGTGTGCCAGTGCATCTGCCCCGAGGGGCCCCTAGTGTCGCTTCTTCGACACGACGTCGAAGTGAGCGACAGACGGGGAACTGAGGAAACAGAGGCAAAGTCATTAATATATAAATAGAAGAAATAGAGAGGTACACCAGACAAGATCTTTTCAGAAATTTAGTAGATGAAGCCTGTATCATTTCATATCCATCAACTGAAACTTTCATTCAATAATTTTTATTCTGTAAATATAATATATTTTTCTTTATTTATTAGTATTATTTAGATTTTTAGGACCTGGGGCCAACTGCAAGAAACCCCTTAAGCTAAGAAAACCCTTAGTGACAACAACTTTGCAATTATAACTAAAGGTTTTACTATCTTAAGGGGTTTCTTTCTATTTAGTCCTGGTCCTTACTTAATTACAGCTATTAACATACAGAAAGTGTTAAGGATTGCAAATATTTGCCAAACATGGCCATTTTGGTACAATCATGTAATCCACAGAAATATAATTTGTCTAATAGTATAGCTGTCCTCTATCAGACTCTTGTATATGTGTGCATGGGACAGCACAGCATAGCAAAACTGCAACAAAACAACAAAAACCTTATCTCGGCATGAACCCTTTGGAACTATGACACATACCACCCCAGCAGCCGATATGCTAAAGAGCCACAGGATCTTATCCTCCCCTGGTGACCTGCCTCTCAGGCATGACATAGGGGTCATTTCACTAAACAAAGTCTCTGCTCCTTTATCCAAACCTACATGAAGCATTGCACAATTTCACTTCTCAACACCTTTGCTTTAACCTTCTTCTTTTGCTATTTAAATACAGCTGTGCTCTTGCTAACTTGTTGGACAGGAAGAATAGACAGAAACTAAATTTATTCAGACAATCAGGTCAAAGGGGGAGACCAGAAGAACGTGAGATGCTGCAAAACACATCTGGACAGCAGTCCCTTGGGGACGGACTGAGGATGGAATGGGTCTGGACACAGATGTGAGTGGAGATGAGGAAACAGGGCCTCTAGGAACATGATATAGCATCCCACTCAAGAAAAGAGCCCCAGTTACATTGCACTAGATAACCCAGTGGATGAGGCCTGGCTTGTTTTATTAAGGTTGCATGTTTAATTCATAGAGCCTTACTTTAAGAGAACACATGTGTCAAAGGCGCCCCTCATCGACCCCATATTTCTGAGGTCCGCTTCTGCAGAATACAGGGTCCCAAATGAGGAAAGATCTCAGTAATCAAAGGGAAATCCACACTGATGCTATGTGCTCACAGGAGAATGGAGTCAGATTGTGTGAATGGGTCTTACCACATATAATGCCATGCCTTTAAAGTTGGTAATTAAAAGGACTCAAATGTAACTAATCCCCAGTGACCTAGTCCAGCCTAGTTCACAGTTATCAGAGTTGGGAATGCTACTTTGAAACTGTAGCTTGTCAAACTACATTTATTTTAATGCAATTCAACAACAGCCAAATTACTCTTTTAAAAAGGTAGCTACACTACAAGTTACTAACAGAAAGCAGCTGACTACATTGAAGCTATTAGGTGGGAGTGAATTAACAAGCAACCAGAGCAGTGTTGATCTGGGATAATAACACTATATACCCTGAAAAATAATCTGACTTGTAAAAACTTCACACAATAAAATATAAATAAGTAACTTGATCAAATATTTTATTTATTGATTTTTGTGTCAAATAAACTAAATTAGCCTAAACATGTTTTAGGAAAGATTATTTTGTTTGCCTTACATACATACCAAAGTTATTGCTTCAGAAAAACCATTGGAATTAAATCTACATTAAAACGTGCTAAAACAACATTTTCCAAAATGTTGTCCCAACTTGACAAACATATTCATCTGAACAAACAATTTAATATTCAACAATTGACTTGCAAGTCCCCTGTATGCACTTCAATTCAATGATGTGTTTAATTTTAAAGGATTATTTTTCTATATAATTTCAGCATAATACCTTAGCCAGCGTTCAGAGGCCAAATACAGCCAAACGTTTTAGAAAATCAAACAGTGGATGATTCAATATCAAATTGTAAACAAACAATCTTGTGTTGCCTTGACAAGACTTTGTGTCTTAGATTAACAAAATAATTTAAATTCTTAAATTTCTTGGCCTCTCAGCTCTGTGAGTTGGGCAGCTGAATTTAAGTTGAGTTTACTCAAAAAAACGTAATAGGTCTGTCTAATAGGTTGCTTAGTTTTTTTAGTAGGCTAAGTTAGTTTTTAACTTGTCAGATGAATGAACAGGATTTTCCAATGTGGGATAGAGAGTACATATTAGATGAGTGTATATTAATATTATCTTGGCTGCAAGGCTTTGTGTGCAATATTGTGGCAAAAAATAGCAGCAAAGCATTTTGTTGCACTGCTTTGATTCTTGTTGGGAAAAGTATAGCTCATTTTCTGTTTTTTAGTCAATGTTAGTAGCTACAGTCATTTTATTCCGCAACACTGATATATAGGTCACAGTATCTGTGTTTTATTTGTTTGTATGCATTGCAAAACTCTAGAACTGTCTCTGAGCACAGTCTTCTAACATCTGGCTTCTCCCTAATAACTTCTGTCAGTCTGGACACTCACTTCCTGTCAGGGTCAGTGGTCACGGAAATGGCAAGTGTGCTTGTTGTGGTGCTCGTGCCCATTACTGCATTCCTTCAAAATCACATTTAGTGCTTCTGTGTTTCCTCCAATGATCGGAAGGTACGTCAACTGGTTGAGACAGTCACATGACTTCAGCAAGGGGTTCGCTGGACACATCACCTCAGCAGGGTGTCACCTCTGACCTAACAGGGCCAACCGAATTTAGAGGAAGTTTTAGAGAAAGTTTAGACCCTCCAGCTTGGCTTCCAGACGGCAAACTACCATGCAGCCTGCGTGTGGTTTTGATATCCGCCATGTTGCTTGACAGGAAGCAGAGGTCAACAGCAGGAGGAATCATCTGTTGATCACCTGGGATGCAGAATTGCTGGTATCCAGTTCTGCCCTGCACGGAAATGCTATTGAAACATTCTGCAATGGCGCAGAAGTGTCAAGAGACCATAGAGGATGTTTTCCATCAGCTGGGTCCCACATATTGTATGGTATGAGGAGGTAGGCACCTTTAGGATGTGATTTGAGACCATAGAGGTAATCAAGAGCTATGTCCATGGAGGAAACTCAAAGGATATTCATTATTGGACAGGAAGAGTGGTGCCTGCCTGGATCCCATTAAAAGAGGAGCTGTGACTCTGTGGCTACATTCTGCAATAGGCCCAAAACATACACAGAAGCTTCTACTTACATGGCAAATAGTAAGAGTAAAGCATTGATTAGTTCATCAGTCTGTCCAAATCACACTTAAGAGATGTTCTCACAAGACGCATTCTTGCGTTCTGCCTGTACATAGATCTCAGTGCGTTTCACTGGTTTTCAGCATCTCTTGTCATAAATGCAATTTTTTTTAACAATGTGTCGTTATATGTAGTTTGAAACATAAACAAAATTTGTTTCAAGACCACTGCTCCGTGCTTCTGTCATTGTACAGCTGTCCATTTGTTGTCTGTAGAGCATGGGATAGAGCTGTTAATTTTTTAACACATTATTTTTATATTATTAATCGCATTGAATTAACATGTTTAATCAACAGCCTTTACAATCATGTAATCCATAAAAAGTAATACATTTTTTGGTCTGCACGGGCCTTACAGAGCCCATATTATGCTAATTTACAGGTTCATCATTTTATTTTGGGGGTCTAATTGAATAGATTTACATGCATTAATGTTAAAAAAACACATTATTTTTCTCATACTGTATATTTATTTTCCCAGCTCTTCATACTCTGACAGATATGCTCTGATTTACCTCCTGTCTCTTTAAAGCCCCCCTTTACAAAAACCCCAGTCTGCTCTGATTGGTCAACCGTGTAGAGCATGTGTCAGAAATGTAATGGCCCTTACCATAACCGAGTTTCAGCTCCTGAGTCTCCCGAGCAGCTGTAAACACTACTATTGCAACAGTGGTGTCTGTTTTTTCCATACCAGTTAGAGCCAGAGTCCGATAATGAATGAAATAATTAAAGTTTGAAAGAACAAGCTGATCGCCCCAAACTACCTTTACAAGAACGACTTGAGCAGGAAGTTTAACAGTGGTAAGTTTTAATTTAGTAGCTTTCTTACAAGTACACTATTTATGATCAATGTGAACCTAATAAAACTTCAAATAAACGACATGTAGAGCATCTAAGTTAGTCATCTTTTGCTGGAATAGGTGTAGTGTAACTTTTTTTCGCCCGAGATATGAACAGAGAATGCCATGGTTCCCTTTACAAAAAGCTTCACTAAGCTGCGCTTGCTAAAAGCACTATGGGAACGATCTTGCATTGTGACCAGCTGTGAATATGTGTGTAACACGTCAATGAACATTGACCGGAAATTTATAGCCTCGGTTGGTGAAATCATTGGATGCACCTGTGGCCGGGCTATAAATAGAGGCATCACCAGCATGTTCGTCAGATCTCTTTTCTTCAGAACATAATGTGATGTGTGTCTCACAAGCCTGCAAAAAAACTTTCTTCCCTTTGTTAGGAAATTGTTAGGCAGTGAGCAGAACTTTCTTTCTTTCCTACTCTCTCTGATCTTTAAAAGAAAAAAGAGAAAATTATATATATATATATATATATATATATATATATATATAAGAAAAAAAGGAGAGAAAATGTCGGAGAAACAGAGCAAACGGTGCGTGTTTCCTTGTCAAAGTTTCATGACTGACAAAGACCCGCACGAGTTTTGCTTTGTTTGTTTGGGGGAAGAGCACGCTGCTCTCGCGTGGGGGCAGGGCGGGTGCATGCATTGTGACCTACTTTCGGTCAGAATGCTTCACGCTTGCCTTGCTTACTTCCGAAAGCTGGCACCCACACTTCATTCGTGGGGCTCTCGTATGGATCTGGCTGAGGAGCATGAGACGGGTTCATCCCTTTCGCTCGCTCTCTCCCCAGATCCGGCTGGTCCTTCACGTGATCTTGAAGCACGCTCCGGCGCCTCTTCAGTTCAAGGGGATTGACCTCGTTTCTCTTGGGTCTGCAGATTTCATGTTACCCACATCAGAGCACTCAAAGCACGATTCCAAATCCCCTGAAGAGTTACTTGATGTGATTACTCGTGCAGTGGCCAGACTTCAATTAGACTGGCCACGCGACCAAGAAACCCCCAAATGCTCCAAATTAGAGGACAGATTTCTGTCTGGTGGTCAAGGGAAGGGAACGTCTCATCAGTCCCTTCCCTTCTTTGATAATCTCCACGATGAGCTTGCTCTTTCGTGGAGAAAGCCTTATACCTCGCGCGTTCACGTGCCTTCGACGTCTTTATATTCGACTATCATGGGTGCTGAGGCGCGAGGGAATTCAATGATGCCACCGGTCGAAGAGACACTTGCGGGTTATCTCTTGCCGGGTTCGGCATCATCATTAAAAAGACCTGCTCTCCCCTCTATGCCATGCAGAACCACCTCCATGCTAGTGGGGAGGGCTTATCAAGCGGCAGGTCAGGCTGGTGCGGCGCTGCACACCATGGCCTGCTAAAAGACCTGAGTGTGGGTGAAACGCTCGACGAAGATACCTTTTCAGAACTTCGTCGGGCTACAGATTTGTCTCTCCGTGCCACCAAGCAGTCAGCCCGTGCCATTGGCCGGTCTATGTCTGCTTTGGTTAGTACGGAGAGGCATTTATGGCTTAACCTTTCGGGCATCAGGGATAAAGACAGAGTTTTCTTACTCGATGCCCCAGTTTCGCCTTCCGGTCTATTCGGAGACGCCATGAATATGGTCATCTCCAGATTCCAGGAGGCAAAAAGCCACGAGGAGGCCTTTGGGCAGTTTCTTCCTCACCGCACTGAGAGGGCGGGGCCGTCGGCCACCCAGTCTCGCCCCGATTCTGCTAGAAGGGAGGCTCAAAAACAGAGCATGGTGAGTCGTGCTCCCCCTCGTAGGGACTGGGGACAGGCTTATCGCCCTCAGCAGCCACCCAAGCAAGACCTCAGAACTATAATTTCTAAGAGAAAGAAGCCATGACATTCTTGTATCCAACCTTGTGGGGGTAGTTCCCTTCGGGACGGGGGATCATTCACATCGGCCCTCCCGATACCCTCACAAAACCTCTTCACTCCTGCCACCTTTGGTGTTTCGGGTGATAGAGGTTTCCAACAAAGTTGAACGGGTCTACCGTTGCTTCCTGTCTCAATCCAGGACACGGAACACTCAACACTCCCTCAAGTGTTGAAATTAGTACCCATCTCCGAGAACCTGGCAGCGTGGAAACTTCTGCCAGGTATTTCTATGTGGGTTCTAGAAACAGTTGAAAGAGGCTACAGAATTAAATTTGCTCGCCGTCCTCCGCGTTTCAACGGCGTGGTTCCCACTACCGTGAAACCGGGACAGGCATGTCTACTGTGGAAAGAACTGCAAAATCTCCTGGTCAAAGGGGTCATAGAACATGTTCCCCTTCCAGAGAAAGAGTCAGGCTATTACAGCAGACGGCGACGATTTCACACATCATGCCGCGGCGCCGCCCAACCAGCGTGCCTTACCTGCTTGCCAAGGGCGTCCCCCTGCGACCAAGCAACGGCAGGCAGCTCCGCAATCTGGACCCAGCTCTCAGCCCCAGTGTCGAGTACCTCGCAGCCGGCGTACACCTCCCATCTCCAGGACCCCTTCCCGGATCAGAAAAGCTCCGAAGCGCTCCTGAGATGGGCAACACAGGCAGTTGGATGTTCGCTCCGGAGATGGTACCAAGACCATTCCATCCCCCAGTGGAGGGCTGGGAGGAGAATCCTTGTTTTTTTAATTTTCATTTGCTGCACCCTCTCCGGGTTGCGGTACCCACATGTTCAATAAAAGAGCGATTTCCCCACTCCCTGGGTCATCCAGCCGGTGTGCGTCGTTCTCACGGCACCCTGGCCCTAAAACTCTACAGTCCCGGTTCCCCGGACACAGCTCCCTCGCGTCCGGCCCCGCAACTGCTCAGCCCCGGCAGGCCAGCGCTGATGAGTTCCGAAGACACCTCCATAGGACCTCTTCCACAGTCTCTCTCCCACTGCCGGAGGTAGGTAAGTGCTTTGAGTCTTTTCTGAACACACAAGCCTCGGAATGCTCTTTTGCCTCCTGACGCATTATTACCTGCTCCCCCCCGCCGCAAAGCCCCACCCGGTACGTCAAAGACGATTGTCCCGTTAGTGCCCCTCGCACAGAGTTTGGATGCATGGTTCTCACTTCCCAGTCTGTCGTGCCGGTTGGCCAGGGCCATCCTACTCAGCTATGTGATTCAGTTCGCCTGGCTCCCGCCTTGTTTCAGCGGTATTCGCTCCACTCTTGTACGTGGCCAACAAACCAGTGCCTTACGAGCAGAGATCTCCACCCTGCTCCTCAAAGATGCGATAGAGCCCGTCCCTCCAGCTGAGATGAAGCAGAGTTTCTACAGTCCTTACTTCATCGTACCTAAGAAAAGCAGCAGGTTGCAACAAATCTTGGACCTGTGAGTTCTCAACCGGGCTATGTACAGACTTCCGTTCAAAATACTCACGCAGAAACAGATTCTCACCTGCGTTTGACAGCTAGATTGGTTCACGGCGGTAGACCTGAAGGACACGTACTTCCACGTCTCCATTCTGACACGACACCGACCCTTCTTACGGTTCGCGTTCGGCAGCCAGGCGTATCAGTACAAGGTCCTCCCCTTCGGCCTGTCCCTGTCCCCTCGCGTCTTTACGAAGGTCGCAGTGGCTGCTCTTGCCCCCCAAAGGGAAGTGGGCATCCGCATACTCAACTACCTCAATGACTGGCTCATCATGGTCCACTCTTGAGAGTTACTATGTGCCCAGAGGGACCAGGTGCTCAGGCACCTCAGCCGTCTAGGGCTTCAGGTCAACTGGGAAAAGAACAAACTTGACTTGGTTCAGAGCATCTCTTTTCTCGGCATGGAGTTAGACTCAGTCTCAATGACAGCGCGACTCACCAACGAGCACGCTCAGTCAGTGCTCAGGTGCCTCGTCTGGCACAGCCATTCCTCAAACAATTCCAGAGGCTCCTGGGGCATATAGCATCCTCAGCCATGGTCGTGCCGCTCGGGTTGATTCATATGAGACCGCTACAGCACTGGCTACAGACTCGAGTCCCGAGATGGTCATGGCACCATTTGACAATCACCCCTTCCTGCTGTCAGACTTTCAACCCTTGGAGAGACCTCTGCTTTCTGCAGACCGGAGTCCCCCTGCAGCAGGTTTCCAGATGTGTTGTGGTAACCACAGACACCTCTTTATAGGGTTGGGGCGCCGTGTGCAATGGGCGCACTGCCGCTGGCCCCTGGAAAGGACCCTGGCAGGGTTAGCACATCAATTGCATAGAGTTGATGGCTGTAATTCTTGCCCTACGGAAGTTTATCCCACTAATCCGAGGCAAGCACATCTTGATCCATTCAGACAGCACGTTATGGTAGCGTACATAAATCACTCAAGTCGCTGCTCGCCACTCACATCCCTGGCAACCGCAACACGATGGTGGATGTGAGTCGTGACAGGTTTAGCCCAGGGGAGAGTGGAGGCTCCAACCCCAGGTGGTCCAGCTCATATGGGACCGATTTGGCAAGGCACAGATAGATCTCTTTGCCTCCCAAGACAACTCACACTGCCCCCTTTGGTACTCCCTGATAGGAGCCCCTCTCGGGACAGACACGCTGGCACACAGCTGGCCCTGCTCTGCACAAATATGCATTTCCCCCAGTGAGCCTTCTTGCATCAGTGCTGTGCAAGATCATGGAGTACAAGGAACAGGTCATCCTGGTGGCCCCCTACTGGCCCACCCGTACCTGGGTCTCTGATCTCACGCTTATCGCGATAGCCCCTCCCTAGAGAATTCCCATGAGGGAGGACCTTCTTTCTCGGGGACGGGGCACCCTCTGGCATCCACACCCAGACCTCTGCAACCTCCACGTCTGGCCCCTGGATGGGATGCGGAAGATCTAGTGTATCTACCACCTGCTGTTGTAGACACGATCAACCAAGCCAGAGCTTCCTCCACCAGGCAACTCTATGCCCTAAAGTGGTGCTTGTTCACGAATTCGTGAGCCAAAGACCTGTAGAGATGCGCAGTTTGGTTAGTGCTTCTATTCCTGAAGGTGTATGTGACTGCTATCGCAGCCCACCACAACGCAGTAGATGGCAAGTCCCTTGGTAAGCACGGCTTGATTATCAGGTTCCTGAAAGGCACCCAGAGACTGAATCCTCCCTTGCCTAGCCTGTTCCCCTCTTGGAATCTCTCAGTGGTCCTCTCGGGCCTTCAGAGACCCCCCTTTGAGCCGCTTGATTTAGTCGAGTCAAGGCCCTCTCCCTGAAGACGGCCCTCCTGATCGCGTTAGCCTCCATCAAGAGGGTTGGAGACCTGCAAGCGTTTTCTGTAAGCGACACCTGCCTGGAGTTCGGTCCGGAGCTTTCTCAGGTTATTCTGAGACCCCGACGGGGCTACATGCCCAATGTTCCTTCCACCCCTTTCAGGGACCAGGTCGTGAACCTGCAAGCACTGCCTCGGGAGGAGGCAAACCCAGCCCTTTCATTGCTGTGTCCGGTGCGTGATTTGCGTACCTATTTGGACCACATGCAGAGATTTAGATGTTCTGAGCAGCTCCTTGTCTGCTTTGGCGGAAAGGGAACGCCGTCTCCAAACAGAGATTAGCCCACTGGGTCATTGATGCTATTGCCTTAGCCCAGGCCATGCCCGCCCCCCTTGCGGTTTCAAGCACACTCTACTAAAAGTGTAGCATCCTCGTGGGCACTGAGCCATGGCACCTCCCTAGCAGACATCTGCAGAGTAGCGGGCTGGGCAACACCCAATACCTTTGCCAGGTTTTACAAGCTGAGGTTTGAGTTAGTCTCATCTCGGTGGTAGGTCTCATTAGGCTGGACTTACCACCGCACCATATCCCACATCTGGCTTCACAACCTTCATGGTGTATTTGCCACGCAGTACCTCCCCCTAAAACTGGGCAGGGCGTGGCCTCCGCAGGGTCTTTCCCTCCTGACAGAATAGGAAATTTGCGGACCAGACAGCTACCTTTCCTCTGGCCTCGCCTACATCCCCGGCACGCCAGCGCTGGAGAATTCTGAAGATGCCCCCTTATGCCTCTTCCTCAGTCTCTAAATCTGCCCCCTGCCGGGTGCACAGAGCAGGGTAAGGGCTTCGAGTCTTCTCTCAGCACCCTAGCCTCGGGACATCTTTCTGCTCCAGACATGCTATCTCCTGCTCCCCCTCGAAGAAAGACTTAACTTCCCCAACTTAAGATAGGCCCCAGCCGCTTTATGTCTGAAGAGAGAGAAGGCCGCGGCTGCTGGGCTTGCTCCCATGTTAGGCATGTAACACCTTTTCCCCCATCAGGGGTGCGGGAAACCTAAGGTTTGTATGCAAAAAGAAAAATAAGTTGGGGGTGTTGGGGAGGGCTACGTGCAGCCGGTACAGGCGCCTCTAGCACGCAATAGCCTGCTGTGCACCTGATTCGACATTCACGTAACACGTTCAGTGCGTGGTGCTTTTTTATGGACCCCTTTTGTCACTTCATTCGACACAATGTCGAGTGAGTGACAGAAGGGGAACGTCATGGTTACTGTCGTAACCTCCGTTCCCCGAGGGAGGGAACAAGACTTTGTGTCCCTCCTGCCACAGCACTAGACCTAGCACTTTATATGGCAGTGCTTCATTTTCGGCTCCTCAGTGCAAAATCCTGACTGCCATTCACTGCCCTGCTTCCCTTTATACCCATATGTCCGGGGCAGAGCATGCAAATTCTGTCTGCCAACTTGACATTGGCCTATTCTCAGGTTCAGAGGTACGATTCAGCATCCAAGGAAGACCCCTTGTGTCACTTCATTCGACACAATGTCTCGTTCCCTCCCTCGGGGAACGGAGATTACGACAGTAACTATGACATACTTTCTAAAACACTTTTCACAGAAAAGTTTGTTTTTCCACTTAACAAATTCACAATAATGTCTATATTTCCTTTTTTTCAGGTATGCACACAATTCATACACAGCACCAGCAATAAATATTGTCTGCAATACTTTATAAAAAGGTTATATTTATCAAAGGTGAATTGGTACAGATGCTATTGAGCTCCAAAAAAGACAAAAACACTAGAAAGGTATAATAAAAGTATCATAAAAGTAGTCCAAAGACTGAAATCATGACAAGATGCTCTTGAGATCTTCAGCCCACCACCAGGACGTCTACGGACTGTTCATTTCCTGTTTGGCTGTCCATTTCTGTCCATGTGCATCTCTCAAGACATTTCGTATCACCACCCCATCCCATGGCAGTTTGCTCACTCCATTACTCTAAGCCTTTGATTCACTGCCAAAGCAAACACTTGTCCATGGGCGACCATGAATTCGTTCCTATGGTAACAGTAAAATGACCGTAGGTACTGGCCCTGAAGATTCAAATCAGCAAAATAAACAAAGGGCCCGATTCAGAGGAACCTAAGAGCTTCAGATACAGGAGCAGCATTCTGCAGGACACCCACTTGACTTGACCAAATCTGCACGTGCAAGACTTATCACTTCTAATCAGTCCCGTGATATTAACACATCCTGTCACTCAAGGAAGTCAGAGGAACAAAGACACTGTGTAGTAGGTGTAATTACCTCAGAGGACTGTTGAAATGGTCTTGGCGCCTCTAAAAACCTAAATATACACAAACTATATTATTCATATGTCTGGAAATTTATCAAATGGTAATTGTAATAAAAAGACAGCCTAATGCCCATTTCCAATTATTTTCAGTTATATACAGTAGTTCTGATATATCTTCTTATTACTGAAAAACTCTTATTGGACAAAATAAACATGAATCATAAGTGTAACCTATAATGTTAGCATTTTGTCAGCAAAAATTATAAATATATATTTTTTCAAGATAGAGGGGCATTTAAAAACAAAATATTTATTTAAAGGTGTATTCTTGCCTCGTCACTGTTATTGGACCCATATGCTTTCGTCCAAAGTTCAGATTAAGTGTGTTTGGAAAATAATTTATCAAGTGAACTGTGACTCGATAACTTTTCCCTCCAATTAGGACTTAGATGGCAAGCCATGAGTGGAAAAGTGCTGTGGAAACAGCAGCCACCTTGTGTACTGTAGAACTCAATCCGTTTGTGCCAAATAAAACACAAATAAATCAAGGCAATATTTCAGTCAGAAATAATTCACCACATCTCCAAAAAGAAAACAGAGCAAAAAGAGCTGAACAGGAACTGTAGGTCACATCCTAGATCTGATTAAGAGGATTAAGGGTAACAATTTATAAAAATGGTCTGTCATTAACAGGTAATTATTCAGGAATTAATGCAGGACAAATGAGTAGAACTACATTAACGCTTTAGTCTGCTATACTCTATTATTAACTAATAAGGAAACATGATTAACTACTAGTAAGTAATAGTGAACTGATGAGGTAGTTCACTGTTAGGTAATCAATTATTACTGAATTTTATTTGCCTCATTGAGAACTATTAACTAACTATGGCTAATTTGAAATAACTACTAATTAATTAATAATCAAAACATTAACATCTGTCTAAAATGTGAATGATAATGTTTCTATTGTGAACAAACCTGCACCTTGCGTGCGTTCTTGGGATATCTCTTCTGTTCATTACAAATTATTAACTTCGTCATGTTAGATATTGTTGGAGGTCTTTTTAAATCATTTTTGTAACCCATAAGTAATGAGTCAAGTGTTACCACATAAACATGAAGGAATTACTAATGATATTGACCATTATATTTATCTGGCATTAAATGATGAATCATTGCAATAATTGAGCATAATTGCATACTTAACTAAACACAATGTCTGTTTGCAAACCTTAAGCAGGACAATTCTTTTAATGGCTGGTGCTCACTGTTACTACATGTTTTAAATGTCTTATAATAAATCAAGATAAATATTAAAATGACGTGTTTAAAGGACAAGTGCGTTGATCTCCACAAGACTTCAACAGAAAACCAGAGAAAAACATTGTGCAGCTATGAGACCGATTCCACCTATCTGTGTACTTCGGCCCTAGACAGCCCACTCTGTAAATATATACAGTTCTTATAAAATACATTTTACATGTTTCCTGCGAACCCTGATTGGATTAGATGCTTGATGGACATGCCACTCATTCTTTTCTTTTCATTTCTTTTTCACTGTATCATTAAGTTGCTCAGAATTTTTTTTCAAAAGCACTTCACAAAAAATTAAACACTTCTTGTAAGATTAGCCTACATTATCTATGACTAAATAATTCGAAGTAAAAATATTTTGTTAAAAAAAAAAAAGTTGTGTATATTCGTGTTTTTATTTTGTAATTAATTAATAATCCATTACCACGAACCTCACTTTTAAAATAATCAAAGTCGTTAGTAATTACTTCATATTTATGTGAAGTATACATTTTTTTTAAAAATAATTTTGGTAACCAAAAATTACGACTTTGGTTACCAAAATTATTTTTAAAAAAAAGACCTCCAGCAATATCTAACATGCCCAAGTTAATAATTTGTAATGAACAGAAGAGATATCCCAAGGAATACCCAGGTTGGGCACATGCATCCCTATATTTCTGTAATGTAAGCTATGATACTCTACCAGTCACTGTAGCCTTGATTTAGAGAACTGTTATGTTCATAAATTAATTTCAACAAAGAGCAAAGATGTTTCTCTGAAGGCACTTTTCATGATCTTATTCATAATAAAAACATTCACACCCTCAACACTGGAGCCCCGCAGGCAGATGTCAGGTGGTTAGAATGGGCAGCAACATCTCCTCATCACTGACCCTCAACACTGGAGCCCCGCAGGGCTGTGTTCTCAGCCCACTCCTGTATTCCCTTTACACACATGACTGTGTGGCGACACATAGCTCCAATGCCATCATTAAGTTTGCTGATGATATGACGGTTATAGGTCTGATCACTGACAATGATGAAACAGCCTACAGAGAGGAGGTGCACACTCTGACACGCTGGTGTCAGGAGCACAACCTCTCCCTCAACGTCAGTAAAACCAAGGAGCTTGTAGTGGACTTCAGGAGGAAAGACAGAGAGCACAGCCCCATCACCATTAATGGAGCACCGGTGGAGAGAGTCAGCAGCTTCAAGTTCCTCGGTGTCCACATTACTGAGGAACTCACATGGTCCGTCCACACTGAGGCCATTGTGAAGAAGGCTCACCAGCGCCTCTTCTTCCTGAGATGGCTGAGGAAGTTTGGAATGAATCACCACATCCTCAAACGGTTCTACACCAGCACTGTAGAGAGCATCCTGACTGGATGCATCACCGCCTGGTACGGCAATAGAACCGCAAAGTACCAGACACATCATAGGAGCTGAGCTTCCCTGCCTCCAGGACATATATAACAGGCGGTGTGTTAAAAAAGCTTGGAGGATCATCAGAGACTCCAGCCACCCGAGTCATGGGCTGCTCTCACTGCTACCATCAGGCAGGCGGTATCGCAGCATCAGGACCCGCACCAGCCGACTACATGACAGCTTCTTCCCCCAAGCAATCAGACTTTTGAACACTTGATCTCTCACGATCAATATACATCAGCACTGCACATTATTAATCTTACACTGGACTGTCATAAATTATATTCTCTTTACAATAAAACCTACTGTATATTTTTTTATACACTTTATATACTTTTTTTATTGTATGCGTATTCTATATTGTGTGTATTGTTTACTGTACATTGTATATTATTATTGTGTTGTATGTGTTCATTTGATATGTCAAATGTTGTGTAAATATGTTGTTTATTGTAATTAGTATATGTCTCGTCACTGTCATGACTGCTATGTTGCACTTGTGTACATAGTAGTGTGACAATAAAGTGATTTGATTTTGATTTGATTTTGATAAAATGTATTCTGTTGAATACAGAAAAAAATCAAACGGAAAACTAGATTTGTGAAAATTAAGAAAAATAAATAAGGTCTTACAAGCAGAGATGCTTCTGTTCAGAAAAAAAAGAGTCTGCCCCTTACATTTGCAAAAGAATCCTTACTGAATGACAGTCTTTATATACTGGTTATTAATATAATCTCTCCCTCTCTCTCTCTCTCTCTCTCTCTCTCTCTCTCTCTCTCTCTCTCTAAGTTGCCCTTTTTAATCATTTTATTATAACTGCATATCAATGATTTAATGCATTTGTAAATTACTTATTTGTCATTAATGAACCCCCTTATAAACAGATTTTCTCTGTAAAAGAGTATTTTCCTCTAAAAGAGCAATACACAGCGGCGTGCAACGTCCTTTTCAGGACACGTCTTTATAAAGATTCCATTCCGCCCCTGTGTAGTTCCTGGATGGGGTAGAGTGATCTCCGCTTCATACGGCCACAGGCGTTGTCTCGTGTGTCTGGGTTGCGATCACACCGAGGCAGCGTTTGTGGATGGCTCATGCTCTCACTATGAGAGCATGACCATGTCAACGTTGCGGTCGCGGCTCGCTTTCAACAGAAAGCATGCCACTCCAGCCATCCCCCGCATCAATCCTTCTTCCCACGGGTTTGAGGACAAAGATCTGCAAGTGGGTAGCCCTGATCCCGATGTGCTGCAGGAGCTGCGCTCAGCGACTGACCTCGCCCTCAGGGCCACGAAGGTCACAGCGCAGTCACTCGGGCAGGCGATGGCCGCGCTCGTGGTCCAGGAACTTCATCAATGGCTGAACTTGGTCGAGATGCGTGAAACCGACAAGACTCGCTTTCTCAATGCCCCTGTCTCCCAGTTCGGCCTTTTCGGCGACACCGTTGAGGACTTTACCCAGTTCTCCGCGGTGAAGAAACAGATGGAGGAGATCTCGCACATCCTGCCCCGCCGCAAGCCTGCCGCCAGGGGCCATGCACCATCTGCTCGCCGAGTGTGTCCCCCTGCGAAGAAACACCAGGCTGCTCCGCCTCAACCCGGGCCCAGCTCTCAGCCCATGCGTCGAGCGCCCCGCAGCAAGCAGACGCCCCCCGTCGTAAGGACCCCCTCGAGGACCCAGAAGGCTCCCAGGCGTTCCTGAGATGGATGACCCAGTAACAACCCCTAGTCGGGGCTGCGATACCCACATTCTCAATAACAGAGCTATTTCCTTTGTCTCTGGGTCACCTGGCCCGCAAATGCAGTTCTCACGGCACTCTGCCGCCACACCTCGACTCCTCGGTACGTCAAAAATAATCGTCCCCTTGGTGCACCTAGAACGGAGCTTGGATGCGTGGCTTTCACTTCCCAATCTGTCACGCTGGCTGGCCTGGACCATCCGACTCGGTTATGCAATTCAGTTTCCCAGGCCTCCATTTCCCCCTATTCACAGGCGTCCACTTTACCGCAGTACACGGCGAGCATGCCAAATCCCTGCGCGCGTAGATCGCTACCCTTTTACTCAAAGACACGATAGAGCCTGTCTCTCCAACCAAAATGAAGAAGGCTCTCTACATCCCTTACTTCTTTGTAACCAAGAAAGATGGCGGCTTACGTCCGATCTTGGACTTGAGAGTTTTCAACCGGGCTTTGCACAAACTCCCGTTCAAAATGCTCACGCAAAAACTAGTTACAGCATATTGGTGTCCGTGTTAATGTATTCATGACAAAACAGAGATTTTGAGAACGGAGAACACACAGAACACCTATTAATGATGATGACACACATTAATGTTAAATAAAATTATTTTTCATGGAAAATGTTTAGGGCAGTCAAACGATTCAAATATTTAATCGCAATATCTTTCTAAACATGACTGGACAAAATATGCTTTATCCAGATGTATTTTTCAGTCATCCTCACAAAACCTACTCAACCAACAGAGTTGAACAACGGAAAATGAACACAACTCAATTCAAATTATGTACAAAATATGGTAGTTGGATGTGTATTTTGACAGGATATATTTGCTTCTTGAGTTTTGACAGACATATACATACAGGAGCACAGTGGAATTAAATAGCTCTGGTCATGTGACTGTTTGCACCAAGTCTGCACTGTCATTTACAACTGACAACTCTGTCTAAAATACATCAATAACTCTTTTTAGACCCCTGTCACAATTTAAACAGATGGGATTAAATGGGTTAACCCATTGTCATTCTGTAGTGGAGATTACCTGCATGTTTCCAGCAATGTCTCCAACTTCTGCATTGGCTAGTGCACTAGAATCAAACAGAGACACCGTCACAGACAGCAGCAGGGTATTCTTTAGCTGATAATCAGTACCGCCGCACCCTATATGCATATTACACAGTCTGCGTAGGACACCAACTTCCTAGGGGGGCACCAGAAACTCCACCGACTACCTTTACAGACACGTTATACCTTATTCAAGGACCAGGTAGCAGTCGCAGAACACAGACAATCTCCTCCTCTCACACCGCGCCTTGCAGCTTTTGTAACGCGCCTTGCAGTTGTTGGGCCTCACGCTCAGATAGAGACAAAGGCAGGCATACACAGTCATAATACCTGACTGAGGCCTGTAGGAACACTCAAATCCTGATAACACAGAATCAACTGCCAAAATTAAATAAAGTGAGTCCAAACAGACTACAGATCCCATCAAGCCTTGCTCACTTTACACCTAGGTATGAAATTCTGATGGATTGAACTCTCAACTATTGGATGAAATGCATGACAGAACGCAGCCCTGAACCATGTCATCAAGCGCATAAAAAACCCTGGAGATTCCTCCTAAGCTTGCTTCAGTGACATTATGGGCCACGTCTAGTTGCACCCCTGCTGCTCCCAGGTTTAGCCTCACTGCCCAGGGAAGTAATGTACGTATCTGAACTATGGCCATACAATCTGCATCTCACTAGAAGAGCCGAGATTCTCCATGTTCCACCGAGCACACTAACGGATCCTAAGGAGACTGCTGAGCAATCCGTGTCTCACCCATTTGCCTGCAGAAGTGAAGAAATAAGATTTCTATTCCTTCTTCAACCAAGTCGACTTTGCTGATATCTCCGCCAACCCGCCGAGAATCAGCCCTGTACCGACCACCAACAAAGCGAGGAAATGGCCACCCGTCATCACCCGAGCTACAAGGAATGGAGTCGGAGTCAAACAATGGATGTGCACACATTTTACCCACGTCCTCACATGACTCAAGTAAGAGGTTTACGTCTGGGCAGAGATAAATTATTATAGTGTGTTATTCTTGTGTATCAAGGCTATTGCTTGTATAGTTTACAGACCGGTGAGTCCACTCATTGCTGCTAACTCAAGGAATTATTGTAATTTACTGTCACCTCGAATGAGATTTGATGCGTTGTCGCCCAACCACGTTGGGCTGTTTGTGCATTTCTGTCATTGTGGGTGACTGGCACACTGAGTTTATCCATTAAAAAACCAACGACCGCGGTAGAAGGATTACGAGCCATTCACCACATCTCTGAGTGATAAAACGAATGGTTGCCGTCTCTCCCACGATCACTAAACTAAACAGAGTACACACATTCTCTGGCTGGAAACCTCACGTGACACACTCTCCACAAGAGCCAAATCTGCCATTTTGTAAACTCCTTTTCTCCTTATACACACACACACATACATCTACTCACACATACACACACCTACTGTACACTCCTCTCATGTATTATAGGCTTATCTGTTACCATCATTGGTTCCACGCTCACTGTGGGAGAGGCCGCCAAGGAGTCAGAGTTCCTCGACATGGCCACCGCCGAGCCAGAGTTCCTTGACATGGCCGCAGAGCCAGAGTTTCACGTCATGGCCGCCAAGCCAGAGTTTCACGTCATGGCATCCACACCAGAGTCAGCTCCAGGCCATGCCTGAGACAGCTCCAGGCTATGTCACAGCCATGCCTGAGTCAGCTCCAGGCCATGTCACAGCCATGCCAGAGTCAGCTCCAGGCCATGTCACAGCAACGCCCCAGACTTCTCCATGCCATGTCGCAGCCGAACCTCAGTCTGCTCCATGCCATGTCACAGCAATGCCCCAGACTTCTCCATGCCATGTCACAGCCAAACCTCTGTCTGCTCCATGCCTTATCTTAAGTAAGCCTCTGCTCCACAGTCCAGGCCCGCCCCTACTCCACCATTGTCGTCAGCCCCATCGGCTCTGCCCCTCAAGCCTCTCATGGCTTATAATTAATTATTAATTATTGCTAATAACCAAACTCGCTCCTAAACAAAGCCACAATACAGTGCAAGGCAGGTGTTCAAATGGCAGCTGTCTTGCCACAGCAATGAGGTTACAATATTAGGAGCTCTTTCTGTGCTTTGCGGACATGTTCTACTGCTTTGCTACATTAATACAATTCTTGGCGCAGATATCAGTATAATGTCTCCCACCATCTGTTTTCCTGACAGCAATGCCTGTGACATTAGCGACATTAGCGGCATTTGCGTGAATTGACTCGCTTCTCGTGAACTATGGTTCCCTTACAAAAAATTTCTTCCTGCAGTGTTCCGGCGAACATCACTCCGCCTCACCGCTTGACGCTTCACTGGTGAATGGTGTGTTTCTTGGCAGATAGGATGTTTCAAGCATCTTGGATAATTCTCCACAGATCTATGTTTTTAGGCTGTCTCAATAGCTTCTCTCTTTAAATGTAATCCCAGACTGACTTGATGTTCAGTGGGGGGCTCGGTGGAGGCATATGCCATCTGCTGCAGGGCCCCCTGTTCCTCTATTCTATTCTATTCTATTCGTAAAAGACACTAGTGGCCAAAAGTTTAGAATAATGTTCAGATTTTGCTGTTTTGGAAGGAAATTGGTACTTTAATTCACCAAAGTGGCATTCAACTGATCACAAAGTATAGTCAGGACATTACTGATGTAAAAAATGTCTATTCAGGCCAAAATCTACACAGGCCGAATTTCCATCAGTCATCACTCCAGGACCTGAGTGATCATGTTAAATTGTTAATTTGGTATTAGAAAATCACTTGCCATTATATCAAACACTGCTGAAATCTATTTGTTTCATTAAATGAAACATAACATTGTCTTTGTGTTTGTTTTTGAGTTGCCACAGTATGCAATAGACTGGCATATCTTAAGATCAATATTAGGTAAAAAATTACAAAAAATTATATTTGTGTCAATAGATCTGAAGGACGAATACTTAATGCACCAATTGCACTGCGTTACAGGTGGCTTTTTAGATTCGCGTTCAAGAGAAATGTGTAACAATTTAAAGTCCTTCCTTTGAGTCTGTCTCTGGCTCCCTGCATGTTCATGAAATGTATCAATGCTCACCCCATTGAAAATGAACGGTGTGTGTGTTTTGAATTATCTCAGTGATGGTTATTACTAGCCAATCAGAGGCACTACTGAGTGAACACAGAGACTTGCTGCTTTGCCATATGGAAAATATGGTCTAATGTAAACTGGAGAAAAGTACACTTTTCCCAAGCCAGTTAATCTCCTTTTTAGGAGTTTATGTGCATGTACAGATCATTCTTTGGTGTCTATGTCAGTTCAAACTGAAAAAACATTACCACTAAAGTAATTAAATTTTCATGTGCATCGTGGTAACTAGCCACTGTCTAGCTGTTCTAGCACCATGGACAGTGCCAGCCTTCTACCAGCAAGGTGTTATTAAGTTTTCAGAAAGAAAGTGCTGACCACAAATGCACACAACACAGGTTGGGGCACGTTGTGTAATGGACACCTGACTTTTGACACCAGGAAACACCACATTCTGATTTGTTCAGATAGTTCTGTTAATTATGCCCGAACTGGCCCAATGGTTTCCGGAAATTATAGAGATGTTATACAGCTCGCCATGGGAAACACCGCTGAGCAGGGATCTCCTCTCTCGGGCACAAGGGACAAGCTGGCATTTGTGTGCTATGGAGGACACAAGAAAGGAATGTCCATCTCCAAGGAAAGATTTTCTCACTTGATCGTTGATGCGATTGCCCTGGCTTATGAATCGTAGGGTAAGATTTGACCAATTGGTGTCAAAGCACACTCAACTAGAGGCATGGCCTCCTCATGGCATGGACGAACTGTGTGTTTTACAAGACATAAGTTTTGCAGCAGGATGGTCTTCTCAAAGCACATTCACAAGGTTTTACAACCTAAACGTAACATCTCTCTCTTCACTAGTCCTCTCTGTTTAGAGTTATTTTGTTTGACAAACATATACTTATGCCCATTCCCTTAAATATGGGCTCCCCATCATTTTACACAACTGCCTGCATTCAGGCCATTGTTATTTACCATTAAGCCACAAACACTTTCATTATAAATAAACTCCCTTCCCGACCAGTTGGTGAAGGGGTTAATTCATGCTATATGACTATATTTCATATATACATTATGAGAGCTCCCCTCCTGGCCCAACATGAGGTTCACTAACTTGCGGCATACTCATTTTGGTCGAGTCCCAGGGGACTGTTGCATCATGTTTCCTCTCTGGTAGGTTATGTCCAGTAGTGCGACGTGATAGGATTCTGTTCCTTATATTCGTTAGCACGCAAATTCAATTGTTCTGAGTCATAAGGGAACGTCTTGGTTACGTACGTAACCTTGGTTCACTGAGATGAAGGGAATGAGACATTGAGAACACTGTCTGCACACTAAGACTCAGAGTTCTTCTGAGGTGTGAACGATGCACTTCTTGCCCCTCAGTTAGAAAATTCTGTGGAATGGAGTTTGCGCTCCTGCTTTTATAGCAGACAGCTTCACTCCTAAAAAGGCAGGGCTAAAACACCATAGCCAATATTAGAATACTAGCGTTATTGTAGAGAGGTCTCAACTAGGTTGTGCGGATGGACACCCCCCATATGCAAGCAATGTCTAGTTCCCTTCGTCTCAGGTATCCGAGGTTATGTACGTAACCGAGACATTTATTCAAAGGTTAACGGCGTCAAAAAAATCGTGCCATTAAATTAATTTAGTGTTAACGTGACAGCACAATTTTTTAAACATTGTTTTTAACTGGAGGTTCTATGTTGTATCTCTCTTTAGTGCAACAAAATTTTCCATGGTAAAGATATTTGTGTAAAACTTTATACATAATAATGGTCCATCATTAATACTTAACTATGCAAGAATTAATGCAGGATTAATGAGTAGTACTACATTAACACTTTAGTCACTATAATTAACTAATATGGACACATGATTAACCAATTAGTAAGTAATAGTGAACTGATGAGGTAGTTCACTGTTAGGTAATCAATAATACTGAATTAGATTTTCCTCATTGAGAACTATCAACTAATTATGGCTAATTTAAAATAACTACTAATGAATTACTCAATCAAAACACATTAACATGTGTCTAAAATGTGAATGATTGTGTTTTTATTCTGAACATAATCATGAAATGCGCTTCAGAGAAATATGTGCCTCGTGTTTTCTTTGCTGGAATTAATTTATGAATATAACAGCTCACTAAATCAAGGCTACAGTGACTGGTAGAGTATCATAGCTTACATTACAGAAATATAGGGATGCATGTGCCCAACCTGGGTATTCCTTGGGATATCTCTTCTGTTCATTACAAATTATTAACTTCTGCAGGTTTGATATTCCTGGAGGTCTTTTTAAAATAATTTTGGTTACCCTAAAGTAATGAGTCATGTTACCACATAAACATGAAGGAATTTCTAATTATTTTAAAGTGAGGGTCATGGTAATGCATTATTAATGAATGAAAACACACTTAAATATACACAACATTGATTTTTTTTTTTTACAAAACATTCATTATTCATAGATACTGTAGATTAATTTTAGAAGCGTTTAATTTTATGTAAAGTGCATTTTTTTATTCTGAGTAACTTAATGGATCCAATGAAAAAAAAGGATGAGTGTCACATCCATCAAGCTTCTAATCCAATCAGCGTTCACCATATTCAATTCTCACACTGAAACTGAAAGAAGAGCGAGTATGATTTTGCTCTGCCCTCCAGTCGCTCCACCTGCATGCGGCAGTTTGTTCAGACTGAACATTTGCAAATGAGGAAACTTAAAATTTTATAAGAACTGTATATATTTACAGAGTGGACTGTCTAGGGTGGAAGTACACAGATATGTGGAATTGGCCTCAAAGCTGCACACTGGTTTTCTCTGATTTTCTGTTGAAGTCTTGTGATCAACGCACTTGTCCTTTAAACACATAATTGTATTATTTTAATTTATGTTGAGATACAAGACTTAAAAAAAAAAACATAGTAACCGTGAGCACCAGCCATTAAAAGCATTGCTGCTTTTTGTCCTGCTAAAGGTTTGAAACCTATGACCCCCCCCCCCCCCCCCCAAATCGTTACTTTAAATCGTTGCTTCCGCCAGCTCTCTGTAGTTGTTTCAATTGTCCTAACTCTCACGTGAAGTACATTCCTCTGTAAACAGAGCAGAACTTCTGAATTCTCGTGTGAACTTGCCGACATGATGACGTCACACGACAGCAAAGTGAGGCATTGAGTGTTTACAGGAAGTGATTTTTTAAAGTTAATAAAGTTTTAATTAGTGATTAGTTTTACACACAATCATATCAATTGACTTCAGAAGACATTACTTGATTGGCTGGAGTCATGTGGATTACTTTGATGCTGACTACTTTGATGCTGGGGTTATTAATACAATTATTATTTAATTATTTTTAAACACGATAAAGAATCATATCTTATCTAATTCCACAACAAGGCTCCAAACAAAAAATCAATTAAGGAGCCATTGGCTCCTATAGGGGGAAAAACAGGCGCCAAATATTTTCATTTTTAACTCCTTCATTCCTTTTCGTCCCGCAGCTCGCATGCAAGAAAAACTGCACGTGCTAACAGTGTAGTCTGTGGAGCATTCTTCGCAATTATGTGATCACGTGCATTTTTTTATGCTTGTTACTGTCACCGTGTTTTCTCACAGTCTCTTTTTTGAAATGGTTAGTTCCTGCAATGAACTCAGTTTTCCCCGCTATTTCTTTGATATAAACTTTTGTAATGTATTTCGGGAAATGTAATGCAAATTTTAAAATCAAAAGGAGTAAACTTTTACTGTCGCCAATGGCGACCTTGACAGAAATTACACTCGCAAATAAATTTATTTGTTCACAAATGCGACCATTTTTAGTCGCAGTTTGGAGCCCTGCACAATGATGATTTATCGACTTTATAGACATTACATTTTTATCATCTGTTAATGCTGAACTTCTGTAAAGCTGCTTTGAAACGATGTGTGTTGTGAAAGGCACTATACAAATAAAATTGACTTGACTTGACTTGACTAAGTGTGCTTTTTGGACCGTTAAAAATTGGTGTCCAAAACCTGGGATGTTTTCCTAAAAATCTGATTAAGAAATAAAGTCAAATACATCTTGGATGGGATGATGGTGAGAAAATTATCAGCAAATTTTCATTATTGGGTGAACTATTCCTTTAAGTGATGTACTGTATTTTTTTATTATTATTCTAGGATTATCTTTATATTTTCTTTTCTTAAATGCATTTTTGTTTATTCTACAGAAAAGTATGATTAATCCAGTGTGCAATGACATTTTAGAGTACAGTATTAGGCAGGTTTTTCATGTCATGTTTTCACTTACAAGTGAACTGTTCATCTACATTCTGTGCTGTTTGTCATCTAATGGCCTGACTGCACACTAATGGTCAGAACTGGATGTGCCACTGTGTTTATAGGGGTCTTGACCTCTGATTTCACCTGCGCACAGCACTGCCATCTGTTCCCTGTCACTCACCTCATAACACTGACAGTGCTGCACTATTGCTTGCTAATTGCTGCATGCTCTGTTCACGCTAATTGTCTGTAACCCAAGGGCTTGTTGTCATTAATTCCTTGTAAAAAATGTTTCATAAACACGGAAGTTTAGGGACAAATGTTACGATTGTTTGTTTGCTGTTTGTCAGACATAGCTTCCAGTAATTACTTTCCCTCAATAAGGCTTCTGTTTATGGGTTTTGTGTAACCTGTTAGCTGTAAATTCTCTCTGTGCAGGTGTTGCTAACAAATTGTGCTTGTGCTTTAAAGGAATGTTCTGGGTTTAATGTAAGTTAAGCTCAATTAACAGCATTTGTGGCGTAATATATTTGACAAAAAATTGAGGTCACATTAAGGCACTTTTGATGGAAGTACTGTAAAAGCCAGACAATAAACAGTACACTACCAATCTGTGTGAAGTTAAATCCAAGATTACAACTTCATTGCCATGACAATGACATCCTGTTATTTCAGTATTAGATATAAACATTAATAGCTATACTTTTTAAACTATGTGGATTTGTGTGTTTTTGCACTGGCGCTGGCCCCATTCACTTCCATTGTAACCATTTTTTAATTAATTAATGTTTTTTTTTTTACCCCAAATTAACGAGGGACAAGTCGAGATTATTTTTTTGTGTTAATCGACATATGCCACAAATGCTGTTGATTGAGCTTAATTTAATTGAATCCAGAATATTCTTTTAAGGGAAAATCTGAGTCTAATGATGTATAATTTCAAATTATGATAACGGAGATGTATATTTAAATTGATTCATTTACATTCTAATGGGTTCATTTCTCCCAACTAAATGTCTAACTCATTCTGCTTTCTTAAAACACTTATTTTGCAGTGTGGAAGTAGGCAACTTGGCAAGTGTGACAAACTTACTGTCATTATCCGCAATGTAAATAACTAGAAGGATAATAATACCAGAATTTAGGAATTTATGCGTATAAACTATCACAGGACCACAGGATGTATAGCAGAATAATATGCTAATGTAAGATAACTTTCTAACGTCTGCATTAATAATTAAAGACGAAGTGGATCATTCACTTGTTGCTGTGTTTTGTATTAAAGAGATGGTAATACAAATCTGCTTCTTCTAATAAAATCTTCTAAAAGGGATAGTTCACCAAAAAATGAAAATTTTCTTATCATTTACTCACTCTCATGCCATCCCAGATGTGTATGACTTTCTTTCATCTGCAAAACAAAAATGAAGATCTTTAGAAGAATATGTCAACTCTGTAGTTCCATACAATCCAAGTGAATGGTGACCAGAACTCAGACAGTCCAAAAAACAGAGAAAGCAAATATCAATATGACTCCAATGGTTAAAGCCATGTCTTCAGAAGTTATATGATAGGTGTGGGGGAGAAACAGATACATTTGTAAGTCCTTCATATATAAATATAAATCTTCACTTTTGACCAGCCCCAACTGGTAGGTGGAATGTGAAAGTGTAGATTTGCATTAAAAAAGGACATAAATATTGATGTGAGTGTGTGTGTGTGTGTGTGTGTGTGTGTGTGTGTGTGTGTAGTTTGTACACTTTTCTTGCTCTCCTCACGTGTATTCCACTGCCAAGAGACACTGAGGTCCATGAGCAAACAAGGATAAAACAGTGTTGATGATCTGGTTTGAATGTGTGTTTAAAGCTGTTCCCCTGTGGAGCATGTGAAAACTGTTGTGCAAAACTGGCTTGAAATCTCCAACATCTGACCCACAAAACAGTTAATCAGATTCTACAAGGAAAGATTGCTTCCCTCCTCGTGTGGAGAAGTCGTTCAGTGCTTAACCATCACAACGTGAAAGAGCCTTTTCACCCCCTCACAGAATGAATCAAACCCCAGCACAGTCTCAGAGAGATGATGACATCAAATTACGTACGAAAATATTTAGACATGCCCCTCCTCCCCCAAATACATCACATATGCAAACGTGTGCATCATTCAGCAGATAACATGAGGAACAGATGTCCTTCATGAGACATATGACTGTAGTCATGACATGATATTAACTATGCTCTTCATTTACATTCATACATCCACATTGGTTAATTATTTCAAATGCAAAACATTAAAAATAATTCAATAAAATGTGGTAAATAAGGTTGTTCTTAAACTAGAACAGCTGCAATGTAGAATTTACCATGTTGGTAGTTTCATAAACTATAAGTTTGATATGAGAATATTACGTGACTGTTTCTTTTGTTAAATGACATTATGTGGTTCATTACACGAATTGTAGGAGTTCTGAAGTAAAATGTCCACTGTGTGGTGCTAAAAGCAAGTTGGAGGGACCAAAACAGATGACGTTTAGATTAATTCTCTATAGAATTTTTAAATCAACAAAACCAACCTCCCTACCCTAAACCTTAAACCTCAACCTAAACGATAGTGTCATAAAAAGTAAATGTGAGATGTAAAGCACAATTTTTAAAGCAACTACGTTATTTTATGGTGCTTCTATGACACTTTCAGCTCAAGAGTCGGCTCACGTGCTCTACCGCAGTCCTACCCTGGTCCTTTACACTGCAAGTGCGACGCTCCCAGTTGAGCTGTGTTTACAATTTAATCACACTTGAACAAGCTTGTAAATGTAGTTAATTATTTGATGCAAACTTTAAAGTGTGTCAACTTACAAGTCAAGTGGTAGCTCAGCGGTTAAGGCACTGGGTTACTGACCGAAAGGTTGGAGGTTCAAGCCCCAGCACTGGTGGGCCCTTGAGCAAGGCTCTTGACCCTATCTGCTCCAGGGGCGCTGTTTCATGGCTGAACCTGCGTTCTGACCCCAGCTTAGTTTGAATATGCGAAAAAACTGCATTTCATTGGCTCTGTACCTGTACTCTGCACAATGACAATAAAGCTGAATCTTAATCTAAAGTGTTCAGATGTCATATGATAGCACTGAGTGAGGAATGAAAGATTTGATGATTGCCATTTTACTTGTGATTTGTTTGAAAGTGCATAAAGTGATTGTTATTGCAGCACCTCTACTGTTCACGAACATAAGTAAAACGAGCCATATAAAAATCATTTTGCAAAAATGTTGGGATAGTAATGTGTTCCCCATCTGTCGCTCACTTCGACGTCGTGTCGAAGAAGCGACACTAGGGGTCTCTCTTGAGCGCCGAATATGCCTCTGATCTATGAAAAAGTATTCCCAGTATTTGCATACCCCGCCCCCGGATACAGATAAAAAGGCGAGGGAAATACGCTCGTTCATTCGTAATTTTCTTCGGAGCCGATGGTCGTGTATGCAGCCAGCTGCGAGTGATACACCAGTTTTCCTGCTTCTATCCTCTGACGCTCTGCTTTGCTGTTGGATCTACGGCGCACTTCAGCGGCTTTTCTCTTTTCTGCGCGGCGTGCAGTTTGCCCCTGGGCGCTTCGACAGCGCAGAGTTAAAATAGTTTTCCTAGAAAGAGTAATTTTTTGGTGACACCATTGAGGACTTCGCCCAGCAGTTCTTTGTGGTGAAAAAGCAGACGGAGGCCATCTCACTTATCCTGCCGCACCGCAAACCTGCCGCAGCAGCCACTGCCCCGTCTGCTCGCCGAGGGCGTCCCCCTGCGGCTCAGCTCTCAGCCCCAGTGTCGAGCACACCACAGGAAGCAGACGCCCTCCGTCTCTCAGACCCCCTCTCAGACCCGTAAGGCTCCCAGGCGCTCCTGAGACGGATGACCCAACGACAGAGATGTTAGCTCCGGAGGTGGTAAGACCGCTCCGTTCCCCGGTGGAGGGCCGGGAGGAGAATCTTTTGTTTTTAAACAATTTTCATTTGCCGCCCCCCTTAGATGGGGTTGCGGTACCCACATTGTCAATAAAAGAGCTATTTCCTATGTCTCTGAGTCACCTGATGCACAAATGCCGTTCTCACAGCACTTTGCCACCAGATCTCAACAGTCCCGGCTTCCTGGACACGGGACTGTTCCCCGGCCGACCGGTTCTGACAAGTCTAGAGGATGCCTACCCTGGACCTCCTCCTCAGTCACCAACCCGCCCCCTGCTGGGTGTGTGGAGCAAGGTAAGTGCTTTGAGTCTTTTCTCAGCACCCCAGCCTCAGGTCGCCCTGTCGCCACCCGACGCTGCCCTACCTGATCCGCCTCGCAGCGAAGCTCCGCCAGGTATGTCAAAAAAAATAATGGTCCCTTTGGTGCCCCTAGCACAGAGGTTGGACGCGTGGCTTTCACTTCCCAACCCGTCTCGCTGGCTGGCCCGGAACATCCGACTCGGTTACGCAATTCAGTTTGCCAGGCCCCCGCCCCCCTTCATGGGCGTCGCTTTTCCGCAGTACATGGTCAACATGCCCAGTCCCTGCATGCGGAAATCGCTACTCTTTTGTTCAAAGACGCGATAGAGCCTGTCCCTCCAACCGAGATGAAGAAGGGTTTCTAGAGCCCTTACTTCATCGTACATCAAGGTGGCGTACGCTCCCGCCACATGTCACAACTGGCCCGTTGTCTCCTCCTTTGGACTCAAGTCGCTGCACGCCACTCACATCCCCAGCAACCTCAATGTGATAGACAACGTGCTGTCACTACAACGCTTGCCTGGCGGAGAGTGGAGACTTCCCCCCCACTCGGTTCAGCTGATCTGGGGACGGTTCGGGAAGGCCCAGGGAGACCTCTTTGCCTCCCGAGAGACTTCCCACTGCCTGCTCTGGTATGCCTGCTCAGAGGCTCCCCTCGGGGCAGCTGCACTGGCACACAGCTAGCCAGTGGGGCTGCGCAAGTACGCATTTCCCCCAGTGAGCCTTCTTGCAGTGGTGCTGTGCGAGGTCAGGGAGATGAGGAACAAGTAACTCTTGTGGCTCCTTACTGGCCAACCCGGGCCTGGTTCTCGGACCTTGTACTCCTCGCGACAGCCCCTCCCTGGTGAATTCCTCTGAGGAAAGACCTTCTTTCTCAGGGATGGGGCACGCTCTGGCATCCGCATCCAGACCTGTGGAACCTCCACGTCTGGTCCCTGGATGGGATGCAGAAGATATAGCTGGTCTACCACCCACGGTCATAGCCACGATCAACCAAGCCAGAGCCCCTTCTACCAGGCAACTCTACGCCCTGAAATGGCGTATGTTCGTGGATTGGTGTTCTTCCCGGGCTGAAGACCCACAGAGGTGCGCAGTTAGGTCAGTGCTCCTGTTCCTACAGGTTGGAGGGGAGGCTGTCCCCTTCCACCTTGAAGGTGTATGTTGCCGCTATCGCAGCTCACCACGACCCAGTAGACGGCAAGTCCCTGGGTAAGCACGACGTAATCGTCAGGATCCTAAGAGGAGCCCGGAGGCTAGATCCCTCCCGGCCAAACCTGTTCCCCTCCTGGGATCTCTCGGTGGTCCTCGCCGGTCTTCAGAGATCCCCCTTCGAGCCGCTAGAATCAGCTGGACTCAGGGCCCTCTCCCTAAAGACAGCCCTGCTGATCACGCTCGCCTCCATCAAGAGGGTCGGGGACCTGCATGCGTTCTCTACTAACGACACTTGCCTGGATTTTGGTCCGGCAGACACACATGTGATCCTAAGACCTCAACCGGGCTATTTGCCAAAGGTTTCTACCACGCCCTTCAGAGATCAGGTAGTGAACCTGCAAGTGCTGCCCCGGGAGGAGGCAGACCCAGCCCCCTCACTGCTGTGTCCGGTAAGTGCTTTGTGTGCCTACATGGAACGCACCCAGAGCTTCAGACGCTCTGAGCAGCTCTTTGTCTGCTTTGGGGGACAGTACAGAGGGAACGCTGTCTCCAAACAGAGGCTGTCCCACTGGGTGGTGGACGCCATTCTGTTGGCCTATCACACCCAGGCCGTGCCACCCCCCCTGCGGTTTCAAGCCCACTGTACCAGGAGTGTGGCATCCTCATGGGCACTTGCTAGGGGCACCACCCTAGCAGACATTTGCAGAGCTGCGGGCTGGGCAACACCTAACACCTTTGCGAGATTTTACAATCTCAGGGTTGAGTCAGTCTCATCCCGTGTTTTCTCAGGTCCGAGCCCGTAGAACTCGGTACACGTCGATGGTCTGACTGGGTGAATCGCTTGCGTCCAGCGCCCTTTCCCTCTGCCGAGGTAAAAGAGTGCGCCTTCTTCCCAGGAGACCCCTTTTAGGTTCCTGGTCGATTCCTCCCTAGCCCTCTTGGGTCCGCAGTTCAGTGGAGGAACTCGCCGACCCAGTCCACTACGGGTACCCCAGGCTACCCCTACTGGAATAGGTGCTCCACAGATCAGGCCTCCTACGCAGACTCCTCCTGTGTGTACTTCCACGGTACGGTCACCTTACGAGCTGACCCGCGTCTCCCTTAGGCAGTCCTCCGCTGCCCTCCGGTTGCCGTGTTGTAGCAACTCCCCCCTCCTCGAGGCTGGATCTACCACCGTGCCATTCTTCCAACATGTGACCGCCATGTGATGTATTTTGCCACCTTTACCTCCCCTTTCGGGCGGGTGTGGCCTCCGCAGGGTCTTTTCCCCCTGAAAGAATAGGAATTCCCACAATGCGGTAAGGGCCCCGGCTGCTCTTGCTCTATGCTGAGAAAACATAGAGAGAAAAGAGGCCCAGCCAGGCTTGGCCCGTTCCCTAGTTGGAAGCGTCGCCTTGTTCCCCTCTAGGGTAACCAAAAGGATTCCGACAACTTTTTTGGGGCATTAGGGAAGAGTACGGGCAGTCTAAGCACAGTTGGTCACTTGTGCACGTGAAATACCTGCCCGTTTATGTGTCAGCAGCACATGTACACGGCTCAGCGCATGCCGTGATTTGAAGTGGACCCCTAGTGTCGCTTCTTCGACAAAATGTCGAAGTGAGTGACAGACGGGGAATGTCTCGGTTACATATGTAACTTCCGTTCCCTGATGGAGGGAACGAGACGTTGTGTCTTCCCGGCCACGTCGCTGAGCCGAGCCGCTGAGGTGGCCGGAACACTCCCGGCTCCTCAGAAAAATCCTGAATGAACGAGCATATTTCCCTCGCCTTTATATCCGTATCCGGGGACAGGGTATGCAAATACTGTTCGCCAACACTCATTGGCCTTTTTTCATAGATCAGAGGCATATTCGGTGCTCAAGAGAGACCCCTAGTGTCGCTTCTTCAACACACATCTCGTTCTCTCCATCAGGGAACGGAGGTTACATACGTAACTGAGACAATTTTATGAGACTAGGTTGGAGCAAAAAATGATGTTGATTAATTCATAACAACACATAAACCTAAAGAGCTTTAACGGTAAAGCATTTTTTTTTTTTACATTTCAGTTTAAATGACTCTTTTAGTCCAGTGGAGGATATCAAAATATTAAGCTGACAGAGATTTGACACTCTTTAATTTCTTAAAGCTGAAGTGTGTCATTTCTGCTCAAAAAGCATCTTACTGTGCGTGATAAATAAAAACAATATTTTGTAATCTTTCATCAAAATGCAAAATCTTGCTCTGCCTCAAAATCACTTTCCTTTATATCTGACATCACCAAGCAAGTCCTATCATATAGAGACCACTTTTCACCATCCAATCAATTCCTGATGGAAATTCATTGCAATTAAAATCGCCAACTCCCCAATCTAAGTTTGTGGCAGAACAAGCTTATGTCATTTACAGCACACCTGTTCTCTAACATTAGCCAGTCGTACTGTGTATTTATCATTAATACATAAAGTACTTCTAACATTTCTCGGTAAAGCCAAACAATGTATTTTTCTACATTATAGGAGGAAAATCTGAATTTGATCCAAGTTTCAAAACAGAAGTTTCCTTTTATAGATACGGTGGGATTGTATATAGCTGCTGTGCTCTATAAATGTGAATCAATATGTTCTCTGAAGGGGGTTTTGCCTGCAGTTTTGGCTAAGCAGTAGATCTCATGATATTTTTTTTTTGACCCACTACAAACAACATCCCTCATGTATGACGTACAGCTGATGTCAGCAGGTCAGAGGTCAGCTGTGATGGTTGGCTGTCAGTATAGGAATGTGTGTTTATTATAAGCGTAATAATGTGTCATAATCAGTAACAGCTGCACAAAACAATTTTATGATCGTTTCATATAGAGAGAGAGATACATGATCCTGTGTTGGTTTCCTGTCCAGTTCTGTATGAAATGTTACCTGACCATTCTGGAACACTGTGATTAATAATGGTGTTTGCAGCATCACTATTGTAGCATTTTATGTGAGTTCACTCATTACATTTACGACATATATAACAAATATTTTATTGTCTGCTTGACCTTAGCATACCTGTTCCTCAGGAAAAAGTTTCTTGGAGTTTTGTTTCAGTGATTTGCTATTTGACTTGAGTATAATCATCATTGCGAAAGCATGTATGATTAGTGCTGCCATATACGTCAACATCCTGTTGGTTTCTTACTAGAGATTGACTGTGCATATATTTTCTAAGCATGTTTCAAAACTCAACAAATACTTTTTTTTTTTTAAAGCGATCCCAAAGGCTTGTCCTGGATTTTGTCCAATGCTCCATATACCCTCTCAATTTTAACATACAATTTATTTTCTTTGCTGACAACAGTGCACTGGAACAATAATCCCTAATAAAAAGGAGCAAAAACACAACGCACAACCCAAATGCTATAATTAAATTTATGGTCAGCCAAACAATAAAGAATGCAATCTTGCTATTCAATCAGTATAATCAGTTCAGCTAAACTGAGACACACATTTTCAAATCTCTCTGTAATCTTTCCGGTATTAAAGATACTTTAAACACAGAAGCTGAAATGTATTAATTTACACTATTAGAATACAGAGCACCTTTCTAAATGGTATGTGGTTGGCCACACACCATGTATGTGCTTCATGAGCAATTTTATTAATGAAAATGCACACAGAGAAGCATGTAGTTTTTAATGGACTATGGAAAATTTTAGAAGGTACTTCAGTGCATTTTGTATCAGCCCATCAAAATTGGCCCTGCTTTAGTTTTGCTTTTAAGTAGATACAAATTCAACTTAACATTGCAATTTTGACTCTAACTAATTTAATGCAGCAAATTAAATATCTAATGGCCATTATTAAAAACCACAGTCCACATAGTAAAATTGCACTGATGTGGTTTTACAATTGTATAATCCATCGCAGCAGTTTAAGGCTATGGCGTCACTGATAATGAGTTACTCTTGGCTTGCTGAGAATTGACAGTGTAGTTTAACCCTTAAATGCATGCATCTGGTCTTTAGTGACCCGGGACCTCATTCCACCCCATTTGCTTCACAATAAAAAAATATCAAAATTAAAAACATTAAAAAAAAAATTACATATATATATATATATATATATATATATATATATATACCAAGTGTTTAGGGTCATTAGTGACCTGAGATATGTAATTGTTGCAATATTGCAATGTGTTGCAATATATACCAATCAGCCACAAAATTAAAAGCACTTGTCTAATTTTTTTCTAGGTCACCCACGTGTTGCCAAAACAGCACCAACCAGCATCTCAGAACAGCATTCAGTGATGATATTCTTCTCATCACTATTGTACAGAGTGGTTATCTGAGTTACTGTAGACTTTGTCAGTTTGAACCAGTCTAGCCATTCTCTGTTGACCTCTCTCATCAACAAGACATTTCTATCCACAGAACTGACCCTCACTGGATGTTTTTTGTTTTTGGCACCATTCGGAGTAAACATAAGAGACTGTTTTGTGTGAAAATCCCCGAAGATCAGAAGTTACAGAAATACTCAAACCAGCCCATCTGGTACCAACAATCATCCATGCGATTATCTAATCAGCCAATCGTGTGGCAGCAGTGCAGATACGGGTCAGGAGCTTCAAATGATGTTCACATCAACCATCAGAATGGGGAAAAAACGTGATCTCAGTGATTTGGACTGTGGCATGATTGTTGGTGCCAAACAGATAATCATCATAGTCAAGTACGAGTAGACATGTTGCAGACACTAGGTAGTCTCTGGCACGGACAGAAAAGGAAGATTTGTTTCTGAAATACAAACTTAATTTTAGCTTGAATTTCATAACGATGTGATCAATGCAGGACCTGGATGACAACAAGTTAAATTGAATGATAGTTAAAATTAATTAAAATTGGTAACAGTTTCAATTATGACACCTTGAAAAGTTACAACGTCTGTAAGATTTGTTGACAAAACTTTGGAATTTGAGAAAATCATACATTTTGTTTCGTCTGCATATTTTACAAGTTGATGTAAACGTGACAGAGTCAAAAGCATATTGTGAATTGATACATCATCAGCATAAAGATGATAATATGATTGGGATGCACTGGGAATATGATGTTATTTATATTGTGAATAAAATTGGACCTAAAACTGAACCTTGAGGAACACCTTTAAAAACAGGTAACATATTAAGATGTGTATATCTATTTAGTCTTAACAGGTGCTCAATATGTGTTTGACAGCCAGTTGCATCTTATAAAATTTCAGCATGGAACATTTGTAAAACATAAAGCATCAAACTACAAAATATATTCTATATTATTTTTTTTTTATAGTTTTGAAAATTCTTTTAAATTTTTACACTGTCTGGGAATTGTATAGACAAATTTGTGATAGATATAAATGTCGGGTTGCTAAAGAAAGTGGTCCAGTAAGTAAGGGCATGTTGTTTCTACATACTGTTTAATTCTTTTGAATTGAACCCTGATAATAAACAAACATTACTACAAAGACTTACTGAGCAAATCCACAATCAACTCAGGTTCATATATAATAGCAATCATCTCTCTTCTCTTGTCATATATGGTGTCTCTAATCTCCATGACTACTACAGGATTAGCTTGCGCAGATACAATATGAGGAACAGCGTGAAACCCAGTGAAAACATGTGGTTTTAGACGACTGCCAGCGCACCATGTTTTTGGAATCGCTTCCAGCTGTGTGTTAGCCGCTAATGGCACTTCAGGCCCTCTCTGCTGTTTTAAAAGCAGCCAAACTATAAAATGAGCGTTTTTATTCCGCTACTGTTGAGAACCGAATTACAATTCTCAAAAAAGTTATTCTGAAAGGAATCCTGCTGTGTTTTACAAAACACTCAAAGTAACAGAGAAGTCACAAATGAAAATGGGAGGGCCATTTGTTTTTCTTGTAATAAAACAATAATGAAGCACAATTAAAGTTGAGAGAAAATGATCGTGTTATATCTGTATGAACTTGGTGACCATCTACATTTGCCTAGCCATTTACTAGCCCTTATAATTAATTTAATTGTAAAAATGACATCATATTTTTATTTTTGTGGGTAAAAAATTGTTGACTAACTACTGTAGGTGTAACCTTTGAACTTCACGAGGCCTATAAGAAAGGTCACGGTTATGAGTCTGACCTAGCAAGTTAGCCTGCACTGACACAAATTTGAATTAAAACATCATTTTACAAGCAAATTCATGAAGTGGCATCCTACCATTAGAAGTTAAAGATCCTGAATTGTAAACTAAGTATAATAGTTGTTGTACATGTGCTGTTTAATGGTGTTTCACATACTATAGCTACTATATTGTGTATTTTAGTATGACTGGACTGCTGTATTGTCATCCAGCACCAGAACATATAAATATAAAATATATAAACATTCTCTTTTTCCATGTCTGAACGAGACACCTGATCACAATGAGTGCTTTTAAGTGTACAATTTTACACTGTTTAAATAAGCCGACAATGTGTCATATTATGTACTCACTGTTTTAGATTGGCCAACCTGAGCTCATAAAAATTGTATGACTGTGGCAACAATTTAGCAAAATGAAATTACGTGGTTCTTGAAAGGAATCACTGCTGTTTTGAGATGAGATGTCCACTGAGGGGCGCAAAAAGCAAGTTAAATGTTCTCCAGAAGAGATGACGATGTTTGTGCGATGTTTGCATGTGTTCTGTGTATGGATGCCCGTATCATTCATGTCAAATTTACAAATATCCATGTTTACGTTTTGATGTCAAAAGAGAAAAACATGATCATTTCAAATGTTATGTAAATGCAGTTTTCTTGTGTTGTCTGTGTTTTGGAATAAGATGATTTTTGATAGTTCTCAGCAACACTCATTGAGTCCAATCAAACAGCTAAAGAGAACAAATGAAACTTGGCAGAACATCCTCGAGAGTGCTAATAACTGTTTATTGTAAAAGAATACATCTTAAAGCTGCACAACATACATTTGTTTTGGATCCAGTTAACAAAAGTGAATTACACTGAGTGAGTACAGAAACAATCCATGTTCAAAACCCTGTCCTTGTCTTTCCCCGATTCACTACGGTAAGCCTACAATAACGATTTTTATTTAGAGCTGTCGAGACGAATTTGGTGAAAAATACATCATTCGCCTTGCGTGTTTACATTATGTCCGTAAGCTCTTAAACTCTTATGTAGTAAGTCCGTAAGAAAGACCAGCTGTGGCGTGTCAGTGTCAGGGAAGCAGGAAACGGGCGCAACAGATGTTAAGTAGTGGCCTGAAATTACATCTCCTTGTAGATTTTTAACTGTTTGGCAAACAGTGTTGCGTTATTTTTGCGTTACTTTTTCTCTCAGCCATTTTCTCTTTTGCTGTGTTATGCATTCCATACAAATAAGCCATGTGTTGCATACAAGAGACATTACAGATCATGCTAGCTACTGTGTGTTCATGTCATATTTATACTAAAGAATCAATAACATGAATATACATGATTTGTTTTTCCATCAACATGGCAGCCAACATGAATAATGAAAAATAACCACAGTCTTACCAAATGCAGTAAAGTCCAACACTTGAACCTGCATCATGTATGTCATCATGTGCTGTGCCCATCAACAATGTCAGGGTCAACTTAAGATGTTTTTCAAAACCCAGGATAAAATGCCAGCCTAACTTGTTCAAGCATTAAGACTGATCAATAGAATAATATTTTTCACTTAATTCATCTCAGTGCACGCTTGTTTTGAGTTGATCCATGGTGCGTACAGACGCCACTGGTTGATCGCATACAACTTCAAAGGCCCATGTTGTTACAACTTGAATGGAATCATTTTTAATGCTACCAAAAAACATTTGTTTCATGAATCAAACTACTTGTTTATTATAAAACAAAAATGTGGAATCTTTTTAAAACTAACACATTTTCTCTGCTTGCACAATCGATGTAGAACGTTGCTCGGAGCCACTGATCCAGAGTCAGCTTTTCTCATCCCATTCTCCCAGTTACAGTGAGCTGTAACATGGAGCATTTCGGCTACATAAGTCAGTGAATTGAGCGAGTATTTCATGTCGTGGCGAGTGGAAGACTAGTCTTATAATTCCCCTGTCTAAACGTATTTACTGATTATTTTTTTTTTAATGCAGTATGTATTAACACATGAATCACTCATCTATTATGGTCTAAAGTGTAAAAAAAAAATATTGCGTTACTTTACTCGTTACTCAAAAACGTAATCTGATTACATAATGCAAAAAGTTGTTTACCTACTATAATGCTTGGATATGTTTTCTGGTAGGGTTGTTGAAGCTTACATTGGTTGTCATGCAATGAATTAAACGGCCATAATGCGTTTTCAAGCGTTTTCAAACATGTTTACTAATATTCATGACTTTGGAATATTTTATAACATTGTTGCAGTTTTGAGAATCCTAAAGTGTGAATGCCGCTGTTTTCTTAGGCTGCTTTTTTACTTCAGTCACAGAAATGCAACAAGTTGTTTTCACTTTCCATTGAATTTAAACAGAAAAAAAAAATATATTTTTTTATTTAAATTTTTTGCCTGATGAAGACCTAATGGGCTACAAAACGTTGCAAGAAAGTGTAAGCCAAAAGTATTTTTGGAGCAATAATTCAGTGTGCTGACATTCACCATTTTTCCTTTTAGCAGATTGAATAATCAGGTTAAAATATAATTCAGAGTGTTGTTTATCTTCCTCAAAGTCAGTAATATATTGGTTATAAATGTTTGAACAAATTAAATAATATCATCATGATAACAGCACATCATGACTCGTGCTCTGCAGGTAAATATCTCCGAGCAGAGATTCATCCGTGCAGAAGACCAGTTCCAAATTACATCTCAAGTTAAATGTTCCTCCGCAAGTAACTTGCAGATTTATGCTTCAACCGCTAAAGGCCCAAATTTACATAGTGTAGCTTTAACTTTAGTTACTCTTACTAAGGTACTAAAAGAATAAATACATAAATCTCTGTGACAGCAATGAATTGTGTGTTTTACCAGTGTTTTAAGAGTCACAGACACTGCGTATCATCTGACTCATGATAAACCCTGACACTGTTCATATTACTCACTGTCTCATGAGGCCCTTCACCACAGCAGACACACTGATATCTGATATGAGCACAGAGCATTTACCCAGCAACTGTTGAATGATTGGTTGAGATCATAAAGGTATAATGCCATGAGCGTGTGTCTACGTAAGGCTGTTTTTCATGTCAGTTTTTTGTTATTTTTATTTTATGATATAAAAAATTTGGTGAAATCTTTTCTGAGAGGTAAAACCTGAATGGCATTGTGTACTACCTAAAATATGGTACGTAAAACTACAGTTCACAATCAAGTTGAACTGTATGTGCATGTGCTGTAAAGTCTGACTGTACCATGAATCATTTAACTTATCATGTGCCAACATATTTTAATTAAACTTTTTAGGAAATGTCAGAACTGAACACAACGGAATGACTGAATGTTCACCTGTTGATAGAGAGAGCCACTATATAACAGTTAAACATTAGAATCAGATAGTTATCAAATCAGATAATTGATCAAATCTTAGAACGGTCCAAAAATTAAAACATATCTGGCATTAATCATTCATTCCTTCTAGACTAAATTTAGCACAGGCCAGCACTCCTGTCTGTACAAACATCCCTGAAGAGTGGAGAGGGAGCGCTCCCATCAGGCCTTCAACTGTATTACATGTCTCTAATGGGCAACAGCATGGTTTAAGTTTACAGTGTTTTGTTAGACTCATCTCCAAAGACTGACTGATTCACCTCTTTCTGCTATTTTAAAAATAAACTGAACGGAAACTCAGTAACAGCATTTCTATGAAGGAAGATGTTTATGAATGTGAGGTTATGGATCAGACCTGATAGGAGATATTGAAACAGTGTTGGAGGTACAGCATCAATCAACTTCAGATTATCAAACAAAACTCTGGATACTCCTGTTATTTATGTCCTATATGTTTTTACTCACATTAAGTTTTTTTTATTATTATTTTATTTTTTTACTCTAAGTGGGAAACTTCCTTAAAGATGAAGACTTTAACACAATGGCTTTCTTTCTTTCTTTCTTTCTTTCTTTCTTATTTCAGTTTAGAGGTACTGTAAAGTTTACATTAGTTACCATGTAGGTACACTTTAGATATTGTTCTAACACATTAGTCTGTAAGTACAACATATTTACCATGTATGTCCCATTGGTAAGAACAGTAATGTTTTGTATAATTACCATGTATGGATACTATAATAAGTGCTTTTTATTACTCCACACTTGTCTGGAAGTACAACATAATTACATTGTATGTACCATTGGTAAGTACAGCAATGTTTCATATTAGTTACCAATTATGAACCCTTCAGAGTGCCTTTAAAGTTTAAAAAAGTAGCATGCATCATAATTATAAGTGAACAATAAAATGCCTTTTAAGTTTTTTTGTCAGTGTCTGCAGATTCCTTATTGAGTGGGCTTGGTTTGCGCCTCTTATTAGAGAATGCTGTTGCTAATATTAAGCTGAATTCTCTGTTATTGAGCACACGTGTGCCTCTCCCTTGAGAATGGTGTGCGGCACGTTAAGTATTTGATTGATAAATGGTGTTCATAAAGATGACGTTGTGTTTGTTAGCAGCAGCAGGATGTGAACTCTGAAGCTTTGTTCGCTCGCTCGCTCTCTCGCTCTCTCTCTCTCTCTCTGCATGTTTGCTTTTTATTCTTGGACCTGTACCAATATTAATCTGTATATCAGAATCAGAATTAGTTTTATTGCCAACCATATATACATACATTAAAATATATACATTTTTATATATACATATACCTGTAGTGACTTCAAAATAAAAAATAAATAACTGATAAAAAAGAGAAATATACAATAAAGCAATAATTTTGTTTGAATATTTATTATACAGCTATACAGTTATATGTAGGTGATGTAACGTATTGAAGAAGAGATAGAATATGTTAAAGAATATGAATGAAATATTGATATAAGTAGGAATGGATGGACTGAATATTGCACATGGTTGTATTGATAAAAGTTAAGTATTTGGGGGCAGTTTTAACTGTTCATGAGGTGGAAGGCCTGAGGGCAAAAACTGTTCCTGTGCCTGGCTGTTCTGATTCTCGGTGCTCTGTATTGCCGGACAGAGGGCAACAGTTTGAAAAGGAAGTGTGCTGGGTGAATGGGGGTCAAGAATTATTTGACCAGCCCTTTTCATCACTCTGGATGTGTACAGTTCTAGCAGGGTGGGTAGGGGAGTGCCAATAATCCTCTCAGCACTCCAAACTATCCTTTGATCTCTTCTGATGTCTGACTTGGTAGCTGAACCAAACCAGACAGTTAAAGAAGTGTAGAGGACAGACTCAATGACTGCTGAGTAGAACTGTATCAGCAGCAACTGTGGCAAGTTACATTTCCTCAGCTGGCGAAGGAAGTACAACCTCTGCTGCGCCTTTTTCAAAATTGAGCCTATGTGGGTCTCCCACTTTAGGTCCTGTGAGATGCCCTGGAGGGCCAACACCTGTCTCTAAATGACTTAATGACAACAGACCTGTTGCTCTGAAGTCTGAGGTTATGAAGTCCTGTGTTTTCTTTGGGACAAGGATGAAGGTGAAGCATTTAAAGAAGCAGGGAAGTTCACACTGCTCTAGTGATCTGATGAAAAGATCTGTGTGAATATGGGGGAAAGCTGGTCAGCACGTAATTTTAGACAAGTGGGTGAAACAATCTGGGACCAGTCCTTTTCTTGTCTTCTTTTTCCGGAAGACCCGGCACACATCCTCTTCACAGATATTAATTGCAAGTTGAGTATCAAGAGAGGGGAGGAGGGAGGTTGCAAGAGGTGTGAATGTTTGTTTGCTGTAAAGGTCTGTGCAGGTGTGGGGTGTGTGTCTGGGCTTTTCAAATCTACCATAAAACACTTTCAGGTCATCAGCCAGTTGATGATTCCCTACAGTGTTGGGGGATGGTGCCTTTTAGTTGGTAAAGTCTTTCAGGCCTCTCCACAATGATGCAGGTTTGTTAGCTGAAAACAGTTTTTTCAGCTATATTTAGCCACTCTAATCTCCTCTGTCAGTCTGTATTTGGCATGATTTGACTAGATTTTATCCCAACATCTGTAAGCATCCTCTTTGCCCTGATGAAGCTGCCTGAGTTTTGCTGTAAACCATGGTTTGCCATTGTTGTATGTTATATAAGTCTTAGTGAATGCACATATCCTCAGAGAAACTGATATATGATGCCATAGTATCTGTGAGCTCGTCCAAGTCTGTGACTGCAGCCTCAAAAACACTCCAATCAGTGCAGTCAAAGCAGGCTTGTAGTTCCAGATCTGCTTTATTGGTCCATATCTTTACATACCTTACTACAGGTTTAGCTGATTTTAGTTTCTGCCTGTAGATCAGAAGAAGATGAACCAGACAGTGATCAGAGAGTCCCAAAGCTGCTCGAGGGACAGAGTGATATGCATCCTTTATTGTTGTGTAGCAATGATCCAGTGTATTTCTGTCTCTGGTGGGACATGTAACGTGCTGTCTTTATTTGGGCAGTTCATGTGTAAGATTTGCCTTGTTAAATAATAAGACTATCTTGGAATATCTCCAAGAATAATAATAAGTGAGTCTGGGTACTCTTGCTCCATGTCCATGTCCAGCTGTTGCAGTGCTGTGCTCACACACGTGTGTTGAGGAATATAAACACTCACAATACACAAGGAAAACCCCTGCGGCGAGTAGAAAGGCTTACAGTTTATGAAGAGTGTCTCTAAATTAGGACAGCACATCTTTTTCAGCGTTATTATCTGTACACCAACATTCGTTGAAATAAAAACATATTCCACCTCCTCATGTTCTTCCTGTTAACTACACGGTACAATCCACTCTGAACAGCTGGAAGCCTGGTAGATGTAATGCGCTGTCCAGAATGGCTTGGTATGGTCCATGAAGCACAATGCAGCAGAATTTGCAAAGTTCTTATTTTTGCGGGTGAGGTGAAGTAATTTGTCCGATTGTTTGGAAGAGAGTAGAGATTTGGATGCTTGGCAGCATGGTTCATGGTTCGAAAACTGTGCTGTCGGAGCTTGACCAGTGCGCCGGCTCGCTTCCCACGTTTGCGTCTTTTAACGCGCTTGTACAGCACCACTGCTCCTCTGACTGTCTAAATGTCCAACAGAATGTCCGAATAATCAAAAACCGGTAAAAGATTGTCTTGTGTGTGCTGCCGAATATTCAGCAGCTCGTCTCTGTTAAAACTGATTGGAAATAAATTACTAAACACAGGACAAACAAACAAAAACGGCAAAAGAACAGGAGAGCTCCATTCTGAGGCGGCTAACCGCGGCGCCATCTTAGGATATATCTTAGTATATATTATTTGGATGAAGTGCATTGATGTGGTGAGCTTAGTGTATAAGAGCCTTTCTTACTGAATGTAAGGCATTTATTTGGGCTTAAGTGGGATGGTTTATAAGGGTTCCAATTTTATTTATAATGCTAGCTGCTGTTTCTTCATACCTGTTGTTTGTTTTGCCAAACTTGTTGCACTACATTTGGCTTGTTTTGGGATTGCAAAAAATGTAATGAAAGTGGAAAAAAAATACCTCATCATTAACATAAGTGTGTACTGTTTGTTGTTCCAGAAATGAAAACCCGACAGATACACATGCAGCTGGCAGATCCAAAGATGCAAACTAACGCTGAATTTCTACCTTATCACCAGAAGTTAGTTGTTGGCTCGTTATTCGTTTGATATTCAGTTTCTCTTATCTGCCCTCTCTAGAGCTGACAATTTTGCAATGATATCATTAGCACAATTGGGTTAAAGAATATATATCATACAGGCATAAAATATTAAACTCAAACAGTCAACGTTTGTTGTATCTGGAGAATTATTTATGCCTAAAAATGCTCCTATGGGCTTTCATTGACAGTAGCAGTTTTAACCACCAAGCAAACCACGCAATTGTGTAGGGCCCTGTTGGATATATTCATTTATACTCAAATAAATATAGGCTTCATATACGTTTCACTAACTGATTATAATAAATAACTTATGCTGAAAAGCTTTCCTTGATGTCATCATAGTGAAAATACACAGATTGCTCGGGTTGGTGTGGTGTGGCTCATGATCGTGATAAACTCTGGGATATTGGGACATAGCACATGTGTAGTACACTGGAGCCATTTAGTTAAAAATAAATTCTCAGTTGAAACTGTCTATATAACTTAAACAAAAATGCCACAATTTTTAATAGAAATTATCGCAATGGGAATGACACGTTGACACTGTTGCATCCACATTGAGCAGGAAGTGGGAAAGCGGTCCTCAGAGTTATAGCTGAACATGACATTGTCAGATTTTATTTTATAATTTTGAATAAATCAGACAGAGTTGATGTGAGGACACAACTTTGACAGTTTTTTATGGAAAATATAAAGTTTACTTTATGTATTGTTTGATATCTTTCAGATCCCATCCTTTCATTTGATATTTATATTTATAAATGTGTTACATTTTGAAACACATTTTTGTCAGTTTACTATTGCAACATCTTGCTTAGCACAGGTTAAGTTACAAGTGCTTCCAAGTACAGAGCATACATTTTGCAATTAATACAAAAAATAAAAAAATGTAATCAACGAATGCCCCAAGTATAAACATTTACTTTAAATAAGTATATTAATTATTATACATTTCTTGATTTTTAGATGACTTTTGAATGTAGGACATGTTTTGTCCCTTGTCTCAAGAATTAGTGCTTGATTACTGCAACCCTCTTCTCGTTGTGCTTCCTTCTAAAAACCATCTACAAGCTTCAATGCATTTAAAACTCAGCAGCCAGAAGTCTCAAACACACATCACGGATCTCCCATATTACACCCACCTTATATAATCTGCACTGCTTCCTGTCTCATCCCGTAATCATTATAAAATCCTGTTTAGATGTTTAGACCTTTTCATGCCCTCCCACCTTTCAGAGCTGCTTCATCCTTTTACACCCTGGTCCACACTCTCAGGTCCTCTGACTGCACAGCTCACTATACCATGTTTCCAAATCTCTTCAATTGGTGCTGGACCTTGCACCATTAAATTTACATCAAAACTCTTGAGTTGATCCTATTCTGTAATTTGTACATTCTGGTGTATTTAACTTTTTTTTTTCCTGCATTAATTTGCTTGACTGTATAGTGTCCTAGAGCTTTGTATAGGTGCTATATATATAAAACATATTATTAATATTAATATCAGGATAATCCAACTTGATCTTGGACTGAACAGCTTTATGTTGACTTAATCATCAGTGGCTCTGTTGGTCAATTGATTCAACAAAGAACTGGTTAGAATGGATTTTAAATCATGCTGGTCAAGTTCCATACATCAGTGCTCACGTGTACAACATCTTGAAGGTCATTCACACTGATAGTAATTTACAGATTTCAACTGAAAATGCATGACATGGTCATCAAAATGGCAGTGCAGACAGTGGAGCTCACACCAAGTTGGATACAGCAAAGGAGTAGGAAAGCCAAATAGAACCCAACAGTACAGCAACTGGGTGCCCACCAGCCTTTAAACTGGGGAAAATCATTGACATGCAAAAAAAGGCATCATGATCTTCATCCAGAAATGGTAAAGCAACATGACTACATGAGGTAAAGATATTTAATAATCTTTTAGTCAAATGACACAGAAAATTCCAGCAAACATGTTGGTCCATAGAAATGTTGCTTATAGATTGCAAGGGCACAGATAATGACAAAGAGCAATTCAACACAAGGTTAGAAATCCCTGAAAAGCTGTAAATCTGAAAACATCTTTTAAACTACACTAAGCAAAACAATGACACCATCACAAAAGGAGCTTTTAAGACATGGAGATGAATGTGTTCAGGTCTGGGTCATGTTGTGGAGTGTATATGAGAATTCACCCGATTTTAAATCCAAAAATGTTTCTAAAAAGATGTGTGCCTTAGGTCTATATATGTATCCTAAAGCATCTTCAAGAAAACAAATAAAAATAATTTTTCCAAAACATACAACCTGAAGGAAAGGTTTATAGTGGTGGAGTTACAATCGCGTTGAATTGTTATATTAATACGTATTGTACTTGGTGACTTAAAACTGTATACTGTAATAGTAAGGTACAATCTGTCAAAGTCATCTATGTTTATAAATGGAGGGCGTCTGCAGCAGCATGTGACGCCTTTGGTGCACAAAAGGCACTGTTTCAAAAGTCAGTTCTGAGCAATTGTTCTAAACGCAATTACATCACAGTTTAAGATTTATTCCCTGATATGAGGAATTGGGATTTTGCTCTCAGAGGCTGAGAAAGACTACAAAAGAGCTTCATCCAGGATCTATCTTTGGTTTCGTTCTTGTCTGAGAAGAACAAAGAATTTCCACGCTTCGATGTATTGTGAGAGCAGGATCTCTTGAGGGAAGAACTCGTCCACCTCTGGAGAAATGTCCAGATCTTTTCGCTCTATGTAGGATCCAACAGTGTCTTTCAGACTGGAAACAAACAGAAACACATGAGTTACTTGACATCTGCTCCAAATATCAACATGCTTAATAAAATCAAGCAACTTATTTATTTATTTATATTTGTGTGTGTGTCTATATAATTTGCGACCATTGGGATGTTGTTGGGGCCAGGGTGGGATTGGGATTAATAGTGAGGGTTTAGACTGATTCTGTGAATATTTTACATTCATTTATTTAAATGATTTAAATTTATATTTTTATAGTGTTCATTTATGAGAATTGATAAAAATTGTTAATCTGATAAATGTCCACCGAAGAACATTTGAAGATAAAGCACTTTGATGTGCATGCCATCTGTGGTGGCTTGCATGAAACTCTCACCAAAATATAAACAGTGAACGCAAAGCACTGAGGTTTCACTTCAATTTAACCTTTACATAATGGCAAGTGTTCTTGCTCATTGCTGGTTCATACATGCAGTGTTAATAACAAGCAACAGAGGAGAAGCTGGTCCAAGAGTGATAATAAAGGTGTCATATCACCACTGGGATGCTTCACTCTTTGTATCACTCATACACACAAACACAAGCTAAGCGGATGTGTATGGCAGCTAGATATGGGGATTTACTTTCATCCCTGTGACAAAGATTTGAGCCAGAAGGTTGCGACAAAAGGCCTTCTTTTGTGTGTAATAAGCGAGTTGAGTTGACATTGTCATTAAGTGTTTCAGTGAAGTCATCTGCCATTGTCTCTCACTCCACGATTGCTCTGATTACTGCTACACTATAGCTGAGAAATACAGTTAAACTAACCGCCTCAGCATTACTGCCAATCACAGCTGAGAGTAATCACACCAAGCTCACCTCATAACCAAGCTACAGAGTTGTGTGGACACAGAAACTTTCGACATGGAGGAGTCATTTGACTATGTCAGTGTCATAATAATGTCATAAATCCTGTCCTGATTTCAGAGTTCCCCAAGAAAGAATGAAACTGGCATCTGCCATGTTTTCACTCTGATGAAAAAAAAAAACCTTGATCATGAGTGAAACACCCGTAGGATATTTCGATTACGATGAATGTGTTCAGGTCTGTTCATTACTGCTTGGGTGTCGCGACAGACGCAGGTAATAACACACTCAGTCGCACTCTCTCTCTCTCTTTGACACACATATACACGCATGCCCTTGTTACTCCAATAAATTGTTAGAAACAGCCCAAGCTGTCGCAATTAGTTTAAAAGTGATGTTTTCAAATGAGCAAAGGAGGCTTGGGCACATCTTTTGAACTATCAATAGCAGATCCTGATCGGTGGCATAAGAAATTTTTTTGATACAGTACTTATTTTTTCCGTAGTTATTTGTTTACTTGTTCAGTGAACTGTTTAAAAGCAATGCCACACTTGCCGTTTTGTACATATATCAGCACTGCTGTGATTCTCTGCGGCCTCCAATTAAAATGTGAATGGTAATTATTTCTATGACTATTAATAAGCCATATTTCATAATCGTGACAGCCCTAGTCACAAGTCCCTTGCGTTCTGTCCCATTCTGTTGTGCTCAATTTGGCCATTTATGAATGGCTCCCTATACTCTCAGTCGGTGTTCCTGGGAGACAGCTGATGCCCTAACCCCACCCCAATCCTAACCATCTGCAACCAGTAAGGCGAAATACCCTGCAAGGAACAACCAGAGGCACCTTTCTCCATCGCGTCAGTCGGCGTGGTCTGTAGTCTGTACAGCTGGAGTTGGGTTGCCTGCCCCCCGCTGACTGTGCTTTGCACAAACATGAATGCGGTACTTCCAGCTTGAATTTCGCCAATGGCATGCTTATATATATATATATATATATATATATATATATATATATATATATATATATATATATATATATATATATGCACAGTATATATACACACCTGAATATATTTGTTTTGTTTTGTAGCATTTAGGCCTGATAAGTCTATCAGCTTTGAGGTCATCTATTTTGAAGTGTACTCCTACTTTAAGTAAGAAGATATACACCTGAAAAGCTCTTCCAGGAAAACTGACCAAAAAAAAATGTATGACTCATTTTGCACTATACGTATACACATTTTCATCCAATAAAAAGCTCTCTAGAATGAGAATGTTGCCTCCCCCTAATATCACTTGATATAGACTTGTAATATCATGTAGTCAATCTAGGTTATTAAAAAAGAAGAGCCCTTCAATATGTCCTGCACAAACTTCCTATTTCAATAAGAAATGCATTAACATGTTTGCAAGCCATTTCATGAGGTCTTTGAACTGGTTCATTCATACTCCTTTACTTTAACATGCAGATAACATTCATGAGGCATGCAATATTCCTGTTGGGTTACAGTGGTGCAGTCTCACCCCCAGTCAGGTCTGAAGGTGTCTGTCGCTTTAGGGTTCTTCAGGACCAACTGTAGGAACTCGTGCATCTCCAGCAGGAAGTTATCAGCACTGGCTTTAGTGAAAAAACTAGTGAGCAGAGTCTTGTGCTCCTCTTGCAGGGGACGCTTGTACTCTTCACTGATCGACACAAATGGGTCCTGAAGAGCACATGAACACAGTCATTATGGCACACTCAAAGTAATTTGAAGCACGAAGTAAAACACTGTTTAGCATTGTGTTTCTCACCCCCTTCAGGCGAATCATCGTCTCTGATTTGAGAGAGCTGAGAAGCTGCCACAGCACCACACAGTGTTTCAAACTGCACCTGCTCAAAGCCTGCACACAAACACTCACAATTATTACTCGCACATTACATGATATGCATATCAAAAGACAACAATTAACAATTGGGACATTCCTCAAATAGGATGAAAATATACTTTGGTATCCATGACTATTTTCAAGCATTAGAGGCACAAATCCCATGTTCTTCAGAGTGAGAACTATTAGATACTGTATAAGCATCTTTACAGAGCCAAGTTAAGCCTGCTCTGAAGCTGTCTTTCAACAAAAACGAAAAGCCAGACTAAAATAAGCCTCGTCTGACCCACCGCAGCTCCTAGTCAAAGGCAGCTCTGATGCCTGTATGAATGCAACTGCATTTCTTTTTGTTATATAAACTTTATATTTAAAATATTCACCTCATTGGTGAATAAAATATTATAAAATATTATCAGAATGCTAGCACGGAAACTGGATAGATTTAAATTAATAATTTTGACAATATGTTGATCTGATATTCAATTAACTGTACAAAAAACTTATTTTAATGACCATAGACATCATTTCTATATGTGCCCCACTCTCTGCATGCAACCAACAGGGTTGCCCCTATTAGAAAATGGAACAATCCATATAATTGTGACTCCATTTAAAGCATGGCTAAAAGAAATGTACATTATCTCATTCTATTTATCTCTATATTTTAACACAAATTTTGCATTGACTGCATCTGTCAAGCTTACCCATTCTACTCTGTGACTAATGTATAGGAAAACAAATGATGACTAATATTTTTCTGTAATTAAGTGATAATTCACAGCTAAGTGTGCACTAAACAATTTTAATGCACGAAGGGGAGGTGAAGAACCACACGACACAAAGTGGAGTTGCCTCCGTAAAGTGTTTTCAAATCGTTTAATGCACACTTAGCCATGGATTATCCTGCAATGATTAGTTACAGATGTCATCGATTTTTACAGTGCACATTTGGAGTGGAAGATTAACAATAACGATTAACAATGATTAACTTTATCTGCCCATTTTAGATCAGACACAGTGATAAATTAGTGTATTTTTGGAGACCAAAACACTTAAACTGAATTTAAATACGGACTTTTTAATACTAAAGGGTATTCATGTAATATTTAATTTCTATTCTTTGTAATTCTCACATTAACGATGTTGCTGACAAGACAGTTGTAAAAGTAGCCCTTTCAGTTTATGATGAGATGAAAACCATAAAAGATGCTCTAAACGGTGGGTCTGGGTATCTCAGTGAGTATTGATGCTGACTACCAACCCTGGAGTCATGAGTTTGAATCCAGGATGTGCTGAGTGACTCCAGCAAGGTCTCTTAAGCAACCAAATTGGCCCGGTTGCTAAGGAGCGTAGAGTCACATGGGGCAACCGCCTCATGGTCGTGATTAGTGGTTCTCGCTCTCAATGGGGCTTGTGGTGAGTTGTGTGTGGATTATGGAGAGTAGCATGAGCCTCCACATGCTGTGAGTCTCAGCGGTGTCATGCACAACGAGTTACGTGATAAGATGCATGGATTGACAGTCTCAGAAGCGGAGACAACTGAGACTTGTCCTCTGCCACCCGGATTGAGGCGAGTAACCGCGCCACCACGATGACCTACTAAGTAGTGGGAATTGGGCATTCCAAATTGGGAGAAAAGGGGATAAAAATAAATAATATAAAAAAAACACAGTACACAGTAGTGCAAAAAGTTGACAGATTCTAAATATGCCAAATGTAAACATAACATACTATGAGATAGTGTTCTATGCACATAGCAGTTACTGAGGTAGCAGTCAGGTATAAAAAGACAATAATTAAAGTGCAACTCAGGACACGTGTGTGTGTGTGTGTGTGTGTGTGTGTGTGTGTGTGTCACTCCAGTCTCTGAGTATTGAGGAGTCTGATGGCTTGGGGGAAGAAGCTGTTACACAGTCTGGCTGTGAGGGCCCGAATGCTTCGGTACCTTTTACCAGACGGCAGGAGGGTGAAGAGTTTGTGTGAGGGGTGTGTGGGGTCATCCACAATGCTGGTTGCTTTGCGGATGCAGTGTTTTTGTAAATGTCTTTGATGGAGGGAAGAGAGACCCTGATGATATTCTCAGCTATTCTCTTCATGGCTTTGTATTCCGAAACGGTGCAAGTCCCAAACCAGGCAGTGATGCAGCTACTCAGGATGCTCTCAATAGTCCCTCTATAGAATGTAGTGAGGATGGGGGGGTGGGAGATGTGCTTTCCTCAGCCTTCAAACAAAGTAGAGACTGCTGCTGGGCTTTCTTGGTAATAGAGCTGGTGTTGAGGGACCAGGTGAGGTTCTCCGCCAGGTGAACACAAAGGAATTTGGTGCTCTTGACGAGCTCCACAGAGGAGCCGTCGATGTTCAGTGCTGCACAGTCGTGAGTCAGCAGAGTGAACAGCAGTGGACTGAGCACACAGCCCTGGGGGGCCCCAGTGCTCAGTGTGGTGGTGGTGGAGATGCTGTTCCCGATCCGTACTGACTGAGGTCTCCCAGTATGAGTCCTTTTTATCTAGGTGGGTGAGGGCCAGATGGAGGTGGTGGCAATGGTGTCGTCTGTTGAACGGTTTGGACGATACGCAAACTGCAGTGGGGCTAGTGAGGGGGGGAATCTGGGTCTTAATGTGCCTCATGACGAGCCTCTCGAAGCACTTCATGATGATGGGTGTGAGTGCGATAGGACGGTAGTCGTTGAGGCAGGACACTGAAGATTTCTTTGGCATGGGGACGATGGTGGTGGCCTTGAAGCACGTTGGAACGACGACGCTGCTCAGAGAGATGTTGAAGATGCCGATAAGAACATCTGCCAGCTGGTCTGCACATCCTCTGAGCACTCTGCCAGGAATGTTGTCTGGTCCAGCAGCCTTATGTGGGTTGACTCTACATAGAGTTTTCCCTCACATCAGCCGTGGTAAGACCGTGGAGCACCTGGTCGTTGGGAGGAGGGGTGGTCTTCCTCACCACCACGCCGTTCTGTGCTTCAAACCAGGCGTAGAAGACGTTCAGCGCATCTGGAAGGGAGGCATCTTTGTCACAGGCAACTGATGTTGTCCTGTAGTTGGTAATGGCCTGTTCTTAGGGCTGCCTTGTTGCCTGCTCTGAAGGCGGCGTCTCGGGTGCTCAGCAGCGTACGCACCTCCGCAGTCATCCACGGCTTCTGATTGGAGCGTGTGGTGATGGTCTTGGAGAAGGTGACATCATCAATGCACTTGCTAATGTAGCTGGTCACTGATGCTGTGTATTCCTCCAAGTTGGTAGAGTCGCCATATGTTGCAGCCTCCCTGAACATGTGCCAGTCAGTACATTCAAAACAGTCCTGAATAGCAGAGATGGCTCCTGCTGGCCAGGTTTTCACCTGCTTCTGGAGCGGTTTTGTGCGTCTGATGAGCGGTCTGTATGCTGGAATTAGCATAACAGAGATGTGGTCTGAGTAGCCGAGGTGGGGGCAGGGCTCCGCCCGGTACGCACCTGGGATTTTTGTGTAAACACGATCAAGCGTGTTTGCCCCTCTCGTTGCAAAGTCCACATACTGATGGACTTTAGGGAGCACTGTCTTGAGATTCGCATGGTTGAAATCTCCGGCGACAATAAACAGTCCATCAGGGTGAGCATTCTGCAGTTCGCTCATAGCCCCATACAGCTGGTTGTGCCACATTTAGCAGCAACAACTGCAAACAAACACTTCTGATAACTGGAGATCAGTCTTTCATAACGGTGTGGTGGAATTTTGGCCCACCCTTCTTTGCAGAACTGCTTTAGTTCAGCCACATTGGAGGATTTTCGAGCATGAAGTGTCCGTTTAAGGTCCTGCCACAGCATCTCAATTGGGTTCAACACAGGACTTTGACTAGTGCACTCCAAAACTTTAATTTAGCTTCTTTTGAGCCATTCAGAGGTGGGGTTACTCCTATGCTTTGGATCATTGTCTTGTTGCATAATCCAGTTGCGCTAGAGCTTCAACTCACAAAATGATGACCAGATGTTCTCCTTTAGGATTTTCTGGAAGAGAGCAGAATTCATGTTTCCCTCAATTATTGCAAGTTGCCCTGGCCCTGAAGCAGCAAAGCATCCCCACACTTACACACTAGCACCACCATGCTTGACCGTAGGTATGATGTTGTGTTTGATTTATGCCAGATGTAATGGGACCCCTGTCTTACAAACAGTTCCACTTTTGACTAATCAGTCCAAAATTCTGTCTTTCTGATAGTGGAGTCATGAACAGAGACCTTTATTGATGCAAGAGAGGCCTGCTATTCCTTGGATGTTGTCCTTGGCTTTTTTGTGAATTCCTGTTTGAGTCGTCACTGTGCTCTTGGAGGAATTTTGGAAGGTTGGCCACTTCTGGGAAGGTTCACTACTGTGCCAAATTTTCTCCATTTGGAGATAATGGCCCTCACTCTGGTTCTTTGGAGTCTCAGAGCCTTTGAGTATTACAATCACCTTTTTCCTCATAATTTCTAGAATTTATAGCACTTTATTTTGCATACTGTGCTACTGGGTGAGATCTTTTAGCCAACTTCATGCTGCTGAAAAACTTCTATTTAGGTGTTGATTTGATGAGTCTAGTCCAGTTGAACCCCATTATGAATACAGTTTCATAGATTAGGGGATTAGCAATTAAGGGGCAAATACTTTTTCACACAGGTCCAGTTGGCATTTGGATAACTTAATAACATTATCATTTAAAAACTGTATTTTGTGTTTACTCAGATTGTCTTTGTTTTAAGTAAGATTTTGTTTGAATTTATTTGTATTCAGTATGAGATATACACAAAAACAGAAGAAATCAGGATTTGGGCAAATAATTTTTCACAGCAATTTAGCTAGCGAGCTACAGCTTAATCTTAATTAGACTAAATCTGCAACCATATTAATTGCTCTGTTATTCTTTCTGGTGTATTTTCATATTTCACTTTACTATTTAAAATTTTGTAAATTGTAATACATTTTTATGATCATTTAATGTTGCTTATTTAATGTTTATAGATCACATAGAATCAGAGTTTTAAACTGTATTCAGACATTTTGGTTAGAAGGTTGCAGAAATTTTAAAACTCTAAAATAAATCTAAAATAAACAGCTTATATAATATTATGTTTAACTAGCAACATTTTCTGAAGGTTGATATTGAGTGTGTTTTTATAAACTGTCAGTGTGGTCACACAGTTTCAGAGACATAATAATGAACTTGAATGTGCTTGAGAAACCTTGAAGACATGTGGGGCCGTCTGCTCTGCCATCTGTAACACCTCCTTCAAATATGAGCTCAGCTGCATGTGCGGCTCTCCACCCGTCATGGCGAGGAACCCCAGCGCCAGCTCGACTGTAGACAGCGCTTCACATACGTCACTGTAGCTCTGCAGCTCTTTCACCAGCTCGAACTGTGTCAGAGGCTGCAACGACTCCTGCACATACACAATACCATATTACAAAGAAGCAATAAGGCACTCAAATCCGTGCTATATTGTGAATATACTGCTTAAAAGTTTCTTTAACTCTTGTGTTCCGGTCATTTTGACTTGAATGACATTTTTTTTCTTAATACAACTGGAATAACATTCTTGACTTTGTTCACATCTGGTATCTGAAAACACAAAATATATGGACCATTTTCTTTAATTTTTTTTGGTTTTATTTAACTTCGTTACACTTGTGTTCCTGAATGAAGTGAATGGATTAGACTACAAAATGAAGAAATATTAACTGTGCAGCAGCATAAAAATCCTTTACATAGCACATATGTGGATGTGTGTTTGCGCACACACACACGCACGCACAATGTGTGTTGAGTTCCCTTTTGTGCATCGTCTTTCCATGTACACTCTTTGAGGAATAGTTCAAAAGCTGCTTATCATATTATGTTGTGTTTGTGCTTGTTTGAATCAGGATAGTCTGCTGTAAGTTACGATATGTCATTGACTCTGTTATATGAATGTTTAAGTAAGAAAAATGTTTTTGGTGGTATTACCAACTCTCAATATAATTGTTATAACAAATTTGCACATGATGACAACGAAACAGTTATGCATTGTAAAGTCCAGATTCTAAATATTAAAATTACACCTATTTTATTTAGATCAAGCAAGTGGTTATTCATTTATTATGTTTTATATATATATATATATATATATATATATATATATATATATATATATATATATTTTGTCTTGTCTATAGACAAAAAGGTTGAGAACCACTGCTCTGACATACCATCAGTAAAATCACAACCCTGTATCAACGAGCCATGTGATGTCATAAACCCCTATATGGACGGGATTCGTTTTATGTATGACAATGTAATGATTACAAGAGATTCTCCTTTATTTCAATCCCGTCCAAAACGAACATATCAGAATTTCATCCAGGACTGCGCACGTCAACAAACTATACAGTGTTTTTATCTTCTATAAAATGCCCTAAAAATAACCCAGGTAAAGGTGGCCCACTGTAAATTGAATTGTGTGAGCACTTTAACTACTGCTGTTTCTGAAGTTCTCTGTCTGAAGTCATTGGTCAAAGACAGCAGAAAATGAAAAGACACATCCTCAAATAAACACTTAAGAAAATCATGCATCAATCCATATACGTAACAGTCAGCCTTCACGATTTAAAGAGAAAGAAAGGATCATACTTTCTTTTGGTTAGGAAAAGTGTAGCACCACATTTTGGGATATATTTTCCAGATGTAGGCTACAAATAAACTTACATAACTTGAATGGATTTGTCTTCTTTTTTAATTCAAGAGAGTAGAGCATTGCAATCTGTTGTAATTTGTCAAATATTCCAATGATGCTATTACATTTCTTCTAATAATCCCATTATGCTCAAGCTACATTTTTGTCATGGTCATCTGGTCACCCCACACAAGGGTTAATATGACGGGCTGGATTTAATCTTGCTAAAGCAGATGATGAGAAGACTTACTTGTTGAACTTTGCTCTTCACATCTTTAAATATGATCTCGTAATTTCTGTCATGTCTGCTGACCAGTGTCGGAATCCCCTGAAAAAACAACACAATACATTTGTTTTAGCCTGTTATCTACTCCTACACTACAAAACAATTCTTAAAGGAATATTCCGGGTTCAGTGCAAGTTAAATTCAATCGACAGCAGTTGTGGCATAATGTTGATTACTAAATGTTTGACTTGTTCCTCCTTTTCTTAAAAAAAAAAATACAAATGTGTATTCCAGTGAGACACTTCCAATGGAAGTCAATGGGGGTCAATCTGTAAACATAAAAATAATCACTGTAAAAGTATAGATACACAATATAAACAATATGTGTGTTAACATGATTTAACTGTGATAAAATCACTTACTAACCGCATATGTGGAAAGTTACAGCCAATTGTCACTTTATTAGTGCTTCATTACCATGACGATGATGTAATGTCAACAAACACTATAATGACTGAAAAATGTCAATTTAAACAACTTTACAGCTCAAATAATACATGATTTTTAATTTTATATTTCTGTGTTTAAACCCTCCAAAAATTGACCCCATTGATTTCCATTGTAAGTGCCTTATTTTACAAAATGTATTCTTTAAAAGCACTTTAGTTTTTTACAGGAAAACAAAAATTATTTGAGTCCCAGCAGTTCCCCTAAGTTAAAAAGTGTGGAGAAAATGCCACATTTCAAAGAATAGACATGTTAGGGCCAAAATAATGTCATTACGAAGTACTCCAATTGCTTTGTAGGTATTCCATACAACATTTTGAGTTTTCAGAAACTTTTTCAAACTCCTCTTAGACCGTTGGTCCGTTTCACAGGAAATCTGGCATAGATCATCTTGAGACCCTCGTGACAATAAGTTATCAAAAGAATTTTGAATTGGCTCTTTGCAGTGCTGTGGATGACGTACATTAAGAGTGATGTGTGGTTTGCCCTGTAGAAAGCGTGTGAGGATTTGTTGTTGTATGTTGGGCAGGTCGTACGCGAGCAGCGTCTCCTGACCGCGCTCCATACTGTACTGACAGTTAGACAGCACCAGCGGCAGCAGATCTCGCTCGTACTCATAACGGATCACGTGCAGCTCCGTCAGATCCACTGGGCTCACAGTGTAACTGAAATACAAGAAATTTAGTTTAATGTTGTTTAAAGAAATATTGTGAGGCAGATTTATGGTTCAATCAATTCATGACGGAATGATTGCATTTACAAATTAAGCACACATGAACGCCATCATAAAGTCGTAATTACAAGTGGGAAACAGGATTTTCTGTGAGCTCCGACTTTCCGAGCTGGGGGCATGTTGATTTAAGACTAATGGCGGAAGCTAATTGTTATTAGTAATGATTCAGTTTTACTGTGTAGTTTTGTTGCAAAACTTGCATAAACTGACAAAATTAGTGTTGTTTTCTGGCAAGATCTATCGTTATCATAATTATCATTAACCATACAAACAAATGCTTACAAACTAAACTACAGTTCCCATCGTTATCTGTGGCCACACTAGAATTAATGAAATGGATAATGTAGTAATTAGACACCTAATGGGGCCTCATTCATAAAACATGAGCAAAACGAATTTGTGTAAATCATTCTTAAACCATTCTGACGTAAATTTGCGGATTTATGAAAGTTTACGTATTTTCAAAGTCAAGTCAAATAATTTTATTGATTAGATATGAATCACAAAAAAGTGTCATTGTATGAACCGACCATGTGTAAATCATGTGTACATGATATCCGAACATTTTATTCTTTTAGACAAAATGCAACGACAAAATTTTGAAAGAAGTGAAAATAAATAAGAATTTACTAAATATCAAATGAGTAAAACTAATCTGTAAGAGCACCTATTATGTTTTTCAAATATTACCTTTCATGTAGTGTTATATAGCTGTTTGTGAATGTAAAAAAGAATGCAAGTTTCAAAATCAAAGTGCAAGACAAATGGAGTTATTGACTCCCAAAAGAAAGAACCGATTCTGAACACCTGAAATGAGTCGTTATTAATTCCAGACTTAAAACCCGCCTCTGGTCTTAATTGGCTGCTCGCGAACAGCTTTGACCTGCCCTAAAACACTACACTGAGCGGTAGACCAATCACCACAGACTGGGACATCTGACCAATCAGAGCAGAGTAGGCTCTCTGAAAGTAGGAGTTTAAAATGAATGCTTTAGAACGGATCATTGAACGAGTCGTTTTTGACACTGGGATAAAAAGTAATCCTGCAATTTAAATTATGAGCAAATTAAAGTGTTTTTTGACCTTGGGTCCATGTAAATCTACTGTATGAGGCACATTTAAAAACAACAATAGGTGCTCTTTAAAAATAATGTAAATTTGTAAAAAAACAAAAAGAATTTAAATCATATACTTAATTGAAAATGTTTCTTTGATGCTTGCATTTGTTTCTTAAGTGTAGTTTTTCCCCCAACTCAGCTGCTTACATTTTATATCATTTTATTCAGCATAAGTGCTTGGCATTTTCTCAGAAAAAATGTATACCCTCAAATGTAATTGGTTGGACAGATTTTTGTATTTTTTTTTAAAGCTCTATAATTTAGGTTTTACTAAATCAGTACAGACATTGATAAATCACGTTCAGTTAATAATGTATGGTCAATGTTAATGTTGTTAAATCTATAACTAAACACGTCACGGTCACATGCATGTCGTCAAATGTCATTTATCTTGTAAATCTTTATTATCTCACAGGGTTTCGGCCAAAGACCTTCTACATGCATTTCATTAGATTCTCTGAAGATTCTTCCAGTTGCAAGGAAGTTCTGTTACTATCATACTTCAGCCAACCTAAAGTTTCACCAGTGATGCTGGCGGTGCGCTCAACTGAACCAGAGAAGGTTAATAGATGGAAATTTGTAAACACTAAAGCTTCATGGTCAAACTTTATTGACCTCTTGGACTGTTTGATTCACAAAAGAACCACCGATGCCAGAACATGTGATGACAGTAAGTTCCTCACTTTCTTTGTGACCACATCATCGTGTTTCCTAAATCAAATTTTTGTGATTTGAATACGCTTCCTTTTAAAACCCTTTCATTACTGTTCAGCATATCCCTATTTTCATTTAGCCCTTCTGATGACTTCATTATTGGGCGTTTTCTTGGGCATGGATTATGATAATTGTGAATGAATATGCACACCCCGTATATACGATTGTTTGGAATTCACTAAGGCCATCCTTAAAAATATTTTGGTTTGCAGTAACAGCTGCAAAAAAAAAAAAAAGGGTCGGTAGGTAGGTCTATTTTTTTTTTTTTTCAAGTTTCAATGTAAAAAAAAAAGTAAAATTTTGGTCATGGTGATTACGTAGGTATAAATTTAAACAATTTTGCATATTGTGACGTCACTGTCTGGGTCTTCAAACCGTGCCTTCGGGCGCACCATTGCAAACCTCATTCTGATGCAGGTCGTATAGAAAGTTAAAGCGGTGTCGAGATGTTTTAATGCATTTTTTAAATGTATTATGGTGCCCGAACCCGTATGACTTTGAACGGTGACCGCGAACATTTTATTTACTGCAGCCACAGCCATCATTACCAAGCGCGAACAGTGAATGAAACGCGAACGTACAAGCCATAGTGTGACATGCGTAAACCAATAGCGTAAACATAATCATAGACGCCACAGGTTTTTTTTTAAAAGAAAGAACGTAGCCTACGTTTGTATGTAGGCATAAGCAATTTATATTCAAAATACTTACTAAAATACAATTAATATTATTTTATTGAATTTGTATAAGTTATTTGAAGAGTTTACAACCGGCAAGTCGGTCGGACTAAAAGAAAAAAATAAAAAATAACTGGGTCGGTCCTAAATTGACAGGGTCGGTCGGGTTACGGCAAACAAGAATATTTTTAAGGATGGCCTAACATACACACCAAAATAATAATAACAAAACAATATGAAATTGCTGAATGTGTCAGTACTTTCCGATTAAAATCACTTGAAAGAACATAACATAATTGTATTTATAATTATCGACCTCGTAAGTACACACTTCCCAGGAGGAATGAACGCATCACTGAACTTCCATTATCCACATGCGCAACACAGGCCAGCAACCGTATACGGTTTCCGGACATTTGGACACCATCCACACTGCTGGGCCTGGCGTATAGGGGAGTATTTAAATATGCTAATGCACTAACACGTTGTAGATGGCCCAAATATGAATAATATACACCCATTCATTCATTGATTTTGGTAAAAGTACAATTTAGGTCTCAAGTCTCTAGGATGTTTTTTGTGTGGTTTATCGTCTTCCGGATTTCCTCAAAAAATCAGCCAAGAAAAAGTGAAAAATGTGGGTTCTGGGTCTGCTAATGACTTGCTCATCTACTGCAGTTCTTACCCAGTCTCCTCTCTGGTGTGTTTTTCCACAGTGTAAATGAGGTCATTATGAAGGGTGATGAGATAGCTGATGAGCGCGGTGGAGCACAAGCCCAGACCTCGTCTCTGAGGCAACAGCACCTGCAGATCTGCATCCAAACCCAGATCATCCTGAGTGTACTCCACTGGCAGCTTTATCTCACCTGCCACACATACCAAATGTAATTTCACATTCAGCAGTGGAAAAAATAAAACACGCCTGTCCTGTAATTACTCTGCTATGGCACTATGTAGGAGTTGCTTACCTGTGGTGGCCAGAGATACTCGGAGTTGGTTCCATGTACACAAGAAGACTTTAATCTGTTTTTCATACCAAGCATTGAATGATGCTGTTGAATGAAAACACAAAAGGGTTAATGAAGTAAAACACAAATTTTTATTTATTTAAAACATTTGCAAAAAAAAAAAAAACCTCAACGCATACAGAAAGACTTATATACCTCTTTTATGATGGACATGCTTTCAGTTTTACATTTAAAGGACTAGTTCACCCAAAAATTTAAATCCTCTCATAATTTACTCACTCATCCCACCCCAGTTGTATTTGACTTTCTTTCTTCTGCAGAAAACAAATTAAGATTTTTAAAAGAATATTTCAGCTCTGATGGTCCATTCAATGCAAGTGAATGGGGACCAAAATTATAAACTACTATTTATAATTATAAAAAAGAAAAGCACATAAAGACTGCATAAAAGTAATCAAAATGACTCCAATGGTTAAATCCATATTTTCAGAAGTGATAAGATCAATATTTTAGTCATTGTTTACTAAAAATTCTCCTCCCTGCCCAGTAGGTGGCGATATACACAAAGAATGTGAATCGGCAAAAACACAAGAAGAATTTGGAAGTGAAAGTGAAAGTAGAGATTTCTAGTGAAAAAATATTGTAAATATTGATCTGTTTCTCACCCACACCTGTCATGTCACTTCTGAAGATATGGATTTAACTATTGGAGTCATCTGGATAACTGTTATGCTGCCTTTGCATGGAGACCAAAACTTTGAAGGCATATATTGTATGGACCTACAGAGCTGAGATATTTTTCAAAAAAAATCTTCATTCGTGTTCTGCAGAAGACAAAGTCATACACATCTGGGATGCCAGGGGGGTGAGTAAATGATGAGAGATTTTTCATTGTTGGGTGAACTATTCCTGGAAATCATTCGATTAATTGTGATTATTTTATTCCATTTACTGTTTTGAGCCATGTTCTTTTACCTGTAAAACTACAGCTTGGGAGCAATAATTATCATGAAAGCGGTATATAAATACATTTGAATTGAATTAAAAATGCTTCTTTTCAGATTTATGCATCTAACAGTACAGATAATGATTTCGATATATTTTAATAATTGATTTTGGCTTAAGTATAAATGACAACATAAAAGCCTGTTGTTTAATTTTACAAACTGCATGTAGTCTATAATATCATGCTTGCTATTTTTCTCACACATTATATATGGGTCTGCCTTTATAATTTAGAAAGGGGTTTGTTTGCAAGGGGATCATCATATGTGGGGGACCCTGAAATCAAAAACACTGAAAACCCCTGGAATAACCCAACATGTTTTCATGTGAGATGAACAGCATAAAACAGGAAATTATGAAACAGAGAGGACCACTTTTTTTTTTTGGACACCAAAAATAAAAATAAAAAACAGCAGAAGGTTTGCTCAGGTTCACGTCAAATGGTAAAATCCCAAGAAAATGTTATTTGTGATAAAAAAAAAAAATTTAAAAAAAAGTGAAAATTCACATGTATTCAAGATGCAAAGAAAATATATTATTACTTTTAACTTTAGGTTTACGACATTTGAAATTTGCATTTGTGTCATTAAATTCATAGTAACATATACACATACATATATATATATATATCTCTGGAACCAACAAGAATACAAAGATTATGTGAAGTAGATGTTTAAAACATTTTCCTTTTCATCAACTTAGACATCCGTACTCATCTTTGTTCCAAAAACAACACAAACCGTGCCATCGGACTCTCTCCACTATGTCTGTTTTGGTCAGTACCTGCTTTCTGGCTTTGCAGGAACTCTGCTATGGTGTTGTAAGTGAAGTCGGTCATGTTCTGGAACTTCTTGACCAAATCTCTCTGGAGAGCCAAGATGTCGGGAAGGAACCTCACCAGCCGAAGCTCTGCTTCCTAAAACAAACACTTGGTTAGTGCAATACAAACAGCCTGTGTAGGAAGCAGACAACGGGACCTCTAATCTCTGGTTGTTTAAACAAACACTCCGGTTGCTGCATGTCTTACTTTCTGCAGGAACCTCCAGAGCACAGGCAAATTGTCCCGCCCATCATTCTGCTCAACAATGTGAGCCAGACTGAGCATTGAGATCTTCCTCCTGCAGCTCCAGATAGAGGAGTTGTGGATGAGGGACTTCTGAGGCAGAGAGTGCAGGAAAAGCCCTGGATCTCCAAACGTCAACTTCAACACTGGATTAGACGACACTCGCTCATCGTTCCTGATGAAGTCGTTTACATCCTTAAGATGATGCTCCAACACCTGAGAGATAGAGAATAAAAAGAAAAATTGAAATTAAAATAATGCACATAGTCAAACAGAAATGAAAATTCTTGTTCAAAACTGAAAATGTTTTAAATTAGCCTTTGTTTCATATAGCCATCAACTCGATTAATCTTATAATATACCTATAAGAACATAATTCATAGACAATAGAATGCTGATCACTGTGATGCAGTAAAAAATGGCACATTGTTTACCTTCAGCTCATGTGTGATGACATCAGTATTCATGGCATTTTCCCAACCATTTCTTTTATCTTTAGTGGAAAGGATTTGATCATACTGAACAGGCCCTGTTTGAAAATACCATGTTTCATGAATTTCTGAGACAGGATAACCCCATGACAAATGACACAAAACAAGGGCTCCATGTAAGGCGAATTGAGTTTGCTCTTACACTGGTTGGTCTGGTGTGGTTCCAGTAGACTGTGGATGGTCAGATGGATGCAGCTGACTGTGTCATCTACACCTTTCCCCAGAGCTCTGCTCAGCTGCTCAATGTCCTTCAGAAGATGAGCCATCAGGAACGGCCCAGGATCCAGCACAGCAGGCTTGATGATTTGAATGATACTCTGAACACACACAGGCATGAATATAGGCAAGATAAGTCAGCATGAAATCAATTTATTTTATAAATGCATGTTACTGGTCTTTTTATGAACGATCACCCATGCATATTGGCAATTTAGTAAAAAATTTACCTTGTAATCTTTATCAAAATGTCAAAACTTTATGCTCTGGTAAAATGACTGACTCTGCTCTGCTGACATTTGCAAGTGATATTCAGATTGAACCCTGCCCCTTCAAGAGTATTATACAAATATTCTCAATTGGCAACTTTAAATGCTTCTACCGTCTCCATGACTGATCTCTTATGTTTGACCAGCCCACATCAGTTACGTATAAATTCTGTATACAAGTCGCTTCAGACTATAAATTGCAGGACCTTTGATGAAAAAAAAAAAAACTTATATTCCGGAAAAGTGTTTTTCCCCCTTCATATTTATATTCAAAACGTTAAAATATTGTTATCTTTTACTCACTCATTTTTCATTGGCTACAGCCTCATCGTAAATTTATGTTGTCAATTTGATCATCAATGTGTTGTGATCGCTGCTCGATTTCACCAATTACCGCTCTGGCTCAAGCAGCACAGTGAAAGGAAAGGGTGTCTGTTCCACCCTACATTTTATGGTTTTACACAAAATACAACACAATACGGAAGTCAGTCGCAACTTCCTTTTCATGCCGAGATTGAAGATTGGATGAAAGTGTGATGCAGTGTTGGGGAAGCTACTTTAAATGAAGTGTAGCTTGTAAAGACCCAGGTTAAGCCTCACATGCATACTTTAGGATTTTAGTGACCTCCAACTTCTTGATCAAAAAGTAGTCAAATTGAAAAAATAGTAAGTAAATAAATACATACACACATACATATACGTATATTTGGGGTATATCGGCTCTTTGTAAAAAAACAAAAAAAAAACAATCGTATGGTTTGCCAGTTCATCTCTAGTTTAATAACAAGCAAATATAGCACAAAATGGACATGCACAGTTACCTTTGCTAATGCACTTGTTTGGCTCTGTAAATGGACAACTTTCTACAGAGAGAAGCTGTACTACTAACTGCAAGTATGTAAAATCAGTTGACGATATCATATTTCTGCATGCGTTAGTGTGAAGTTGAAAATGGCAAGCTGAGAAAACAAGCCACAAGATAGAAGCCCCTGTGTCATTCAAGTCTCCTGTCTGGGAACTTTTTCTATTTGCAGTCAATCACAACAGCGATAGACATGATTTTTATTTTTTTAATGAAAATAACAAATACCGAACCATAGCGAAAACGTGATACAAACCGAACCGTGACAAATTTTTACCACTACAACCCAATATATATATTTATGTGTGACAAGGAGGAAGGCGTGGCCGGGCTGTGAGGGTACACGGCCGGCGCCAAGTCAGCTGATCAGTGGGATAGCGAGATAAAGGGGAGCCGGAGATGCCAGTTTGTGAGAGAGAGACACAGGTGGCCACTGTGTGTGTGTGTGTGTGTGTGTGTGTGTGTGCGCATCTTTGTGTTTTATTTTGCATTAAGTTGAATTTATGTCATTAAAGTTCTGTTGACTATTCTGCTGGTTCCTGTCTCCTACTTGCCAATCCTGAACATGTTACAATGATGTCTAGATGATCCCACAAAAGCTCAATGGGGTTAAGATCCATAACACTCTGCTGCAAAAACTTCATATTACCAGACCAAGATCAACAGCACCACAGACACTCGTAGCTTGTTTAGAACATTTAACACACTTCTCTGCCCTCCCCCTCCACCACCTGACACATCACTTACAGCAGATATCTTTGCCACATTTTTTACTAATAAGGTTACAGCCATCAGCAATACAGTCACAGCACCACACCCTGTCAAACACCCAACTCCTGTATGCAACTCTTCTCTCTCTATGTTCTCTCCTTTAACTGACACTGAGGTCTCAAAACTCCTCCTCTCCAACCACCCCACCACCTGTTCTCTTGACCCCATTCCCTCTCACCTTCTCCAGGCCATCTCTCTGTCCATCCTACCTGCACTTACACACATAATTAACACATCTCTTCTTTAAGGCACTTTTCCCACTACATTTAAGCAGGCTAGAGTAACCCCGCTGTTGAAAAAACCTGCACTTAACCCCACACAGATAGAACACCACAGACCAGTCTCTCTCATCCCATTCATGGCAAAAACACTTGAAAGGGCAGTTTTCAGTCAGATCTCTGCCTATCTCTCACAGAACAAGCTGCTGGATGACAATCAGTCAGGCTTCAAAAGTGGACACTCCACTGAGACTGCCCTGCTGTCTGTCACGGAGTCGCTGAGACTGGCGAAAGCTGAATCCAGATCATCAGTTCTGATGATCAATTTTGCTGGACCTTTCTGCAGCCTTTGACACAGTCAACCATCAGATCCTACTTTCCACCCTCTCTAAACTGGGCATCACCGGAACTGTGCTTGGCTGGTTCAACTCCTATCTCTCAGGTAGGTCTTTCAATGTAGCCTGGAGAGGTGAGGTGTCTAAGCCACATCAGTTACTTACTGGGGTACCTCAGGGATCAGTGCTTGGACCACTTCTCTTCTCCATATACACAACGTCATTAGGACCCATCATCCAGTCACATGGTTTCTCTTACCAATGCTACGCTGATGACACGCAACTTTACTTGTCTTTCCAGCCCAACGACACCACAGTGACCGCTCAAATTGCTGCCTGTCTGGCTGAGATCTCAGCCTGGATGAAGGAACACCACCTGCAACTCAACCCAGCCAAGACTGAACTCCTTGTCTTTCCAGCCAACCCTGCTGTTGAATTCAACATCACTGTGCAGCTGGGTCCAACTACAGTGTCACAAAACGGTCAGAAATCTAGGGGTAACCATTGATGACAATCTAAATTTCACAGACCACATCTCAAAGACTGCAAGATCATGTAGATTTACACTCTACAATATCAGGAAGATAAGACCTTTCCTCTCTGAACATGCCACACAACTGCTTGTTCAGTCACTTGTCATAACTAGACTGGACTACTGTAACGCTCTCTTTGCAGGCCTTCCTGCATATGCTATTAGACCTCTGCAAATGATCCAGAATGCAGCAGCACGTCTGGTCTTTAATGAACCAAAGAGAGCCCACTCTTTGTCTCTCTCCACTGGCTGCCAGTTCATGCACGTATTAAATTCAAGGCCCTGATGCTGGCATACAGAACAGTCACACTGGGTCTGCTCCAGCATACCTAAAAACATTTATGCAGAGCTACGTTCCCATCAGAAGCCTGCGGTCGGCTAAGGAACGTCGCCTTGTCGTACCAAAACAAAGAGGCACCAAAACACTTTTCCGAACTTTCAGTTTTATCTTACCACGTTGGTGGAATGACCTCCCCCACTCAATCCGTGAAGCTGACTCACTCTCTATCTTCAAAAAACGGCTAAAAACACATCTTTTCAAAGAGTATTTAACCAGTCACTAAAAAAAAAAAAAAAAAAAAATTAAATTCTTGTTGCACTTAAATCGGTTTTGTATACTATTCTGATGATAGTGAAACTTTGTAGTATGGCACTTTTCGTACCACTGTCTCCTTAAGATGATTCGCTTATGTTTTTCCTCTTTTGTAAGTCGCTTTGGATAAAAGCGTCTGCCAAATGAATAAATGTAAATGTTTTCCAATTATCTGTTGTCCAATGTCTGTGTTTCTTTGCCCACTCTAACCTTTTCTTTTTGTTTTTCTGTTTCAAAAGTGTCTTTTTCTTTGCAATTCTTCCCATAAGACCCTGAGTCTTCTCTTTACTGTTGTGCATGAAACTGGTGTTGAGCGGGTAGAATTCAATGAAGCTATCAGCTGAGGACATGTGAGGTGTCTATTTCTCAAACTAGAGACTCTGATGTACTTATCCTCTAGTTTAGTTGTACATCTGGTCTCCCACATCTCTTTCTGTCCTTGTTAGAGTCAGTTGTTCTTTGTCTTTGAAGACTGTAGTGTACACCTTTGAATGAAATCGTCAGTTTTTGGCAATTTCAAGCATTGTATAGCCTTCATATCTCAAAACAATGATTGACTGATGAGTTTCTAGAGAAAGTTGTTTCTTTTTTTGTGTGCCATTTTTTAACTAATATTGATCTTAAGTCATGCCAGTCTATTGCATACTGTGGCACCTTAAGAACAAAGACAATGTTAAGATTAATTTAATGAACCTTTGTGATCAGCTGAATGCCACTTTGGTGAATAAATTACCAATTTCCTTCCAAAACAGCAAAATCTGTACATTATTCCAAACTTTTGGCCGCCAGTATATATATATATATACACACACACACACACTCTCACCGACTGTCAGCGGCACCCAGCTATGATTTCGAAAATTTCTGCAATGCCACGAAGCGCAACTCACATTTTTTCCATTAAATGAAACCCAAATCATTATCAAAGGACATACATTATTTACTTTAGTGTTCTTCATTCTTGAACAAGGGAAAAACCTTTGGAATTTTTGTGTGTACTGCAACCTGAACTGCATCGACCCGCCCCGTGTTTGATACCTGTGCTGTGTTCTCCTTCTGGTGTGCGACCGCCTTCTGATGGTCATTATTTACAAAAATAAACACCAACAGAAATCAGACGCAAATAGGAGGTGGATTTTCTTCTCACATATTGAAGTACAATTGTGCTTTCCTTAATCTCATTTTAATGTTTATTCTATTTCTAAATAAGTTTACAATCACAGGATATCTGTTTCTTTGTTTATTACACGACAAATGATTACTACATTCATACAAATATCTGCTATTTCACATTGATTTCCTGCACATCGATGGTGAATTATCAATGTACCATATGCATGTACGCAAACATAATATACAATTTTAATGTGGATGGAATGTGGAAGTAAACTACAGCAAGTACAACACATAAGTATGATTTAGCTATTGTCATTTGAGTGTACAGGTACTGCTGAAATGATGCAAGTTATACATCTATTTAGACTAAAAAAATACATACAGTATGTGTAACTCATTTTTAGCTTATGTGTTATGTGCAATTCAATGTTTTGAAAGCCAGTTGTATCCCACATATGAAAATTATATTGTGTCTCTCATATTTATATATATATATATATATATATATAAAAAAACAAAAAAACTTTAAAATGCAACAGAAAATATAATTTTGTATAATTTTTTTACTCATTGTATTGAAATTGCTTTGAAAATGTTACACTATCTGGGCATTTTGTAGATCCAATTGTGATAGATATGTGTGTCGAGTATAATAAAGTAATTATAAAAGTTTTATTTTTGAATCCAAAACATTTTTATAAATGGCAGGATTTCACTTATGCTATAATACAATAACGAAGATCAAGATAAAAATCACTACAAAGATAAATAAAAAAAACTATAAAGTGAATGAAATAAACTAAGTTGAAATTTTAAATGTTTTAAAATTAACTAATCGAAAAGTTGTTGGAAAAACATTATATTTGGAAAAGCTACACTTTTCAGAAAACAAGTTGGCAGAAGAATGGGGTGTGCAGGAGTGATACCTGAGGGCTGTTCTCAGCTCCCAGCAGCATGGACATGTGTGTGATCAGTCTGAGCAGAGTGAAGGGTGCTGGTGACATGTTCTTGGTGTCCTGCATGTCAGGATGGTCACGCCTCTGAGGAGCGCCCAGAATGTGCCCCGACTGAGTGCGATCCCCTCTAAAAAGACAAATTAAACAATTACAGGGATGAAACCCAGTGTTTATTTTGATAATTGGTTCATTTCTTTGATTAATCGATTAATCACATAAAAAAGCCAAATTTTATTTCCAGTATTTATTATTAAAAAACAAATATAAATGTTTACTTGTATGCTCTATATACCATATCTATACCTGTATATATATATATATATATATATATATATATATATATATATATATATATATATATATATATATATTATTTTTTTTATTTTATTTTTTTTTTTTAAAGAAATGCATAAGTTTAGTGAAGTTATTTCTTAAAATAATATAAAAAATAAATACTGTATCCGGTCAAATTTTATCAGGAATACTAAGAGTATCCCATTAGAGTTACTGTTATTATAAAAATATAATTTATTAAGTAATATGTGCGATTTAAACCTAAATCTGACATCCAAAACAAATATTTAACAAAGTGAATATTTTAGTCTAACTGATTGTGCTCTGTTGCTGAAGTTTAAGAGTGACTCGTTTTATTATTTTTTCATTTTGTCAGAAACACTCACAAATATATATATATATATATATATATATATATATATATATATATATATATATATATATATATATATATATATATATATACACACACACACACACACACACACACACACACACACACACACACACACACAGTACCAGTAAATGTATACGCTGGGGAAAAATAACTCAACTGGACTACATTTAAATATATGCCTATGACCTTCTTTGAAGTGTGTAATATAACATGCTCCCATGCTTGGGACAGCTTGGGTCATGCTTATCTTACAAGCTGAAACAGATTATTAGTCAAAATGAAATCATTCAAATTCCTATATTTATCAAACTAGATAAAACACAATAGGAACCGTTTTCATGGACACAGGAACTCACTGCCTTTGAATGCTTTTGAAGCCCTGAACAGGCAGGTGGTTCTCGCCCCCTATTTGTTCATTGCAGTCTGGACAACGACTGATCTCCATGGGCTGACCACACTAGTGTGAAGAAAATATATATTTTTAAATATTTAAAAACATAATAATGACAAAAAAGGTGAATATAGTATCTAACACATTGATAGCTCTGAACATATGGCTTTACATTGCATTAAAGGGGTCATGCCATACTCTATCATTTTATTATTTTCCCTGAGGTCCACTGGTAATGTTAGATATGTTTTTTTTAAACCAAAACAATCAGAATTATTAATGTATGATCATTTTCCACCCTGTCCCTCAGTTTAGGTTTTGGCCTCAGTGTCTCATTTAACTTCATTGTAAATGCCCACTGTTCTGATTGCCCTTGCAAACAGCTATATTTGAAACTCAATCAGAAGAGAATGAACAAGGTCACCACAACATATGTTTACACATAACTTACAAACAACACATTGCATCTGAATATATTAAACTGTTAACTCAAGCACAGCGGTGTCATAAACAGTCAAACAGTCATAACATTTGAAATATTCATGAATGAAATGGTTTAGCGATCGAAACAAATAGTGATTTTTAACTGCCTGATCCTTTACTAATAGTTTCATTACAAATCTTGAATCGTATTTTGACTGATTCACAAGCAATCCACGCTGATATGAGTTGAAAACACTCAAACAAAGACACATCCACACGATGCACATACTATACTGTACATTGTCTAAAGCATAGTGATGGACACACAAACAGTCTCACCTTCATTGGGGCACACATAGCATACACAAACAATTAAAAATAGCACTGATGGTTGCAAGAACGTGTCCAAGATGTGGTTGTGTTTAAAAAAGCCTGAGGCAGAGCAGCTGAATGAAACAGAATCAGGGTCTACTTTTCAGAGTTGTAACTTGACACCTTGTCATTTAAAAGCAGTGTGAGATACATGACAATGGCCAAAGATGTATGTGTAGTGCATGTTTATATACAAAAATAATTCAAAATAGCCCAGAAGGGACCTCTTTGGTCTTCAGGGACCAGTTATTAGGCCACACTAGTCCTGTCTGTCCCTTTAGAGCTCCTTGGTTTGTCCTGCTCTCTCTCTCTCTCTCTCTCTCTCTCTTGGCTTGTCCAAGGGTGCAATGATGTAAAGTAGGCACTGATGTTGTTGCTGTAGAGGCATTTATGAATTAATAGGCCCCCTAATGATATAGGAAAGTCACAGAAGTAGAGAATAATGTGATTTTGCAGCTTGGTTTCAACAAATGCTTTTGTTGCACTGGAGATTACGTTTTGAGTTCTGAAAAGTACAGTAAATTTGTATAGTAGAATGACCTCTTATTTGTCAAAATATCAAGGAAAATGTGATTCCTTATGACATGACCCCTTTAAGTTGTGTGTGCTTTGACTGGATATACAGTGCTGTATATAGTTAATGCTTTAACATCAAGCTAGATGACAACAATGAAGTCACATGACCTACCTCACCAACAGTGCATGGATGATCATTAGGACAGACTGTCAAGAGAAAAACACGATATGTTAGGAAGATCAATTGTATCAAGGCAGTCAAAATTCTACTCACCCAAATTTTACTTAATTCTACAGTGTTAGATATTAGCACAGCTGGTTTTCCATCCACATATTTGCATGCAAATTTTGAGATATTGCATAAAAAATGTTGGATGGAAACACCAAAATAAAAACGTTCATGCTCACTTCAGGTGGATGCATTTTTATTAGACAAGACATGTTCATAAATTTCAATATTTACTGGATATATTCCTATATAATTTCTATATGAAAAGAGATTTGATAGGACTGAAACGATTAGTCTACGTTATCGGCAATGTCGATAATAAAAAATTGGCGACATAAATTTCCATGGTCAAATAGTCATTTGATGTCATTTAACGTAACACGAGATCACATTAAACTGTAATGATGACGTGTGAGAGCAGAAATGCAGTTCACGACTGACTAAGGAGAGGAAGAATTACACAGATCACAGTCCAGATGCACTCTAAACTTATACATCTTTAATACAGTTATATGTAATGCGTTATAGCTTTATTAAAGTTCAAATGATATGGAAGCAGGTCATGTAAATAACTACAAACTCCGGAACTGGCTGGGATGGAAATGCTGCTTTATTTATTGTTTTTGCGATATTCCGATTTTGTCCATACATTTAAATCGTAACTTGGTATATTCTACAAATGTCCAAATGTGTGTTGATTATTACTACTTCAGGTATCAGGAACATATTATGTAATGTATATAATATCCAGACAAACTATATTATATTATAGTATCAGTTTTGAGGTCCAATTTAATGTATTTACATGATGAGCTATACCAGGGAAACGCGACAAATCAGTTTAAGACATTTTATAACAAATCAGCGTTCCAGAAGTGGTGTCATCTTGACAGGGCTTTCAATTTCGCATGACACTGTTCATTTCTACTCACAGTACCACTGCAGGTTTCCCATGGCCTGCTGCGCTACAGCCAACATGTCATCAGGCATAGTAGGGATGAATGAAGCCTGGGAGGATATCAGGATAAACATATCAAACACACTTTAGTCATCATTTGACTGTATGATGTGACCGTGTGAAGCGCTCGTACCCTCATGTTGTGTGGGGCCAGTGCCAGCTGCTGCAGTGGCTGAAGTAAAGGCAGGTTTCCACACAACAGGATGGCAGCCATGTGAACTGTGACCTCCACCAGCACATGCTCTCTTCCTGACGCTTGTGCTCGCACACGCAGAGCGCACAGACGATTATTCACCAATGCTCCGGCAAACGCTCGCATTTCATCATTGACGAAGACGCTTGAGCTCCTGATGAACTCTTCAAGAGCAGCACATTGCTAAATAAAACAGGCAACAAGAATATGATCTCAGGCTGGACAATATATATTGAGTTCACAATATATTTATAAAATGCACATATAATATTTATAATTTTGCAAGTGTAACAAAATTAAGCAACACTGAATATTGTGCTTTTTCATTACCGCAGTGTTAGGGTGTGTTTTGGGGTTATTTGATCTATACAGGAAGGTGACCTCTCGAAACAAAGCCATCAGCAGATAAACAGCCTTCTTCATTGGTGTGCAGTTACAATCCTTCAAACAAAGATATAGCAGAAGAATTATAACACTGATGAAGCAGTTTAATGTGGTGAAGAAAAAATATCAAGTATTTCATTGGCCTATTTAAGCATTTTATTAAAGCATTTCATCAAATATAGGCTTCATTTTCATCAAGAAGATTTTTTTTGCATTGTGAAATTATTTTTAGGAAAATTAAGCAAATTTTACCCCCAATTCTCATTACCAAATGCATCTGGACATTTTACTTTTACAATCTCAATAGTTTTCAATGATGATTCTTATTACCGTAACACAGTATTTTTTTTTCCACTAAATTCCAGAAAAAATATGCTATTGTACAATGTTTTAAAATTCGCAAAAATGTAAGGCACTACCAAGTGAGTACTACTATATGTATAAATGTAACAATTTTAATAATATATCGGTTTTTTTTTCACATTGCAGTATTGAGAATATCATAAGGAAATTTCAGTAATTCTTATTGGTTTATTTTGGTGTAAAATAGTACAAGGACACTTTAGTGCTGTCTTTTATATAACACAATAATAGACCGGTGTGTAAAAAATGAAACAAAATAGAACAGAGGAAAAAAATTCAAAATGAGTGTAAACCCGCGATATCTTCAAGTAATAAACACCCTTTATTTCCCAAAAATAACTCAAATAAAATAATAAAATAATTCTGGTGATGAGAATGTGCAAAGGAAAGAAGCACGGCGTCACATTTCAGTCATGCAGTCTTGAAATTGCCCAAATGTTGTTGCGTTAATAAATATAAAGTATTCTTTTTTTGTGAACAACAGAAGTATGTGGGATCGACATAACTCAAAAACAAAGCTGTATATACAGTTCTGCTTCAGAATATCTAGTTTACTTGATAAAACATGCCTTAAACAACTCTGAATATCTTTCAAAGTTCAGTCACTTATGCAATTATGCCCCAAGTATACTTCCGATTTTGATAGGAACATTTTCTGTGCACACACACACATGCGGTTGACTGCTATGAGACACTGGAAAATTTCTCTTCATGAGTTAGATCCATAAAGTTATCTTTATATACGATTACAGGTATCTCCTGACCTCCTCACACAAGCGCTCTTGATGTACGCATCCACTGTTGCAGCTTCCACCTTTATCCTCCATTTTTCATGGAGATTGCATCTACTAGCGCTTCTTCATGACAGCAGCAGCTCAAATGTAAGTGTTGCCACCTTGTGGACCCGCTAATCGGTGCAAACTATTACAGGTGCATGCACGTTCTGCATGTTTAAAGATGCACGGTTAGAAAAATCGGGCCGCACGCGTTATGCTGATGATTAAATTTGCGTCACACGTCCTGCACGCAGACATCTAGCGTTTGCGTCTGGCCGAAGTATACTTTGTGCTTTAGGATGCAACAGTACTTTAGAAGGTAGCTGTATATGTAAACAGTAGACAAGGCAGCAAAACACATTTTGGAACAGAGTAATAAATGGTACCTCAATTGCTTTTTCTATTCTGTCCATGTTTCCATCCAGCATTGCTTTGGCTACTGCATCTCTGATAGTTTTGTAAGTCATCCCACACACTAGATAGTGGTCAATCTGACTGCTGTCTTGATTCTGAGAGGAATGAATGCGCAGTTAAAGCACATGTGACTCATGATAGTCATAGTTACAGTATATCAGTGGGACCATCTATTTGAAACCCACCGACTGCAGAATCTCCTCAGGAAACAGCCACCCAAACTCTTTCTGTGGTAGAAGTTTCTGGACAAATTCAACCCCCTGAAGACTGCAGACCTTTCTGATGAGATAAACTCTGTACCAGTCGTTCCTGCTGCGGTGACACAGATCCACCACACTCTTCAAAAACACTGAAGGGCCATCAGGTAAACCTGAAATTATTTAAAATATCAATATCAATATAAGTGTATAAGTGCTATACAAATAAAAATGACAGAAACAATAATATGATTACAAAAATGTAATGTTACACTACTTTTTGACTAAAAAGTTACTAATTAGGTTAGAGTAATTCATTACCTAGTAATTAGAGTACATCCAACACTGTCAATAAACTATACATCAATTGAGCACATTTATTTTCTATATTTATTTCTTATTTCATTATTTTGTAAATAATAATACACATAAAATAAAATATATATATATAAAAAAATTACAATAATAATAATAAAAAACAGAATTGGTAACAGGTCGCACATTAAATCAAAGTCATCAGACAGGAGGGGAAAGTTGGTTTGGGACCAAATGTTTGTTTGTAATTACTGAAAATATTTCCCATGAATTATCAAAAAAAATTAATTATTGGTTTGATGATTTTTCTCACAAAAATTGATGAGCTTGACAAATACTGTTAATGACATGCTGTAGAAAGGGTCCAAATGATGTCACTTCCTGTGTCACGATTTTATTTCTTTATAAAAGTATTGGAACACCAATTTGTACTCAATTTATGGAAAGTGTCATCTAATCAATCATGGCCGATTGATTTCTTTGAGGTAGAAGGATTGCAGAGTTTGAAGAAATCATGGTGTTTAATCAAGACAAGGAGCTTGTCCAGTGAAGCTGAACACTAAAAGCTAAATCACTAAATTTACCTCCAGCAGTAACCACTCTGTTAACTAGCAGGTCAGCAGCCATATCCAGACCAAGTCGAACTCTGGCCAGCTGCTGCAGGTGTTCAATAGACGCAGTGTGTTTGGACACAGAATCAGACTGTAGGAAGTCCAGCAGAAAGTGTGTTTCCTCCTGCAGACACACATGGTGCTCTGCCACAGAGTGCCACTGCATCCGCTCATGCATTGAGTCCTGCACGCGCGCGCACACACACACACACACACACACACACACAAACACACACACACACACACACAAACAAACAATAATTCTTAATTCTTTCATTATTATTTTAAAGGAATTCAGTTTTAGTAGCGCAACTTGAAAAAATATTCTTACAATAACATACATTTTCCTTTAGGCAACATTTTACAAGATGTTCAAACTTTTTTTCAAACAATGTGTTTTGCAAACAATAGTATTTTTTCTCATCCCATTGGCAGATATGTATGTATATAAATAAAAATGTGATAGCGCTTACATGCAAGATACATGCTGTGAAAACAAGTGTTAATATATCATTCTTAAAGCTGAAGTGTGTCATTTCTGCACCTCCGCTAGAAAAAATAAACATTGTTTTCAAACAGCATTCTGAACACCCCTCCTCATCTTCTGTTGACCAAACAAACATGCAGTCCTTCCCACAACTCATGCATTGGCAGAGTCAATGTTGTTGTGTCGGGCTGGACGGGCCGCTCAGACAAACAAGAGGAATTATTGAAGCACCACAGACACAGTGTTTACAGTTTGAGAAAATTCCCCTTCAAATGGCTGACATATATCTGTCTCAGCATATTAGGCTGGGATAGGAGAAAGTATCCGAAATATTTTGAATACACTTGAGCTTTAATAACATCTTTATGAATAGTCATTGAAATTCTTCATACAAATTGTGCTTCAAGTAAATGTATCTTGTTTTAAGAATGATTATATATTTGAACAAGACAACAACATAAAGATACTGATTAAGAAAATGAGTTTTTTTGCCGTGTAGTAGTGTGATAACTAAAATGAATTTAATTCCTACCTAGCTTAACCAGCTTCTTAATTAGCGCATGGAATTTATTTGGTATGAAAATGTATACTGTCTGACCGTCTTTCAGAAGCTTTACTCAAATACAGTAAGTTTGATATAATTATCAAGACCACGAGTATAGTAAACAACAAACATTCTGTACAATATGGCCAGACTGGTCAGTGATATACACACCTCTAAGCAGTTTATGTATAAGGAATAAAGCTCTGTTTTATCAGACTCCTCGATAATGTTGTTTTGCTCAACTTCTTTCAGATGCTGCTGAAGATAGTGCTTCACATCATCAAAGCTGAACAAGGGAAAACGTAAAACATCAAGATTATTATACAGATAAATCAGTTAGAAGAGTGCGGTGTGAGCTGTTAAGGCTGTTTGCTCACCTGTACTTGAGCAGCAGTTTCAGCACCACAGAACGTACCACTGGATTTTTATCCACAGAGTCATCAAACGGAGAGAGAGCCTTAGTCAAGAACCGCCGGTCTCGTCCTGAGAGAATGAGGAACAGCACAATCTGTAGCTTTTATGGTCTATAATCAGACAAACTTTAAAAGGATTATGTATATGATCTGTATTGAGTTCATTGTCTTATGAAAACATACTGTGACTTTCAGAACTCAAATCTACTCAAAAACCTCATTTACTGACACTTCAATTTCATGCTGGAAAAAAAGACTTGATTGCAAATCTTCATGGTTGTGTTACTGTGAGGTCACAACCACAAGTGCATTAGCATAAGAAGACCTGTCACATGAACAACGCCTGTTAAGTATTTGCAGACTTTGTCCACCCAGTTCATAAAGAAGTAATCAGGAGAAAGCGGAGTAAATCCTACAGTATCATTCCTGAAGAAGCAGATACAGTTATTGGAATTGTTATCTAGATGTGAGAGAAGTGCACAGAGCGTTGCGCTGTATAAGTTTCCCGATTTGATAAAATCTTGATATAACAACACTTAAATGGCAAAGTATGACAGAAAATGGTTTATTTTATTTTTTAAATTGTACATTACAATTTCTCATCAAAATAAACGTCTTTAATACATAATATAAATGCTCAAAGTTTAAATAATGAGAGTTATATTTAAATGAAATAATAATCACAAACAAATAAGCCTTCAAAATTAGTGCGGTAAATTCAAGCTGATCAGGTGCAGAACAAGTAATAAAACTGAACAGAACATGTCCTGAATAAAAAGCATATATTTACTTTTTAATCATTTGTTTCTCTTGATTATTAGAATCACATTTTAACTTTTTAAAAATGTAAAAATTTGAAATTCTATAAATTAATATTACATCATAAAATTGTATATACTGTATCATAATGCAATGAGCTATCAATGATTGAAATAATGTGCACATATAATGTAAGTAATATAATTTTTACATGCATTTGCGTTACAAGAACTAAATATGTTACTGTCACTTTAAGAGTTCATAGACTCGCACATTCATTAACGCGAGAGAAGTCCCAATTTTTAGAACATTTGTGCTATTTGTAATTAAAATTTATTTTAATTTTTAACTTTTTTTAACTGACTGTAAAGAACAGAGAGGATTTTAAAAGACACATTATTTAATGAAAGTGGAGTGCGGGATCTCGTCTTTGATGGACACACATGGACCGTTTTAATCTCAAGCACTTTTCAACAAAACAAGGAATTTTTCCATGTATTCCAGTACTTCAATTTCGAAAAGCAAAATTCAGGCACTTTGAGCACTTCTAGGACCTTGTGTGAACTCCGTAAACAGTGTAGAAAAAAAGCGCAGTAGGAGTAAAATCAAGCAATGGAGAAATTATATCTCATGGGTCATTTTATACATCATCACATGGATAGAAAACAATATTGAAAATTTCGAAATATCGAGTTTTGCCTCGATATGATTCATAATTTTTTGGTTCGCAATATATGGAAATTCAATATATCGTCCCATCACTCACACATCAATCAACTATATCAACAACATACATGTATTATTACAACTTACATCAATGCACAAACAACAAAGTATCCTTAAGAACCTGCTACACGTAACACTATCCAAAACTGTCCAAAAGTCAAGAAGTCACAACAGAGCCACTTCTAAAAGTAAATATCACTTCTGTATATTTATTATCTGATATTATTTCAGGATGATCTTGAATAATCTTACATATAAAACATTTCAATCTTTAATATGTTTGATACATATTTAAAGAATTTCAAGTAGCTTGTGCATTTTTCAAAATATTTGAATATTTGGTTAACGTCTAGTCTGTTCCTGTTACAGATACGTGTTTTTGCCGTTTTTCTACATATATGTCAACTAAAAAAAACTATTTTCATCAACTTAAATGATATGCCAAGTAAAACTGACAAAAATAAATGAATATGTCATGATGAAATATTGACTAAATTTAAAGGACATTTTCATCACAATACAAAAGTTATGACCAAAAGAAAAACTGTGAAAATGAACACTAGACATACAGTACTTCCTTTGAGACAGACACAGTCTTACCTCTGAGGTTTGGGAGTGAGCCGGGCTCCACCATGAGGAGGGACAACAGGTGGAGGATGATGTCTCTGCTGGGTGGAGTGTTGTCCTTGAAGCACACGGTGGACACCAGATCAATGAAGAAAGCATTACAGCGCTTTCTGAATGAAGCATTTCGACTGATGAGAGCCCTAATGATTAAAATCAACACAATCTTTCAGGCTGCTGTACCTAAACAGACAGACATATAGATAGGCAGAATGATAGACAGATATCTGTCTCAAGCCCAGACACTATGTGAATTACCGTATGTTGTCAGAGGCCTTTAGCTCAAAGTCATCAGGCACTTCCTGTATACACAGTGGGCAGTGCATCTGACCGGGCATCAGCCACTTTTTGATACAGATCAGGCAGTAGATGTGGTCACAGGGCAGACTCAAAGGGTCTTGAGGGTCTCCCATGCACACTGGACATGGCTGAATGCCAAACCTGGATATAAACAAAAGCGTCAAATCCCCTCTTTCCAGCCCTACACTGCAAAGAATCGTTTGTATTTTTGACTTGTTTTCCAGAAAAAACATTCTTAACTTTCATTTACAAAATGATTAAGTCTTGTTAGAAAAACTTACACTACCATACAAAAGTTACTAAATACTATGGAACGTTTATGTTTGTGAAAGAAAATAATCTTTTTTTTTCACAGAGGATACTTTAAAATGGTTAAGAATAACAGTAAGGACGTTTATAAAGTTGCAAATGACTATTTTTATAAATTATTTAATCTTCAAACTTCCAGTTCATCCAAAAACTTTTTTTCAGTTCTAGATCTTCAGGTAAAGTTTCATCCCATGCTTTCTACAGCACTTCCCAACGATATCATTGGCTTGTAGGGCACCTCACACAGACTTCCTAGCCAAACTTTTCTAACATCAACACCTCAAACATTGATTCATCCATCCATTATACTCATTTGTACTCATTGACTACTCATTCTTTATGTAAGGGATAATCCACGGCTAAGTGTGTGGTAAACGCTTTTAAAACACACAACATGTAGGCGTCACTAGCCGTGAATTATCCCGCTTACTCCATGGTCATTGCCAGCATTGATTAGTAGCAGCTGTCATTGATTTTTGCAGCGCAAATTTTGACCGGAAGAATAAAAATAACAGTTAATTTAATCTATGGGTCACTAGATCTAGAGTTCTGCCCATTCAAATTCAGACACAGAGATAAAGTAGCGCGATAATATTATAGTGTTTTGAATTAATTACATAAACAGCTGTAAGAAAAATTTGAAAAATGGACGCAAATTTTTCCAGACCACACACAGTAAGAACTCTGTGAAATGAAACGCACAATCCCGAAATAATAAAAATTGCCACATTGGTACTCCTCAGAACATGTAATATATTTAATTCCTATTCTTTGTCATTTTCACAAATGCTGATATGACAGTGGTAATAGTGGCACTTACTGTTCATTATGAGGGAAAAACATCTAAAATGCTCTGAAACATCTTAGACATCGGTATGGTATCTGTTAAGGCTGCACAATTGATCGGATTAAGAAAGAAATCACCATATGGCCTTGCGTGATTTCCATACCACAAAGAGTCACTAGAGACACTAGAGTAGCCGCATTAATACAGAGTGGTAATTTAAACAGAGTGGAACTACCTGTGCATTCCAGCCAATCCAAATCAAGTTTTCAAATAGACCATGGTATAAGTTCTTTAGCACACTCTACTTAAACACTTAAGTACATCTCTGTAGCACTATAAAATTCCTGTTTGTCTGAGCGGCCCGTCCAGTCAGACACAACACTGATTCAACCAATGGCGTGAGCTGAGGGCGGGACTATATGTTTGTTCGATCATCAGCAAACAGAGGGTGTATTGGGAAAGCTGTTCTGTGCGATTCTGTTTGGTGGCGCTAGTCGGGCAGATATTATACACTTCATCTTTCAAGAAAGAAAAAAATGTACAAGCGGGGTTTCCCATTAGGTAAACATTATTTTTATTTCTTTAAAAACGTTTTTTTGTTTGTTTTAGGCATAAATCTCATGCCTTTTATCCAATATTAGCTACTTCAACAGCCTCTGATTAAAGAGTTTCAACAAATTCTACCTAAAAATGCTCTGCGACGCTCCATCTTTGCAGGCTTTGAGTACGTTGATCACTGCCTCAAATGGCTGCTTCATTTTGAGGTCTGAGTCCGGCTCTAGGACCTTAGGCAAATGAATAAGTAATAAGCAAAAATTACATGATTCAAAAAATTACTTTTTGAGGAAGTAGAATAAAAGCCCACTCACTCGTGCTAGTTGTCGAGTGTGTTTGAGAACCAGCGGCCGTAGTTTCCATTCCACTTCCCCGATACCCAGCAACATGTGCTCCACAAACAATGCAAGAGAGAAAACGCGACGCCAGCCATGCCTGAAAAAACATTTGATTAGATATTTTTATCAGGAGTAATTTGTTAATTTGTATTGTAGCGATAATGTAACATGCAACTTCTAAAAGTAAAGTTCCCCAACACTGATGATAGCACAGTGTATCTTAGAGCTCATTGCTCACTGAATGTGGGTGGTCATTTGTTGGGTCCTCGCACTAAACTGCCGTTGGCTCTCCTCACAGCACACCAGCTCAATTGGCACCTGTAGCCTCTTTACACGTCTAAGCCAGGTCAGACATTCAGCATCTCCATTTAGAGTCTGAGGCTCCAGGTATTCAACGCAGGCCAAAGCACCAAACACATCCAACACCTGATAAACACGCAGACTGTCAGATGGAAGTAACAATAGAACCACATGCACCAGCCTTCATTTACACAAAGTTATCTGTGAAAAATATTAATAATATTCCCATAAAAAGGATTCCCACTTCATGTTTTAAATGTGATTAAAAGAAGGTTGTGCTCCATTCAGAATTGAATTTGAATTGCAGTACAAACAGGATGTAGAATTGTTATATGAATTAGAATTTAATGATGTGGCATTAAAATAAATTAATATGCTGTATGTTTGGCTTATAATAAATAGTTACATCTTGCAGTATGAATTACCCATAAACATGTTTTCATACACACAACATGTAGTGTACTTTTAGAAACTTTAAATTACATTAATAATCACTGTTTGAAATGCCAGCTGCACTATAGAATTTGTTTTATAACATTTGAATTTGTAGTTGATAGTATTGCATTTAGTTAAGAGAAAAGGGTTTTATCATGTCATAAAATATTGATATGTCAATAACTGCTCATCAGCGTGTTACTTTATAAGAACGTTTTGAAGGCATTGATTTATTAACATTAGCCAACATAGAGGTGGTGGTGACGTAGTGGCTAGAGAACAGAGCTGTTAATCAGAAGGTCGCTGGTTCGAACCCCACGGCCACCACCATTGTGCCCTTGAGCAAGGCACTTAACTCCAGGTTGCTCCGGGGGGATTGTCCCTGTAATAAGTCCCTGTAATAAGGGCTCTGTAAGTTGCTTTGGATAAAAGCGTCTGCCAAATGAATAAATGTAATGTAATATACATTTAAATTAGAAGCCTAATATGCATGCTTTCCAATTCACTGCATAACAGCATTGGCAGACCACAACATGGTGATTTACTGAAGCCAGTTGCACATACTAGGACACGGCACAGTCCAAACTAAGTTGTGGATCTATGTAGTCACCATCCACACAAACGTTACAAAGGTTTCTTTACTTCATCAAGAATGAACAGTGATGTTGATGAGTTTGCAGGTTAGTACACTACCGTTCAAAAGTTTGGGGTCACTTACTCATTCTTTATTTATTTATTTATTTCACATTTTAGAATAATAGTAGTTAGCAAAACTATGGAATAATAGAAATGGAAATATGGGAATTATTTTGTGACCAAAAAATCCAAAATAAATCCAAAACTATGTAATATTTTAGCATCTTCAAAGTAGTCACCCTTTGCCTAGATTTTGCAGACATGTACTCGTGACATTTTCTCAACCAACTTCTTGAGGAATCACCCCGGGATGCTTTTTAAACAGTATTGAAGGAGTTCCCATCTATGTTGGGCACTTATTGGCTTCTTTTCTTCATATTTTGATCCAAGTCATCCATTTCAAAAACTTTTTTTTTTTTTAGGAAATTTTAGATTTGTAATTAAATAAATGTATATGTTTTGGCAGAATAATATTTTGTCTACAAAGTTAATTTCAAACTTTTAAGCATACACCTTCAGATCAAAAGATTTTTAAGATCATGAGAAACATTTCAGACAAGTGACCCCAAACTTTTGAACGGTAGTGTATATGAAACTGGTGTAACTCTGCAAACTGAACAATTAGAAATTATGCAATTTCTCTCTATGCCGTGAAGAGGTTTCATTTAAGCTGTCAAACAGCAAAAAATCAAACACAATATATAATCCAGTAAAGGCAAGAGTAAATAATCTTTGTCCTTTGATAATGATTTGGGTCATTTGGGATTTGGGTCAGCACTCCGTGGCACTGCAGAAATTTGAGCAGCATTCGGCGGCGGCGCTGCTTAAAGGTACAGTTAACTTAGAGAATGTAAACTTCTGACCAACTGGAATTGTGATTAAAAGTGAAACATTCTGTCTGTAAACAATTAGTCATGTCATGCACAAAGTAGATGTGCTAAACGACTTGCAAAATGTATAGTTTGCTTATATGAAATCTGTGGAGTGGTTAAAGAATTAGTTTTAATGACTTCAACCTAAGTGTATGTAAACAACTGACTTAAACTATATTGATGATCATCGGAAAATCTTCTGACTATCAATGTGTGAAAAGGCATCAAACCCAAGCCTACTAATCAGTAAAAAAAAAATCTACATATTAGGGAATCAATAGTCATATTGAATCAAAATGAATGATGTAATTATATTTTGTCACAAAATGTGCATTGGACTAATGATGTTCCTCTGGTGTGTGTCAGGTTTTTTTGGGGGGTTTTTTTTTTAGTTCATCCCCTTGAAATTGTGACAAAAATGGGGATGGAAAAGCAATTCAATTATGAAACGTACTTTCCCCTTTAAATAAAAATGAATACATTGTACATTTACTAAATAATAACATTACACTACAATTATATACAACTTCAGAAACAACTTTAAATCTAGAGAACGGGGTACCTGGTTTATGGACTGTATGCCATCACAGCCAATTTTTGAAAATTTCAGTAAGTTTCACCTCCTGTCATTACTATTTGTATTCCAATTCAACATTCTGTGGAGCGTGGCCATTTCCAATTCAAATCCAACTCATGAATTAAAAGGGAGCACACGCTTACACCCCGTCTACACTGAACACGAGCATCACATCAAAAGCAATAGAACCCCATTACATTCAATGATGCTGTCTATACTGGACGCGTCCGTCGCGCCGACAATAAATGGGTGTCCCGTTCTATGTTGCGCTGCACACGCTGGCACTACTACACAAATTAAATGGTTTAGAACATTCGTGTGGATGTGTCCAGTGTAGACAGCCTCAAGCCGTTGCATCTCGTTGCATCGCCCAGTGTAGACATGGTGTTAAAAACAGATGTTCCCATTCACTTAAAAGTCTAATTCAGTCCATTTCCATGCAGAGGATGCAAGTTACAATTACTTACCAGTTCTGTGCCCTCTCTGGCATTTCTATTGCCCAGGAGTATTTCAGCTATCTGAGGTTCTATACTGATCATTCTATAGAAGTTCTGTATGCGGTTCTTGAAATGATGGTAAGCAGCATGAACCCACGGAAGAGAAATGGCTTCACTTTCATGGGCTTCCTGGCTGGCTCTAAGCTCATTCACACCACATGTAAGGGCTCCACGTAAAAGCTAAACAGTAATAACAAACCGGTATAAAAGTTACTGCAATCATATCAACATATGAACAAGCATGTATATGTTCAACAAGTGCTTGTGCTTAGAATTGTAGATGCCAGGTAGAAACATTTCTTTGAAAAGGGTTCCCACCTCAAGGTCCACCTCCGATGTAACACTCATGGTCATGGAGATAAAATCCTGAAGATACCTGTGGAAAAACTCTGTCTGCATCTGTTGGGTTGCTTCAGAGATGTACCTGCCTAAGGGGGTCTTCCGAAAGAATTTTTCAAATTGCTTTATAGTGTGTCCTATTGTAAGAAATTGAAAGAAAACATTTATCTTTTAGCATATTGCCTTTGAACAGAAAAGAAAATGGAGAAGTTATAGAGAAGTTTGAGAATATTTTGAGAAGTTGATTTTAAGGTGCATTTTTTTTTCTTTTTGCTTATTGGTAAACTTTTTAACAGCAAGAAGTGAATGTTTTTTTTTTGTATTTTAACATTAAAATCTTAAAATAATAAACACTAAACTGAGATGAAGACTGCTTTACATGTGCACTTTCATGAATGCTGCAATGTAGAGATCACATGGCCAACTGAATATTTCCTAGTGCAACATAAACAAATATATTACTCAATGCACCTTAAAGGAATAGAAAACTACAAAAGAAAAACAAATTTGTTGTGCAAAACAAATACTCCAAGGAAATGTCACTGATTAAGTAAGATTGCTCAGAAAACAAACTAAATAGCAAGATACCTTCTCGCTGCAAAGCGTGTACCCAGAGCTCCTCCAGATAATCTTTAATTCTCCAGCTGAAAGGCATGGTGCAACCCATGTTTCGGTCAACAGCAATATAGTTCTGGACCAAGATCGTCTTTGTCCCAGAGCTGTTACAGATAGAGTGTTTTCAGTTACACCAAGACATTCCACTAAGGCCAGAAACACTCTATGCAAGTAGGTGCGAATGCTTGGCCAACCCATTTCAAGCACAAAAGCCCAACGAACATCCTTGAAATGCATTCAACTAAAGAGGATGATAGAGTAACCCTCAAATGTCTGTACCATTAAACTGGATGTGTTATTAATCAAGTAGCTACCAAAAAACATTCAGTATCAGCGTTCATGCACTAGCATAGGTTAGGGTTCTGGCCTAAGTGGTTACAAAATCAATCTTGACACAAAGAATAACATACTTGTTGTCCACTTTTGTGAAAGGAACATTCAATAACTTTGCATTTCCGAAAATGTCCAACCACAGTTTCTTCAATGATTCTCCAGAATTTTCATCCAGCAAAAGGTTGAGATTGCAGTCACGATCAACAATTGAAATGAGTTGGGCCAAGATAGGAGTAACTAATGCTTGTACTCGCTTCCACAGGGCATGTCTGAGAAAGCAAATTGAACAAATATTAGCCTGAAAGTTAAGTTTTTTGAGATGTAAGGTATAGCTTCACAAGGTCAGTAAAGCTTAGTCAATCTGATAAGATTCCACATGAAACATCCATCCATGTAACGTCTAGTCATTTAAAAAATGCACACTTGCTCTTTACACTTACCTAAATGTCCCACCCTCCTGCAAGGCATCAATATTCTGTGCTTCCTTAGAGACCCAGCTCTTGGCCGAAACTGTGTTTTCATCGAGAGTCAGCAGTAGCGAATGAAGTCGCTGCTTGACAGTTTTCAGAAATGCAGCTGGCAATATAAATATCTAAATATCAGTGACACCTTATAATAAAGTTAATAAAAAAACTGTAAAAATAATAGCAGTGGCAATCGCTCTCAGACCTTGAAGAGGCTCGTTGTCGGTCAAGAGCATAAGCAGAATCTCTACTCTCCTGGTGCTTCGAGTGCCTGCCTCAGTCTGATCTCTGAGCATGCCAACTGCACTCTGAACACAGCTACGCACGAGCGCTGAGGTGTCCAAAACATTTTTCCAGCCCTGTACCAATAGGACATGAGAAAGAAAATGTTGACCTAGTGAGTCCACCTAGATGCTAATGAACATGACAGATGTTCAACATAAACTCTAAATATACTGCTGTTGTTGACCCACAGTATTGTCTTCTAGCTCCATCTTCTCTTGTTCAACCTCTATGTACATGTTCTCAACCTCCATATCTGCAAGCAATAAAATTCAGATTTCCTGAGGTTTCTAGTAATGCCTTTAAAGGCAACTTTCAATCATTTAAAAATAAACCATGAAATCCACCATCACCTTCATCTTCTTTCTCCTCAAACAGCTGGCTGATGGTCAGACATTGCAAGGCTTTTATATCAGAGACGATCTCTTTTGATCTTCTGAGGTCATCAATATGGACTGACTTCCATGGGCCTTAAAAGAATCTTTAATGAGATTTTGTTAGATACAAACAAAATGGTGTCCAGTGATGCAAGAAAACCGTTTTCTTACCACCATGAAATCCAACATAGGAAGTTCCACCATCCATTCTGGGTAGTTTAGTGATGAAGTAAACAAAAATCTTTCCATTGTCCTCTTTCCTGAATTTGTTGATTTCATTGATAGAAGAATACCTAGAAATATATTTCAAATTCAAACATGCTGCTTTGATTAAATTTACTGATCAACAAAAAGGTGCCACCAGATCAAACTCACTTTGCAGATGCAATGACATTCAAACTTTGGGAGCCTTCATCAAAATCGTTTTGGATGATCAGTATCTTGTTCCCCGTGGTGTTTTCCAAGTAATTCCTTAATACAGAAAATAGTTTTAACTCTAACTGTACTAAAGAATGTGTATGTAAGTTATGATGAAATATGTAGTGATGATCATGCACAGAGTGGTTTTGAAAACCTGATTTTCTTGAGGAATGAGTGTTCCGTGTCAAACTGCTGTAGTGAAAGGAGCTCTATATTTTTAATTATATTCCGTAGCTGTTCAGATTCTGCTGCTGTCAGAAGTCTTGAGAATGTAGTCACCTACAAGATCAGGGTAAAGATTGTGTACCACGTTTTTTTATTGCTAACCTAATAAGAACATAACTGCATAGAAATAAATGTTTTGGATTGCTCTAAAAATCTAAAAAGTAAAAATTGAATTACTAAAAAAAAAAACATTACAATAGCTTTACCTCTGTGAAAAAGGCATGGCTAAGCTCTGCTTGCTGTGTATGAGAGAGGATAAAGTCAGCAAGGGAGCTATGCTTCTGGTCTTCAAAGTACACCGCTGACAAGTGTTCACTTTCCACATTGGAGAGAGCAGTGCAGTCTAGTCGAACCACTGCATCTGGTGTAGCACAGTTCAGAAGGATCAATTTTGCCTCATCTAAAAGACATTTTCTAGGATGTGAAAGCTCATTTTGCCCTTTGAGCTGCTCTGTAACTTGCAGAACAACTGAGGCACAAGTGTCAGAGTGGTAGCCAATGAAAATATCTGCTGGAAGATAATGCCGTTCTTGGGGAGCACTTGACTGTTGGCCCTTAGCAGCACTGAAGAGTTTAACCCAGTTTTCAAGCTCCTTAACAAGCTCCTTTAGCTCATTCTTCAGTACAGTATTAATGTCAAGAAAATGTTTCTCCAGCCTGTTGATCAAAGGAATTGGAAATTGCTTGTAGACAACCTCTTTCTCCTCAATGACAATGAGTCTAAAATTTTTGTGCACTCTGCATTTTACCCTGTGGGTTCCAAGTCCCAAATCCACATATTTCTGACCTCCAAGACAAACGTAATATTGGTTGAGAGCATCATACAAGCTTTCATACAAATTCTGTAGGTTTAGGAGCACAATGGTTTGACCAGTTTCCATACAAATCTTCACACGGTTAATGTTACGGCATATCTGAGTATACTCCTGGTCTTTCGGAAAGCTTGAGCCAAAGATGATCTCTGGTTGGCACTGCTCTGAAAAAAATGTTTGCTGAAGAATCCGAAGAGCTGCGTAGTTTTTGGTCAGAACCAGCAGGTATCTACATTCCTCATCTTGGCCAATGGCTGTTATGTTCTCACTTACAAGCTCAATGGCACTGATCCTCTCAATCTTGGTTTTGATATTTAGTCTGCTGGTGAACACTGTGACAGCATCCACATTATCTTTGCCACTGAAGTTCCTTAGCACAGCCTTCACAATATGTTCTGCACTAGGCTTCTGATCAGAGGCTTTGGCAACAGCAAACATCATCTTAATCAAGCTGTAATAGTCTCTCAGGCCAAAGAAACCTTTTCCGCCTTTCTTATAGATGTTGAGATATGCACAAGCAAATGGCTGAAAGTAATCTCTCACTGTCTCAAGAATCCTGGTATCTGAGGAACAAATGCCTTTGGCACTCTCAATCAATTCCTTCTCATCAGGATCACCACGAGAAACAAAAATCCCTCTATTCATCTTTGCTGGGTCCAAAGCCCAGTTAGAGATTCCGATGAATCCCACCTTTTTGTGGGGTACTGGCTGATCATCTATGCACCCCTCTTCCAGCAAAGGATGTAGAGTTTTAAGGGGCATTTTCAAGGAATCTTCAGCCAAGCCTATCTCATCTAGAACTACCACTGAGACATACTCTGTTAGATTCTTGCCTTCCTGAAAACGAGCACATTGCTTGAATGTATTAATGATCCCATCTGGTGTAGAATGAGGACTACACTGAAAGGACACAAGATGGACCTGCTTCAGCTTTCTGAACAAATCAGAATGGGCTGCCTGGCCTTGCATGCCATCTGCAACCAGAGTTTTAGACAGGGACTTAGAGCTTCCAGGTTTTCCAACCAAGAAGAGGGGGATTCGCAGTTCAATGCAAATGACCATCATGAATACATTTTCCTTTAAGGCACTGTTTCGAGCAATGGTTTCACCCATTGGAACTCCACTCAGAAATAGATCCTGAATAACTGATATTTCCTGAAACACTTTCATTGGGCTGTAGGTATCTGGGAGGTACTGGCAGATTTTTCTTCTATATTTGTCTTTGTCCTCCAAGCAGGCATGGTAACATACACCAACAGCCATAATCAATGACCACAGAATTGGATTTCTTTCATTAGTATCCCTCTGATTTTCTTTTTCAAACTTGCAAAGCTCTGAGAGTAGCATTTGATTGTTTTTGAAAAACCAGCCAAAAACTTGCATACAGCGCTCTACATCCCTCAGACTCACAAAACTACATTCGTCGTTTCTTGTTCGCATATACCTCTGTGAAGCTGACAGAACATCTGTCATGGTTCTGATAAAGACATCATCAATGGAATGGGTTTCTACAACCCTTTCAACAATTTGCTTGATGTACATTTTCTCAGTATGGTCATTGAGCTGTCCAAAGTCCCAAACTAGTGGAATCATGCTAGGTGGTAAAGCCTGCACTCTGTACACAAGCTGACGAAGCGGAATGGATCCAAGTTTTTCATCTGTTTCCTCAGCTTTAACTCTGTACCCCAAACCAGCAGACTCCAATCTCTGGATCATTTTGTCTGTATGTTTCCTATATGGGTTACAAGCTGCAATGATTTGCAAGCCAGTGTTGCTTGCCAAATCCTTTCCCTCACCAGTATTGTCACAGAGGACTTCCTTAATGCTGCTTATGGCCTCTGTTGTGTTTGCCTCATCAAAAAACAACACAGAGTCAAAACCATAATCCTGCTTGTTCATTAATGCCATGGTCTCTGCCTCTCTTACTTTGGTGTAAATCATGTCTGAACTTGTTCCTCCATGAACCTTGACTAGTTTCATGTTGTCAGTGGCAACTCCACCTCTGTGCATCTCACAAAGGAATTTTATTAGCCTGGTCTTCCCACAACCTGTCTCACCCATGATTATGACAGGAATCCCACAGCGAAAGCGCATGTGAATTGCCAACATTTTCAAAATGTTGTCGGTAGTGAGCTCGTATGTTTCATCTGGGTCAAGAGGCCACTGTATTCCCAAGACCCTTGAAAGTCTCTCAATTTTCTCCCATCTCTGGAGCTGGTCAAAATCTACATTGAAAGGAACTTTCTGTAGTTTAAGGCCCTCGTAAAGCTCTCTGGTCATGATGTTCCTTTTGATCACTGTGTCTGTTGATGGATCAAAAGCATCAACCCCATTCTGTGCATTTGGCTGAAGATGAAAACCAATAAATGTCATGGACTCGTGATCATCATTGAAGAAAATATATGGATGTGGTTCTGACTCCCATCGTTTTCTTATCCTAAAGGGAGCCAAGTCCTCTTCATTGGCATCAGAAATGTCATTGTGCAGTCTTCCTGGACTCTGGTCAGAGATGCTAAGTGAAGGAGTTGCAAAATCCTTAGCCATGAGAATCATGAAATCAACAACAAAACTTTTGAATCCTATCAGAATGTCCCCTATGACAGAAACATTACAGAATACAGATCTCTCACAATCCCGAAGTTGCAAGTTCAGGAACCAGGCAAAATTCCTCAACTCTGCCCAAGAGGGGTCTATGATGCCACAGTACACAAACAACATCTGCAAGCATTCAACATGAGTTCCCTCAACTCCATTATACATGAAACCATCCAAACTGACACCATTGTAAAAACGTTGTAGGTACTGATAAGGACGTTGGTAGGCTTCACTTCTGAACTCTTGGTCATCCATAAGGGGGTCATCACACTCCTCCTTGATTCTCATTTCCAATTCAAGGACCTCTTTGGGTGGACGACAGTAGATACTTGGAAACACATCCAGGAAGGTAGAGTGGACTTTTGCACCCTGCCATGAAAATGTAAAAAACACAGGAGGTATTAATGCCCAAAAATCTAGATTTATATAATGTGTAATGCATTTATGATGCATTTCAATTATGAAATAGGAGTTTACTTACAGCTTGTGTGCCATTGCGGGATGCGCCACCATCAGGTCTAAGGACCTCAATGACATACAAGTTCTTATTATTGCTTTTCCACATGTTTCCTTCTGAGTCCATGAGGTATCCAAGGATTAATAGCCTGAATAGAAATTCATGAAGTCCTTTTTTTACCTGCAAGCACATAAACAATGATTTATATGGAAAAACAACAACAAAAAAATACAAAAATAAAAAAAAACTGGTAGATACCATGGTAGTGATGTCAAAATGAAAGACTGAAAGCTCCTTTTTCTTGGGGCTGTTGAGCAAGTACTGAAGGATAATATTTTCATCAACTCTTGGCTCAATCAACCTGATGCAGTTCAGCTGCAAAGACTTCTTGGTCATCGTCTTCAATTTCTCATACATTCGTTTAATGTAAAGTGATTTTCCTAGGAAGCATCATGCACAACTCAGCATCTTACACATTGTTTTACAATTTGCAAATTCATTCAAACAATTCAAAACCTTTATGCATACTCACCCACGCCAGATCTTTCAGAAGAAACAACTCCCACAAACTGCCTCTCTTTGAACACAGCGGCAGCACTGGATACATCATCTGGAACTGTAAAATGCCTAACAAGATATTGCTGAATACTGCTCATTGGTTCTTGAGGAACCAAGTGCAACCTAAATTGACTAAAAGCTGAGGGAAGGTATGCGTGTTCTTTATTAGAGCTGCATACCAACACCAGTCTGTAATCCTTTCTGCACAGTGCCTTTTGATGCTGAAAGAATTGCTCCACTTTGTAGCTCACTTCGTAGGTAAGTTGGTCCACATAGAGCATTGTGTAGATCTTCTTTCCCTTATAGCCAGCAGTGAGACAGCGCCTGAAGAAAAGTTCCACTTCTTCATATGGGGTGGAAGCACTACAGAGGAGTACTTCATCATAGGTTGGCAGAGGCTCATCTTTGCTGCTCATGTAAATTGAAATGCAAGACGTCAGCATTTCTTCAGAGGGGCAGATGATGAGATTTGGTCTTCCACTAACCAGTCCATTTGGGAGTTCTCTCTGAATATTCCTTGTTCCCGTAACCTTTAAGGAATCTCCCTCATAGTCACTGGGGCTGGTGGCCAAAATTTCAAGAAGATATCCAAGACTTGCAACATCAAGGGAGTCTGGCAGGAAGTTTTTCATGTCTCGCATGTAAGCATTCCAAACCACATCTAGCTTTTCTGACCCACTAGCTTGCCCCAACTGACTTGCGAAGTCATCAAACGATGGGAAGGGCACATCAACATGCATATCATCCTCAACATTACAGGGAACTATCACAAAGGTTTGAAAGTCTAAGTCATCATTTTGCTCAGGACCCTTCTTTATTACTTCGTACTGCAGTTTGTGCCAGGTTTGCCTCAAATCTGAAGGGGAGCAATTAGGCTTGACAAAGGAGAGCATCATATGAACTTGATCTTTCATATTAGTCACATTTGTCTGGGTGAGCTGACTGCACAGGTAAACAACCTGTTCTGCAGTAAAATAGTTTAAGTAGTAATGCCGAGATCTCTGCTTGTCCATGAAATCTTTCCAGAAGCATAGGCATCTCTCCATTTTCTTACAGACTTCTGGCAGCTGTTCTGTAACATCACCTTCAATCATGATAACACTAACAACACTCCCTAAGTTAAAGTCCATAATGATGCATTCTTCATTACTGTTACAGTTGATGTTTGCCTGCCAGTGTCTGAACAGTGGATTTCCAGCAGCAAATAAATCCATAAATGCAGAGGCCAACCTCTGCACACTGGCAAAGACCTAGAACAAGACATTTTTTTAGGGTTAATTACAATTGCCAAAGTGAAAAGATAGCAGTTAATAACAGTTAATTAGGTCAGAAGTCACCTCTGCAAATCGATCAACTTCACATTGGCCTTGGTCTCCTTTGCCAGACATTAGCATCAATTTATTCTGAAGGTCCCTGAGGTCTTCAAGAGAGTAATTGCGTGTCTCACAGCCCTCATCATTCTCCTCTATGATCTGCAGCTTCATAATATTTTCCAAACATAACTGAAAAAAGAAAAGAAATATTCAAGGGTTGAGATTTCCCAAATACTGTTGCATCAATCATAACATTCAATAACGGTAAAGAGAAGCAAAACAACAACAACAACAACAAAACATTGCACTAATGTTGTAAGTCACTGCTCCTCATGGAAACCTTGCTGGAAAAATCCATGTGATCCATGATTTGGAACACGGTATCTGGTTTCTAACTGGTCTTCCACCAGAGCCAGGTGCCCACCAGCTGATAGCCCAGCTGGTTAATCTCCTAAACCAGCAAACATTTTACAAAACACCAAACACCTTCAGCTGTTTTTAGCTGGACTTTCCAGTAGAGAATTTTAGTGCAATGTTAGCAAAAACCTGAAAGTTTATCAACATTTCTATGTATCTTTATAGGTCTATTTCTATTCAATTAGTGATGACAAACCTTCTTTTGGTTTTGTGCACTGATGATGTAGATGCCGTTTTTGTTGATAGCTGATGCCAGAGAAAGAGAAGACAGTTCCACTGACCCATGGCTGTCCTTGACTGTCTTCAACCATTCTATGTGCCTTGCAGAATCATGCTGAACACAGAGATAATGTTCATGAATAAGAATGTATAAAATCTGTTATTTTTTCCTCTGGTTCTAGCTTGCAGTACATCTTACCAATTTTTTGGGGAGGTTAGGGTCATTATCAAGTGCCTTCCACAATTTCTTCAGCATCTCTTTAAAGAGCTTAAAGCCAGTATCTGGTTTTAAATCATAGAGCATTGAAGAGTAGCCAAGAACAGCATCATGAAAACAGGCCACACGGTCCACATCCAAATCATTCTCTCCCGCAGAGATAGAGGCCAAATCCACAAAGACTTTCAACTCATTTATGTCTGAAGTGATGAAAGAGGATGTTGCAGAATAAGATTTTCTTACAAAAGAGCATAAAAATTATTAAATAACCTTCAACAGCATGTGTGAACACCTTCATTTACCTTCAAGTGCCTCTTTAACCCACATAACAAAGTTCTTTCTGAGGCCTAGCTCCTCAAGGCACAGTCTGCGGGACTCTGTGATGTCTACAAGAACAGTTTTTGCCTGCATTAACTCATTGTCAATGCTGTCAAGACGCTCCTTTTTAAAATCCAAATGTGTCTGAAGGAAAGAAAATGTCATGGGTTTAACCTATTCATTCTCTGATTAAAATAAAAATGCAATTATTAAATAATTGGCTTTAGGGTGAAGCAACCAGCCTCTACAAAAGGAATTCAACACATGATTATTGTTTTCAAACAGTAGGGATGTCAAAAGTACTGGTACTTCAGTACATAGTCGGTACTAAAATTTTAAGATGTCACGATACCAGTGTTTATACAGTTATGTGTTACCGGTAGTACCGACTTAATTCGACTGACTGACAAAATCAATGCAAAAAATTATACTACTGTATATATAGCTTGAAGCTTCCTTTAAAAACAAATGGCAAAATAAAAGCTCACATCAAAATAAATGCTAGATGCATGAAATTATAGAAATTACGACAGAAATATATTACAACTGCATAGTAAAATGTAATATTCACTGTAATAATAATAATAAAATGGTAATAAAAAAATGCAAATTAAGCAAAACATCACAAACAAGAGTGCTGTTTTACTGAATAAAAGTTTGGTAAAAGAAAAATGCAATGGAATGTTGAAAAGTATTTGTTCTATTTCTTATCACTTATTGATTACCTACTTAAAAACACTTAAGTAATGCAACACTTTAAGGCAACAAGCATTTTGATTAATTTATTATTTATATTGAACTTTTTAAATAGCCTAAAGGAGTGTGTTCAATAACACATAACAATATTTTTGCTGTGGTATCGGAATTGGTATGAGAACTGTGAAATTTCACTGGTATTGACACGGACTACTAAAATTTTGGTGACAATTATCGTGACCACCCTATCAAACAGATTTTCCAAACACTCTTCCACACTGCCATTGGTTGAAAACCAGACAGTCCCACTCCAAACTTCATTTAAAGACCACATGATGCTACGTTTGGCTGCTTGAGATGCTCAAACAAACTGAATAATATTTTATTATTCATCCATATTATTTAATATTAGATCCAGAAAGCCAATGTGTGGTGATGTTGGCATAGAGTCCGTGAATGGAGTCTGTGGAGAGCGAGGCTGGGAGAGGAAGAGTGGTAAGGATTGACACCTGTGGGAAATTATCTCTAACAGCTATTTGTGTTTTTGCCGTGAGAGCGGAGAGGGATAAATGGGCAGTCCAGACTGCCTGAGGGGAGAGAGTGATGTCATACTCTGCTGTGTTACAGTGTGCGCATTTATATTATGCTGAAAAGAAAACCTTGTGTTTGTACTGAACAGTACAAACTGTAATGATCTGCACTTATATAGTGCTTTTTTTTTTTTTAACCTTAGAGGTTACCAAAGCGCTTTACACTGTGTTCCGATCACACACACACACACACACACACACACACACACACACACCGACGGCAGAGCTGCCATGCAAGGCGCTAGCCTGCCATTGGGAGCAACTCGGGGTTCAGTGTCTTGCCCAAGGACACTTCGGCATGTGGAATCATGTGGGCCGGGAATCGAACCGCCAACCCTGCGATTGGCAGCGGACCCGCTCTACCAGCTGAGCCACAGCCGCCCCTAAAAGACCACGATTGTTTATCCGGCTCCTGCTTCCTCCTTCACAAGAGAGTTTGTGATCTATCACACAATGTTAACACAGGTTGGGGGTTTCAACTTCAAATGACTTGGTTATACATGTTACAAATTACACATGACCTTTAAGTCTTTATTTAACCATAGGGAGCATCACAGTGAAAATTACAGTATATGACTTACAGCCACAAGCAACTTCTCTAGGACTTGAAAGTCTCCTTGTAGGCACAGGGTTTGTTTGACCATCCTGACCACCTGAGCTGATGCTACTGCAAGATGAAGCTCATGGTACTGCTCGATCTGCTGGATTCTTGTCTGGACCCATTGTTGGCTATCACTGAGGTCCAGTTTGCACATGATTGCAAAATCCGCTGCCAATTCATCATACTTTCCCTTGTAGGCTTTGAAAGTTACATCAACATCTTCAAAAGTGATGCTACCATCTCTAAGCCCTTTGTATATGTTTTTGTATTCATCGTGGCATGGCTCAAATACGTCATTGTAAATCTCTTCAAGGGTAATAAACAATTCATCCTCCGGATAAGATTCCTCAGCATCTTCATCATCATTCCTTCTCATGACATACTTTTTAGCCTCATTCACCCAACACATTTTGTAAATGTAGCAGTTCTTATAGGTGTTTAGGATCTCTGCCATAAATTGGACCTCATCATCAAGCTTAAAGTAGGTGACTACTCCCGACTTTTCAGTGGGAATTTGATTTAATAAATTAACTTCCATGAACCTGTCCAGGTCCATCTCATCAATGTCAATATTGTGTTTTTCTTCCAACCCTTCAAAATCAACTGTAAAAGAGAAGACATCTAATATTATTTAATATGTCTTTATATTTTTCAATCAAAGCATTTCATGATTGTGTTCAATAGAATGCATATACCGGTCACATGTTCCAGTAGATTGCGGCACATTGTAATGAGAACCTCCACTAGCGTGCGCTCATGATATACAGCGTTCACCTCCTTTTGTCTACACTGAAGGAGCCTCTTCATGGCGTTGGTGTCCTTGTATTGTTCACTTTCACAAAAACAGTCTGGAAAAACAGTGGGGTCATGACATTACAGTTAATGTAAAATTTTACATCCAAAACAAAATCTAGATGGTATTTGTGAGTATTTTTACCTAAATCAAGCAGTTCTAAGAAAGTGCTCTCCTTATGGAGGATGTGATTGAGAAGCTTTATCTTGATTTTCCCGTTGACAAGCTGATTTGAAATGTTTGTGAATACGGAGGCTGCCATGACAAATTTCTCTTTAGCATCATCAGAAAGCTGTTCAAACACTTTTTCATCAGCACCTGAAGAACGAAAAAAAGCAAAGGTCATTGATTCACAGACAAAGAATAGAAACGTTTAACTTAACAATGTCCATAGAAATACCATGAAGCTGGAAAATATTTTTGGCGGCTGTCCAATTCATAAGATGTTGGAGAATCACTTCTTCATCGTCCAGATAAGTCCCATTGTCATCTTTTGGCCAGGACTTTAGGATGATGGTGGACACAAGCTTTCCAAATTTCCAGTTCACTCTGTTTCTACTGAATCTCTCAAAAAGCCTCCCCTCAGATTTAGTCTGTTAAAAAGTAGGCTTTATTTGTACTTGCTTTAAAAATATAAATTGATCAATTGCCACACATTATACATACATTTCTGCATATATACAGTGAAATTATTTATTTTTCACATATCCCAGCTAAGCTGGGGTCAGAGTGCAGGGTCAGCCATGATTCGGCGCCCCTGGAGCAGATAGGATCAAGGGCCTTGCTCAAGGGTCACACAGTGGTGTCTTGGCAGTGCTGGGGCTTGAACCCCCAACCTTCTGGTCAGTAACCCAGAGCCTTAACCGCTGAGCCACCACTGCCTGACTTTCCACAAAAGCACGCAAAAACGCACATTTCTTCATTAGTATTTTTCTATTGTATTCCAGTAAAAATGTCTAAACCTTTAAACAAGACTAATTTATTTTGGTCTACTTTAATTGTGCAATATATTAAGACTTGTCTTATTTTAAGCATAAACTTCACCAAATATTGTTGGTGCTTTAAACAAGAAAAAAAAGTAATCTTAATTAAAGATATATGCTCTGAAATCTATATAATGCATATCTAGAGCAGTTTTGCTTCTGTTATGAGGAGTTCTTTCTTCAGGAAAGCAAGACAAAAATACAAAGACTTTGAATAAATGTGACATTTATGCAGCACACATATTTTCTACTCAAAATAATTAAGACGTTCATAAAACATTTCGAACCACATCCATTTCCATTTCTATGCACTCATTATTTTAAGCATTACAAGTTAGCATACTTTCACAATGTGCATTTTAAGGTACAAAACGGGGAACTAGCTGGCTTCAAACTGGACTTTTGCTAACTCATGTTGTCAAGAAGAGCAAATGAAAGTATTTTACCTGGCATATCGTTGTAAGAGCTTGGAGAGAACTCTTCTCAACACTACCCACCAAATAAGGGTGCGAGTCATTAAGTTTCTCAATCTTTGAGCAATAAACCTGGATTTGATTGAGAGGATCTTCCTAAAGTAAGCAAAAGCAAACAGATTTGCAGATTCATAAATACACTGAAATATGTCATATAAATATGTCTCAGTTATTCAGGTCATTGTTGAAAGTCTACTGTAGTACAACTGGAAGTATTTCTCTTGAAATGTTCTGTCTTAAGTGAAAGCAACTTTTAAAATGCACTGGGATGCTACATTGGGTTTTTCAATGCCACAAAATAATCATTCATCACTTCACAACTGATGAAGCTGTGGATGAGAGATGAGACATCTTACAAAACAAAGAAACATTTCCGGTTGAAATAAAATAACCTTAACTGGACAAATTCACTGAAATGTTATAAGTACCTGTTGATATTTCCCCTCAAAGTCCCGTTTGAAAGTCTCTCTCCATTCTTCAGTGAAGTCCTTGTTCATAAAATCTATGGCTATAATGTTATTCCAGATCTGTAAAGCACAAATTTGTAATGTAATTCTTTATATACATTTAAAGTTTGTGACTTAGGGAATTATAAAATGTAGACCACTGGTAAATATGTATGAACATACTTGCTCTGCTTACCTCAATCTCTGCTGTGAAATCTACAGTTATATATCCACTGTTCAAAATCCTGCCTTTGAAAGTTTGTCTGATCCATGTTCTGATGGTTTGCTTGGCCTCATTGAGTAATTCAAGAGTCTTTTCAGGAAAAGTGTCTGCTTGTTGTGTCATCTTTGGGTTGAACAAATATTTAGCCATTTATAGTCAATTTTATGACTTATAAAGATATACTGGATTTAATCAGATTGAAACAAAGATAACATGGCATAAGAATGGAGTACCTGGGCAAGTTGTGATACAGAGGCAACTAGGTTCATGCAAGCAACAGGAATGTCAGTGAAATTTTGTGTGTAGGAGACATTACGGACTTCTTTGCAGATCTTCTCTAGAAGTTTGCCAGTTGCTTGTAAACACTGCATGCCATAATCCTCACTGGGACAGCTAGAACGGTAATGAAAGCCAGTTAAACAGTGCACCTACTAAGAATTAACCCTATAGGATTTGTATTGATTTACTTCTTAAGGGTTATCACCTAGATATCATATAGAGAGTGTGTCTGTTCCTTGAACAATCAAACACAAACCCCTCACTAAATCATTTTGAACATTTTTTATTGAGGTTCAATTTGAAAATAAGAAGAAAACAAATTAAGATAAACATCATATAAAAGGTAGGGCTACTAAACATTAGATCTCTTTCAACCAAAGCACTAATTGTAAATTAAATTATTACAGATCATAATTCGGATGTGCTCTGTTTGACTGAAACCTGCTTAAACCGGATGAATATATTAGTGTAAATGAGTCTACTCTTCCAGGTTATTGTTATCAACATAAGCCTTGTCTGAAGGGTCAAGGAGAAGGTGTTGCTACAATTTAAATGTACATTTTTGGGTGTTACTCAGAGGACAGGATACCATTTTAAGTCTTTTGAACAAATAATGCTTAATGTGACATCGTCAGATATAAATAAAACAAATCTCTGTTGTCTTTTGCCCTTGCAACAGTATATTGATCACCTGGGCCTTATTCTGATTTCCTTGGTGAATTTGCAGATTTTCTATCAGATCTAGTTGTTACTCTGGATAGAAATTTAATATTTGGTGACTCATACATATCATGAAAATGACACATTGGGATTACCATTTATCAATATTCACAACTCTCTTGGAGTCAGACAAAATGTGACAGGACCAACTCATCACCATAAACTAGATTTAATTCTGTCATATGGAGTTGATGTTGATAATATAGAAATTCTGCTGCAGAGCAACGTCAACTCAGATCATTACATCGTCTCTTGTATGCTGCGATTATCTAATGTCACTCAATCTACACCATGTTATCATTCAGGTAGAACTATTATTTTGACCACTAAAGATAGCTTCACTAATAATCTTCCAGATTTGTCTCCAAATATATATGCTCCAGGTTTAGCAGCAGCACCCCCAACTCCTCCTCTGAGTGAGCAGCAATTACCAGATCATCTGCATACACAACATGGTTGAGCAATGGTTGAGGCTGCACAAGCATCTCCTCAGCGTGACTAGCGAGGCGATATTGAATAATCCTTGCCAGGACCTTTCCCAGCACACCGAGGAGTGAGATGCCCCTGTAGGGATCTGTCTTTGCCCCACAGTGACCCCTTTCCAATAGAATCAATAGAATTGTGGTGTTCCCAGTCAAATCTGACCACTGTGACAAAGTCCTAAGCCTATTTTCAAATTAACACTATCATATAAATAACATTTCATGGAACAAAAATACCAACACTGTCCATATTTCTAATCAATAACAAACCAAATCAACGAACTCCTGGTGGTTTTGTGTTCTCATGCACATGACTGACAATAGCTATTTGCATATGCCTTGCAAATGTGTGCTCTGCATTTGAAACACACAATGCTTGATGAAAGAAAGATCATCAAAGAAAGATTCTCTTGGAGAGGTGTCACTGTGGGGCAAAAACAGTTCGAGAGAGTGTGTGTGTGTGGTAATACTGGATGAATGGATGTTGGATCCAGTTCAGTGTAGGATAAAGTTAATCCCTGTGAAATCATTTCATATTCTCTTTTTGAATCTCTTTTTCAAAATTATCCACAAATAATGCTTTTTTCACTCAAAATGGAGGTGCATAACTCAGGATAATATAGCATAATGAGATATTTATATGCAATAGGCCAGTCATTTTTGAACAGGAACACCACAAGTGTGACTTTTAGCCATTTTGTACAAAATAAAAGCATTTCAAAACAAACTTCCAGGTTAAACAATAAAGCATACTAGTGTGATAAATAGTACAGAATGTTTTCATATTTTAATATTAATAAAATGTTCCACAAATAATAATTATTTGTTTTACTCAAAAACAGAGGTGCAGAAGCTCAGGTCAATGAGGCCTATGATCAATAAGCTCCAAAAAGAAATACAAAACCTGTGCTAATTGAAAGAAAGCAAGTTTTTATAAGCAATTATTAATAGGCTGGTCATTTTTGACCAGGAACACCAAATTGGGTAAAAAAAAAAAAAAACACTTAACACAAGGGTTAAAAGAGGTGTTCCCTGTAATCTCAAAGTCTGTCTGTCTGTTCTTCCTTCAGGTTACCATAGTAATTTTAGTAAACGCACAGTTTTTTTTAGTGATGGTTTAATCTGTCTATTTTCAATTCTTGGTTGGCTTAACAGTTAACAGGCTTAACAATGCCATAACAAGAGGAGTCAAGTGATGCCATGCGAGGATCAGACATGTGAACGGCGAGGTCTGTCTACTTTCCCAGTTTTAATACTTTTTATGGCATAACCATTGAGATTCGATACACTTTGTTCCATAACTGTTCTAAGAGGACAATATGACAAAGAATTCAAAATCCTCAGGCTCTGGAGACATTAAAAGACACTTACATGCTCAAGCGTACACCCCTGAGCAGGCTGCGGGCTAGGGGGTTGATTTGGTCAGAGAGGTGTGGGAAATGTTCAGGAGATACTGAACATGTCGGCAATGCTGACGAAGGTCGTTGCTGACTTGTAGGATCTTACTGTGATACGCTGATCGATCACCGCCATGGAAGTTTACTGATGTGGTTACAAGAGTGGGGGATGTCGAGCAATGGATTGATTACCCGGAGTCATCGGAGAAGGAATTCTCTGCTAATCCTTAAGCAGCCAATGAGGATTTGGAGCATGTATGGGAGAAATCGGAGGACATGGAAAACCGTAGAAAAACATCCGTATCATGGGAGTCCCAGAGGGAGCAGAGGAACAGGATATGGTGGAATTCCTGGATGGGCTCTTCCCAAGTCTGCTCAACATCGCAGGCCATAAGCTGGAAATCGAGCAAGCTCACAGGGTTCTGCCTCGGCAATCCGTGGTGGGAGACAGGCCGCAATCAATTCTGTCAAAATCATCCGATAAAGATCTTGTGTTTTCTTCTTCCCAGACTTCAAGTCAAGAGAGAAACGTGATCGGTTCAAGGAATTCAATAAACATTTACATCAATGGAAGGTTGCTATTGCACTGATATTCCGGGACAAACTGAGAATAGATGCTAAGGATGGCGGTAAAACATTTACATGCTCACAGCAAGCGATTTCCTTCATAAAGTCAATGGAGTGAGTGGGTCGTCTTGTGCTCACGTTGCAGCCGAGTGGACCGGCTCACTGAACATTCGCTTGACTGTTTGAAGAATCTGCACACTCTATTTGTGATGGCTCCGCCTAACGGCTGGAGTTTATTTTGCAGAAGCAACACACCTTCAGGAGAGTTTTATTGATGAATATACATGCTCCTTCTGCTTCTTCAGCCTATTGGCTAGAGTGTTTTGTGGAGTATTTCTTGCAAAGTCATTGGAGTAAGTAACTCATGTTACCGGACCGGCTCACAAAACATTCGCTTGACTTTTTGAGAAATTTGCATGCCTCTTTATTTTTCTTTTTTGTGCTGGTTCCGCCTAGCGTCTGGAGTTTATTTTATGGAGTGTCACACCTTCATGAAAATTTTATGGATGAATCTACATGCTCCTTGTGTTTATTCTGCCTACTGGCTAGAGTTTGTTTTATAGATTATATTTGCTGTGTAATTCTATCTCAAAAAATTTGTATACAAACACCGGACTTGAGCAATCCGAAGGCAAATATTTTGCAGGGTTTCTCATAGGCGTGCATGGACTGTTTGAGTTTGGAGGGATGGACGCCAGTCGCCACTGTCGTGCACAGAGTTGATGCACATGTTTTACTTTTTTCTGTTTGTTTTGTTCTAGGGGAACGATCAGGATTTGTGGGTTGCACTAATGTCTGAATGTGGTCTTTATAATCTTGTTTATGACACACAATCTATTTTTTATATTATGTCAACATGTCAAATGTTAATATGAGTTGATTTTCTCTCTCCATGTGGAATGTGAATGGGTTGGGGCACATTATAAAAAGAAGGAATGTTATTTATATACTTAAGTATAAGAAATATGACATTGTGTTTCACCTTTCTCCACAGGAAGCTGAAAAATGTGGGAAGATATGGGGTGGGTATTTTTTTATAGAGCATTACACTAGTAAGTAAGAGCAGGGGAGTCATTACAATGATAAGTAAACATCTATGATTCAAATGTCTCAAACAGATTAAAGAAATTAAGAAGAGTCATTATTGTATTACATTCATCTTTTAATGGACTCAGTCCTTGATCATAGTGAAGCAAAAATGTGCAAGCCCCCTAGCGCAACATTGATGCTTCACAGGATGTGTAAAAATCTTGTTCTTACAGATATTTGGAGACTTTTGAACCCATCTGGTAGGGACTATATTTTTTTTATCAGTCCATAAGATTTCTAGAATAGATTTTTTTATATCTAAGTCCCTAATTTCATCTGTTGTTGATTGTTCAATTGTAAATAGTCTCAGATCACACCCTGGTGTGTTTAGAGGTGTTGCCACATACAGAGAAAAATAAATCATATTGTTGCCGCATTAATGGATCCCTTTTCAAAATCTTGAATTCCAAAAATGTTAAAGGCTGAAATCAATGTCTATATGGACAACCAACTGGTCCTCAGTGTCCTCTGTAGGCATGGCATGGGAGGCACTTAAGGTGGTTCTTAGGGGTCGGATCATACAGTATGCTTCATTCACCAAATAATCCAAAGCATAAGAACTCATGGAATTGAAGGGAAGATTAAAAGTGTCGAGGCAGCCGAATGTCGTCTAATGGCCTCAGAGAATTGGCCCGACTGAAATACAGATATAATCCTATTTTCTCATGGAAGGTGGAGTTATGACTATTCAGGGCAAGACAGTCATACTTTGAGTTGGGGGACAAGGCAGGGAAACTGCTGGCAAGATAAATAAAACAGAGAGTGTCTTTTTCTACCATTCCCTGAAATCTGCTGCTGGTGAAATATTCACCTCAGCCATTGATATTAATAATGCTTTTAAAGAATTCTATCTTGATCTCTATAGTTCCAAGTCTTCATCTACTGATGAAGATATAAGAAAATTTGTGGAACCATAAGAACATCCTAAACTGACAACTGAGCAAAAAAAAAATTATCTTGATTCTGAGACAACCTTTGAGGAGCTTGGCGAGGTAATTAAGGCCTTGCCTAAAGTCAAGTCTCCAGGGCCAGTTGGCTTTGCCGCTGAATCACTAAAGAATGGAAAGCTTCTGCCAAGTATGACGCAATCCCGGATCAGTCCGCATTAAGAAAGGAGGATGATTTAAAACTTTTGACCGGTAGAGAGAGAGAGTGTGTGTGTGTGTGTGTGTGTGTATGTATGTATGTGTGTGTATATATACACTCACCTAAAGGATTATTAGGAACACCATACTAATACTGTGTTTGACCCCCTTTCGCCTTCAGAACTGCCTTAATTCTA